>CM059429.1:152488654-153688654 GCA_030390025.1 Squalus acanthias
CACGCACTGCTCGGGATCATGCAATAGTTTTGCGAGACCAGGAATTTGCACCCACTGTGCACAGTTGGATTTCCAAGTGAAAGATTCAGGAACAATGGTGAGTAATGAATTGGGTCGAAAAAAAGAGTGCCTCCATGAACTGGGGCGGTGGGGGGTGGGGGGTGGGATAAGTGTGCCTCTGTGAATAGATGTCTGTGTGGGAGTAAGGGAATAAAGCCTGCTTGCAAGAACTGGGTGGAGGAATGAATAAGTGTGTCTTCATGAGCTGGGTGAGAGTGGGAAAGAAGGCGGCACAAACTCAATGGGAGGGGGGAGAAGAATGGCTCTGTGAACTCAATGGGTGGATGGGAAGAGGGAGCACAGTGACTTCTGTGAATGGGTGGTAGGTAAAACATCAGTGTTACTTGGCTTTAAGGCGAGAAATTGTGTAATGCAATATAACTAACAAACAGGTTACCACATTGTTGCTAATATTGCACAGTGCAATTTCAACCTGCTTGTATTGACTTGGGAGAATTCCAGACTCCAGGGTCACTGACATTTTTGGTCAGTGGACCGCCAGTAAAACTAATTGAGTATTCCACAGTATCCTCACTTCACGGTGTGTTTGCCAAAACCCATTTTCACAACCATATTTCTTTTTTATTACCTGACTGCAACACTGACTCATTCCGTGTGGAATCCAGTTGAAATTTCACCCTTCCTTCCTCAGACACACTCTTGAGCGCCGGTATACCTCTGTGATAGCTCATGCTTCTGTGACCTCTGCTCTTGCCATTTCATGCATTCCACTGATTTGATGGCGTGCCATTTTTCCCCTGCTTTGCTGGAAAAGGCAACTCAGCAGAGTCAGGAAGAATGCTTTTCCAGATCCACAACTGAAGATTGACTATTCTATTGTTTTTTTTCTGGGACTCTTCACCAGCTGCTTGGCTCCAAACCAAGGAGTTATAAAACAATTGTAAATAAGAATGTAAAATGATAAGGAAAATCTGCAAATGCTGGACATGCACAGCAGGTCAGTCAGTATCTGTATAGAGGTTAACTTTACAGTTAAAGACCCTTCATCAGAACTGGTTACAGTGGACAATCAGGAGAACCCCTGCGGACAATCAACCCGCACCTCGAGTACTATGTGCAGTTTTGGTCTCCTTACCTAAGAAAGGATATACTTGCCATAGAGGGAAACATAGAAACATAGAAGATAGGAGCAGGAGTAGGCCATTCGGCCCCTCTAGCCTGCTCCGCCATTCAATGCGATCATGGCTGATCATCCAAATTCAGAACCCTGTCCCTGCTTTCTCCCCATATCCCTTGATCCCTTTAGCCTTAAGAAATAGATCCAACTCCTTTTTGAATATATTTAATGAATTGGCCTCTACTGCCTTCTGTGGTAGAGAATTCCACAGGTTCACCACTCACTGGGTGAAGAAATTCCTCCTCATTTCTGTCCTAAATGGCTTACCCCTTATCCTTAGACTGTGACCCCTGGTTCTGGACTCCCCGACCATCGGGAACATCCTTCCTGCATCTAGTCTGTCCAGTCCTTTCAGAATTTTATAAGTTTCAATGAGATCCCTTCTCATTCTTCTAAACTCCAGCGAGTATAAGCCCAATGGACCCAATCTCTCCTCATACGTCCCTATTCTTCCTACCAAAATGTAATACCTCACATTTGTCTGTGTCGAACTTCATTTGCCAATTATTTGCCCATTCTGCAAGTTTATTAATGTCCTCCTGTAATTTGTTGCAGTCCTCCTCAGTATTGACTATCCCCCCCAATTTGGTATCATCCGCAAATTTAGAAATTGTGTTTTTGATTCCAAAGTCTAAATCGTTAATGTAAATTCTGAACAGCAGTGGTCCCAGCACTGATCCTTGTGGAACACCACTACCCACCTCTGCCACTGTGAATAGCAACCCTTTACTCCCACTCTCTGCTTTCTGTCTTGAAGCCAGCTAGCAATCCATTCTGCTACTTGTCCCCTAACTCTGCATTCTCTAACCTTATTCATTAGTCTATTATGGGGTACCTTATTGAAGGCCTTTTGAAAATCTAGATAAATTACATCTACTGCATTACCACTGTCTACTCTCTCTGCTACCTCTTCAAAAAATTCAATAACGTTGGTCAAGCAAGATTTTCCCTTTTGAAATCCATGCTGACTATTCATTATTATACTTTTCATTTCTAGATGTTCTTCTATTCTCTCCTTTAGTAGGGATTCCATTATTTTTCCTACCACTGATGTTAAGCTGACTGGTCTATAATTCCCTGGACATGTTCTATCCCCCTTCTTAAATATAGGTATTACGTTAGCTATCCACCAGTCCTCTGGTACTACACCTTTTTCTAACGAATTATTAAGTATGTGTAGTAATGCCTCTGCTATCTCTTCCCTAGATTCTTTTAAAATGCGGGGATGCAATCCATCCGGACCAGGGGTTTTATCCTCTTTGAGTTTGATTAGTTTATTTAATATATCCCCTTTTTTAATTTTAAATGCACTTTTCTCATTACTCATCTCATCATCCAATGTCATACCAAAGCAAAATAATGATTTAATATTTCTGTCATCTTCCTATCATTATCAGTGGTATTGTCCTGTGGACTGGAATGGTCCTATTCCCATCCCAACCTTCTTTTTTTTATTGATGTGCCTGTAACATATTTTACTAATTTGTTTTATGTTCCTTGATAATTTAATTTCATAGTTCCTCTTTGCCTTCCTAATTGTTTTTTGACTTATTTCCTAATTCCTTCATATTCTCTCTTATCATGCACTCCTCTGCTGTCTATGTACTTAATGTATGCTTCTTTCCTTACCCTCAATTGTTTCCTTATGTCTTTATTCATCCATGGAGTCTCATTAGTGTTTAGTTTGTTCTTTCCTTTTAGCGGAATATATTTTTCCTGCATTCTGTTGAACACCGTTTTAAATGTTTCCCATTGTCGTTCTACATCGTTGTTTACCAATATTGTTGCCCATTTTATCTTCCCAAGTTCTATTCTCAGCCCCTCAAAATCAGCTTTTCTCCAATCTATTAACTTGTTTTTTGTCATTCTTATGTCCTTCTCTATTATCATCTTAAAGCATAATATATTATGGTCACTATTGCCTATATGTTCCCCTACTTTTACTTCTCTTATCTGCTCTGGCTTATTGCCCATAACTAGATCCAATAGCAAATCCTCCCTTGTTGGGTTTTTTACATATTGGGTTAGAAAGGAGTCCTGTAGACATTGTTGTCATGCATACTTGCTCCTGAATGCCAACATGTTATTTGATTGTTCAGAGATGGTGCTTCTCAGAATTAAGACTGTGCCTAGACTCCCTGCTGGTGTGATAAAAGTTTAAATTAGTAGGGCAGAATAGTAAACAAAAATTCTATGTACTTTTGAATTTCACTTTCTCAGTTGCCATAGGAAACTCTAAAGTTCACCTGTCAATTTCTAGCCCATTCCCCCAATCTATCCCTCAATCAACCATTTTTTTAAAATAACGACATCTGGAGATTAAACAACACCACTGAGAAAAATACAAGAACTTGTATTTATACAGCGCCTTTATCATAATAAAACATCCCAAGGCACTTCACAGGAGCGTTATTAAACAAAATTTGACACCGAGCCACATAAGGAGGTATCGGGACAGGTGAAGAGGTAGGTTTTAAGGAGCATCTTAAAGGAGGAAAGAGAGGTTGAGAGGCGGAGAGGTGTAGGGAGGCAATTTCAGAGGTTAGGTTCTAGGGAGCTGAAGGCACAGCTGGTGGGGCGATGAAAATTGGGGATGCGCAAGAGGCCAGAATTGGAGGAGCGCAGAGATCTTGGTGCATCAGAGCATCCCAAGTGGGCAAACTCACCTGACTTGTCAGTTCTACAGAAAATTCTGCTCTTGCCCAAAGACTGACCTAAATTCTACCCTTTCAACACGTTGTGGTTTGCATCCCCCAACACTTTAAAAGCAAAGATTCAGGGAGAGAAAAACAAAAAACTATTTTCTAAGTTATAGGTGTAATATGCGACTTTAAATGTCTTGCTTCTTCCCCATGACATCCTTAAAATCTGCTGATTTATAGACAGCTGGGAAATCACAGTCTCCAAGAATTCCCTTCAACCAGGTTGCAAATCAACTTATTTACATCAAGAAAAGCTGACTCAGAGAACACTCTTTGCATCTTGTTGGTATGAAAGTGAATAACCACGACCGTCAGTTAACCGACCTTGATTGACATGGTCAACGGGTCGAAAGCAGTCAATGTGACAGACATACTGCCCAGTACTTCGAATAAAATCCATGCTGGCTAACGATATTGAAGACTGAAACACTTACACTTGTTTGCTTTGAGCCCGTCAAATGAAACATCCAATTCGTAATATTCATATTCGTACTCGTAACTCTGACCGTTGATCAACGAGTCTTCGGAAGAGTTCTTGAATCCCGCTGGATCTTCAATCTCAGCCATCCCGATGTCCAGGCTTTATTGGAGTCAATGCGCAGAGCGCCGATCAGATGCAGCATACGGCGAGAGGACTCTTGTCCACTGGCCCTCCGCTGCAGTCACTGTAAGTCGATGTAGCAATCTGGACAGCTTCTCCAGCAAACAAGCTTCTCATCGCGTTACCTGCATGGGACGTAAAGGGATCTCCCTCTGCTGGGCAGCATTGGACTTACATTAATGATCTGAGCATCTGACTGACTGTGAGGAACCCCATGGAATGATCCCCTAGTACTGGCATAGTGGCTAAACTACACACCTCTCACTGTATCAAGGAAATACAATGTAAAAGTTACCCTTTCCACTCTTCACCGGCTGAGCATGGACGCTTATTAATCACAGTAGCCCTTCTATTATTGTGAACCTATTCCTAAGTCATCTAAACTGTTCTCCCAGGCAACTGAGAATGTGCCGATATCAAGCTGATCCGGGTGCAAAACGCCATTAGCACGGTAAATGTTATATCTCAGATTTATTAAAATGCATTTAAGTACAGAATTCACAATCCTCAAACAAGTTTACAGATTTGGAGAGAAACTCTTGCACACTGGAAAGCAGTTGTGTGGAACAAACTCACAAAGATAGTCGGCTCGAGTCAATTGACACCTTTGAAAGGGAGGTGGATCAATGTCTGCTGTCGAGGGGAAATTGAGAGTTATTTATGGAGATACTAATAGCACTATTTGATTTTACTTCAAGGGGAGGTAGGGAAAGGAATTTAAGGAGTGATTGCACACTCCTGTGTTCTCAGCGTGGAGCCACGTTTGTAGGGAGCATGGAAGGAAAAGACAGACTTGCGTTTATATAGCACCTTTTATGACCTCGGGACGTCCAAAGCACTTTGCAGCCAATTAAGTACTTTCAAGGTGTGGTCGGTGTTGTAATGTAGGAAACAGGGCAGCCAATTTGTACACAGCAAGGTCCCACAAACAGCAATGTGATAATGACCAGATAATCTGTTTTTACGAAAGGTCTGAGTTCTGACGAAAGGTCTTCGACCTGAAACGTTAACTCTGTTTCTCTCTCCACGGATGCTGCCTGGCCTGCTGAGTTTTTCCAGCGTTTTCTGTTGTTATTTCGGATTTCCAGCATCTGCAGTATTTTGCTATCGTATCTGTTTTTCGGTGTTGGTTGGGGGATAAATATTGGCCAGGACACGGGGGATAACTCCCCCCCACCCTTCTTCGAAATGGTCCAACAGAGGACACTTCCGACAGTACAGGACTCCCTGCGTGCTGCACTGGGAATGTCAGCCTAGAATATATGCTCAAGTCTTTAGAGTGGGACTTAAAACCCACAACCTTCTGAATCAGAGGCTAGCGTGCTATCACTGAGCTTTGACAAATATACACATTGTAAAAATCATCAGCCATCTTCATCATTCAACTTCATGAGAAAGTTTTGCCTGCTCTATCTAAACTGCCCACATGCTTTATACAATGCCATTAACTTTTCCAATGTTGAATTCAAAATCCTTACCAAGTTTGGCTATCTTGCATCAACTCCCAAACATAGTTGGCTAATTACTTGCACAACTTCTGATACCAGCTCTTCCCCTTAGGTCATAAAGGCAGGAAGCCAAAGCCCATACTTGATGTCATAATAAATGTAATACCAATTTTGGAAGGATTACAAGATAGGTAAAACTCTTCCTCATTCCTAGCTAAATGACAACAAAAATGGCTGAAAATTATGATAAAAAACTGATACAAGTGAGGTCTGCTTAAAATAAGTTTTTCTTAAACTAACTCCCTAACAGGTCAATCTATTAAAATTACAGTAGCAGATGGCTGGGAGAATGTTACAAGCCTCTAACTGCTCTGCAGTTCAGACAAAAGTTTATACTGGGAGAGCCTGTTACACTCTCACAGCCCCAACTATCTTTCTTAATGTGTAAAGTCAGCTTCACGCTTTGTTTGTAAACTTTCCCACTGGATTTCATGTCTTCCATTGCAGGAGCCAATTTACTTGTAAGTCAACACAGCTCCAAGTCTGTTTGTCAAAAACTGGCAGCGCACCAGCGTATTCTTATCTTCGAAACAGTAGTATCTTTTGCTGGACTCATATTGGCTTGCTCTTAGTCTAATGGTTTAGAAGTATTCTTCTATTCGGTGAATGTTTTACCAGACCCATTCAGTTCTTCTCAGTCCCAGCAATGGAAAAGATCCACTTGTCAGAAAGTTAATAGTTGAACCAGATAGAATGGCACGATCTGGATGGTTATCAGGCACAATAAACAATAGAATCCTGTATTTCAAACTTGATTTAGAGAGAGCCCCGAATGGCTCAGTGTGTAAATGCATCATGTGATCTATATATTCCGGGAAAGTTCCAGGTACAGTTCCTGACATGCTATTTAGGGTGGGGCTGTTCTAAAAGACAACCTCATTGCAGCACAGCTGAGCATGGTAAACTATCATTTTAAGTACAAAAGCAAAATACTGCAGATGTTGGAAATCTGAAATAAAAACAGAAAATGCTGGAAATACTCAGCAGGTCAGGCAGCATCTGTGGAGAGAGAAACAGAGTTCACGTTTCATGTCGATGACCCTTTGTCAGAACTGACCAGCATTTTCTGTTTCTATCATTATAAGTAACTAGCATGTGGCTCCAACCCAACAGGTGAGACAAAATTAGGGATTGAATTGGGGCCTATTCTAACAAATCATGTTATTTTTATTTACAATGGTAATTTTATTGCATATGAAATTATCCCATGGCAATATTAGTGTATGGGCATTTAATGTGGTCATCTGAAATCCTTCTTGCCATTACTTTAATAGAGCGCAAAAATGAGAAGTCGCACAACACCAGGTTATAGTCCAACAGATTTATTTAAAATTACAAGCTTTAGGAGCTATCGATCGCCCCTTCTTCAGGTAAAGTTACTATGAGTGAATCTACAAAAATTCACAGAATATAAACACAGAGAAAATGCAGAGATACAATCTTTCCTTACATCAAAGACACACCAAGAGCACAGCCAAGACAATGAGATGTGTCCCAGGGGGTCCAATGTGTCAAAACCTGCTGTCTGCATATCCTCTCCATTTGGGTTTGTTTTTTGTGTTTGTTTTTTGTGTTTGTTTTTTTTTTAAACTGGAAAGACAGACAACGATGTCAAGTCACGTTCTGTAGCGTGACATGAACCCGATATCCCTATTGAGGCCGTCCTCATGAGTGCGGAACTTGGCTATCAGTTTCTGCTCGATGATTTTACGTTGTCGTGTATCTCGAAGGCCGCCTTGGAGAACGCTAACCCGCAGATCCGAGGCTGAATGTCCCTTGACTGCTGAAGTGTTCCCCAACTGGGAGGCAACCATCCTGCCTGGCGATTGTTGCGCGATGTCCGTTCATACGTTGTCTCAGTGTCTGCATGGTCTCGCCGATGTACCATGCTCTGGGGCATCCTTTACTGCAACGTATCAGGTAGACAACGTTGGCCGAGTCACATGAGTATGTACCATGTACCTGGTGGGTAGTGTCCTCACGTGTGATGACGGTATCTGTGTTCATGATCTGGCATGTCTTGCAGAGGTGGTGTCGTGGTTGCTGTTCTCCTGACAGCTGGGTAATTTGCTGCGAACGATGGTACTTTTGAGGTTAGGTGGCTGCTTGAAGGCGAGTAGTGGAGGCGTGGGGATGGCCTTAGCAAGGTGTTCGTCGTCATCGATGACATGTTGAAGGCTGCGAAGAACATGGCGTAGCTTCTCCGCTCCAGGGAAGTACTGGACGACGTAGGGTACTCTGTTGGTTGTGTCCCGTGTTCGTCTTCTGAGGAGGTCTATGCGGTTTTTCGCTGTGGCCCGTCGGAACTGTCGATCGACGAGTCGAGTGTCATATCCCGTTCTTACGAGGGCGTCTTTCAGTGTCCGTAGTTTAATAGAGGGGTTAATGCATTTTAAAAAATGTTTGTGGTATGCCATGACGTAATGATTATCTGAAGTCACGGTGACCCAAATAAATTCTCTCAGTCACTCAGTGCGTTCTCGTGCTCAGGTTCTTTTTTTGCCTTTCAGTCTCTCCCTATCAGTCGCTAAGGGTCATTTAATGAGTCTGCACTGCCAGGAGGGAACCCTTCCTGCAGCAGCACACTTTGGAGTTGGAAAATTGTGAATAGTGTGTGCCTGAATTTCCAATATCCGCTGCCAACAACATAAACTTTATAAAATCATTCCTTCTGTCACTTGTCTCAAGGTGTTTCCATCTCTCTCTCTGTCTGATGATAAGTCATGATTGATAGCCAAAACTAGAAGGTAGTTCCCTGCACAGATTCCTCTCAATGTCTCTTTCATCATCATTATATGGCTTTTCCAATGTTTATTTCTATCCCTTTGGTGTATAGTCGTCATGTTGTGTTCTTTTTATGTATAGAGCAGGGTTATATATAGCCTAACCAATTACACAGTGCACCCCACCAGTCCAGTTTCATATGCAGTACAAAATTGTAAAATTTAAATGTTTTGTTCTTCTCAAGATTTAAAGCTGGATCCCTCTTTTTCTATGATGTCTGCATGATTGTATTTGGTCTTTTATTGTGTTGTGCAGAGCCGTTCTTTGTTTCTGAAATCTCCAGCTTTTTATGCTTAAAAACTCTTATCAGCTGCCGCTGTCTCTTTCTGTTGAAGAAAGCTTCTCCAGCCCATTTTACATTTCTATTTGGTTGCGATTATTTTAGCACCTTGATTCCCAAAGCCTATTGACCCCAGTGGCAGTGATTGAAATCCATAATTTTTTTTCATTCATTTATGGGATGTGGGCGTTGCTGGCAAGGCCAGTATTTATTGCTCATCCCTAATTGCCCCTGAGAAGGTGGTGGTGAGCCGCCTTCTTGAACCGCTGCAGTCCGTGTGGTGAAGGTGCTCCCACAGTGCTGTTGGGGAGGGAGTTCCAGGATTTTGACCCAGTGACGATGAAGGAACGGCGATATATTTCCAAGTCAGGATGGTGTGTGACTTGGAGGGGAACTTGGAGGTGGTGGTGTTCCCATGCGCCTGCTGCCCTTATCCTTCCAGGTGGTAGAGGTCGCGGGTTTGGGAGGTGCTGTCGAAGAAGCCTTGGCAAGTTGCTGCAGTGCAGCTTGTGGATGGTTCACACTGCAGCCATGATGCGCCGGTGGTGGAAAGATGGTGGAAAGGCTTTGAGGAGTCAGGAGGTGAGTCACTCGCCTCAGAATACCCAGCCTCTGACCTGCTGTGCAAATGATATGCCACACAGTTTTCCCCAAAACAACATTCTGTTCATTTCCATCCAGTATACTTCATTGCCATCTTACACCATCCCACCATCATTTGTTAACTTAGCATGACCCTTCCCAACAAAATAATTTTCACTGAGGAGAAATAAAGTGCTTAGAATTTATTATGTTATATTCACAAATGGATACCCTATGCTGCCTACCACCATGCTTCCTCTTGACGAGTATAAAGTGTATGCTTCACCCTACTTTCTAACCTAGTGCTATGTCTAAGTGCTCCCTGACTGGGAAGAGCAAGTGTGGTGGCAGGCTGCTGTAGTTCATTGTAGGCCTGAAGGGATAGGAGATAGTTTACTCTGGGTTCTGGGTCATAAGATAGCTCTGCTGGAGCCACATGCAAGAAGGCAGTAGCTGCCTGTGCCTGCCTGCTAACTGGCACTTACTCAGTGCTTTGAGAGAGCAAGCTAGGTTGGACGTACCTGTGATGACCTCCAGCGGAAGCTGCCTCACATGCCTCCTCTCTTGCCATGCACAAGATGCTGGGTACCCCAGAAGGAGCAAACTGCAGTGTATCACTAAGGATGTGATGCCCACTGTCATAGCTCCATCGAACTGATCGCCAGTCTATCAAATCTAGCAGCGACAGACTTCTGTAGGCTGGAGCCCAAGCCCTGTATAGCTCCAGTCACAACATTTGCGAGAGAAACTGGGGGCAATTTTCAACTGCCAACATGTTTCTCATGTGAATAAAAGGTGGCTGGCAGAGGAAAGTCAGGGAGCAACCTTGTCCACCCCTTGAATGGCCAAGGCCCATATAATAGAATTTTCAGGTGGGTCTGTAAATGGGCCTCCCAATTAATCAGTGCAGGCTCATTCATTTCACAAGCAGGCACAGCCCCATTTTTGTCAATATTACTAAATTTGAACTTATTTCTCTGGTGGAGCATCCTGAATCCAGCCATATTATAACTCCTCTAAATTAAGTGAGAAGTCGCACAACACCAGGTTATAGTTCAACAGCTTTATTTGAAATCACAAGCTTTCAGAGCGCTGCTCCTTCGTCAGGTGAAGTGAAGAAATACATATGGGCACAGCATATATAGTCAGAGAGCACTGCCAGACGACTACAGTTTATCTTTCTAACTGCCCTTTATCACACCTCGGCAGAGAGACAATCACGGCAATCAAAGGTGTGGATGGTGTCCAACCAGGTCAGTCAGGAAGACATTACATCAAAGACGATAGCAAAATACAACAAAGACAATGAGGTGGGGTCACAAGGGGTCAAATGTGGCAGATGCTGGAGTCTGTATGGAAAACAAAAACTTTAAACTTTTTACTTTTTTTGCTGGAAATCACAGCAGGTCCGGCCGCATCTGTGTAGAGAGAACAAGCTAACGACGACTCGAGTCTGGATTACTCTACGTCAGGTGGGGTTACATGTAGCGTGACATGAACCCAAGATCCCGGTTGAGGCAGTCCTCATAAGTGCGGAACTTGGCTATCAGTTTCTGCTCGATGATTTTGCGTTGTCGTGTGTCTCGAAGGCCGCCTTGCAGAACGCTTACCCGAAGATCGGAGGCTGAATGTCCTTGACTGCTGAAGTGTTCCCCAACTGGGAGGTAACACTCCTGCCTGGCGATTGTTGCGCGGTGTCCGTTCATACGTTGTCGCAGTGTCTGCATGGTCTCGCCGATGTACCATGCTCCAGGGCATCCTTTCCTGCAACGTATGAGGTAGACAACGTTGGCCGAGTCACATGAGTATGTACCATGTACCTGGTGGGTAGTGTCCTCACGTGTGATGATGGTATCTGTGTTGATGATCTGGCATGTCTTGCAGAGGTTGCCGTGGCAGGGTTGTGTGGTGTCGTGGTCGCTGTTCTCCTGAAAGCTGGGTAATTTGCTGCGAACTATGGTCCTTTTGAGGTTAGGCGGCTGTTTGAAGGCGAGTAGTGGAGGCGTGGGGATGGCCTTAGCGAGGTGTTCGTCATCATCGATGACATGTTGAAGGCTGTGAAGAACATGGCGTAGTTTCTCCGCTCCGGGGAAGTACTGGACGACGTAGGGTACGTCGTCCAGTACTTCCCCGGAGTGGAGAAACTACGCCATGTTCTTCGCAGCCTTCAACATGTCATCGATGATGACGAACACCTCGCTAAGGCCATCCCCACGCCTCCACTACTCGCCTTCAAGCAGCCGCCTCACCTCAAAAGTACCATCGTTCGCAGCAAATTACCCAGCTTTCAGGAGAACAGCGACCATGACACCACACAACCCTGCCAAGGTAACCTCTGCAAGACATGCCAGATCATCAACACAGATACCATCATCACACGTGAGGACACTACCCACCAGGTACATGGTACATACTCATGTGACTCGGCCAACGTTGTCTACCTCATACGTTGCAGGAAAGGATGCCCTGGAGCATGGTACATCGGCGAGACCATGCAGACACTGCGACAACGTATGAACGGACACCGCGCAACAATCGCCAGGCAGGAGTGTTACCTCCCAGTTGGGGAACACTTCAGCAGTCAAGGACATTCAGCCTCCGATCTTCGGGTAAGCGTTCTGCAAGGCGGCCTTCGAGACACACGACAACGCAAAATCATCGAGCAGAAACTGATAGCCAAGTTCCGCACCCATGAGGACTGCCTCAACCGGGATCTTGGGTTCATGTCACGCTACATGTAACCCCACCTGACGTAGAGTCATCCAGACTCGAGTCGTCGTTAGCTTGTTCTCTCTACACAGATGCGGCCGGACCTGCTGTGATTTCCAGCAAAAAAAGTAAAAAGTTTAAAGTTTTTTGTTTTCCATAGACTCCAGCATCTGCCACATTTGACCCCTTGTGACCCCACCTCATTGTCTTTGTTGTATTTTGCTATCGTCTTTGATGTAATGTCTTCCTGACTGACCTGGTTGGACACCATCCACACCTTTGATTGCCGTGATTGTCTCTCTGCCGAGGTGTGATAAAGGGCAGTTAGAAAGATAAACTGTAGTCGTCTGGCAGTGCTCTCTGACTATATATGCTGTGCCCATATGTATTTCTTCACTTCACCTGACGAAGGAGCAGCGCTCCAAAAGCTTGTGATTTCAAATAAAGCTGTTGGACTATAACCTGGTGTTGTGCGACTTCTCACTTTTGTCCACCCCAGTCCAACACCGGCATCTCCGCATCATCCTCTAAATTAGTTCAGGAATGAAACCTATCACTAACAGAGCTGCTAGATGACTTGAGAACTCAGAACTTGTGCAGGTTAGACTGAAAAAAGAAATACTACAGATGCTCGGCTTATTCTCAACAGTAGAGCATCAATGAGGTGGCCATCAGAGAATTATAGGAATTCAGTTATGGAAAGAGGCCATCTGGCCCACCTTGCTTATGCTGGTGCTAGCACCCACCTGAGTTACCTATACTAGACCCAGTGAATTGGAACTGTGACAGAAGATGCATGAATCCTTGATCAATTAAATTAACTTACTGTACTGCCAAAAATGACAGAGATTATGCTGGTAACTTCAAGAAACCATTTAAAAAGCATTTTGATCCTGAAAATGTTCATTTTAATGCGCTGATGTTACACTTTGTGGCATTAGTAATGAATGCGTTAATGTTGTTTGTTAAAATAGTGGACAAAAGAATTTCACGCTTGTTACTAGTATCATACAGTGCAGTTTCAAGGCATGCGACATCCATTGTTGGTATTCCCTATGATCCTTGTTTTCCATCTGCCATATAAAGCTGATGAACACTGATCTGAATTCCAGATTGCTTTCTTTTTCTTAGTAGGAGTTTTCGTTTTGCTACAAGCTGATTGATGGTAGCATTTACAGACTCTTGAGAGAATGTCTTTCCTAGTTGCTTACAGCAATTTGTTTTCCCCAAGCTGGCCTCATTTCCCCTGGAATTTCCTGATGTTTGATCTGGGTGACTTCTGTTGGTGTGACTTATAAAATTTACGTTCTTGTCATTGGATGTCTCATTTCTAACACAAATTTTCACTCCTGGTGCAGAGGTTCACCTTCCAGGAGTACATATTCTGTGAGAATTCTTTGTTTTGATTGGCTGCTTAGACAACTTGTTGACGTCACAGCAGCTCGCACTAGGGGATCTCCACTATACTCCATTGATTTGAATTGAACGTCGGAAAACCCGAACTTCTTGACACAGAGGCCGCGAGATCTTTGTGCGAAGCTTACTTCGGGGCCAGCGGCAAATGCCTTCGCTTCGCTGCTGACCACAAATTCCGAGCCACTGGGAATACCGGTGATGCACACCTCACAATTTTCCTTCCATTCATTTTAACAAACGAAAAATCATGGGGGGGCACATACTGGAATTCCTGATAAGCACTCCCGGTGGACGAAGTTCCATGATGGGAGTGTAAATTCGTAAAATTACCCCATATATTTTCAAAAGGGAGCCCAGTAGGAGAGCACTGTCCTACAGAGTCACATTGAGTGCATTTCTGCTCACAATTTCACATATGGGAAATTTACTATCTCAGCTATGTGCCAGGTATATGTGCATAAAAAGGGGGGGGGAAACGGAAAGGAGAATTGCCCAAGCTTGTTTTTACACACCCCACATTAACAAGCTGTGGCGCAACACTGACAAGAGACAATTCACCAGCCTGCTCGCACAGTTGGTGATTGATGGTAGTTACTACCGATACATTTTAGCAAAGGTGAATCCACCCAATAATCCTCATAAAGAAGCATCTCCCATGCAAAGTGGTATAAAAGTCAAAGTGAGGTAAATGATTACAAGAAGCAGTATAGGACCTGTGACATAGGTAATCATATCCATGCCAAACAATGGCAATATAAATATAAATTAAATATAAATATAAGATAGCCACTAATAAATCCAATAAGGAATTCAGAAGGAACCCAGAGAGTGGTGAGAATGTGGAACTTGCTACCACAAGGAGTAGTTGAGGTGAATAGCATAGATGCATTTAAGGGGAAGCTGGATGAACACATGAGGGAGAATGGAATAGAAGGTTATGCTGATGGGGTTAGATGAAGTAAGGTGGGAGGAGGCTCATGTGGAGCATAAAAACCAGCATAGACCTATTGGTCCGAATGACCTGCTTCTATGATGTAAATTCTATGTAATATGTGATGGCGGGCAAGGTGCTATATTGGTGCAAGTAACTTTTGAGGTGAAAGGACACTGTGTGGGATGGGGCATGTGGCAGCAATCAGTGGGTGAATGAAGCAATGTGGAGGAAGTTACTGCAATCTGTTCTGAGGAGGATCAGCTGTTCTTCGTAATTTATTTTTCATCCTGGCTTTACAGACCAGTGTAGCATCTTTTAGCTTTAAAGGCACTCAACCAAAATAGCCAAGTCCAAATAAAACCTGCTTCACTCAGAGGTAGGCACGATTGACTGATAAGAACTCTTGAGACTCATATCCACAAACATTTAGTTGGTGATGCAAACATTCTGTTACTTATTCTACTGAACTGCATAATAAGCTCTTTCAACACGGTGGCATAGTGGTTAGCACTGATGCCTCACAGCGCCAGGGACCCGGGTTCGAATCTGACCTTGGGTGACTGTCTGTGTGGAGTTTGCACATTCTCCCCGTGTCTGCGTGGGTTTCCTCCGGGTGCTCCGGTTTCCTCCCACAGTCCAAAGATGTGCGGGTTAGGTTGATTTGGCTATGATAAATTGACCCTTAGTGTTAGGGGGGATTAAATATGTGGGGTTATGGGGATAGGATGGGATATGTTAGGGGGAATTAAATACGTGGGGTTACGGGGATAGGGTGGGATGTGTGTACTGTGGGGATTAAAGCAGGGACAGGGCACTGGGTTTGGATGATCAGCCATGATCGTATTGAATGGTGGAGCAGGCTCAACGGGCCGAATGGCCTACTCCTGCTCCTAGATTCTATGTTTCTATGTTTCCAGCAAGTATTTTTTTTAAATGCAACTGTGAAAGTTATTCGAGCTTCAAAGGGTTAAAGAAATATCATATGACGTTACAATTATGGAACGGAGCTAAAGTAAAAGTTGCAGTTGTAAACATCCTCTCAAGACCCTCTCTGGATGGTTTATATTCTCATGTGAAATGTCAGTGATGTGGTCCTGTCATTATGAAGCATTTGAATAAATATGTTTTCCAGAATCATTCAAAACATGCCAAAATATGTTTTAATTTTGGCTCATATCTAACTTTTATACACTATAAAATAGGTTTCAGATATACACTGTGAAAGTATTTCTGGAGTGACACTACCAGCTATTAAATGCATCAGAAGATTAATAGTGCTGAGCCGTTTTCTGCTGGTTCCAATCCTGCTCTCGATTCTGCTCCACTGTCGGATCATTCTATGCTTCATGATCGATTCCCCACACCTCCTTGGTTCTTCATTTTCCATGGAAATACTTCCAGCAATCTGTCCTCTGATACTCTGACCCTTGCACAGCTTCCGGACTCACTCACCCTCACACTGTCTCCGAACCTGGATATCAGTTCATCAGTGCACCAAGCTGACTCCACCCTATCTATAAGTCAACTTTATCCCACCACGGGACCTCTGACTTTTACTTTGAACTCCCTCTAATTGTCTCATCTCTCCTATGTTTACAACCAGAACATATCTATCCTAATGTTTACTATGCCTATGTAACCCGAGTTTCCCTGTGTCCATTGCGTGCGCATTTTGGCTGCCACTCCAGATACGAGCCCATTACTTCTATCTCCATTTTTGTTTCTTTACACCTTTTGGGCTCTTCTCTCCTGTCTGCTCGCCTTCCTGTTACCCAGTCATGCCCCCTTTCTTTTCTGCCTTCTGAGTACTTTTGCCCACCCCAAATCCCCACCCCAATCTTCAGTATTCCTCTACCTTCCTACTCTCCTGCCATCATCCAAGACTTTCCTCCCTCTTAGAAAAGCCCACAGCTTCCCTTTGTCCCTGTCCTGGCATTCTCTGAAGGGTCCGTCAAGGCACTTGTTGCTGCCTCCTTATAGAATATAATAGAATCATAGAATCATAGAATGGTTACAGCAAGGAAAAAGGCAATTCGGCCCGTCGAGCCCATGCCGACTCTCAGCTAGTCCCACTCCCCCGCCCTTTCCCCGCAGCCCTGCAAATGTTTTTCCTTCAGATACTTATCCAACTCCCTTTTGAAAGATAAGACTGAGTCTGCCTCCACTACCCTTTCAGGCAGTGCATTCCAGATAATAACCACTCACTGCGTAAAAAACTTTTATCTTACCTCGCCTTTGGTTCTTTTGCCAATCACCTTAAATCTGTGTCCTCTGGTTCTCGACCCTTCCGCCAATGGGAACAGTTTCTCTCTTATGAGCAGCAACCCCAACTGCCACACGTTACTCTCTCACCAACCTTCCCGCCCAGTGTGCCTGCTGGGGGCTAATCCTGCCAACCTCCTTCCTGTCCCACTCAACCCTCCCAGTGCTGACCCCGTGGACTCTGCCAGTGGATCAACAATCACCTGCTCCTCTCCACATTTCCCTCCAGAACGTCCATTCACTTGGAACATGATCCTTGCTATCCATAACTTTATTGTGGATGATTGCATCAACATTATGACCTTAACAGAAACTTGGTTCATGAGTGATGACACCCTTACTGAAGCCTCCCCTGCCTGGTTATACCTTCCACCACCTGCCCCGCCCAAACCACCACAGTGGTGGTGTGGCCCTTAGCACCAAATTCACCTTGATCTGTCCCTCAACTCCTCTGGCACCTTCTTCTGCTTGGAGCACTTCACCTTGTTCCACCCCTTTCGCCTTTCTCTTAAAATCCTCGTTCTCTACCGCCCACCCAAGCCTCACATCAAGTTTCCCACCAAGATATCCTCACTGCTTTCCTCCCTCAGCCTCTGCACCAAGCAACTTCTTATCCTCGGTGATTTTAACCTCCATCTCGACTCACCTTGCCCTCTCTCCACTGAGTTCACTTGCCCTCCTGTCCTCCCTTAACTTTTCCCTCCAGATGAACTCCTACCCATATTCCCAGCCACCCCCCTGACCTTGCCATTTCATGTGGCTTCTCTATTCCCATCATCTCAATCACAGACAAGGTCATCTCTACTCACTTCCTCGTATCCCTCACCACTTACATCCACCATCCCCGTTCCAACCCCACTTCCTTCTGTGTCTGCCCCTGAAAAAAAACTTTCCCCCAAGTCACTTACAATGGTATTTTCAAATTCCCAACTGTCTAGCCTTTGGCCCTCCATTCACCACGATCTGCTCTATAACACCCTCACCTCCAACTTTGATGCCCTTGTCCCAAGTAAAGTCCTTACTCTCTTCTGCTACTCAATTCTGTGTTAACTATTTAATTTTGTATTTTAGGGTTACTTTTGCAGCAGTAAAGCTACTCTTGACAGCTGTAGTATTACATTTTATTTCAACAAAGCGATGTGTAAACTGAAAACGGCTGACATTAGTGGGTAAGAGAAGATAACATGGTTGTAAATAGAGTGAATAAAACAACAGAAGAGATGACTGAAGTGTAGTGAGTAGAAAGGGCAAGAGAGCAACTGCTGATTGCTATAGACCAGCAAAAGGTTAACAAATAGTGAACTGTTTAGGCAAAGGCAAAAGTCTGAAGGAAATTACACCACGGGTGAAGTTCAATATCCCAGAGTTAATGTGCATCAACCAGGGGCGCTGAAAGGGAGACATGAAAGCACAGATTCATAAGAGTCTTCATACAACACGTGGATACTAGATTAATTTGTTTTTGGTACTCCACTAAAACTGATAAGTAACTTGAAGTGGGTGCTCCCTTGCAGTCCAACCACCACTGTTACATTTAATGTTATACTAAATGTTAATCCAAAAATAATACTGATGGTGACATTGGAAAAGCAGATTTAGATGGTGAACTACTGCAGAGCTGTTGTGCTCATGGAACTGTGCCCAGCACAAATCACAGCTTTCAAGAGACTGGGGAGAAAATTATTGGTAAATAATAGAAGGGGTAGAGCAAGCTTTGGAACAATGAGGAAAGTTAAAGGGGAAAAAAAGAACGGACATTTATATTGTACCTTTCACATTCTCAGGACATCCCAAAGCACTTTACAGCTATTCAAATAGTTTAGAAGGGTAGTTACTATTGTAATGTAGGAAAACACACCAGCCAGCTTACACAAAAGTCCCACAAGTATAAATGAGATAAACGACTGAATAATCTGTCTTAATGCTTTTGGTTGAGGATAAAGCCTAGGCAGGACACTGGAAGAACTTCCCAATCCATTTTCAAATAGTGCTCTCTGGCTACAGGTGTGGTGCCGGAGGACTGGAGGACTGTTAATGTGGTACTGTTGTTTTAAAAGGGAGAAAGGGATAGACCGAGTAATTACAGGCCAGTCAGCCTAACTTCGGTGGTGGGAAAATTATTGGAAGAAATTCTGAGGGACAGGATAAATCTTCATTTAGAAAGACACGGATTAATCAGGGACAGTCAGCATGGATTTGTTAAGGGAAAGTCGTGTCTGACTAACTTGATTGAACTTTTTGAGGAGGTAACAAGGAGGGTCGATGAGGGTAGTGCATTTGATTTCGTCTATATGGATTTTAGTAAGGCTTTTGATAAGGTCCCGCATGGCAGACTGGTCATGAAAGTAAAAGCCCATGGGATCCAAGGCAAAGTGGCAAGTTGGATCCAAAATTGGCTCAGAGGCAGGAAACAAAGGGTAATGTTCGAAGGGAGTTTTTGTGACTGGAGAAGTGGTTAGGCCTACCACCTTCACAAAGAAACTAGGGATTAGTAATCAATGTGGTTTGCCAGTGTCACCCACAACCCGAGTACAAACGCAAAACTTAAAATACTGGAAAAATACAACAGGTGAGTCAGCATCTGCGGAAATAAGAGAAAGGATGAGCTTTCAGGCAGACCCCTTCTTCAAGAATGAAAATGAAAATTAAGCAAACATTTTAATAGACTCAAAAAAGAAGTGAGGATAGGGAATGAACGGGAAATAAACAAAGATGCTTCAAGCAAAGAGGAAGTTAATTGGTGAATGATCTGTAACCTACAAAAGTAAAGCAGCAGATTGTTAGAAAAGGTGAGAAAATAGGAGAAACTTAAAAGACAGGAAGCTTCTTGATCAGAGTATGACCGCACGTGGGTAGAATTTCCGCAGGGGTTCTCCCAATTGTCCACGGTAACTTTGGCGGAAGATCTGCGGGAATCCTGTGTAAAAAAGGAAATCTTCTTGTGGAGGTAGAGGGCATGAGTGAGGTACTGAATGAGTACTTTGCATCTGTCCTCACAAAAGAAGAGGATGAAGTTATTGTTGCCATATAGGAGGGTGGTATAAAGATGTTGGATAGGATAAAAATAGGTAGAAAGGAGGTGCTAAATAGGTTGGAATCACTCAAATTTTAAAAATCACTCAGTCCAGATAGGATGCGTCCTAGGTTGCTGAGGGAAGCTAGCATAGAGATAGAAGAAGCACTGACCACAATCTTTCAATCCTCCTTGGATATGGGAGTGGTGCCAGAGGACTGGAGGATTGCAAATGTTACACCCTGTTCAAGAAAGAAGAAGGATAAATCTGGGAACTACAGGCCAATCAGTCTAATGTCAGTGGTGGGAAAACTTCTAGAGACCATTATCAAGGACAAAATTAATTCTCATTTGGAGAAGCATGAGTTAATAAGGGACAGCCAGTATGGATTAGTTAAAGGCAAATCATGCCTGACTAACCTGATTGAGTTCTTTGATGAAGTAACAGAGAGGATTGATGAAGGTAGTGCAGTAGATGTTGTACATATGGACTTTCAAAAGGCATTTGATAAAGTACCTCATAACAGAATTATTCAGAAAATAAAAGATTATTAAAGGGATGGTGGTAACTTGGGTACGTAATTGGCTAAGTGATAGGAGGCAGGGAGTAGTACTGAACGGATGCTTTTCTGACTGGACAGAAGTATGCAGTGGGGTCCCCCAGGGATCAAAATTACTTCACCTGAGGAAGGAGCAAGAAGATAGCTCCGAAAGCTTGTGATTTCAAATAAAACTGTTGGACTATAACCTGGTGTTGTGCGACCTCTCAATCAAAATTAGGGCCATTGGTTTTCTTGTTATATATAAATCACCTAGACTTGGGTATAGGGAATACAATTTCGAAGTTTGCGGATGATACAAAACTTGGCAATGTAGTAAATAGTGAGCAGGATAGTAGCAGACTTTAGGAGGACATAGACAGACTGGTGAAATGGGCAGACACATGGCAGATGCAATTTAATGTGGATAAGTGTGAAGTGATGCACTTTGGGAGAAACAACATGGAGAGGCAATTTAATCTAAATGGTGCTATTTTGAGGGGGATGCAACAGCAAAGGGACCTGAGGTTGCATATTCACAAATCCTTGAAGGTGGCAGGACAAATTGATAAGGCAGTTAAGAAAGCGTATGGGATACTTGACTTTGTAAATAGGGGCATTGAATACAAAACAAGGAAGTCATGTTAAACCTTTACAAATCACTGGTTAGGCCTCAGCTGGATTATTGTGTACAATTCTGGGCACCACACTTTAGGAAGGATGTCAAGGCCTTGGAGAGGGTACAGAAGAAGTTCACCAGGATGATACCAGGGATGAAGTTATGTGGAGAGATTGGAGAAGCTGGGATTGTTCTCCTTACAGCAGAGAATGTTGAGGGTGGGCTAACAGAGGTATTCAAAATTATGAGGCATTTTGATAGAGCAAGCAGGGAGAAACAGTTTCCTCTGGCAAGTGGGTCGGTAACCAGAGTTCATAGATTTAAAATAATTGGCAAAAGAACTAGAGGGGAAATGAGGAGAAATTATTTCACACAGAGGGTTGTCAAGATCTGGAGCGCACTACCTGAAAGGGTGGTGGAATCAGAATCCATAGGAATTTTCAAAAGGCAATTGGACATATATTTGAAGAAAACTGATTTGCAGGGTTATGGGGCGGAAGCTTGGGTGTGGGACTAAATTGGACATCTCTTTCAAAGAGCTGGCACAGGCACGACAGGCCGAATGGCCCCTTCTTTTTGTTATTCATTCCTGGGATGTGGGCGTCGCTGGCAAGGCCAGCATTTATTGCCCATCCTTAATTGCCCTTGAGAAGGTGGTGGTGAGCCGCCTCCTTGAACCACTGCAGTCCGTGTGGTGAAGGTACTCCCACGGTGCTGTTAGGGAGGGAGTTCCAGGATCTTGACCCAGGAACGGCAATATATTTCCACGGCGATGGTGTGTGACTTGGAGGGGAACTTGGAGGTGGTGGTGTTCCCATGCGCCTGCTGCCCTTGTACTTCTAGGTGGTAAAGGTCGTGGGTTGGGGAGGTGCTGTCGAAGAAGCCTTGGCAAGTTGCTGCAGTGCATCTTGTAGATGGTATACACTGTAGCTACTGTGCACCAATGGTGGAGGGAGTGAATGTTTAAGGTGCTGGATGGGGTGCCAATCAAGCAGTCTGCTTTGTCCTGGATGGTGTCGAGCCTCTTGAGTGCTGTTGGAGCTGCACTCATCCAGGCAAGTGGAGAGTATTCCATCACACTCCTGACTTGTGCCTTGTAAATGGTGGAAAGGCTTTGGGGAGTCAGGAGGTGAGACACTTGCCACAGAATACACAGCCTCTGACCTGCTCTTGTAACCACAGTATTTATGTGGCTGGTCCAGTTAAGTTTCTGGTCAAAGGTGAGCCCCAGGATGTTGATGATGGGGGATTTGGCGATGGTAATGCCATTGAATGTCAAGGGGAGGTGGCTAGACTCTCCCTTGTTAGAGATTGTCATTGCCTGGCACTTGTGTGGTGCGAATGTTACTGTGCTGTAAGATTTTAGGATTCTGTAAAACAGAACAAATTATTTCTCTGGGATTTCTGCAGATCTTCCGCCATAGTTAGGGGATAGGGGCAATCAGGAGAATCCGTGCGGAAATTAATTGCGTTAGTGCTGTTTAGGCCCTATGCTCTGGAATTCCCTCCCTGCCTCACTACCTTTCCCTCCTTTAAGACGCTCCTTCAAACCTACCTGTTTGACCAAGCTTTTGGTCACCTGTCCTTACGTGGCTTGTTGCCAAATTTTGCCCGATTACCCACCTGTGTAGCGCCTTGAGGCATTTTACAACGGTAAAGGCGCTATGTAAATGCAAATTGTTGTTGTTGGTAGTGTCCATCAGTTTACTTGGTGCATCCTGGAGCCCGCGTGTGCCTCATAGGATTATCTGCCTTATTAATTCTGGTTTTATGTTGTTCGGGTAAAATTTTATTTTGGCCAGGTCATCTGTTTTGCGTTCGTGCTGTCCTCCTGAAGGGTGCTTGTCGATGCTTAGCTGGGCAGCTATCCTTGGACAAGTAGGCGCCCAAAACCCTGCGCGCAACTGCGCACGCGCATATTATATGTAAATTGCGACGTGCGCATGCTCATGGCCGGCGGTCTGCGGGGTGGGTTTCTGCGTCTGCGCAGAGCCGGCGTTGGTTGGCGGTTTGAAAGATGGCGGGAGTGACGGTGGATTTGTTAACGGACGAGGAAGAGGACAGGGACTCGCGCACTTTCATCAGCGGCGACCCGGATCTGCCGGTGGTTTTCTTGTGCTCTCAGTGTCGGCTACCGGTCGGAGACTCGCTGGCCTGGGTCGGGGCCAATCCGAAAGAGAATATGATCTACCTGAGAAGTCAGTGACAGGAGCGATACTGGCAACCGGTGCAGTGACAGAGAGAGTGAGGGAAGGGGCCCAGGGAGAGTGAGGGAAGGGGCCCAGGGAGAGTGAGGGAAGGGCCCAGGGAGAGTGAGGGAAGGGGCCCAGGGAGAGTGAGGGAAGGGGCCCAGGGAGAGTGAGGGAAGGGGCCCAGGGAGAGTGAGGGAAGGGGCCCAGGGAGAGTGAGGGAAGGGGCCCCAGGGAGAGTGAGGGAAGGGGCCCAGGGAGAGTGAGGGAAGGGGCCCCAGGGAGAGTGAGGGAAGGGGCCCAGGGAGAGTGAGGGAAGGGGCCCAGGGAGAGTGAGGGAAGGGGCCCAGGGAGAGTGAGGGAAGGGGCCCAGGGAGAGTGAGGGAAGGGGCCCAGGGAGAGTGAGGGAAGGGGCCCAGGGAGAGTGAGGGAAGGGGCCCCAGGGAGAGTGAGGGAAGGGGCCCAGGGAGAGTGAGGGAAGGGGCCCCAGGGAGAGTGAGGGAAGGGGCCCCAGGGAGAGTGAGGGAAGGGGCCCAGGGAGAGTGAGGGAAGGGGCCCAGGGAGAGTGAGGGAAGGGGCCCCAGGGAGCGTGAGGGAAGGGCCCCAGGGAGCGTGAGGGAAGGGCCCCAGGGAGAGTGAGGGAAGGGGCCCAGGGAGAGTGAGGGAAGGGGCCCAGGGAGAGTGAGGGAAGGGCCCCAGGGGGCGTGAGGGAAGGGCCCCAGGGGGCGTGAGGGAAGGGCCCCAGGGAGCGTGAGGGAAGGGCCCCAGGGAGCGTGAGGGAAGGGGCCCAGGGAGAGTGAGGGAAGGGCCCCAGGGGGCGTGAGGGAAGGGCCCCAGGGAGCGTGAGGGAAGGGCCCCAGGGGGCGTGAGGGAAGGGCCCCAGGGAGCGTGAGGGAAGGGCCCCAGGGAGCGTGAGGGAAGGGGCCCGGAAAAAGGCCCAGAGTGAGGGGAGGGCACTGGAACAAGGCCCAGAGTGAGGGGAGGGCACTAGAAAAAGGCCCAGAGTGAGGGAAGGGCACTGAAAAAAGGCCCAGAGTGAGGGAAGGGCACTAGAAAAAGGCCCAGAGTGAGGGGAGGGCACTGGGAAAAGGCCCAGAGTGAGGGGAGGGCACTGGGAAAAGGCCCAGAGTGAGGGAAGGGCACTGGGAAAAGGCCCAGAGTGAGGGAAGGGCACTGGGAAAAGGCCCAGAGTGAGGGAAGGGCACTGGGAAAAGGCCCAGAGTGAGGGAAGGGCACTGGAAAAAGGCCCAGAGTGAAGGGAGGGCACTGTGAGTAGGAATAGGGGAGAGAGATACAATGAGGGGGTGTGCACTATGCATTGTAAATAGGAATGGGGAGATATAGTGAGGGGTGTGCACTGTAAATGTGAATGGGAGATATACAGTGAGGGGTGTGCATTGTAAATGTTAATGGGGAGTTATACAGTAAAGGGTGTGCACTGTGCATTGTAAATAGGAATGGGGGAGATATACAGGAACTGAACCAAAGACCCTTTCCCTCAAATTTAGGAGTACACGGTATGATTTACTCTGTTGGTTTCTTTCTCCCTCCACAATATCTTTATACAGTACACACAACCTCATTATTGTGTATGTGACATTCATGATATATGCCTGTCTTTTTCCCCTCCCCGAATAGGAATAGCGGGAGAAAAATATATAAAGTGAAAGGGTGTGTACGGTGCATTGAATAGTAAGGAATAGGGGGAGAGTGATACACATATGCTGAGGCATGTACTGTTCATTGTGAATAAGGAATAGGGGAGAGCAATACAGATATACACTGAGGGGATGTGTACTGTCACTAAATAATAAGGAATAGGGAGCTGTGTACTATAAGGAATAGGAGGAAGAAAGATACAGATATACAAAGTGAGGGAGGTGTTTTGTACACAACGGCCCGTAATTTGTGGTCAGTGGTGAAGCAAAATCATTCACCACTGGCCCTAAAGAAAGCTGCCCACAAAGATCTCGCAATCTCTGGCGAAGTTCAGCTTTTCCAACGTTCAGTTGAGATCAATGTAAGTTAATGGGGAATCCCTAATGCGAGCTGCTGTGATGTCAACAAGCTGCCTAAGCAGCCAATCACAATGTAGAATTCTCACAGATGGGAACGAGGAAGTGAAAAGCTCTTTTTATTCTGACTCATGGGGAAAAGGTAAACCTGAAAAAGTTGAACAAACTTTAAAAAAACTTTTAAAAAATTAAAACATTTTTTAAAGTTTCTTAAAAATTGTCATTTTTATTATAATGGATAAATTTGACACTCCACAAAATTAAAGTTAGTTTTTCAGGGCCATAACATTTATTTTAGCAGTCAATACACTGTTAAAACCCCAGTTACACCTAATTCAAAAGGGTCTACCTTTTAATGGGGTAATTAACAGAGATATTACTGCAGAAAAGCCCAAGTTTTGGTCAGTTTCACAGAGTTCCCTGATTACACTGATTGCTGGCTCACGCGGGGTGTGGGCGGGGTGGTGGTGGTGAACAGCGCAGCCAGTGTTGGAGCAGTGAGTGACTGACCACAACTTCAGGATTTCCGTGTTAGGATGCGCATGCGCTAAATCCTTAAATTGCAGTCAGTTTCGCTGTTTGTTCGCTGTTACTACCCACTGCAAATAATGCCAATAAAAAGAAATAGGGAGGGGTGAGATATACAGAGCGAGTCAGATACACAATGAGGAGGTTGCATATACTATATGCTATAAATAATAAGTAATGGAATAAGAGACATAGATTGACAGTCACACATTTAATGGCATGTTTGTGTACTGTCTATGAATAGTAAAGAGCAGGGGAGGGAGAGGCACACAGACAGGCATCTACAGAGTGACAATCACATACACTGAGGCTGCATGTGGTATAAGTAATAAGGAATAGAGATGGGGAAAGAGACAGGCAAATACCATGGAAGTCGCATATACAGCAATGAGGTTGTGTGTACTGTATAAATAAGATATGGGGTAGGGGAAAGAAATCGGCATACAGAATAAGTTGTACAGTACACTATAAATATCAAATAGTGGAGGGGGAGACAGACATCTACAAAATGAATCATATACACACATTATGATTGCGCACACCATACATAAGGAATAGGGAGGAAAGATACAGGATTATGCAGCACGAGAGCCATATGCGCAGGGATGAGGTTTGCGCTGTACACTATAAATGAAAGCTTACTGGTGGTATCAAAGCTGTCTTGAGCACTTTAGTTTTACATCTCTCTAGCGCGGCAGTTCACCTCTTAAATCTACAGTTTCTGCAAGGGATCTGATTCTTGCGTTGATTCCATATTAAAATTTTGGTGACGGTGCGGTGGCCAACACTACAAATGCAGTATAAAATGGCAAATGCACATCAGCACACTTAGAAATCACCTGGAACAGAAAGTCTCAATAGATGCCCATTTGACTGGTGTAAGACTATCTCTTCCAGGTGACCTGATTGGACAAGTCTCCAATAGCTCAGAACATTGACATTTAAAAAAAAAAAATCATACCCTGAGCTTAAAAATTCCAAATGATAAGCCCTGGTGTCAAGATTACCCATCCAGCACCATTAATGCTTTATAATAGTTTTAACTGACATCTTAGTATTTCTTATTTCTGTATTTAAAAAATTCTAAATACACTCAGTCAGGATTCTTGCCAGCTTTGCTTCTATTGAAGTTATAGATTTACAAAGCAAAATGTTAAATATAACATAATTTGCAGGAATGTACTTGATTGGAAGACAAAGCAGTTTATGTTCTTGCCAGCAGTATTATAAACTCCCAGTGTTATGCCATCACTTACAGACAATGTAAGCACATTGTATTAAAACATGTGAAAAATTATCAATGTAACTTTCGCATGAATTTAAATTATATTGATGCAAACTATCATTGGAGGTTTTGTGTCTCCTATTCTCTGTTCTATCTCCATTTTTGAAACTGAAAGCAGAAATGAAGCACATAAGTTATTGAAGTGATGCACTTCAGGGTTAGAAATGTGAGATATTACAAACTTTGAATGAAGATAGGTCCGCTTATTCTGACCTCTCTTGTATTTAACTGGTTGAACAGACAAGATCATCCTAGAACATGGCCTTCTATGCTCTTTGCTGTGCTTTGTGAATATTGTGCCTGAATTCTGAACTTGTAAACTAATAACTTGCTGCCCTTTTACAGGCGTCACTAAAAACATCCTTGTAGACAAAGAACAGAAGATCGACACAGGAGATGAGTCAGGTTGGTAAGTATGTAATATTGATGAGTGCAACATTTTGAGTTAGTCATCAAAGGCTAAATGAAGAAAGATTTGATTCTATTTATATTCCTTATACAATAGATAATGGCCCGTATTTTGCGGTAGGAATAACGGTGAGGTTATCAGCGCTCACCGTTATTATGGAGTAAATCGGACCAAGCTTCTTGAGTGTTGTTGGAGCTGCACTCATCCAGACAAGTGGAGAGTATTCCATCACACACCTTACTTGTGCCTTGTAGATGGCGGAAAGGCTTTGGGGAGTCAGGAGGTGAGACACTAGCCGCAGAATACCTAGTCTCTGACCTGCTCTTGTTGCCACAGTATTTATGTGGCTGGTGCAGTTAAGTTGCTGGTCAATGGTGACCCCCAGGATGTTGATGGTGGGGGATTCGGCGATGGTAATGCTGTTAAACATAGAATCTAGGAGCAGGAGTAGGCCATTCGGCCCGTCGAGCCTGCTCCACCATTCAATACGATCATGGCTGATCATCCAAATCCAGTACCCTGTCCCTGCTTTAATCCCCACAGTACACATATCCCACCCTACCCCCGTAACCCCACATATTTAATTCCCCCTAACATATCCCATCCTATCCCCATAACCCCACATATTTAATCCCCCCCTAACACTAAGGGTCAATTTTATCATAGCCAAATGTCAAGGAGTGGTGGTTAGACTCTTGCTTGTTGGAGATGGTCATTGCTTGGCATTTGTGTGGCGCGAACGTTACCTGCCACTTATCAGCCCAAGCCTGAATGTCGTGCAGGTCTTGTTGCATGCGGGCATGGACTGCTTCATTATCTGAGGAGTTGCAAATGGCGCTGAACACTGTGCAGTCATCAGCGAACATCCCCATTTCTGACCTTATGTTGGAGGGAAGGTCATTGATGAAGCAGCTGAAGATGGTTGGGGCAAGGACACTGCCCTGAGGAACTCCTGCAGCCATGTCCTGGGGCTGTGATAATTGACCTTCAACCACCACAACCATATTCCTTTGTACTAGGTATGACTCCCCCCGATTCCCATTGACTTCAGTTTTACTAGGGCTCCTTGATGCCACACTCGATTAAATGCTGCCTTGATGTCAAGGGCAGTCACTCGCACCTCACCTCTGGAATTCAGCTCCTTTGTCCATGTTTGGACCAAGGCTGTAATGAGGTCTGGAGCTGAGGGGTCCTGGCGGAACCCAAACTGGGCATCAGTGAGCAGATTATTGGTGAGTAAGTGCAGCTTGATAGCACTGTCGACGACACCTTCCATCACTTTGCTGATGATTGAGAGTAGACTGATGAGGCGGTAATTGGCCGGATTGGATTTGTCCTGCTTTTTGTGGACAGGACATACCTGGGCAGTTTTCCACATTATCGGATAGATGCCAGTGTTGTAGCTGTACTGGAACAGCTTGGCTAGAGGCGCGGCTAGTTCTGCATTGCATTGATAGCAGATGGACAGTCACTTTTTGTGGCAACAGAATGGAAAGTCCAAATCTGTAAATGGATACAAATACTGTAAAGAATGCAATAGCCCATTCTCTGTTGTGGATGGACATGAAGAATAAAATGTCAGTTGCCAAAACATGATACGAACATCAATGCAGCCTACCTTGGGTTCTCTAAACATATCCATAAGGTTAATCACACATCCTATATAAATGATAAAACAAAAGTACAAAAAGCTCAAAAAAGATAAGGGCTCCAAAAATAAAAATAGAGGCTCCAATGTAGATCAAGATGGACAATATATGCAGCATTGCCAACATCCAGTGAACAATTTTTTTTTAATGGACACTGTATTCTAACTGGCCTAACCAATGATTTTTAGAGCTTTTGCATTACCTCTGCTTTGTACTGTATGTCCCTATTTATAAAACTTTGAATCCCATATGCTTTTTAAAACCTTTCAGATTGTCCTCTCACTTTTATAAATTTACATTTCTGGGCCCTAAGTCTCTCTGCTCTTCTACTTTAAATATTTTACCTTTTAGTGTGTATGTCCTCTTATTTTTTTCCTCAACAAAATGCACCACTTCATGTTTCTCTCTATCAAATTTCATCTGACATCGATCTCTGGAATACTATGTCTACTTTTGGTCCCTTCACATGGTGGGTGATAGAGACCCTGGAAAAGGTTCAAAGGAGGGCTGCTAGATTGATAACTAGTTTGAAGGCTCTCTGTTACCCTAGTAGGCTTAGAAAACTGGGGCTTTTAACTCTAGAAAAATGTAGACTTCAACGAGATTTGTTTGAGGCCTTTAAAATAATGAAACGAATAGTCAATCCATGTGGATAGGCTATTCAAGCTAGATAGATTAGGGAGAACTAGGGGACGTAAGTAAAAATTCCATAAACATAGAACTAGGTTAAATGTTAGGTACTACTTTTCACAAAGTGTCTTGGTTTTCTGGAACAGGTTGCCAGCATATGCAGTGTGTGTGGTTTACTGCAAGCATTCTTTTTGCCTCCCCTAGGAGATTATGTGGTAAGTGGGTGTGGGGGAGGCAGATGGTATGTAGAAGTCACACCATGATGGTATATAGCCGATGGCTCAACTGGTCTTTTTCTGCACTTCATTTATGTATATTTATATTTCTGTAGTAACTTTATTTCCCCTCCTTCCAGCATTTATGTGTTGTTATCCTGTAGTGGCTGCTCTCTGTTACTGGGTAGAATGTACCTTTGCACCCCAGTCCACCTCGACTTCAAACGGAACATATATTGCTTGTCTGTGGCCTATATTGAAAGGCAAGTATGTATATATAAAAAAAAATCAGTCTCCAATGTACAAAGCATGTGAATCTATCTAATGCCAGAAATATGATAAATTGGCAGAGCAGTAAAATTAATTTCACCAACTGTTGTAGATATATGCTACATCTCTAACAGTTTGATATCAATTTAGAGAGAATTCCAAATGATCGCAATGAGTGGTCATTTATGTATACAGTTCCACTAACTGCTGAATTTTGCCCGTGTTGCTGAGTTATAAGAACCATAATACAGGTGTGAATGTGTTAGATTTTTAAAGGTAAAAAATAGATGTTTTCATTAAGTCTTCAATATTCGCAACCTTGGATGGACTGAATTCATAAGATGGTAGCCAATTAAAAATGTGATGCCACTTTTCTTTGGTCAGCTGAGTGTCTGGCACATATTAAAGCCCATCACCATGCGTAGGAATCTCAAAACCATGCTGCTGTGAAATCCAGACAAGTAGAGTTTCTGTTTACCTAATATGGAATGCACATACTCTCCTTGTAGGGACACACCCCACCCATCTAAGTCCAGAGAGCTTAAGTGCAGGTATTTTACTTTTATTCCCCCTTCCTTTTAAATTGTTGTGTTAGACCAATAATATTTGTAGTAGCATGTTTCCCATACAGGCTTGTTCTCAACAAAGGGGCATTGTGATACATGATCAAGAATAGACTTTGCAAGCCAACAATCATCCTGTGCCCTAGCCTAACAATTGAGAACATCAAACCTGCCCTACAAATTGTGTCACAACAACAACTTGTATTTATACAGCGCCTTTAACATAGTAAAACGTCCCAAGGCGCTTCACAGGAACATTATAAAACAAAATTTGACACCTAGCCACACAAGGAGATATTCGGGCAGATGACCAAAAGCTTGGCCAAAGAGGTAGGTTTTAAGGAGGGTCTTAAAGGAGGAAAGAGAGGTGAACAGGTTTAGGGAGGGAATTCCAGAGCTTAGGGCCTTGGCAGCTTAAGGCACGGCCACCAGTAGTTGAGCGATTAAAATCGGGAATGTTCAAGAGGCCAGGCTTAGAGGAGAGCAGATATCTCACTAAGAATATAATAACAAGGGGAGGGGAAGAAGAGGCACCACCTAACGTAGCATTAAACCATGATGACTCTGAGATCCTAGGTTAAATTCCTCCTCTGTTCTGTGTTAGTTGATGTCAGCAGTAGGGGTGATCCAAATGGTCTCTGTGTCCCTGGGCTAAAAAAAAAAATCTTCAGGGTTCCTACTTCCAATTACTGTGCAGTGGCTTGTGTTGGAAAGTGCACGTGAATGTCCAATTAAAGAGTGGATCAGGCTCTGCTGTAATTTTCTCTGTGGTCAAAGAATCTAGTGACCATTAGACGAGGTACTGGAGGGTTACTGGCATTGTAGAACTGAGCCTCTGCAAGGGTTAATGCCAGAAGAGGAGTGGAAATTGGATGATAAGAGTAGCTTTGAAGAAAGAAATAACTTGCATCTATATAGCATCATCCTCAGGATATCCTAAAGCACCTCCCAGCCAAATAAGTACTTTTGAATTGTAGTCACTGTTGTAATGTGAGGAAACGTGGCAGCCAATTTGAGCACACACAGACCCCTCAAACAGCAGAGAGATAAATTACTAGATAATCTGTTTTTTTGGTGGTGTTGATTAAGGGTTAAATATTGGCCAGGACACCAGGTGAATTCCTCCGCTTTTCTTTGAATATTGCCATTGGATATTTTACACCCACCTAAAGGGGCAGACCTAAAGATCTCATCTAAAACAGTGCAGCATTCCCTCCCCTACACTGAAGTGCCAAATCGAATATGTGCTTAAGTCTCTGGAGTGGTTCTTAAACCCATGACCTGATTCAAGCGAGGGTGCAGCTACTGAACCAAGACTGACACAACGTTCTTCATGGATTTTCAATTAAGCTGGTCCCATGTGCACTGAAAAGATAAATAGACACGTAGAACAGAAAGATTAAAACTGTTTTATTCCTTATGAATTTGGTGCTCAAGGTTTGGAAGACTCCAGGAAAGTGACTAAGAGGAGTGCATTTATCTGAGTATATAAGTAATATTCATAATCAGTACTTACCTAATTTACCTATGATTTGTTTTTCAAATTGTAAATGATAATCTTTGCTTTATTTCCATAGCTATGTCCTTGGCTCCACCATAAATGCAGAATTTGTAGATGAGGGAAAAAAGCCAGTAGTCCTAGAAACTCAAGTTGAAATCCTTGAAGAACTAGCAAAGGTAACTTTGTGTGGTTGGATCTTCAGGTTAAGGTTGTCTTCAATAGTTTTGCTTTGCTGTCTTGCAAATTCAAATTTTAGTTGACTAAGAATAAACCATTTGAAGAAAATAACTTTAGTTGAATATTTTGTACTTAAATTGATTATTGAAGAGCAGTTTTGAAATTCAGGCCTTATAAGATGCAGTTAGAAGTTGTATTTTGTTTTGTTAGAAGTTAACGGCAAACAGATTAATAACTATTTGCAACTTGCCAAATTACATTTTATGACAAAAAGGTTTTTGTTCTAAAGATGGATACTTTGATGCATAACCTACAAAACTAAGTGCTGTATTTATCTTTGGAAAAACATAGCTGATCCCATGTGCTATGCAAAAAAACAAAGGTTTGCACATTGATATGCACCTAGATTTTCATCAGGCTTAATTATTAATTGTCCTTCGAGAACCAGTTTCTAGAAAAGATGTTAAAATATCCATGGGAAAGATGTTGCCTGACTATTTTGTTCTGGTTTCCATTTTTATCATGTTTTTTCATCAAATTTAGCCTATTATATTGCTGTTCACAAATGAGCTGTATGATATAATTTTCCTTCCAACAGTCCCAAACTGTGCTGAATCTGATGATTGCAAGGCTGGCTGTTGTTGAAGAAAAGATAGAATCATTACAGAATGATGGGTGATTCTAACAGAAATATTACATTCCAAAATTTATGCTGATGGAGAGACTGCATTTTGAAGATATCAGCAGGCAACAGATGCCCAAGCTCAGAAGATTAACAAGCAATCTTTAGGGAAGTCCTTTCTTTCTTCTGCCATATGATGGCTTTGTCTGGTGCAGAACCACAAACCTTAGCTCACGGTTGTCAAATATTGTATATGTTGTGCATTATGCCAGCTACTGAATTTAACTTTGACTTGCAATCATATTATGTTTAAAAACCTATGACTAATCATGACATTACCCATTGTAAAATTGTATCATAAGCTACCTTTAAATGTTGATATACGTCTTGTATCTGTTTAGTTAAAGCTTAAACTGAGGCAGTCTCTAGCCATTTCATCTTGATCCATAATTGTCTTTATAAAATAGTTTTAGTTGCAGTTTCTTTACTGTTCTGTAAATGTATAATCAAGTTAATGTGAAAAAATAAAGCTGTTTGTATAGTTTTGATGCATGCAAGTTACTCTTTAATTATACACATTCTACAATATTTATATTTTATTTTATTCAAAGCGCAAAAGTCCCCTTCTCAGAAGCAAGGTTACTCCTTGACTAATTCCCCTTTAATTTAGAGTAATCTGGGAATGAACTGAAAAAAGCTTGCTTTTTATCTAAGTTTCATGCAGAGTACCACTGTATCATCAAAGGGTTAAAAAGAAAAGCTATATGTTATTTTACTTTCAATTTCATATTAAACACAAAAATAATGTACATTATGCAGTAAGCTCATACTTGTGTAATGCTGCATTCAACAATACCAGACACACTCCATTGTGCTGCAGGAAAACACTCTCTTATTTCCATCTGTAGAGGGCACTCACAGTCTGGCTATGTAAGCATGAAAGTAAGTAGAACCAGGGTTCTCTGATTTGTACAGTACTCATTTTTTCCATGTATGGGCAAATAGTGTGTGCTTGCTGTTCAAAGCCTACCGTCTCAGATTTTTTCAACTGCAGAAAATTCTGTGTCACATAACAAACTTTCTCCTTTTTAAAAAAAAACACACTCAATAAACACGAGATAAACTAACCTATCAAAACACCCCGTGCATTCACAGCTCTGAAAAGAACCACAGACCCAATTTTTTTTTTTGATGCTGTGATTTTCAAAAAAGAATTCTCGCGATATGAGTGACAAGACCACGTTTATTGCCCATCCCTAGTTCTCCTAAGAAGGTGGTGATAGGACATCTTGAACAGCTGCAGTCCCTGTGCTCCCACATTGCTGTTGGATAAGGAATTGCAAAATTTGACCCAGCAACAATGAAAAAAAAGGGCGGTATATGTCTGTCAGGAAGTTGTGTGAGTTGGACGGGATCAGAAGTGTTCCCAGGATATTGCACGTCCTCTCTGTGGCAGAGGCTGGGAGGTGCAGTTGAAGTAAGCTTGGTGAATTGCAGTGTTGCAAACTAGATAGCACTTACTGCAGCCATAGTGTGTCAGTGGTGGAAGGGATGGATACTGAGTCCAGTGTCGGGCACCGATCAACAATGTTCCCTGTCATTTTGATTCGGGACGCGCAGCCCATTCAAAATACCGCATGGGCGGTTTTTCTATTGAAAAGCCAGCTGTGCGGGACTCCTGGAGCGCAGCGGGACCTCGCAGCTTACAGGGAGCATTGCTGATCAATTGGACTGCTTTGTCCTGGACGGTGCCAAGTTTCGTGAGTGTTGTCACAGCTGCACCTATCCAAATGAGTGGTGATGAGTATTCCATCGTAATTCTGACCAAAGCCTTTTAAATGGCAGAGAGGCTTTGAAGTGTCGGGAGAGGAGACCATTGTCGTGGAATGCCTAACCTCTACCCTGGCTGGTCTGCTTAAGCTTCTGGTCAATGGTGTGCCCCCCACCCCCCAAGATGTTGATGGTGGGGGCCTTGGTCGTGGTGGTGTCATTGATGGCTAGGGGGAGGTGATTAGACTTTCGCTAGTTAAGAGTGCCAGTCGATGATCATCTCCGTGTGCCACAAATGTTACTTGTCCAATTGCCAGCCTAAACCTGGATATTGCCAAGTCCTGCTGTAAACTGGCATATGCTGCTTCATTACCTAGGGTGTTGTGAATGAAGCTGTACAATGTGGGAGCGCCATTGACCAGTCCCACTCAATTATCATGTAGGGAAAGTTTTTGATGAAGCAGCTGAAGATGATGAGCCACTGTACTGAGGAATATCTTGGAGCTGTGATAATTGGTCTTCGACAACCACCGCCATCTTCCTGTGTGTCAGATACGATTCCAACCACTGAAGGGTTTTCCCTTCATTGACTGTTTTTTCACTTTTTCACACAAAAGGTAATATAAATCCGGAGCTATCGTCTCCAAAAGGATGTGGATGCGAAGAAAATTGGAGCTTTCAAGACTGAGATAGAGTTTTGTTAGGTAAGGGCATCAAGGAATGTGGAGCACAGGTTGGTAAATGGAGTTGAGGTACAGATCAGCCACAATCTCGGGACTAAATGGCCTACTCCTGTTACTATGTTTTGCTAGGGTTCCTTCATACTGTATTTGGCAAATACTGCCTTGCTATTGAGGGCAGCTACTGTCACTTCTCAAGAGCATTCAGCTGCTGTGCCTTTGTCCAGATATGAGGACTACAGAGCTTTGATCTAATCTGTTGGTCGGGGGACTGGGGATATCACATATACTATGACCTTATGATGTCATTACATGGCAGATTGTCTTATTCCTCTAAATTCATGTTTTTATTAACATTTTATGGCACTTTTCTAGTGTCAATTTATCTGGTTGCACTGATGGTAAACAGAAAATGCATTGGGGATTTCTTGATATATATATCCAGCGGATGGAGCTGATGTCATAACACACAAGTTGCTTCTTTGCTAGATCCACCTGTTTGGATAAATCATATTCAATAAGTCCCATGTGTGTTTTGTGTTTATATATCTGTATATAGTTGTCTTTTGAGCTGGCAGTCCTAGAGTTAGGTGTTCACTGATAAATGCAAAAATCTATAAATTAAAATTTTATGGGTGCAGCATTACTAAATGGGTGTGTGAGGTCAGAAGTTGAGGTGAGACCCAGTTCCACTGGATCTTTGCCACTTTTGATGTGTGCTGGTCTTTCCATTCAGCAATGGGGTCGACACTTCTTGCATCCGCCCCCTTAAGTCCTGACATCAGTGAAAGTATTGGCACTGGCAGAATGACGCCATCCATTGGAATTTCCACCAGTTCCATCTCTGTTGTCCCAATATAATGGAGGCCTGCATGAAGCTAAGAAAGTGGGACCGACAGAATTTTGAAAGGCCAATTTCTTATGGAAATCTCTATCCAACACCGCTGGCACTTAGACACAGCGGCACAGTGCCGTTGCAAAATTCCTCTCCCCACATAGCCCCAGCTGCACCTCAAACAGTGTGGGCATCTGCCAGGGTCAGGAGCACAGCTGGTCAGCACATCTCTTACAGGATTTCCCTGTGCCCCATGCCACTTCTGGTCAAGACAACAAGCTGGCTATCTACTCCCAGGCTTCGACGATTATCAACTTGAAACCGGTCACTAGTAGGTATGCAAGAAAGGCCCAGGGTGACATATGCTCTGACTCTTCCCTCACTCCCCTGGCTGCTGCTTGGTGCTTCCCAACACTAAAATCGGCACTACTTGTTGGCATTCCATTTTCTGCCAATTTTTATTCATAACTTATAAAGCAAATATTTTATTGATATGTTTTGCTTTATACTGTTCAGTAATTATCTCTAATAAGTGGTAACCAATATGATGTTTTTCCATGCCCAGCAATACATCAAATTTAGTATATAACAGCATGGTAATCCCAAAGTAAAATGGCTTCTACCAACTAAAGCAGTTCAAGGAATAGTCTGTTGTACCAGTGTCGCTATTCAGGCACTGTCGCAAAAATGCCATGGCGTATATAAATCCGAAGGGATTTCATTCCCTTGATGTGCGGATCATGCATACTAATTCCTGCTTCCCTGGGAGAACACAAGATTCATACATCCTTCACCAATCCAACATTACCAAGCTCTTCTAAGAGGATGGAAGACTTGATAGCAGGTTGCTGGAAGATATGAAATATGCAGGCTTAGCTGAAGATTGCTATGCTCTAGGGCTGAAGTGTGGCCAAATGAGACTCATAAAGCATATGGGATCTTGGGCTTCATAAATAGAGGTATTGAGTACAAAAGTAGAGAAGTTATGCTGAACCTTTATAAAGCGCTGGTTAGGCCACAACTGGAGTATTGCGTCCAGTTCTGGCCACCACACTTTAGGAAGGATGTGAAGGCCCTTGAGAGGGTGCAGAGGAGATTTACCAGAATGGTTCCAGGGATGGGGGATCTTAGCTACAAGGACAGGTTGGAGAAGCTGGTGCAGCAAGCAGTTAGGAAGGCAAATGGTATGTTGGCCTTCATTGCAAGAGGATTTGAGTACAGGAGCAAGGATGTTTTACTGCTGTTATACAGGGCCTTGGTGAGACCACACCTGGAGTAGTGTGTGCAGTTTTGGTCTCCTTACCTAAGAAAGGATATACTTGCCATAGAGGGAGTGCAGCGAAGGTTCACCAGACTGATTCCTGGGATGGCAGGACTGTCGTATGAGGAGAAATTAGGTCGATGAGGCCTGTATTCACTAGAGTTTAGAAGAATGAGAGGGGATCTCATTGAAACGTATAAAATTCTTACAGGGCTAGACAGACTGGATGCAGGGAGGATGTTTCCCCTGGCTGGGGGGTCTAGAACGAGGGGTCACAGTCTCAGGATACGGGGTAGGACATTTAGGACTGAGATGAGGAGAAATTTCTTCACCCAGAGGGTGATGAACCTGCGGAATTCTCTACCACAGAAAGCTGTGGAGGCCAAGTCACTGAATATATTTAAGAAGGAGATAGATAGATTTCTAGACACAAAAGGCATCAAGGTGTATGGGGAGAGAGCGGGAATATGGTATTGAGATAGAGGATCAGTCAGGATCATATTGAATGGAGGAGCAGGCTCGAAGGGCCGAATGGCCTACTCCTGCTCCTATTTTTCTATGTTTCTATATTTCTAAGCTGGATTTGTTTTCATTAGAACAAAGGAGGTTGAGGGGTGATTTGATAGAGGTATACAAGATTATGACGGGTTTGGATAGGCTAGACGGGGAAAGACTGTTCCCACTAGTTGATGGTACAAGGACTAGGGGACACAGATTTAAGATTTGGGACAAGAGATACAGGGGGATGTGAGGAAGAACTTTTTTACGCAGCGAGTGGTGATGACCTGGAATTCACTGCCGACGGAAGTGGTGGAAGTGGAGAGACTATGGGGGAGAAATTCGGTATCGCACCGTTTGGGGTGCAATTATCGGCCGGGCGCAAAGTTTAGCGCCTGGCGCTAATTATCGCCTCCGACTGCAAACTTGGCTTCAATCGCCCCTGGAGGTGATTGGAGCGCTAAATGAGGCGCTACACACCTCTCTTAAGGCACTAACGCCGAGGAGCGAGGCGCTAACTCAGAGCACTGGCGAAGCTCATGTGATGTCAGTCAGCAATGGAACACAGATACACTGGCACCGGCCAGTTCTTAAAGGGGAGGGTCGATTTTGCTCTCCATCCACACCCTGCTCATTGCAGCCTTGAATCTCGGCCTGGAGAGACCTGTACATCAATTCTGCTGGAAAGAACAGTGGAGAGGCCCAGGGAAAGAGCTCAGAGTGCAACCCCCACAGTCTCTTCTAAATCGATGCAAGGAAGGACAAATCAAAATGAACCTGCAAAGTGCAGCTCAGTACCCAAAACTCCTTCACACAACGTTGAATCTCTCCAGAAGTCTCTCTCTCTCTCTCTCTCTCTCTCAGAATGTGCGGTGCAAAAATGTCACAGACAAAAAAAGTCAGGAAGCGGTCGCCTTTAAATAGCGCTCCCCCAGTCCCTTCCCGACTGCAAAAAGTTCCCCTTAACCTGTCATTGCTAGCGGCAGGCGGTAAGGCAGGGGGCACCACTCAATTTCCGGTCTGGGGCGCTCCCGGGGCGTTGCATGCTTGACTGAAGTCACGATCTGCGGGCTCAGGAGATCGTGGTGGTAGTGTTTAGCACCGCTGCAAAATGTCTGGTCAATTTCATGAGCGGCGCAAACATCACCACGCTCGGGCGCTAGTTGCTTTGCGCCCCATTAGCGCCCTCTAACGGGAGGCACAAAGCAACCGAATTTTTCCCCCTGAATGTTTTCAAGGGGAGACTGGATAGGCACTTGAGGGAAATAAACTTGCAGGGCTATGGGGATAGAGCGGGAGAATGGGACTGACTGAATTGCTCTACAGAGAGCCGGCACGGACTCGATGGGCCAAATGGCCTCCTTCTGTGCCGTTATGACTCAATGGGGAGAAAATTCAGATGCTTTGTGCCTCCCGTTAGTGCCCTAATGGGAGGTGTAAAGCAACTAGCGCCCGGGCGCGGCAATTTTGCGCCGCTCACGAAATTGACCAGACATTTTGCAGCGGCGCTAAACACTACCGCCACGATCTCCTGCGCCCGCAGATCGTGACGTCAGTCGAGTATGCAACACCCCGGTATCGCCCCGGAGCGGATATTCAGTGGCGCCCCCTGCCTTATCGCCTGCCGCTAGCAACGACAGGTTGAGGGGAGCGTTTTGCAGTCGGGAAGGGACTGGGGGAGCGCTATTTAAAGGCGACCGCTTCCTGCCTTTTCTTTGTCGGCGACATTTTTGCACCATGCATTCTGAGAGAGAGAGAGAGAGACTTCTGGAGAGATTCAACGCTGTGTGAAGGAGCTTTGAGTACTGATCAGCACTTTGCAGGTTCATTTTGATTTGACCTTCCTTGCATCGATTTAGAAGAGACTATGGGGGCTGCACTCTGAACTCTTTCCCTGGGACTCTCCATTGTTCTTTCTAGCAGATTTGATGTACAGGTCTTTTCAGGCCGAGATTCAAGGCTGCAATCTGTGGGGATTAAAGCAGGGACAGGGTACTGGATTTGAATGATCAGCCATGATCGTATTGAATGGTGGAGCAGGCTCGACGGGCCGAATGGCCTACTCCTGCTCCTAGATTCTATGTTTCTATGTTTCTATGTTTCAATGAGCAGAGTGTGGATGGAGAGCAAGATCGACCCTCCCCTTTAAAAACTGGCCGGCGCCAGTGTGTCTGTTCCATTGCTGACTGACATCACATGAACTTCGCCAGCGCTCTGAGGTAGCGGTTCGCTCCTTGGCGTTAGCGCCTTAAGAGAGGTGTGTAGCGGCTGATTTAGCGCTCCAATCACCTCCAGGGGCAATAGAAGCCAAGTTTGCAGTCAGAGGCGATAATTAGCGGCAGGCGCTAAACTTTGCGCCCGGCCGATAATTGCGCCCCAAACGGGGCGATACCAAATTTCTCCCCCCATGACTCATGCTCGACCCAGGATATAGATTGCTATGTTCAAACAGTACCTCAGGTACATGGACCTCGTTGACTGCTGGCTCTTGAAAAGATGGCCATATAAGGTGGCTCATAAACAGACTAACAACTTTGATAAAATAATGCAAATAGGAATTTTACACTAGCTTGTTAACTATTTTGTTAAAAATACCTCCCAAAGGAATTTGAACCCCAGAGTAAGAGATATTATCATTCATTCCTAGTCTCAACTGATTTTTGTATCTGGGGCTTCCCTGGAGGAGAAATTGTGCCATTTTATGGGTGGGGAGGTGAGGTTTGTAGTTTAGTGGCACTGTTTCACCCATAGACGAGATCGGGTTAAAGTTGGATGCAGTGTTCTAGAGATGCATAGAAATATAATTATACAGTACTAAATTATATACCAGATACCAACTGCATAATTCCACAGTGGTCATTATAAATTTCAACAATGCTAATTATAGACCATGGAACAAATATATACAACATAAACCTGTATGTCAGCACAGTTTAGAAAATACAAACATTATATAATACACACTACAAGGAAGGAATATGAATGCTTAGTTAGCAACCAAAGGTCCTTTACAAGTACAAATAACACAATTCCTTAACAGCAACCTACTGTGCCAATCCCGGTAATAAAACACAAATATCATAAGGATATTGGTAAGATAAGAGATAGATAAGTCTAAAAATTGACAATGCAGGGAAATCACATAGAAGAGAAACATTTCATAAATCTCTATGGAGGTTCAAACATTATTTTGATTGGTAGTTGCTCAGGTTATTTAATGCTATAATTTACAAAGCCACCCAAATGTTTGCAGAAGGAGTCAATTATACTGAAACTCTTTCATTTTGTGAAACTTAATTACCATGATTTTAAGAACACTGATTTAGTCACTGGATTCTAATTTTGTGTCTGAAGCTTATTTTTATGAGTTAGGCTTTATTTTCCAGAATTTGACATGTTGGTGCAGTTATTATACAATTTGCTTGCATGACGTATACAAGGAGTTTGTTGGTGTAGTTTTACATACTGATATAGTAGTGCTGCATGCGTCAGGATAAGGGTTTCTTGTCAACAATGGCCATGGCAAAAGACTCTCTTGTTAAAAAGTTATTTCTGCTTCACAGCTTATCAGTCCAGCGTGCTATATATCATTTGTGGCCAAGAGAGTGGGCAGGTGAGCTGCTCCCCAGTCCAGATCACTCTGAAACTGGCCATTTACAAAAGAGCAGTCTTTCAAACCTACCATTCACCTCCATGGAGAAAATGTCAAGCCTCTATTCAGTGACACCCAACAACAGTAAGGCTTAGATACAGAGCTGAGTTTGTGGAGGGTTACAGATGCAACCCTGAAAGCTGTTTCTATTAATGGACTCTATTCAACAGCTTACCTTAATATAGCACTCCTCATGCAGATGAATGTCTGAAAATACTTTAAAAAGAGAGAGAGAGAGAGCACAGGAAGTGAAAGAATCTCAATGGCAATAGACAAAAGAGGCTTTGAGGGAGGACAGTGGGAAGAGAGTGATTTTGGAAGAGAGTTCTATAGGGCAGGGTATAGTGGCCATGTGAGATGGACCTCCAATGGTGGAGCAAAAGAAGTGGGGAACAAGCAGGAATCCAGAGTCAGAGGCACAGATGATGCAGGTTGAAACAACTTTCACAGAAAGGGTTGAGCGAGGCCATAAAGGGATTTTAAGATGAAGAATTCACTGGGGCACAGGGGTGATGTTGAGCTTGGCTAAAGCAGTGATGATAGGTCTGCAGGAGTTTACATGAAAGAGGGCTCTGGCCACATTTTCTTTAGAATTTAATTTTTGCATTTTTACATAGGATTACATAGGATATACAGCACAGACAGGCCATTCGGCCCAACCAGTCCATGCCGACGTTTATGCTCCACTTGAACCTCCTCCTATCCTTCCTCATCTAACTCTATCAGCATAACCCTCTATTCACTTCTCCCTCATATGCTTATCTAGCTTCCCCTTAAATGTATCTATACTATTCGCTTCAACCACTCTCTGTGGTAGCGAGTTCCACATTCTCACCACTCTCTGGGTAAAGAAGTTTCTTCTGAATTCCCTATTGGATTTCTTGGTGACTATCTTATATTGATGGCCTCTAGTTTTGCTCTTCCCCACAAGTGGAAACACTCTCTCTGGGTCGACTCTATCAAAACCTTTCATAATTTTAAAGACCTCTATTAGGTCACCTTTACTTTTCAAGAGAAAAGAAACCCAGCCTGTTCATCCTTTCCTGATAGGTATAACCTCGCAGTTCTGGTATCATCCTGGTAGATCGTTTTTGCACTCTCTCCAGTGCCTCTGTATCCTTTTTATAATATGGCGACCAGAATTGTACAGAGTACTCCAAGCGTGGCCTAACCAAGGTTCAATACAAGTTTAGCGTAACTTCCCTACATTGTCAATTCAATCCCTCTAGAAGTAAACCCTAGTGCTTGGTTTGCTTTTTTTATGATGCGGAGAGGCTTTTTTTATGGCCTTGCTAACCTGTGTCGCTTCTTTTAGTGATTTGTGTATTTGTACTCCCAGATCCCTTTGCTCCTCTACCCCACTTAGATTCTTATTTTCCAAATATTTGGAAGTATTTATTCGATGTAATTCTATGTAATTTCAATCATTAGTTCCCACATGGTCAAAAACAGGCAGCCATCTGGAGTGCAAACATTTGAAACTTGGCGGCCCTACTGACGTGCCTTTTGGCTGCTGGATCAGAGAAAATTTAAATTCCTGCTCCATATTACACACTTCAGTTTAATTCTCAGCTATCAGCGGAGTAACGACACAATGCATTCTGTTGCAGGCCAGCTTTAACATTGAACGGGGAAAAAATAGTAATGCCGCAAAAAGAAAGTTGAAAAAAGAAAGTCTTGCATTTATATAGCGTCTTTTACGGACATCCCAAAGTGCTTTACAGCCGCAAGAAGCGGCAAGAACTGATCGGATCCACAGATATGACGCACAGAAGCACAGCAGCTGGAAAGCATGGAAAACCATCAGGATGCTAGGAAATGACTTCATTAAAGCACAACCGCAGTATAAAGTCACAGCAGATCAAGTCGCTCACCAGCTCCTCTTGAACAGCCGAGGAAACTCAGGCCATCGTCCCAGCAGAGTTAAACACCCAAGACCTGCTGAAGTTGACCAGGAGGATTCTGACTTTACAAGAGCCTTCACCATGAGCGAGGTGTTACTCGGTATCAAAGTGATGAAAAACAACAAAGTAGCTGGACTTGACGATATTCTCTGTGAACAAATCAAGCACTTTGGGCCTGTGGCTCGACTGTGGCTACTTGACCATGCTCAACAATTACTTAGCCACCAACAAGATCCCTAAGCTGTGGAGACAAGCAAGAATAATAGCAATTCTGAAGCCCGGCAAAGACCCAGACAACCCTAAGAGCTTCAGGCCAATCTCCCTGTTATGCCAGACCTATAAACTGTTTGAGAGACTCCTCCTGAATCGCCTGGCCGCCTTTGTAGATGAATGTCTTATCCCTGAACAAGTAGGATTCAGGCCAGGAAAATCCTGCACAAGCCAGCTTCTAAATCTGACCCAATTTATTGAGGATGGCTACGAGATTGGGCCAATAACAGGTGCAGCCTTTGTGGATTTATCTGCTGCATATGACATGGTCAATCATCGGACTCTTGTGCAGAAGGTATTCCACATAACAAAAGATGCCAGATTGACTAAGCTGATATGCAACATGCTGGCCAACAGACGTTTCTTTGCTGACCTCAGTGGCAAGCGAAGCAGGTGGTGCAGACGGAAGAATGGGTTACCTGAAGCTAGTGTTCTCGCACCCTTGCTGTTTAACATCTATACCAATGGCCAGCCCATCCATCCACACACCAGAAGTTTCCTCTATGCTGATGATCTGTGCATAGCATCCTTTGATAAAGTGGAGAAGTCCCTTGGCGTTGCACTAGCTGAGCTAACCAACTACTATGCAACCAATCAACTGCGGGTCAGCCCTGAAAAAACACTGATCAGTGCTTTTCATCTTAAGAACAGAGATGCAAACAGAGAACTTAATGTCTGGTGGTATGGGAGAAGACAGGCACACAACTCTAAGTCAATATACCTTGGCGTAACATTAGATCGTACCCTCAGCTACAAAGATCATGTCATCAAAGCAAAGGCGAAGGTGGGAGCCAGAAACAACATCTTAAGGAAGTTGGCCAACTCTAAATGGGGAACTGACCCAAGGACTTTACAAATTACTGCCCTTGCCCTGTGCTATTCAGCAGCTGAATATGCCTGTCCAGTCTGGGAACGCGCCTCGCATGCCAAAAAGATGGATCCAGTCCTCAACGCAGCCTACAGAGCTATTTCTGGCTGCCTGAAACCTACGAAGGTGGATGATCTTTACCTGCTTGCTGGTATTACCCACCTTTCATAAGAAGGTGAGTTTCATCAAGAGTGGAAAGGTCAAAGCAGACAAGTGATCCGCATCATCCACTTTTTCAACACGAGCCAGCTGTCCAGCCCTTGGAATGTAATCCCCACAGCTGTAGACTAGATGCTTGGTCAAAGCATCTGCAGGACAAAGCCACACAAGCTATCTTTTGATCCAAAGGAATCTCTTCCAACAGGAGCCAGTGAGACATGGTCTACTCGGCTGTGTCTCAATCGCCTCAGGACTGGTGTCGGTCGCTGCAGAGCCCTCATACAGAAGTGGGGTTACAGCCAAACTGATACTACCAACTGTGACTGCGGAGAGGCATCTCAAACAATGGAGCTTCTCCTAGAATGCCCTCTACTACCAGAGCCACGCAGACCTAAAGATCTGAGGGACTTCAACTCTCGAGCCAGAGCCTGTGTGGAACAGTGGCCAGGGAAGGTGTAGCGACAAGTCACGACACGACGACAACTGTTGTAATGTAGGAAACACAGCAGCCAATTAGTGCACAGCAAGCTCCCACAAACATCAATGTGATAATGACAATCTGTTTTGTTGATTGAGGGATAAATATTGACCAGAATACCGGGGGATAACTCCCCTGCTCTTTTTTAATATTGTGCCATGGGATCTTTAACGTCCACCTGAGAGAGCAGACGGTGCCTCGTTTTAATGTCTCATCCATAAGGTAGCACCTCCGACAGTGCAGCACTCCCTTAGTAATGCTCTGGAGTGACAGCCTAGATTTTTGTACGGAACCCACAACCTTCTGACTCAGAGGCGAGGGTGCTACCAACTGAACCATAGCCGACACCGTAAGATGCCTTATTCCTGCCTCGAAGAAAGCCAATTCCTGATTTCCCATCAAAAATGTGGAATCTCCAGGGATCAATGCATATCCCCTCTGTTTTTAGCATATTACAATAGTTTCATTTTTTTTGCACTATCTAGGATGAAACATTATACTTATAACGAGAGACTTGAAATAATGGGACTATTTCCACAGGGGCAGAGAAGACTAAATGGAGATTTAGTCAATGTTTTTAACATTTTGAAAGGTTTGATATGGTAAATAAAGAAAGACTTTTTTCCTTTGGCTGAGGAGTCAACAATTTAAAATTGTCATTGAGGAAAGGGGTTGGGATAAATGTATTTATGTAAAGGATTGTTAGAGAATGGAATGCTTTGCCACAGACAGTAGTTGAGGCAGAGACCATTGAATAATTTAAGGGAAAGGTGGATAATATTTGAAACAAAGGGAAATACAGATATATGAGAAGATAGCAGTACAGTGGAATTAGGTTTGGATTGTTCTACTGCGGATGCTGGAAATCTGAAATGAAAACAGAAAATGCTGGAAATACTCAGCAGGTCAGGAAGCATCTGTGGAGAGAGAAACAGAGTTAACGTTTCAGGTCGATGACCTTTCGTCAGGACAAATTGGCCCAGATTTTCCGTGGCCTATACGCACCACGTATGTGGCCGTAAGTGCCTCGCAAGTTTCAGGTTTACGCATGGGCTGCGCATGCGCGAAAACCCGGAACTTGCGATCTGTCAAGAATCTTCTTGACAGATTCTGTATGTAAATGGAATCCCCATAAGCATAATGGGAATTCCCTTTCTGATTGGTTGGGCCGGCCCACATGATCCCAGGGGTGCTTGCGAACCACTGCGTCCCTGGGATACGTGGGCCTCTACGTGGCCCAGGAGAGCGAGTCTCCGTGGTCCCAGGACCATCAGGTAGGTGCGTAGATTTATTGCGGTTCCGAGGCATCTGCCCGCGGGAAGCCTCCGACCGTAAATTCAGATTCATTGTGCTTTATGTGCAGTAAACTTCCATGGGAGTGGTAGTATAGGTGAAGGTTCATAGTACAGGGCAGTACCAGGGTTGGAATAACTAAAAGAAGTTACAAGATAAATTTAGGTGTCTATTCATGACTTTTACAAGAACATACTGGGCCGAAAATTGATCCCGGGACGCGAGAGTACGCACTGCGTACTCTCGCGTATTCCCACTCCAATTGCCGGTTTTCTGCATGCCCTGCGCATGCGCTGAAAACGGCAATTGCTCTTCTGAAAAGGGGGCGGGTCCTCAGTGCATCGCGTGCGCGCTACAGGCTGCGCGCACGCTGTGCACTTCATGCTTTGGACGCGCAGGTAAGTACAGAAGATTTTGGAAATGTAAAAAGGAGGAGTAAGACCCACTTTTAAGAAGGTAAGTAGTGAATTAAGTATTTTTTTGAATTTTTTTTAACAGGTATATCTTTTTTAGAGACTTTAAAGACAGGTAAGTTTATTTTTATAACTTTTTAAAAGATTTTAAATTTTTCAAAAATTTAATTTTTTATTTAAAATGGTTAATTTAATTAACTATACTTATTTTATTAATGTGATGGGTTTTTTTTTAAATTTAATTGAGGTTTAGCTGTTATTTTGGGGGGGTGTAAGATTCATAGATTTCACAGCCGTGCTGTGAAACTTATGAATGGAAGATGGTGTGCTGCCATTGGCTCTAACTGAGTCACGTGATCCCACAGCTCGCACGAATTCACTACGCCGCTGGGATACGCACGCACTGCCCAGCTGATGTCTAGAACATCAAGTTCGTGCGAGCTGGATCTGAAAAAACACAAGCGAGGTGAGAGATCGCGGGGAAGCCTTACCCCCGCGGGAACAGAGCGAGATCAATTTCTGGCCAATATGAAAACATAGAGCATTTAGGAACCTGAAGATGCCATTTGGCACAACAATTTGGTTTCTTTTTGGTGATCTCAGTCCCACGTACCTGCCTCTTCGTTCTATCTTTCAACCCCTTCTATCTCCAAAAATACAAGTATTTGCTTCTTGGAGCCATTAACTTCACTGGCCTTTTTCCTTGTTATTGTATTCCACATGTTTATTACACTTGATGTAAAAAGAAGTTCCACCTAACTTCTTATGACTAACTTTCTAATTTTAACTTGTGCCCCTTGTATTTGAACACGTTGCCTTAGTGAACAATATGCTTGCATCAGCCTTGTCAATCTCCTTAATAATCAAAAGTTAAATTAAGTTACACCAAAGTCTTCTCTTTCCAAAAGAAAATAAGTTCAACTTCCTTAGCCTTTCTTTGTAGTTTAAATTCCAAATGCCCAGAATCATCTTGGTTCCTTGTCTCTGTTCCCTCTCAAGGGCAGTTATATTCTTTGTGATATTAGGCAGCCAAAACTACGCATTGTACTCAAGATGGAGCCTGAGCAATGCTTTGTGCCGCAACAATACATTGTCCTGATTTGTACTCTATCCTGCAAATTGCCTTTTTACTTCAGTCAATCACTGGGCTGATGGTTTCATCAATTTAACTATAATAACGTCTAGATCTCTTCTGTGATCTGCATGTCATATAACAAGTAATCTTTTCTCCTATACTAATTATTTTACCCTTCACATTGAACTGCGTCTACCACTTTCTAGCCCAGTTACCTTAAAGAGTGTTCTGAAGCTAGTCCACTGTCCTTCCTTATTTGCTCTGCCTCCTATTTTGGTATCATCTGTATACAATACTCTCATCCAAGTAATTTATATACATTTACTAGTGCATCTCCCATGGAGTTTGTATGGACTTGTACGGTTCTTGGCCCCATTGCTGCTGGTGGCTAGCGCTCAGCCCTGTAATAATACCTGGTTTGAGGTGGTATCATGGAGGCTGTGTTCCTTTTTGAGTGGGAAGCTGGGACTGGCGTTTAGTGAGGCAGCAAATTATCATGATGGTTATATCTCATATTTTGCAGAATATGACTGATCATTTGGTCATTTTGTTAGCTTTTCGAGAAGTGAATCAGAAAATTCGGAAAATTTAAATTGTCTTTGGTAGAATGGGTTTGGTCATTTGTGTGGAATATGGTTGGTGAGAGAGCCAATTAGAAAGCAGAAATAACTAATTTGAAATCAGAAAAATCACATCCTCTTTCCAACATGAAATGTTCCCAATTATAGTTGTCCCCTGTTTCCTGTCTTGAAGCCAATTATTCATCCAATGCCACACTTTACCTGCTATTCTGTGATTCCTCACCTTAGCCACAAGTTGTTGATGTGGAGTCTTGTCAAAAACCTTCTGAAAATCCAAGTATGTAATATCAACTGCATTTCAATTCTTCACTATCTCAGCTGGTTAGGCAAGTCTGAACTCCCCTTCCTGAATCTAATTCTTTAACAAATTATTATTTTCCAAGTGTTCACCATCAGATCCCTCAAAATCATTTTGAAGATCTTCCCTACAACTGATGTTAAACCTACCAGCCTGTAATTTCCAATAGTTAATTTAGCTAATTTGCAGTCGACCTTTTTGTTTGCAATGGGATCCACCCATGGGAAGTGCAGCAGCCCTGATATTAGTACCTGCTGTCTATCTTACAACTAAGGCAGCTGATATGTAAATACTTCATAACAATTTCCTCTAGATTAATTATGTCTGTGAGGCAATGCTGATTTAATTCGCCCAGATTTTCTGCTACCTCAATCAATCAGTCGGAGGTTTCAAGTAATTTAAATGAGCATAAATACTAAGTGACCGAATTTCTGTCTGGTGGGGCAGGACTTTGGGGTGGAACCCATTTCCCTTTGAGCTTGGCTCTCTACTGTGATGTGCAGGCTCACTAAATTTACCCTACAAAGGTTTCCTTCCTCATATCCTAAAATTTAATGCTGCAAAAATTACATATGAGAGAGTAAAATATTGGTATTTAAAGTTAAAAGTTGAAAGGAAACTTCATCTGGAAGCGAGCATTGTAATTGCTAGACTATTGGGACACTTTGGCAAAACATGTATAATTATTGCAGTTTAAGTCACAGAAAGTATACAGATGTCAAAACTCCTGCCATCCATTGTACATTAATACTGGTTTATTTGTTGCCAGCTCCAGTATTACTGTAACTTAAGTACGTTTAAGCACAATTTAATACTTATTGGTGCTGATGAGGGGCTCCCTGAACTCTAAAAGACTAATTGAACACAAGTACCTGCTGACTGTGGCAGCTGGTATTGTCAATAAACCAAAAAAAACACTCATATGGAATGAATTAACTAGACCAGCCAACAGATGGAAATAATTATTTACTTGCAATGCGGAATGAAAGCAAGTGCTATGGGAAGGTGTAGCGGGAGGACCCCATGTGTTGATTCAGACAGCAAGTATACTGGTACAGTATTCCGTTTTCCCATTGAGATGATGAGGGATTGGATCATGGGGTGTTCTACTCCTCTCAAGACACATTCTACAAAATGGTTGTAATAGTGATGAAAGCATACAAAACTGATTTGAATATATGGTGAACACCAGTTCATGGATTTACTGTTCATTTTTGTGCATCCGTTCCTTTAGTAAAATATCCCACGGTGCTTTAAAGAGAAGAAACAGATATCATAGTAAGAGAATTGGAGAAGATGACAAGGGTATGATTAAACAGATAGGCTTGGAGGAGGGTATTGAAGGTGAGGAGAGCAAGCTACTGGATTGCCACCCTATTAAAGAGCATGATTTCTTCCTTTAACTTTCAGAGTAATTAGCCTATGTAAAGCTGGGTTAGTTTTAACAATTAATTAAAGAAACATTTTACAATTTGTAAAATAAATGACATGATTACATTGTAAATCTACTTTGCAAACATCACGTAATAAAAATTACTTTAAAACATACATAATCAATCTGGTGCTCAAAATATTATCAACTATGAGCAGGAGCTTCTTAATAAGAACAGCCCTGTGGTAAGGAATCCTCCCATTATCCAGTGCCTATTAAATAAGCACCAATGCAAAGTGCCTGCATTGATTCCAATGGGCTACTGCTGAAGGTCGACAAACATTAGTCTATCTGTAACACCTGGTTTATATTATGGTTCAAGAGGTTGTAAAACTGACCTATATTGAGTTTCTTAGGACTGGCTCTGTCGCATGGTAATAACAGGAGGCTTTTTAATGTTCCTCCAATGTTCTCCCTCCCTCGCCTGAAGGTTGAGTACAGTTCCATGGATGCCAGGTACCCTTCCCCAGTATTTTTTATTTTATTCGTTCATGGACGTGGGCATCGCTGGCAAGGCCAGCATTTATTGCCCATCCCTAATTGCCCTTAAGAAGGTGGTGGTGAGCCGCCTCTTGAACCGCTGCAGTCCGTGTGGTGAAGGTGCTCCCACAGTGCTGTTAGGGAGGGAGTTCCAGGATTTTGACCCAGCGACGATGAAGGAACGGCGATATATTTCCAACTCAGAATGGTGTGTGACTTGGAGGGGAACTTGGAGGTGGTGGTGTTGCCATGCGCCTGCTGCCCTTGTCCTTCTAGGTGGAAGAGGTCGCGCGGGTTTGGGAGGGACTGCCGAAGAATCTTTGGCGAGTTGCTGCAGTGCATCTTGTAGATGGTACACACTGCAGCCACGGTGCGCCGGTGGTGGAGGGAGTGAGTGTTTAAGGTGGTGGATGGGGTGTCAATCAAGCGGGCTGCTTTGTCCTGGATGGTGTCGAGCTTCTTGAGTGTTGTATGTGTCCCAAGTGATCATTCCTTCATGTGTGAGGCTAGATGCTGAGCGTTGGCAGACTGTTCACCCATGGATGCCATTATGGCTGAGTCCAAACTTGTCCGCACGCCTTTCCACAAAGTGGATGGTGACCAGAAGTGGCAGAAATAGAATTTTGATTGTATTTCTTAAGTTTTCTTTCATTTTGGTTAAGTTACAGTTTTTATTGGTTGTGCCACATGCTACCTCTTAATTAGTGCCATCAACCACTGCAATTAAAAGAGTGACCAGAAGTGGCAGACATTTTCCTTAATGCCACCATGGCTGTGATCAGTTAACTCAGCACAGATGGGGATTTGAACCCAGGATCTTCCTGAACTGTAAAGTTTTTAGTAGCACTGTGCAATGAATTTACTCACTCAGCCATTGTGGGAGCCAGAAGGAGGATCTTTTTATTTATCTTGCCAATACCTCATCTACTTGGGGGGAAAAAATGAAACTGTAAAGGGCCACAGTAACTAGCTAACAAAATGCAGATGTAACATTTGTATGTTGTTTAAAGTACTTAGATCTACTAACCCAATAAGGATTCACTGCAGTGTTAGCCAAGAGTCATGCCTATAAAGCAGTAAACTCAATGTAAATCGTCATGATAAGCTAGTACTTTTTCCGCTAGATTGCTTAAGGAATTAATTTATCGAATTTCCTGAGTAAATGGTTCCTCTAAATGACTGTCAATTACCAAAGTTCCTGTTAACTGGCGTGAAGCATTTATTTTGAATTTTGTTCACTGGGGTTTTATGTTGCCAACTTTTGTTCAATGGAGCATAAAGTAATAAAAATGATGTGATGGTTGGCATTAATGTTCACTGGCTCGGATAATACATTCTGTAGTTGTCTTTTTAATTTAGAAAAATAAAGGCATTGTTGTATTCAAAAGTAATTCTGTATTGGTTTTATTTATGCAATTTTCAACAATAGAATTTCCAAAATTGAATGTCCGATTTAATAAAATAACCAGTTTTATCTAAATGGTGAACTCTCAATGTAGGCATACACGGTAAATTATTTAAAACTAAAGACTGTACATTAAACTTGTCTAGTCATTCTGTGATTTCCTCAGTGGTGCTGGTTTTGGCACAGTTTGTGCTAACTCAAAGTGATCTTGCAGCCGACGGAGGATTCTTACTGCCAATAAGTTAATATTTTTTATTGCCTGACAGCACTGGTGCTGGGAAACTAGTGTACGTGGGAGGGTTACATTGACATAATTTGGGACGGTTCAACTCCAGCCTATGATAGAGATCCTCCATCACACTGTATCAAATCTTCAGTACTCGATTGTCAACACTGTTCAGTGATACATATAGGTTACTGAGCACGAATGTGAAATCCTCCTCCCTCTCCACAAATATGGACAAATTATAATCTTAGTGATATTTATAGAAATTAGAAAAAATCTTTTGATTTTTAAAAGAATTTTACCAGAATGGTGGAATCAGTTTTTTCACTTAAGAGATCTGGATCGCAGTCCAAGCTGGACCTATGGACTTGAAGTGTGCTCTCTGATGGCTGAGAGGATCCTGTGTGAAAAGAGTTGGGCAAAATCAGTTCTTGGTATATGTCGGCACACACAGTAAAACAGCCCACTAAACTGGCCAAAGCCAGGGTCATTTTTTGACTGCGGTAAACATGGCTGTTTTCAATTTTTGTTATTTTACTGTAACACCAAAAGGCTGATTTTCTGAGTTCATGCCGCAGGGAGGGAACGACACTTGGTGGCCGTGTGTAGAAGGATGATGGGCAACACCCCCACCATTTCCTAAAACGTGCGGCCCGCAGCCAGGTTTCCATCCAGTAGCGTGAACTTGGAAAATAGGCCTCGAATTGCATATTTTAGTAAGTTGCTTTTAGAAAAAATTTTTTATCTTTAATGTACACATTGAATAAGGTTTTGCCTTCAACCTCTCTGGGCTGCTGTTGACTCCGTTCCTAACGCCTGGCTCGGAGCAATAAAAGCAGAGGCCCAGAGAGAGGTTACTTGGCAGTGCTGGGGAAAAATTCATACCCTTTCAAAAAAACTCCAAAAGTTGCATATCATTTATCAATTTTTGTCACATGCATTGTAAAGTGTTTTGTAAAATAGTGTTGTTTTAGCTGCTTCAACATGTGAGGAAAATGTTTACAACTCATAATTTACATACACACAATATAAGTAGTCTGTTTACTATCGCACAAATTTAATTTAATCTGGGCCCAAAGGCTATACCAGGTTTAGGGTCTGTAGTGCATTTATTTACAAAGTATTTATCTGCTCTTTTCATTTTGCTCTTTAATGTTTCCATTCTTTCTTTCTATTTCTCTCATCTTTTTCTTTCATTTTTCCCTCATTGTATAGTGAAACTTCTGTGTTGCCAACCTTCCAGAATTCTACGTCCTTTTCTGCAGGCACCATTGGGAAGTTCTGAGAGCGGATGATCAGAGATAACCCCTCCACCCTGACATCTGTCGCTCTGTGAAACAGCTCTGCACTTTCTCATGTGTCCCAATGGACATGGGGACAGGTCTGCTGCCTGAGCTGAGAAAACAAGCACAGCTGTCCGGCGCTCAAATCTCCACAGTTACAGGTAGCACAAGCCTAGCACATAAAATCCAGACTGTACACTTCTTTTAAAAATCCTTATTTTTGCCTTCAAATGGCAGATTTGTGTTTGTCATGTCGTAAATAATTTTGTACAGTATGAAAGAAACTGCCTTCAATAAGAGCCCCTTGCATTCTTTAATAAAGCATTCTTTTTAATGATATTTATTCCCCCAGCACAACTTTTGCACATCCTAATTGCACCTCCATGCTCATCCACATCCCGACTGGAAAATCGGGCGGAACAGACGGCCGATCCATTACCGCTAGTTTTACACCACACCCCGCTAAAGTTGAAAGTTCTGCCTATTATGTTTTTCGGAAGGCCAAAGTCCACAAACATCGAACTTCACAGCAGTGTTGGTGCTGCTCAATGGCTCCCTCTGTGGCCAACAGTGCAGCCCCATCACTGCCCTGGCTGATTTCAGTTAATTTAGCACAAAGCACAGGTCATACTTTAGACTAAGCCATTGAAGGGAAGGGAAGGGAAGGGAGGCAAAAATTTTTTTTTAGAAAATTATATCAGTTATTCTTAAAAAACCTCTGCAGGAGGATCTCCAGATACTTCGCTGACGTACAGACATTGACATGCTGTGAGCATTATCCAGTATTTATATCTCCTGTATGGTCTCATGAGTGATAAGATATGCTCAGTGAGATACTCAAACTCACTGTTAGTGCTGATTATACCTCATAAGTCACTATGGGTCATGTCAGCAGCCTTTAAGCAAAATGTTATTTTATCACATATGTGTGACATAAATGTGATTTATGGCAAAATAATCCAACTCTTGATGTTAGAAAATCCATAATCAAGAGCACCCAGGACCACGTCTCAACCCCTCCATTGCCTCTGTGTTGTCAGACTGCGTATTCAACATCCACTCTTCATAGAATCATAGAAATTTACGACACAGAAGGAGGCCATTCGACCCATTGTGTCCACGCCGGCCGACAAAGAGCTATTCAGCCTAATCCCACTTTCCAGCTCTTGGTCCATAGCCTTGTAGGTTTCAGCACTTCATGTGCATATCCAAGTACTTTTTAAATGAGATGAGGGTTTCTGCCTCTACCACCCTTTCAGGCAGTGAGTTCCAGACCCCCACCACCCTCTGGGTGAAAAAAGTTCTCCTTAACTCCCCTCTAATCCTTCTACCAATTACTTTAAATCTATGCCCCCTGGTTATTGACCTCTCTGCTAGGGGAAATAGGTCATAGAATCATAGAAAGTTATAGCACGGAAGGAGGCCATTTCGGTCCATCGTGTCCGTGCCGGCCAACAAAGAGCTATCCAGCCTAATCCCACTTTCCAGCTCTTGGTCCGTAGCCCTGCAGGTTAGAGCATTCCAAGTGCACAGCCAAGTACTTTTTAAATGTGCTTAGATCCTGCCTCTACCACCCTTTCAGGCAGTAAGTTCCAGACCACCACAACCCTCTGGGTGAAGAAATTTCCCCTCAAATCCCCTCTAAACCTTCCCCCAATTACTTTAACTCTGTGCCCCCTGGTTTTTGACCCCTCTGCTAAGGGAAATAGGTCCTTTCTATCCACTTTATCTACGCCCCTCATAATTTTATACACCTCAATAAGGTCTCCCCTCAACCCCCTCTGTTCCAAGGAAAACAGACCCAACCTATCCAATCTTTCCTCATAGCTAAGATTCTCTACTCCCAGCAACATCCTTGTAAATCTCCTCGGTACCCTCTCCAGTGCAATCACATCTTTCCTGTAATCTGGTGACCAGAACTGCACACAGTACTCTAGCTGTGGCCTAACTAGGGTTTTATATAGTTTAAGCATAACCTCCCTGCTCTTAAATTCTATGCCTTGGCTAATAAATGAAAGTATCCCGTATGCCTTCTTAACCGCCTTATCTACCTGGCCTGCTACCTTCAGGGATCTGTGGACATGCACTCCAAGGTCCCTTTGTTCCTCTACACTACTCAGTGTCCTACCATTTAATGTGTATTCCCTTTCCTTGTTAGCCATCCCCAAATGCATTACCTCACACTTCTCTGGATTGAATTCCATTTGCCACTGTTCTGCCCACCTGACCAATTTATTGATATCTTCCTGCAGTCTACAGCTTCCTTCTTCAGTATCAACCACACAGCTGATTTTAGAATCATCTGCAAACTTCTTAATCATACCCCCTATATTCAAGTCAAGATCGTTGATATATACCACAAAAAGCAAGGGACCTAGTACTGAGCCCTGCGAAACCCCACTGGAAACAGCCTTCCAGTCACAAAAACACCCATCAACCATTACCCTCTGCTTCCTGTCTCCGAGCCAGTTTTGAATCCAACTTGACACTTTGCCCTGGATCCCATGGGCTTTTAACTTCATGACCAGTCCTTCCTATCTACTCTATCTAGGCGCCTCATAATTTTATACACCTCAATCAAGTCTCCCCTCAGCCTCCTCTGTTCCAAAGGAAACAACCTCAGCCAATCCAATCTTTCCTCATAGCTAAAATTTTCTAGTCCTGGCAACATCCTCATAAATCTCCTCTGCACCCTCTCCAGTGCAATCACATCTTTCCTGTAATCTGGTGACCAGAACTGTACACAGTACTCTAGCTGTGGCCTAACAAAACATCCATCCACCTTTGCTTCCTGCCACTGAGCCAATTTTGAATCCAACTTGCCACTTTCCTTTGGATCCCATGGGTTTTTACGTTTACTGACCAGTCTGCCATGTGGGACCTTGTCAAAAGCCTTGCTAAAATCCATTTAGACTACATCAAACATACTACCCTCATCAACCCTCCTTGTTAACTCCTCAAAAAATTCAATCAAGTTCGTCAGACATGACCTTCCCTTAACAAATCCATGCTGACTGTCCCTGATTAATCCGTGTCTTTCTAAATGATGATTAATACTGTCCCTCAGAATTTTTTCCAACATTTTGCCCACCACTGAGGTTAGGCTGACTGGCCTGTAATTACTTGGTCTATCCCTTTCTCTCTTTTTAAACAACGGTACAACGTCAGCATTCCTCCAGTTCTCCGGCACCACACCTGTAGCCACAGAGGATTGAAAAATGATGGTCAGAACCTCTGCTATTTTCTCCCTTGCTTCTCTAAACAGCCTGGGATATACTTCATCTGGGCCTGGCGATTTATCTACTTTCAAAGATGCTAAACCCCTAAATACTTTCTCTCTCACTATATTTATCTCATCTAATATTTCACACTCCTCCACCTTGACTACAATGTCTGCATCGTCCCGCTCTTTTGTGAAGATAGACGCAGAGTATTCATTAAGAACCATACCCACGTCTTCCACCTTCGCATACAAGCTTCCATTTTGGTTTCTAATAGGCCCTACTCTTTCTTTAGTTATCCTCTTGCTCTTTATGTAATTATAAAACATCTTTGGGTTTTCCTTGATTTTACTTGCCAAAATTTTTCACACCCTCTCTTTGCTTTCCTAATTTCCTTTCTAATTTCACCCCTGCACTTTCTATACTTCTCTAGGTGTTCTGCAGTAATTAGCTGTCGGTATCTGACATAAGCTTCCCTTTTTTGCCTTATCCTACCCTGTACGCCCTTTGACATCCAGGGGGAACCAGTAGATGTAGTGTATTTGAATTTCCAGAAGGCATTCGATAAGGTGCCACATAAAAGGTTATTATACAAGATTAGGGCTCATGGGGTTGGGGGTAATATATTAGCATGGATAGAGGATTGGCTAACTAACAGAAAACAGAGAGTCGGGATAAATGGGTCATTTTCCGGTTGGCAAACTGTAACTAGTGGGGTGCCACAGGGATCAGTGCTGGGGCCTCAACTATTTACAATCTATATTAATGACTTGGATGAAGGGACCGAGTGTAATGTAGCCAAATTTGTTGATGATACAAAGATAGGTGGGAAAGCAAGTTGTGAAGAGGACACAAAGAATCTGCAAAGGGATATAGACAGGCTAAGTGAGTGGACAAAAATTTGGCAGATGGAGTATAATGTGGGAAAATGTGAGGTTATCCACTTTGGTAGGAAAAATAAAAAAGCAAATTATTATTTAAATGGAGAGAGATTACAAAATGCTGCAGTACAGAGGGATCTGGGGGTCCTTGTACATGAAACACAAAAAGTTAGCATGTCAGGTACGGCAAGTAATTAGGAAGGCAAATGGAATGTTGGCCTTTATTGCAAGGGGGATGGAGTATAAAAGTAGGGAAGTCCTGCTACAACTGTACAGGGTATTGGTGAGACCACACCTTGAGTACTGCGTACAGTTTTGGTCTCCTTATTTAAGGGGGGATATACTTGCATTGGAGGCAGTTCAGAGAAGGTTCACTAGATTGATTCCTGAGATGAAGGGGTTGTCTTATGAAGAAAGGTTGAGCAGGTTGGGCCTATTCTCATTGGAGTTTAGAAGAATGAGAGGTGATCTTATTGAAACATATAAGATGCTGAGGAGGCTTGACAAGGTAGATGCAGAGAGGATGTTTCCCCTCGTAGGGGAATCTAGAACTAGGGGGCATAGTTTCAGAATAACTTAAAACGGAGATGAGGAGGAATTTCTTCTCTCAGAGGCTCGTGAATCTTTGGAATTCTCTTCCCCAGAGAGCTGTGGAGGCTGGGTCATTGAATATATTTAAGGTGGAGATAGACAGATTTTTGAATGGTAAGGGAGTCAAGGGTTATGGGGAGCGGGCAGGGAAGCGGAGTTGAGGCCAAGATCAGATCAGCCATGATCTTATTGAATGGCGGAGCAGGCTCAAGGGGCTAAATGGCCTACTCCTGCTCCTATTTCTTATGTTCTTATGTTTGGGAGTCCCACCCTTTCCTTTGTGGGAACATATTTGCTCTGAACCCGCACTATCTCCTTCTTGAATACCTCTCACTGCTCTGACACTGATTTACCTTCAAGTGGCTGTTTCCAGTCTACTTTTGCTAAATCACATCTCAGCCTCGTAAAATTGGCCTTTCCCCAACTTTTACTCCTGATCTATCTTTGTCCTTTTCCATAATTACGCTCATCTTGGATGAGCCACATTTTTCTTCAGTTAAAGATTGCTAATCAAAGCCATTGTCTTTGTTCTCCTCTGTACCTCCCTTTTCTCCTTTAAGACCCTTCTAAAAGCCCACCTCTTTCGCCTCTTCAGTTACCACTCCTAATATCTCCTTAAATAAAAACAGAAAATGCTGGAAATACTCAGCAGGTCAGGCAGCATCTGTGGAGAGAGAAACAGAGTTAACGTTTCAGGTCGATGACCCTTCGTCAACTGGAAAAAGCTGGAGATTGAACAGGTTTTTAAGCAAGTGCAGGGGCAGGGAAAGGGGGGGAGGGGAGGAAAGAACAAAGGGAATGTCTGTGATAGGATGGAAGGCAGGAAAGATTAAGAGACAAAAGGGATGATGGTGCAGGCAAAAGGAGATGGTAATGGGACAAGTTAAGAAACAAAAGATGACTCTAGATGAAGTGTAAATGGCAATGGCTGAATGATCGACAGCTGCCATGTGAGAGAGAGAGAAAAAAAATGGGAAAAGAAAGATAGGGGCAGAGGTTATGGTCTGAAATTGTTGAACTCGATGTTGAGTCCAGAAGGCTATAAAGTGCCTAATCGAAAGATGAGGTGCTGTTCCTCGAGCTTACGTTGAGCTTCATTGGAACAGTGTAAGAGGCCGAGGACAGAGAGGTCAGAGTGAGAGCGGAGCGGAGAATTAAAGTGACAGGCGACCGGAAGCTCGGGGTCATCCTTTCGGTCTGAACGGAGGTGTTCCGCAAAGTGGTCACCCAATCTGCGTTTGGTCTCCCCAAAGCAGAGGAGACCACATCTCCTTCTTTGGCTCAGCGTCAATTTATTTCTCATTTGGGCTCTGAATAGCACCTTGGGGCTGTTTTCTGTGTTGAAGGCACCATGTCAATGCAAGTCGTTGTTGATGATGAGTAGCGCAGCTTAAAAGTTCAATGGTAATTGGCGGTATGGAAGGCTTACTCTCTGGTGGAGCCCACTGCTCCCTGAAAACTTTCTCCTAGCAACAACACTGATCCAGTTGGCGTAACAATTGCAATAAAGGCCACGTTAAGAATATACTGTGCTGTAGAATGCAGCTGCTCCATCACTGAATTAATTCTGGTTGAGTGGTGAGCTAATTGCTACCTGGACATTTTAATGTTCCCAAGTGGGAAAATGGTAAAAAGCTCATTAATAAGACCTTAAAAGGCAACAGACGATTTTTCAGGGAAAGAAAAATCACTCTTTTTTGGGCCGTAAAATAGAAAATCTTATCTCCAAATCTTTTGCCAGTTATAACTTTCATCTCTGCCTTTGTTGCCATTAAACGAAAGCAGAAAACATCTCTCATAGCCTGTGAGAACCATATGCTCTGATTTGTTGAAGGAAGGAGAGGTACATAAATACGTAATGTGTGTTAGGAGGGCAGGAGAGAAAATTATGGTATTGAATTGAAAATTTCCAAGACAGTTTTCTAAAACTATAGGGGTCATCTGTCATCAGGAACTTGTTCCTTGCAGCCAAATCATTGCTGATGGCACCAGACTTTGCAAGTGTATGTTTATTTTCAGTTAATAAATTATAATGGCCTTATTTTAAGTAGTTGAAATAAGGACATAAATTAATAACATAACATGTCTTTTCTCTTTACAGATGCTGGCCTGCTGTGTTTTTGTACTGATTTCTGTATTTCCAGCATTTGTGGGTTTTTTTTCTTTTTATTTGACATAAATGAGTAGTTTGTGTGTGTGATTATCCTACCAGAAGTCACGTGGGCCTATCTGTTATAATCCTTTTCGGCTTTCCATTGCTGTACTAACTCCCTTTGGTTCGATTGTTTTTGCTAGAATAGTCTGAAACACTCAAAAGTGAGAAAGTCCACTCATGTTTGCAAAATGGACAGATGGTCGCAGGGAAGTTAATGACAAATGTGAAAAGTAAACATGTTACTGAAATGTCAGCATTACAGATAAGCTTGCCTCTTCATTAGCTGCCATTTACGGCTAAATTGTGAAGCAGAAGGCTAGTCATTAGACCAGATGGCTGTCTCAAGCCTTACCACTCTACACTGGTTGTGCTATTATCGGGCAGCAGTTTGAAGACTAATGATAGACAAATTCTGCAGCAGAACCACCATTTTTCAGTGAAATGTATTCAAAATAACTTGAACTTTGGGATGAAGCCAAGACAAGCATATTATTTTGATTGAATTTTGTTTTCCACTTTCAATGTAATCTAAATGAACCAAAAAAAGAAGGAAAAAATTAACTAACTTGAAAGTTATGTGTAGGGCAACGTGTTAACTATACCTTCACATAACCATTATTCCTCCACATCCCTCCCTCCCTTCTCTCAAAACATAGAGTCACACATATTTCAATTTCCCATCGCTACCTCATAAATGTATTCTTAGACTACAGAAAAATCAGTGTTTCCTTTTTAGATCCCTCATTTTACTTCCCATCCCATCCCAGCACAGGAACGATGGGCCGAATGGCCTCCTTCTGTACTATATGATTCTATGACTTGAGCACATACTCTAGCCGGACACCCCACTGCATTGCTGAGGGAGCGCTGCATTGTCAGGGGTGCTGTCCTTTGTAGAAGTTAAACCGACGCCCTTCGCCTTGTTTGGGTGTGTTTTAAAGATTCTATGGTACTACTCGAAAAAGAGCAGGGAGTTCTGGTATCATGGCCAACATACATTCCTGACCAGTCACCAGCACCACCAAAAGCTGATCATTTCTTGCTATTTATACAAGCTTGCTGTATGAAAATAGTTGCTGGCTTTGCCTTCATAACAACAATTATTCACTTCAAAGCAAATTACAGTTCATGAAGTGCTTTGAGACTTTTCCGAGCAATGTAATTAGGTGCTATATAAATTTGTCTTTCTTCTTTTCTTTAAAATAAATCTTATACACCCAATTGTTCAGTAGTTCCTTAGGGATTCATGCCATTTTAATCCATTTTTATAGTTTTTTTCCAAAACTAGGAAGGATATTGTCCCTTCAGACTTTCTGAGTCATTTTAACCTATATTTGTCTCAGCAAAAGCTGCACATCACCCTAACAAATAGAACCAATTGTTATACTGTGCTGTGGAACACAGAATTACAAACATATTTTTAAGTTACACATCTTCAGAGTTTGCTGCAAGTTTCTGAATTTTTATAAACATATGATCCAGACTTTGAAGCCATCCACACACATAAGCAGTTCACTAAACCTCTCCGCCTCGCTACCTCTCTTTCCTCCTTTAAGACGCTCCTTAAAACCTACCTCTTTGACCAAGCTTTTGGTCACCTGCCTTAACATAAACTTATTTGGCTCGGTGTCAAATTTCATTTTTTTTTTGATAACGCTCATGTGAAGCGCCTTGAGACGTTTTATTACGTTAAAGGTGCTACATAAATACAAGTTGTTGTTGTTGTTAAATATTATACAAACTCCATAAACAAGCTGAATACCAGTTTCCGTCTTGTAAAACTTTATCTGCAAAATGATAGAGCTGCTTTTAAATTCTTTAGGATACAATACAGTTTTAAGTTTTACATCATTCCAGACAGAAATAGCCATATATTAATCCTCGTGCTGGTTAATGGTGTATTTATCGGACCTACCATATTTACTCTGGGTTTGTTATATGAGAAAGAAAGAAAGACTTGCATTTATATACTGTAGCGCCTTTCACAACCACTGGACGTCTCAAAGCGCTTTACAGCCAATGAAGTACTTTTTGAAGTGTAATCACTGTTGTAAGGTGGGAAACGCAGCAGCCAACTTGTGCACAGCAAGCTCCCACAAACAGCAATGTGATAATGACCAGATAATCTGTTTTTGTTATGTAGATTGAGGGATAAATATTGGCCAGGACATCGGGGATAACTCCCCTGCTCTTCTTCGAAATAGTGCTGTGGGACCTTTTATGTCCACCTGAGAGAGCGGACGAGGCCTCGGTTTAATGTCTCATCCGAAAGACGGCACCTCCGACAGTGCAGCGCTCCCTCAGTACTGCACTGGAGAGTCAGCCTAGCTTTATGTGCTCAAGTCCCTGGAGTGGGACTATGAACCCTCAACCTTCTGTTCAGAGGTGAGTGTGCTACCAACTGAGCCACAGCTGACACAACAATAAAAACAAGTGATGCAACAATAAAACTGCAAAGTGCTTGAAGACCTTTGTGTGTATTGTGTGTCGTATGGTGAACAGGTACGATTCAGGTTTGTACTCCTGGTTCCTCAAGCTGTAAATTTCCAATTGCGACTGTTCTGGGGGAGAGGAGATAAAAGGCTGACTGGAGGTAAGCCATTTCCCTCCAAGGAGGGAGGGGCGATGGGCTAGTCATCGCCAATAAGTAGCCCATTAATGGGAATGTTGGCAGAGGCCAAGGAGAACATTGTCTGCATGCCCTTTTGGGCAGAGAATGGTCTATGAGTGAGGCATATAACAAGGAGATAAATAACTGGAAAATGGAAGAAGAAGAGAAATGTATAAATAGTAAAATGCATTAAAATTAATCTGTATCTTCCTGCAATGGCTTCTTTTCCCACTTCCTCACTGTTACCTCTGGAGTCCACCAAGGATCTATCCTTGGCCCCCTCCTATTTCTCACTGACCTACATTGGTCCAGCAATGCCACAATTAAAAAATTCTCATCCTTGTGTTCACCCCTCCCTATCTCTGTAACCTCCTCCAGACCTACAACCCTCCGAGAACTCTGTGTTCCACCAATTCTGGCCTCTTGTGCCTCCTCAATTTCCATCGTCCTACCATTGGCAGCCGTGCCTTCAGCTGCCTAAACCCTAAGCTCTGGAATTCCCTCCCTAAACCTCGCCATCACTCCTCCTTTTAAGACGCTCCTTCAAACCTACCTCTTTGACCAAGCTTTTAGTCACCTGTCCTAATATCTCTTTATATGACTCGGTGTCAAATTTTGTTTGGTAACGCTCCTGTGAAGTGTCTTGGGACGTTTTACTACATTAAAGGCGCTATATAAATGCAAGTTGTTGTTGTAAAAACAAAACTTTTTCCACAACTATTTTTTTGTGGCTTGTTGATTGTATATCATTTTTAGCTCCTTGTTCTACACCCCACTTGCCCTCCTTTGTTGTGGTACAGTAGGTTTCAGGTGCACCACTAATAAGGGAGTAGAACAACGACAACAACAACAACTTGTATTTATATCGCACCTTTAACGTAGTAAAACGTCCCAAGGCGCTGCACAGGAGTATTATAAGAAAAATATTTGACACTGAGCCACATAAGGAGAAAGCTTGGTCAAAGAAGTAGGTTTTTAAGGAGCGTCTTAAAGGAGGAACGAGAGATAGCGAGGCGGAGAAGTTTAGGCAGGGAATTCCAGAGCTTAGGGCCTTGGCAACAGAAGCACAGCCACCAATGGTTGAGCGATTATAATCAGGGATGCTCAAGAGGCCAGAATTAGAGAACCAGTGTAAATGCAGTGGCACTGTAACTTGTTAGATGTGATGTACGTGCTGTTTCTGCTATGAGGCACAAAACTCCACCCTAGAGCATGGCCACCGAATTTATTTTCTTACCATAACTTACTTATGAACTTTTATTTCCCCATTACTGCTCCTTCAATGTGGGGAGGAAATAGCTTCAAAATTTCAATATGCCTAATGAGGGCATGCCCTCCTTGACAGTCCAATCAAATTACAACGTGCAATTCAACACATAGTGGAAACTCATTATACTGATATCAATTGTACATTTTTTTTCTAATTTCTTGAACCAGCAGTCCTTGGGCACCTTATCCAAGGGGCCATTCTTCATATGTCAGCCTAGATGATTGTGTCAGCAAGCTATATGACCATGAGGCATCACAGCCAAGCTGGATTCACCTTTACTGGGCATCCACAAACACATTTGCCACCAAAGGCTCAATGGATAACAATAAGGAGTGGGAACCATGACTAACTTTTTTTCTCCCTAGTCCTGGGATGCTGAGACCAACTGTAGCACGCCTAATGCAGAGAACTGCTAAGTTAACACTGATTAGAAATTCAATGTGAGACCATCCTGGTATGTCTGGCACAATACCATATGACATGGTCATTCCTCCAGTGAGCTATGAGGTGCTCTCAGTTGTAATGTATAGTAGGTCAGCTTGTTTGAGTTGGTAGCACTCTTGCCTTCTGGATCAGTAAGTGGTGGGTTCAGGTTCCACATCCAGACTCAAATGCAATATTTATATTGACACTCCAGTGCAGTACGGAGGGAGAACTACAATGTCGGAAATGTCATCCTTTGGGTGAGATATTAAACTGAGATCTCGTTTGCCTGTTCAGGCGGATGTAATCAATCCCATGGCACTACTTGAAGAAGAGTATGGAGCTCTCCCAGTATCCTGGCCTCCCTCAATCAACACCAGAGAAAAAAACACGTTGCTCATTGCCGTTTGAGGGACAGAGTATTTTGCGTCTCAACTAAAAGCACTTTGAACATGGGTTGATAAAGGTATAAAAAAGGGCAGAAAATAAGCAATTTTTGCTGTTATACTATTTCCAAATACCTGAAAAACAGAACAAAAATACTAATTTTTTAACATCAGAACCTAAACAGATGTACGTGCAGTAAATTGTGCTTTCAGAGTTTGCCTTCTTGTATCTAAAAGTAGAGAAAGCATGATATTTGTACACTACCATTATACTGCTATCTAAACTGTTCTATATACTACTCCCATTATAGCAATCAGCAATGCTGCATACCTTCTAGTGTCACTTTAATCTGTATTACTCCCATCTGCTCAATTCACAAACTTCAATTCCCAATGGTTGCAATGCAAAATGGAAAAGCCTGACAGGGGAACTCAAACTTTCAGTAATAAATCTAAAACACTTGTTGGGATATGATCTGTATAATCTAATAGCCGCTTGAAAATGGATGACATAGACACTAAGCAGAGGTCTAATCCTGAGATTCTGCTGACATTCAAAACCAAACCAGCTCTGGTCCTGTGCTTTTACAACATAATCAGCAATCACTTGATTCATTTACTGCCTTGTATCTCACTGCCAGCCTTTGCTTCCTTGTGTGTACCTTTGTAATCACGAAACAGAGATTAGAGACAAAATGAGAGAAGCAAACAAATAAAACTCAACAATTTGGCTACTTAAGCCACTCATTCCACTTCGATACACCAGGAGACCAGCTCCGCACAGTGGGAGATACTGTCAGAAAGCCCACCAAGACCATTGCCTGGTGGTAAGCCTGCACTAACCCCCCACCCTCCCCATTTCAATGTGATTAGGTCCCCAGAAAGCACTTCGAAAGACCGTTCAAAGTCTGAAACCTGATTTATAAAAGATAATTCGACTCCAACAGATCCAGGCCTTTATATCTTTCTGTTTGTAGAGATCCGTTTGCATACTACTCAAACTTAAAAATGTAGAGTTTGGTTCGCAGTTCAAATCTCGAGAGCTGTACAGTATTTATATGGTATATTTTTCCTAGGCTTGAGAAAAAAAAGTCAAAATTAAAGGTAATTTTTTTCAAATTAACTATCTGTATCGGGCATTAATTTTTCTCTGTACTGCACACCTGCATTCAACTCCAAGGTGGGGTGAATTTGGCAGGGAAACACCCCATTTTAAAGATAATATGAACCCTTACCCCTCCGATCATATGTTTCAAATCTGTACGGTAACAGTCTGGCTGCAGTATAAATATGGACCCAACCTGACACCAGAGAGGCTTTCTGATCATCTCCATATGTTTCCAGCAACAGAACAGTAAAGGATGCCAGATGCTGATTTGCAGTTACAGCACTAACTTTCTTACTGAGTACCTACATAATTAGATATTATATAGACTGTGGCTTTGTAGTTCTGTATAAGGCAAGCTACAGAACCATCACCTAGCCCAAGGCTGCCGGCAAGTCACAAGTGTAAATGTGATGTAGTTGGATCGTTCAAGTATATTTGCATATGAATATATGCTACCTTTTTAAAAGTTGGAAATGTCAAAAGGCCTTCTACATAGGCTTCTTTTTTCTTAAATACAAATTGCAGGCTAGATAAGGGGATAGTTATAAATATCATCATTTTTGCAAAGTACTCTGGAGGAAGGGGTTAATGTTCTGTATACACCTTACTTAATATTAAATTTAAGGATAATTCATATTCAACCACTTGATTTAATTACATCATCATATCTCACTGCCAGCTTTACTACATTATGATAGTGACTACAAAAGTACTTCATTGGCTGTAAAGCACTTTGGGACGTCCTGAGGTCATGAAAGGCGCTATATAAATGCAAGTCTTTCTTTCTTACTTCCTTGTGTGTACCTTTGTACTTAGGAAACAGAAATTAGAGAAAGCACAAGAGAAGAAACAAATAAAGCTCAACATTTTAGTTACTTAATCTACTGGTTCCACTTAGATCCACCAGGAGGGTGACTCCGCACAGCAGGAGCTAGTGTCAGAAAGCCCACCAAGACTTGTGCCCGGTGATAATTCTGCACGAACACCTCCCCATTTCAAGACTACAAACACCACATGAAATGTTCCCTGTACTTTCATTGATTGTCACAGACCTCCAGTGATCATGTCACCTTTTGGTTTACTGTCATCATTTATCAGAGCGGTGAAGGTTCGACACTACCAACAACAGCAACTTACATTTACATAGCGCCTTTAACGTAGTAAAACCTCCCAAGGCGCTTCACAGGAGTGTTATCAAACAAAATGTGAAACTGAGCCGCATATATTGGGACAGGTGGCCAAAAGCTTGGTCAAAGAGGTAGGTTTTAAGAAGCGTCTTAAAGAAGGAGAGAGAGAGGTTTAGGCAGGGAATTCCAGAGCTTAGGGCCTAGGCAGCTGAAGGCACGGCCGCCAATGGTGGAACGATTAAAATCGGGGATGCGCAAGAGGCCAGAATTGGAGGAACGCAGAGATCTGGGAGGGATGTAGGGCTGGAGGAGGTTACAGAGATGGAGGCCCCATACTACCAGTAGGGCCCTGCATGCAGCGGACAGCTTTTGGAAAATTTCCGGCTGCATAACTACAATTTTCTGCCCATGTGAGCCTGGAGTCAGCAAGCTATAGTGGGGACTGTTTGGGGCATGCTGGCGGGATATAAGTGAGGCCTGAGCTCAAAATGGCTCGGGCCTCCTCCGGGCAGCCGGAAAGCTCTGCCAGTCGGCTGGACAAAATTGAACATCAGCCCCACGGTGTGTAACAAAGTGAAATATCCGAAAACATTATTAAAAAAAAAGACAGGCACTGCCCAGCAATATGTTTAAAGGTATAATCAAATCTTGGTTCTAACTTACTTTTACAACATTCATTATCTGAAGCTCTATTGCAGCCCTGTAATTTACCTTTGATTGTCAACTGTCATCTGTAAATGCTTTCTGTGCATTTCAGTTCAGTGAACAGATGGGCATGATCATTGGTGTAGACAAGTGTATGCAACTGTACACATTCTTCCCTGAGGGCAGCAAATCCGCTCATGCTGCTGCAGCTGATAGGAGGCAGAGGCCCTGTGGACCCAAAGAGCAGGGTACAAATCAGATCAATTTGTCGCACTGGGGTTTTTAAATTAAAAAAATCTTGCTTTCATCTTCTGCAGCTGAGCGAAAATAAGTTTTAAAATTTAAAGAGGAAAACATTCTGGATTCGAACCCTATTTTGTACTCTTATTTGCTGTTAACAGATTATTAAAGGTGCTGTTTGCCAGTTGTCCAGTTTAAAAAATCCCTTTCATGGTCGTAAGTTATAACTGCAGGAGAGAAACTCAGCAACCCTTGGTACTTATTTCACTTTATTTGTTTATTTTTATTCCCTCCATGGCAGATCAAGGATTCAAACTTGAAGGACAACAAAATCAGTAAGTTTGAGGCCCTTATTGTTAATATAAGACTTGTCCAGGTATCTCTCATCTACAGGCACTTTTTATTGCACAAGAAAATGGGCAGTAAACTCAGTCTTTGATCTCATATTAATTATGTCCATACTGTGTTATGCCCTAGTCCCTTTCAGTCTAGTGACAAAAGAAGTCCCTGCCGCTGTATAACTCTGAATATTTGATTCAAGGTGGGGACTAACAACGTTCCCCCTAAGCAGCGCGGGTTGGCGGCCGTGCATCGATCGGGAGGTCCCACGCAGGCTGCTCACCAGCTGTTGCCGATGGAAAAGATACGTGGCCATGCAGGCGCAGCAAATTTAAAGGGACCGCGCACGAAAAAATAATTAGAGGAAACATTGGTGACTACCCTCATAATTTGAAAATGAATCCATTAAATGAAAACTGTTAAGCAAAATGTGTTCTAATTTTTTTCAGAATTCACCACTTTAAATGTAAAATATAAATTTTCTGGAAAGGACATACTCCTGGACCCCTCCTAGAATGCACACAAGAGATGGGATAACATTTGGAAGGAATATTTACAATTTGAAATTCACTGTCTATGACCATGGACACAATTGTAATAATACTCCCAGTGCTATGACATTCATAATTGAACAATTTACCGTACATGTGCTTGTGTCAACTTGACTCATTAGGTATCAGTCTCTCTTCTGATTTAGAAGGTTTTGGGTTCAAAGCTCAATCCAGAACCTGAGTACATGATCTAAGTAGATGCTTCAATGCAGTACTAAGTGAGTGATGCATCATCGGAGGTATCATTTTTCAGATGAGATGTTAAACTGAGGCCCCATTTGCTTCTTCAGGTAGATGTGAAAGATTCCATGGCACTATTCAAAGAAGAGCAGGGAGGTCTTCCAATCTCCTGACCAACAGTCGTCCTTCAACTAACTCCACCAAAAACATATTGGCCCATAATTTCCGATAGAGGAGGCTTCCTGCGTGCGGATGCCTCCTATCGGAAAAAAATCTATGAACTTACCTGAGGGCTTCCGCTCCTGGGCCTCTCCAAAGACAAAATGCGCAGGGCCCACGTATCCCAGGGGCGCAGGCGGTTCGCAAGCATCCCTGGGATCACATGGGCCAGGCCAGCCAATAGGAGAAGGGAATCTCCCTTCATACTTTTGACAGATAGACCTGTCAAATATATGAATGGAGATCACCCCAAAAACACACTAAAACATTAAATAAATTTTTAAAAAACTATCACGTTTTTAAAATGAGTTAAAATTACATTAAATTAAATATTTTAAACAAAAATTTAATTTTTTGAAAAAATAATTAGTTTTTTACTGGGCTAAAAATAAACTTACCTTTTTTAAAAGTATTTTAAAATTATAAATGAGTGGGAAAAAAAATGTTTTAAAACTTTTTTTCAACTCTTATGCTGGTAAAAGCAGGCCTCACGCCTGCTTTTACCAGGCGTAACATTTCTTAGGGTTTTCAGCGGGCGGAGGTTCTCCAGAAAGCGGAACTCTCCCCCCGCAGAGGCCCTTCTCTAGGGCAGGCGTCCGATCTGTCATTCTTGATTGGAAATGCCGGTTTTCAGTGCATGCCTGAAACCGGCATTTCCGATGTCCCTACGGGTGTGTACACAGCCCGTACACACCCGTAGGCATCGGAAAATACGGGCCAATAACTAGTCATTTGCTGTTCGTGGGACTTTGCTATGTACAACTCGACTGCTGTATTTGCCTATTTAAGAGTAACTTACAACAGTACTTCACTAGCTTTAAAGTGCTTTGAGGTGTCCTGAGGTCATGAAAGGTGCTATATAAATGCAAGTCTTTCTGTTTTTTCTTTTTAACTGCACTTTATTCATTTACTGAAATGTTTTGGGAGGTCGTATATGAATGCAAATTGGTTCTTTTTCTCTTATATTCAGGACATCATGTAGTGACTATTTTGACTTCCAGTGTGCCTCAAGTTTTGAGTTGCAGACTTAAGGGAAAATTCATCAATCACACACGCCCAGTGAGAAACTGTGCTCAAAAAAAGTGTGGATGGAGCGATGGCTAGAACATTGTAAAGCCAATTCCCTCTGGGTGTAGCTCCCTCTGGGAGCATGGGATTAGTGATCTAAAGATCTCATCCAATTCCTATAGTCACAGAACTGTTCACATGCCAGTAACATTGGCCATGATTTCGCCTACCAAGGCAGGTCCATGGCGGCCGGGGTCAGTAGCGTAGTCCCAGCCCGCTGCCTGCTCCATCCCGCTCTGTTGAAGTGATTTTATGATGATTGGGCTTGTTAAGCCCGTCCAGCAAGGTTCCCAGCCAATTAAAAGGAAGCGGGTCTGATGACGTCATTTGATGACGCGTCATCAGCTGGTTTCCTTAAAGGGACCATGCGCAAATTGTTTTTGACAGTTCTGCCGATCAGTGTTCTACAGCATTGAGGTGCTGCGAACACTGACAAGCACTGCACAGAGGTGCACGGCTGCACCCAGGCTCTCCCATGACTCCCTCCATATGCTTATGGAGGGAGTCACAGCACGCAGGGAGGTCGTCTTCCCTTCCAATGGGCGGAAGAGACCTCCCCAGGAGACCAACGCAGCCTGGTTGTACATTGCACAGGAGGACACAAGCAGGGATGTCGTCAGGAGGACCAGGCTGCAGTGGTGCAAACCTTTCAATGATCTCAGTAGATCACGAAACGTTACTGCAAAGCTGCACTCAACCTCATCCTGCTGTGCCACTCATCACATCCCCATCACTCTGCCTTCTCTACCCTACTCCTGCACATCCTTACTCACACCAACTTACTTTGCACCTCCACCCATCCCCCTCTATCTACATTATCACTTTCCCATCTCACTAGCCACCCCTCACACTCACCCTCATCCTAGTGCAAGCATACCAACTAACAACACACAAGGGTAGACACTTGGGTGTTTTATCCAATGTTCATGTAAAGTTGCTGTTAATGTGCTGTCAAACATTGAAATCTTTATTTTCAACACTTTGCGTTCTTGGACAGATTTGTGTGCACCTTTGGAAGTGGCTTAGTGAGTTGCAGTGAATGGTGAGACATAATGGTACCCCCTCCCCCCCCCCCCCATGCTGATGAGTGTGAAAGGAATGGCTTGGGCATTGTAGGGTTGCTTTATGGTGTTGGTATGGGGTGGTGCCAACCTGGAGCATCATGTGGCAGCCAGGGTGTACAGCGTCAAGTGAAGTAAATCTGACCATGGTGAGGACATCCCTGGTCTCCCAGGCAGCAATGTGGCCGGGTGCTGATGCCCTGTGTCCTGTGCAGCATCAGTTGATTGCGAAGAAGGTTGGTGTTGATGTTGGTGCTGCTGGTGTGCCTGGTGCTGGTGATGGGGCTGATCGTGGTGGGATTCTGAGGACCAAGGTGAGATAGTTTCAAGGGCACCGATGCTGATGTAATAGATGGCAGGTGAAGTTGAGATGACAGAAGCGATCTGTCAATGGTGAGAGAGGTTGTTCCAATGAGGTGACACTGGATAGTGAGTTTGCTCCGAACACTTGCAAGCTGCATAAAGCTCAATCTGTCTTCCAAATGCAGTAAGCAACAGCTTCTAACCTTGGAAAGTGAAGACCTATGAAATGGGAGCTTTTATAGACCATTTGCTGCTGTCAAGTTAGTAAATCATCCCATGCTGACACAACACCCGACCTCCTTACCTGATGTGATCCCCGAGCAGCGGGGAAGCTGTTGGCGAACTCTAAAAATCTAAAGGTAAGCTTAAAATAATATTAATTGCCTCTTAACAATCCAGCTAATGATCTAAATTGCCTCCCCCGCCGCTTGGTGTCGGGTCTGTCCAGCACTGACAGCCCCGACACCTGGAAGACTAGCGTGGAGGCGGGTTAACCCACTGTCAATCATTTCAAATTTCACAGCTGACCCGCCTCCGCTACCGTCCTCTCAGTGCTGGTAAAAGTCCGGTCATTGGTTTCATTGTTGATGAGTTTGAATCTAGTCAGCAAAATAGGATAAATTTTTACTAATCATTTACATGTAGCTGTTGATTTGCCAGCTAGCTGCGTGTTACCAATAGATTGGTTGACAATTTTTGAAATTACAACTAGTTTTGGAAATTTCCAACATCTGGAGTATATGTGAAGCCAAAAATCTTACGAATGTCATGATAGTAAATTAAAATTTGTGTAAGTGGCCAGTTTCCTGCCAGCACAGTATAGACAAAAGCAGCCATTTTCTGTTGACAGACTTGAAACCACGAGCTTATTTCAAAATTTGTAAATATTTCAAAACATAGATTAAGAAAAGCCTGTTGTGTTCATCTGATCAAGCATGCTCCTTCCATCAACCATGTACAATGCATTCTATCGTGGCTCTATTCAGTCTCCAGAGAAATACTTCTGCTTCACTTCTCCATGTCTCCTGAAGGTAATCAAGCAAAACTCCAGAAAATCTGTCGAACCTTATTATGATGATTTGGCACAATCCAGATCACTTTTTCTTTCCGTGTCAAAGCACTTTCGCAGTCAGGACCGCACTCCTTATAAACTGAAACGTGATCTTGTGCCTGAAGTAAAACGGGATAGCGTCTGCAGGGCGAACAATGACCCCTTTTACTGATAAAACTAACAATGGCCATAATACAGATTACTACTGTAGCCTGATCTCCCTGACTGACAAGACAAATAACACTCTGACAAATCATACATCTCAGGCTATAATCTACAAATTGGGTTTTCCAATTAAAATTAAACTGAAGCAAGGGCACCATTGTAAAAGAATACTTGATTTCTCACCAGTACTTTCAAGCCGTTTCAAAGATAATAAAAACATAGCAAGACTTTTATAATTCTCATAACATGGCAAAGATATCAATGAGAAAAAGCTTTTACATGACACTGGATGGTCACAGAATGTTTCCACTAGCCCCAATTCCTTCGATTGCCTGACCGGGTAGATACAAAAGAGACCTTGATATGGCACCCCAATTATACCTCCTTTCATTTAAAGACCAAACCGGAACAGAGGAAAGGCACCTTTCATAATTAAATACAGTTGGCAATCACTGTAGGGTTCAAAGACATCAGGCGGGATTCCCAGAAATCTGTCTCCAGTCCTACAGCCTCTTTCAGATCATGATGCGGAGATGCCGGTGTTGGACTGGGGTGGACAAAAGTGAGAAGTCGCACAACACCAGGTTATAGTCCAACAGTTTTATTTGAAATCACGAGCTTTCGGAGCGCTGCTCCTTCGTCAGGTGAAGTGAAGGACTACAAATCAGCAAAGCATATATAGACAGAGAACAATGTGTAGCGTACAATGTCAGACGACTACAGTTAATCCATCTGACTGCCCTCCATCACGCCGCGGCAGAGATACAATCAGGCCAGTCAGGGAGGCATTACATCAAAGACACAGCAAAATACAGCTAAGACAATGAGGTGGGGTCACAGGGGGTCCAACGTGTCAAATGCTGCAGTCTGTATAGTCATCCAGACTCGAGTCGTCGTTGGCTTGTTCACAGATGTGATTTTCAGTTAAAAAAAAGTAAAAAGCTTAAAGTTTATGGTTTCCCATACAGACTGCAGCATTTGACACGTTGGACCCCCCCTGTGACCCCACCTCATTGTCTTAGCTGTATTTTGCTGTGTCTTTGATGTGGTGCCTCCCTGACTGGCCTGATTGTCTCTCTGCCGAGGTGTGATGGAGGGCAGTCAGATAGATTAACTGTAGTCGTCTGACATTGTACGCTACACAGGCATTGTTCTCTGTCTATATATGCTTTGCTGATTTGTATTCCTTCACTTCACCTGACGAAGGAGCGGCGCTCCAAAAGCTCGTGATTTCAAATAAAACTGTTGGACTATAACCTGGTGTTGTGCGACTTCTCACTCTTTCAGATCAGGGAAGCTCTGATAGCCTTGCTTGCAGGACCCCTGATGAAGCAAATGATCACAAATGATTAGATCTGCTTTCTTCTCACAGCCGGCTAATCAATATTATCTGTTTCTGTCACCTATGTGGATTTGACACGCATTTAAGTGGTCTACCAAGACAGAGGTGACTCATCTCCCCTTTGAAGTGGCAGTTTGCATGCCAGCCAGTGATGTGGATTCACTCCAATACTGAATAACTGACGCTGACCAAATCTCTTTTAGTATGGCAGCTGCAGTACCCAAATTAAAGTGGCAACAATGCTGATACAGATATGAGATTCCATAAAGAAATATTAGAACATTATATTAGGCCTGATAATGGGGCTTGCCAAAGGCAAAAAGGAATGGGTAATAGCAAATTAGTAGCCTTTAAAGGCTGTTAGCCAGGGTTGTTGGAAAATGATCACCAAATCACACCTTGGTCTCTCTCCATTATCCTCTTGTACCTTCTCCTTCTTAAGGCACCTCACCTTGTTCCACCACTGTCGCCTTTCCTTTAAAATCCTCATTCTCTATCGCCTTCCCAAGCTGCACCCCAAGATTCTCACCAAGATATCCTCCTGCTTTCCACTCTCAGCCTCTGCACTGAACAAGAACTCATCCTCGGTGATTTCATGCTCCATCTCAACTTGCCCTCTTTCCCTCTTATTTCACTGTCCTCCTGTCTTCCCTAAATCTCTTCCTCCATATAAACTCCCCTACTCATATTCACAGCCACTCGCTCGGCCTTGCCATCTCATATGGCCTCTTTATTTCCATGGTCTCAATCATGACCAACTTCCTTGTATCCCTCACCATCTACACCACCCAACCCCCTTCCAAACCTCCTCCTTATTGCATCTGCCCCACGAAAAAAAAACTGCCCCAGGTCACTTACAACTGCACTTCCAAGTTACCAACTGTCTAGCTCTTGGCTCTCCATTTGCCACTTCTGCAGATACTTCTGCAGCTGTCGATCTGCTCACCCACTCTCTCTCCTCACCTTTGATGCCATTGTCCCCAGTAAAACGTTTAGTTTCTCCCATCCTGGTCATTCACCTTGGTACAGTCTCCATCTTCACTCCCTCTAATTCATAGGGAGTAGACTTGAGCCTCTCTGCCGCACAACTGCTTTAGCCGTTCAGCACCACATCTGGTTGAACCGCATCAAGCACTATCGAATCTCACTCTTCTCTGCCAAAACCATCCACTGCTCCAGGATCATTCTAAAAAGAAAAGATAACCCTGGCTTCTTTTCTCCACTAGCAACCATCTCCTTAATCCCCTCTCCCCTGCCCCCCTCTGCCCTCACCTCATCCAAGTGCAAGGGTTTCTTTGTGATAAAAGGTGAATCCATTTTCCTTCAGCAGCTACTGCTGTTTCACCTTCTTCACCTTACCCACCAAACCAAACCTCTGGCCAGGCTCCCCTCTACGCAAGCTCTGAACCTCTCTTTCTCTCCAAGCTTCCCTTATGCATTCTCCAAGCTCACCTTGGGCATGAAACCCACCTCCTGCTCCCTTGACTCCATTCCCACTAAACTGCTGACCACCCAATTTGAACTCCCTCTGCCTGTGACTACCAGAGCAGGTCAAAGGCTTGATATTTTGATGCCACACGTCTTAACCAATGTTCCCTCTTATTTTTTTTGGTGCCGCACGGCCCCTTTAATGCATGTGCGACTTTTGTATTGAAAAGCCGGCAAGCCGGCTGCGCAAGTTCCCTGGAGCTTAAAGGGAGCATTGCTCCTAACTCCTTAAAGCTTCTCCACAATCTACAAGGCACAAGTCAGCAGTGTGGTAGCATACTCTCCACTTACCTGGATGGGCACAGCTGCAACCACACTCAAGAAGCTCGACACCATCCAGGACAAAGCAGTCTCTTTGAACAGTACCTCATTCACTGACCTAAACATTCACCCCTGGCGTACCGTGACTGCAGTGTGTACTATCTACAAGGTGCTCTGCAGCAACCTGTCAAGGCTTCTTTGGCAGAACTTCCTAAACTCGTGACCTCCACCACTTAAAAGGACAAGTGTAGCAGGTGCATAGGGACACCCTCATCTCCAAGTTACACACCATCCTAACTTGAAAATATATCGCTGTTCCTTCATCGTCGCTGGGTCAAATTCCTGGAACTCCCAGGAGGCTGAACCTCCTCCAGCCCTACAACACCCCCCCAGAACTCTTACATTCCTCCGATTGTAGTTGCTTGTGCATTCCCCCCCTCCCTTTACCCATCATTGGTGGCCAAGTCTTCAGCTGTCTAAGTCCTATGCTCTGGAAATCCTTCCCTAAAGCAAACCAAGCACTCGGGTTTGTTTCTAGGGGGATTGAATTGAAAAGTAGAGAAGTTATGCTAAATGTGTATCAAACCTTGGTTAGACCACACTTGGAGTACTGTGTACTGTTCTGGTTGCCATGTTAGAAAAACTGGAGATGGTACAAAAAAGATTTGCAAGGATGATACCAGAAATGCGAGGTTTTACCTATCAGGAAAAGATGAACAGGCTGGGTCTCTATTCTCTTGAAAAGAGAAGGCTGAGGGGTGACCTAATAGAGGCCTTTAAAATTATGAAAGATTTTGATAGAGTAGACCCAGAGAGAGTGTTTCTACTTGTGGCGAAGAGCAAAACTAGAGGCCATCAATATAAGATAGTCACCAAGAAATCAAATAGGGAGTTCAGAAGAAACTTCTTTACCCAGAGAGTGGTGAGAATGTGGAACTCGCTACCACAGGGAGTGGTTGAAGCAAATAGTATAGATGCATTTAAGGGGAGGCTGGACAAGCATATGAGGGAGAAGGGAATTGAGGGTTATGCTGATAGATTTAGATGAGGAAAGACGGGAGGAGGCTCGAGTGGAGCATAAATGCCGGCATGGACTGGTTGGGCCAAATGGCCTGTTTCTGTGCTGTAATTCTATGTAAACTCTCAGCCTCACAACCTGCCTCGCTTCTTTTAATACCCTTCTCAAAACCATCCATTTGAGCAAGCTTTCAGCCTCTTTGGCTCGGCATTCATTTTTTTCTGATTACACCTCTGTGAAGTGCCCTGGGGTGTTATTTTTTACATTAAAGGTGCGATATAAATACCAGTTATTGTTGTTTTATCCTCCTCCATCATAAAGACTAAAGCAAAATATGCCAAATTCTGCCATGTTCTTATCCTCTACCATTTAATATGCCCCTATTTTTTCTTCTGAAGTGTGTTTAATTATTTTAAATTTCAAAAGCCCTTTACTTAAAATTGAGACATAATGGTAAAAACACAAGTTACTATTCATAATGACTCAAGTAAAGTACAATAGCCATAAAATATCATGCATTTTGTGGATCACACCGATCACAAGAAAAATGACTTCAGCAATCTTTGACATATTAATAGACCAGCTGCAGTATTCATCTTAGTCTTTTTAACTTTGATTAAATGTTTCTTGCTTTCTACATTCAAAGTGATACGTATAGCACAGCGTTTGGAGGTTCGGGTGAGAGTCCCCAGAAGTGTATCGATGTTTGCAGGAGGTCGCTGGGGACAGAGCAAAGTTTGAAAGCTACTGATGCAGTGCATGAAAATCACCTTTTGTTTTCCATTGGAGTAGCAGGGCTCTCAAAATGCTGTTGTCATTTTTCATGTTTTAATGATGCTTGTGAGTTTGGCTAGGTTTAAAGGTAACATTTGAGAGCTGTCGTAAAAGTGTCAAGAAGAAAACAGATGGGAAGACAGGTTGGACTGATAGCCCACAGATGTTGGTTCGTAATCAGTGGCTTGATCTTTCGCTGGAGATAATTTTATCTGTGCCACAGTGAAACGAAACAGATTTGTTGAATTTAAAGGAGCATTCCTTTCTGGCTCTGCTAGAAATACAAAATAAGAGAAACAATTAGATAATCTTCCTGACTCCTCAGGTTCAGTGAAGGAGCCTCCGTGATTGTCTGAACCTAATTCTTTTTTTTAAAAAAACTACCAATTCCATATCCAGTATAATGTACCCATGATTGAGAAATAATGAAAGAGGCAGCTGCCAGTGGGAACTGGAAATGACTGAAACGCCAGTATCAGCGATATACGGGCAATTCACTTAAAGAGCATCAGAAGAAAATTCATTGGACAGTTTTAAGGCTGATTCTGCACGTTTTTTCTTTATTTTCCTGCTGCCCCCTGTGGTTTCAGGCGCCTTTGTGACAACTGTTCTGCTGCCGCTTTTTTCCCCTACAGTTCCATTACAACCACCAACTGGGCTTCCTAATGGGAATCCCCCTATATCTGATCTTTTATGAAGGAGGATGACCAGCTAAGGGATAACAACCAGGCAGGTCAGGCAGGCTGTACCAGAGGTGTTCTGCCCCCTCTCGTCAGATAAATCACACCCCCCATCTAACATAGAGGTATAAGTACAACAACAACAACTTGCATTTATATAACGCCTTTAACGGAGTAAAATGTCCCAAGGCGCTTCACAGGAGTGTTATAAAACAAAATTTGACACCGAGCCACATAAGGAGATATTAGGGCAGGTGACCAAAAGCTTGGTCAAAGAGGTAGGTTTCAGGGAGCGTCTTAAAGGAGGAAAGAGAGGTAGGGAGGTGGAGAGGTTTAGGGAGGGAATTCCAAAGCTTAGGGCCTTGGCAGCTGAAGGCACGGTTAAAATTGGGGATGCACAAGAGGCCAGAATTGGAGGAGCGCAGATATCTCGAAGGGTTGTGGGGCTGGAGGAGATTACAGAGATAGGGAGGGGCGAGGCCATGGAGGGATTTGAAAACTAAGATGAGAATTTTAAAATCGAGGCTATGCTTAACCGGGAGCCAATGTAGGTCAGCAAGCACAGGGGTGATGGGTGAACGGGACATAGTGTGAGTTAAGATACGGGCAGCAGAGTTTTGGATAACCTTAAGTTTATGAAGAGTGGAAGATAGGAAGCCGGCCAGGAGTGCGTTGGAATAGTCAAGTCTAGAGATAACAAAGGCATGGATGACTTCACTTTTTCAGGGGATTAGTGCATGCAGATCCTTCAATTCCCAAGGGATTCTGTGACAGCAGATTGGATGGCACAAAATGATATGTAGAGACTAGAATAACTATAAAACCTTGGCTCAGTGGTAGCACTTTTGCCTCTGAGTTAGAATCTTGTGGGTTCAAGCCCCATTCCAGAGACTTCAGCACAGAATCTAGACTGGTACCTCAGTGCATTACCGAGGGAGTGGTGCACTGTCAAAGGTGGCATCTTTCAGATGAGATACTAAACTCTTGATGGATCCCATGGCACTATTTGATGAAGAGCAGTGAAGTTGTCCTGGTGTCATGGCCAACATTTACCCCTCAACCAACACCGCCAAAAAATAGGTCACATGGTTGTTTATCTCATAGGTGTTTGTGGGACTTTGCTGTGTGCAAATTGCCTGCTGTGTTCCCTTACGTTACAACAGTGGCTATAATTCAAAAGTGCTTGATTGCCTGAGAAGCATGTTGGGATGTCCTGAGGTCGTGAATGATGCTATGTAAATGAAAGCTGTTTCTATTTTTAGCGGCGTATTAATCCAGAACAATTTTGCAGCATGCCTGGAAGAAGATGGAAGCCTCCACCATTCAGTGTATTGTCCTCGTTACAAGCCTAAGCTGCACCCGAAGCTGTGAATAACATAAATATGCAAAGAGCTGACCCAGGAAAATTGTATGCTATTAGTACCTTATATTAATACCTTACATTTCAAGCTAGAATTGCACCCGTTCTGAGCTATTCAGGACTGAATTACACAGTGCATAAAAATCAGCTCAATTATATCAATTTAATGTTTTGTTTAATTTTACAATTGAGCCCATCTGTTCTCTGTTACGTCATAATTCTTATCTATCTTTTTCCTGTGGATCTCGAAGCTTATGGGTTAATTCTATGCTCTGGGGGAAGCACACAGTTTGAGGTCATTTTGACCTTCCTTGTGCCAACCCAAAGTTCAAAACCATCAGTCAGTGAACAGAACTGTACAGTTATATCTAAAACAGTCAAGGCTTGAATTTAATCCCACTGCGGTGGGTCTTCCAGTGACCTTATCTCCAACCAGCTCCAGTCACACCACCTCTCGGAATGTGACTAAGTTCTGGTTATTGTGACACTGTTGTTAATTACTGAGCCAGTTTCTTTTTTCGACTGAGCTTTTTGCTTTGCTAATTGGTATCACAAGATACAAGGGCCCACACTTTCTTCCACTGTGGTAACGCTGCTGACACTGCAGCGGAATGGGCTTCGCACTTGCCTGTGGCTCCCGAGGCTGACCCGGGGGGAATTTTCCTGGGCCAGTTCATTTAAATACTGGTGGGCAGGCTCTTAGCAAGAGCTCTTGTTGCAACAGGGAACCCACCTCTGAGTAAGGTTGCCAACCTTCCAGGATTGTCCAGGAATTAAAGATGAATCTCCAGGACACTGCTACAAACAACCCAGGAGAAAAATGATAGGGGCATTTAAAAAAATGGTGGGTTTTTTTTCATTTTCTTTGAACACTTTCATTTATTAGTTATAAAAATATTGCAGATGGGTAAAAAAAGAGTGTTTGACCGACAGTCAAGAATCATCCAATTGGGTAACGAAGGATCTGATCACTTTCCAGTTGGGGTGGGAATGTGGCTCGTCACAAGGATGGACGTGTTGGGCGACCAATATCGGGAGTGTGGTCACGTGATGGAAGCTCCAGGAATATCTCTGACCAGAGTTGGCAACCCTACCTCTGAAAGAAAGAAAGACTTGCATTTATATAGCATCTTTCACAACCACCGGACGTCTCAAAGCACTTTGCAGCCAATGAAGTAGAGTCACTGTTGTAATGTGGGAAACAGTCAATTTGCACACAGCAAGCTCCCACTAACAGCAATGTGATAATGGCCAGATAATCTGTTTTGGTTATGTTGATTGAGGGATAACTATTGGCCAGGACACCAGGGAAAACTCCCCTACTCTTCTTCGAAATAGTGCCATGGGATCTTTTACGTCCACCTGAGAGCGCAGACGGGGCCTCGGTTTAAGGTCTCATCCGAAAGATGGCACCTCTGACAGTGCAGCACCTCCCTCAGCACTGCACTGGAGTGTCAGCCTAGATCTTTGTGCTCAAGTCTCTGGAGTGGGACTTGAACCCACAACCTTCTGGACTTACAAGAGGCGCGAGTGCTACCAACTGAACCACAGCGGGGGAGGAGAATGCTGCTGCTTCTGGTCTCAGCACTTGCAGCGGCGGTTTTCCAGGGGCAGCTGAAGGAGGCAGTGTTATTTTTTAAAGTTTGAAATTCAGCACAGTGCCTTGATTTCAATCCATTGCCCTTCAATCGTTTGCACTTTTTGACACATGGACCATTAAAATTAAAAAAAAACCCTCTGTCTGCCTCCTTTGCAATGCTGGATGCTGGAACACGACAGCATTCCTAACACCCAGCACTGCTGAGGTGTTAATGAAGGAAAACACACGGGCTGACATATTTCCTTCATTTTAATCCTATTTGAATTCACCAGTAGGAGTGGACATATTCAGCGCCTGCTGGCAATTCTGGTGGAATATTCCGGAAGTGGCGGGGACCAGCCGGAAGCCAGGTGTACGGCTCCTTGGCCAATTTTCTCTCCCCCGCCCCCCACGATACCACCCAAAAACAGGGAGGAGAAGCTTGCCCGAAATCTTTTTACCACATCGTCATATTAATATGAGATATTTAGCCACATTTTGCATATCTTTATACGAAAGAAAACATATCACTTATTCCAAGTTATTTTAATGACATTAGGAAATAGGACACACTGTTTTGTCATTTTACGCCTGGTAAAAATCAGACAATAGACAATAACCGAATACGCAGCGTTGGTGCTGTTTTGAGTCACACAATGTTTTGCCAACATATTTAAATTGATGCAAACCCATTTAAGACTGGAATAAAATATGCAGAAAAGAGTGCCTCAGAAGAGATGTGTGAGACTGGTTGACTTCTCTTGGTCTTTTACATAAGATGCCAGTTTACAAGACTAAATAAATAAAAAGAAACCATAAATGCTGGGAACTGCCCTGAGACCACACCCGAGACTGTAACCTGTCTTTTCCCTTTACAAATGTTGATGCACCTGCTGTGAATTACTGAGGGAGTCTGACACATTGTTCAGGGTGAGAAGTAATCAGGGAATTGAGTCACATTGTACAGCCGGATTTAAAGGTGCCAATTCTTCAGAATTTGCTTTGCTTGCGTATCATAAATACTTGCTTGCAGAGCAGTCATTTGGATTATCAGAGGTTGTGGCTAGAATGTGAGTGTATGTTTATCCCAATTACATTTTTCACAAATACATTTTTTCAAGAGCTTCAAATGTCCATCTTCACTTTATAGCTAATTAACACATGAGTTGGCAACCTGTTCCACAGGTCCACTATTCTAGGCGTAAAGAAGAACCACCTAACCCTCAACCTGGATCTGCCCTTATATAACTTGTAAGCATGACCCCTGGTCCTCCCTAATCAGTTGAAGCAATTGGTCCACATGAACACAATCTAGTCCCCTTATTATTTTATACGTTGCAGTAAAGGATGCTCCAGAGCATGGTACATCGGCGAGACCATGCAGACACTGAGACAACGTATGAACGGACACCGCGCAACAATCGCCAGGCAGGAGGGTTGCCTCCCAGTCGGGGAACACTTCAGCAGCCAGGGGCATTCAGCCTCGGATCTGCGGGTAAGCGTTCTCCAAGGTGGCCTTCGAGATACACGACAGCGCAAAATCATAGAGCAGAAACTGATAGCCAAGTTCCGCACTCATGAGGATGGCCTCAATCGCGATATCGGGTTCATGTCACGATACAGAACGTGACTTGACATCATGGCCGGTCTTCCCAGGTGTTTTTTTTTATAAAAGACTAACACAAGAACACAAATTGACAGGATATGCAGCCAGCAGGTGGTTTGACACGTTGGACCCCCTGGGACACATCTCATTGTCTTGGCTGTGCTCTTTGTTGTAGGGAATAATGTGAATAGATTTTGTCTGGGTTTAAATTGTGAATTCTGGGAGATTCTCTCATTGCTAACTTACCTGACGAAGGAGCGAACTGCTTCGAAAGCTTGTAAAATTAAATAAATCTGTTGGACTATAACCTGGTGTTGTGCGACTTCTCATTTTTGTCCACCCCAGTCCAACGCCAGCATCTCCACATCATATTATTTTATAAGCCTCGATCAAATCACCCCTAAGTCTACACTTCGTTGAGCCTATCTGGGTCGCTGAGTTGTTTTAAACTGGGAATTAATCTTGTGGCCTTCCTTTCCAAAGCCTCAATGTCCCCCATTGTATGAGGTCACCAAAACTGGGTGCAGTATTCTAATTGAGGCCTGACCAAGAACTTGTACAAGGACAAAATGGTATGCTTTGTTTTATAGTGGATTATGCTTTGAATTCCCCCTAGAACCCTGTTTGCTTTAGCTATAGCTTCATGGCATTAGTCATGGACCTTTAAAGATTGATGCACTAAAACATTCTCTTTCACCACTGGCTTTAATTCTTTTCCCTGTTGGGTGTATGTATGCTTAGCATTTGGCCGGTCCATGTGCATGACATTACACTTCTCCAAGTTAAACATCAATTGCCGAACATAGGCCCAATCCCCCAGCACATCTAGATCTGCTGGCAGTAATTGAGCATCCTCTACAGTCCTAACTCTCGCACATATCTTGGTATTATCCACAACTGTGCTGATCAATCCCCCAACACCTACATCTAGATCATTAATGAAAATAATAAATAACAAAGGCCCTAACGCCGATCTCTGCGGGACACCACTGGTGACTCCATGCAGATCCAAAACCAATTGACAATCACTTTCTGCCTGCGGGCATTCAGCCAATTCCCATCCCACCACAGCAGATTACCACAAGTTCCACAAGATTCTGTCTTGTAGGGAAGCCTTTTGTGAGGTACCTTATCAAAGTTTTCTGAAACCCCAGGTAGACAACATCTATCGGGTTATCCTCATCCACTAACTCAGTGTCATATTAGACCCTGAGATGAGCTTCTGACCACCTATCTGCACCATCACTAAGACCACCTATTTCCACCTCCATAACATCACCCAACTCCACCCCTGCCTCAGCTCATCTGCTGCTGAAACCCTCATCCATTCCTTTGTTACTTCTAGACTTGACTATTCCAACACACTCCTGGCCGGTCTCCCATTTTCTACCCTCCGTAAACTTGAGGACATCCAAAACTCTGCTGCATGTGTCCTAACTCTCATCAAGGCCCGTTCACACATCATCCCTGTGCTCGCTGACCTACATTGGCTCCTGGTTTAGCACAGCCTCGATTTTAAAATTCTCATCCTAGTTTTCAAATCCCTCCATGGCCTCGCCCCACCCTATCTCCGTAATCTCCTTCAGCCCCACAACCCCCCGAGACATCTGCGCTCCTCCAACTCTGGCCCCTTGAGCATCCCCAATTTTAATCGCTCCTCCATTGGTGGCCGTGCCTTCAGCTGCCGAGGCCCTCAGCTCTGGAATTCCCTCCCTAAACCTCTCCGCCTCCCTACCCCTTTTTTCTCCTTTAAGATGGTCCTTAAAACCTACCTCTCATCTGCTCTAATTTCTCTTTATGTGCCTCAGTGTCAAATTTTGTTTGGTAACGCTCCTGTGAAGTGCCTTGGGACATTTTACTACATTAAAGGCGCTATATAAATACAAGTTGTTGTTGTTGGTGACTCCTTCACTAATCTGGTGACTTCAGAGCCATGTGTGCACTGCTTAAAAAAACCAAAAGGTATCATGATACCTAGCTACTGAAAGTTTCCGATCTTCATTCATAGCACACTGTAAAAGAGGTGCACTACACTCAAGGGGTGGGACAGAACAGGTAAAATTATATGCACGGCTATTAATGTGATGTGAATACGTTTTTGTTCTTAAATCTCTCCACGGCCTCACCCTCCCCATCCCTGTAACCTCCTCCTTCCCTACAACCCTCCGAGATCTCTGCACTCCTCCAATTCTGGCCTCTTGTGAATCCCCGATTTTAATCGCTCCACCATTCAGCAGTCAAGGCCCTAAGGTCTGGAATTTCCTACCTAAACCATTTCGCCTCACTACAGGCTGGATTTTGATACTGGGGCGGGTTGGGGTCGTGTCATCTGCATTTCGTGTTATCCACCCGCCTGCAATTGGATGTGGGAGATTGATGCAATTTTCACCTAATTGGGCAATTGAGTTCCAGCATGTGGGAACCCATGAACCAATTAGTGGTTTCAGTCTGAAAGTCGCCTCTGATGATGTCATCATTGCTGCTGCATTGAAGGTCTTCAGAGACTGCCTGGCCTTTGCTGTGAGTGGACCTGGATGCAAAATGAGCAGCAGCTCAGAGAGAGAGAGAGAGAGAGATTTTTTTTTGCATCCAGGTCCTCTCACAGCAAAGGCCAGGCAGTCTCTGAAGACATTCAATGCAGCAGCATCAGAGGCGACTTTCACACCTAATACTACTACTACCTTCATCACATCTCCGTTGTAATAGTGGACCTGCAGCTGATAGTCAGCTATCCACTTGTGCTCCCGTCAGGTTTCACTGGCGTGTTTCACATCAGGCGTGCTTCACGTCGGAAAAGGGTTAAACTAGCTAAAACGTTTCAAAATGGCATTACAGAGCCAATTTAGGGCTTGTTAAGGGCTTTAATGACCTCTCCCGCCTCTTGGAGGCGGGACGGAGTCGGGAACACCGCACACGATTTTATCAAAATTGCGTGGAGGCGGGATCAGGTCCGCCCGCCACTTTTCGCAATTTTAACCCCCCACACGCCTCCAAACCCGCCTCCACGGCCCTATGAAAATCCAGTCCTACCTCTCTTTCCTCCTTTAAGAACACTCCCTGAAACCTACCTCTTTGGCCAAGCTTCTGGTCGCCTGTCCTAATATCTCCTTCTGCGGCTCGGTGTCAAATTTTATTTGATAATCGCTTCTGTGAAGCACCTTGGGATGTTTTACAATGTTAAAGGTGCTACATAAATGAAAATTGTTGTTCTTGTTGGCCTGTTTAGAGTGTTGTGGAACCAGCAATGCTGAATTACATTTATATGTTCCACTTGTCAATGTCCAACAGACAGATACTTTTCAATATCTGTGAGCAGCTGATGGAAAAATCGTCACTTTTCTAACATAAAAAAAAATTAAAAGTGAATGTTTTACGTTTACTTCACAGCAGTTCGGTTATATTGCAGCTGGTGCAAAAACCAAAGCGGTGTCAATCCCCCTCAGGGGGTCGCACACTGCTTGTCAAAATTCAACATACAGTCAGCTCAATGACTTTACATCCTCATCATACTGAAGGCTTTAAATTGCTGCGATGTAGTTTTCATGTTGCATCTGTGCAAACACCGCAGCGTTACTAGCCCATTGAAATTCACCTTGCAAGTTATTTCAGAAAGTAATTTGCATTAAACGGAATTTAATTTAGGCGACTTTCTCTTCTGCAGGAGAAGAACTATTTTCACTTTTAGTCTGCTCCAGAAACAACATTGACCCCAAGAGCAGGGATGGCCCACTCAGAGCAAGCAGGAGGCCGAGGAGCGACTTTCCTCCACAGGTGAAGCCAGTGGAAGGGTGAGCCTCAGATGGTAACATGGCTGCTGTTATAGTGTACACAGCAGCATAATCAGTCCTGCTCAAGCCCAAGGTGCTACAACATTTTATTCTATTTTCCGACATGCCATTCGGATCATGTGCCGTGTAAGGATGGCTTGTGTTTACAGAAAAGAGAGTTGCAATATCAAAATATTTGGTCAGGAGCAAAAAAGATGTGAATCATAGCAGCAGAGGCCTTACAAATTAGGAACTTTGCAAGCATTACCGATGAGTTATGCACGTTTTAATTGCAAAACTTGTAAGGAGTTAGGTGACCGTTGAAGGTAAACTCTGCATGGGTTTGCTTAGCTCGTTGGGTGCTGGAATTCAGTTCAAGATATTCTTCTTTAAAGAAAAGAAATAAAAAGCATGCAAAAGGCACAGTCTAAACTTTGTTAGTGATACTCTCTCATTCACTCACTGGGGTAGATCTTGGGGGCGATTTTCCCATTGGAGGCAGGTTTGGAGGTGGGCAGGTTCTGAACCCGCCTCCACGGTCAGGTGGGAAAATGTTGGGATTTTCCCCTAATTGCCCAATTAACTCCGGCATATGGGTTCCCCCATGGCCAATTATTCTTTTTGGACTGAAACTCGCCTCTGCTGATGCCACTTATGCAACTTCATTTAAGGGCTGCTTGCTGCCTTGGCTCATTTCACTGCTGTTTTGTGGCTGCTGAACACTTCGCTGATATAGAAGAGATGGCCAACTCGAGAGCCAAGGCCACCCCGAGGTTCTTCGATGAGTCTCTGAGTATTCTGGTTGAGGGGGTGAGTGCTCGCAAGGAGGTGCTCTTCCCCTCATCTGGGAGGAAGAAGCCTCCCAAACAAACCAAGGCTGTGTGGGGGCAGCTGGCACAGGATGTCACCTCCAGGTCTGTGCGCAGCAGAACATGGCTGCAGTGCCGCAAGAGGTTCAATGACCTTGTAAGATCAGCCAAAGCGAGTATACCATCAGCTTGACCCTCATTCTGCTCCCCTTCTCCTCTCATCACCAGCACTCTGCATTGTCAACCTCCTCCTACACATCCCACTTTACCCTTACAACCCTTGCACCCTTAACCATCCCTCTCACTCTATGAACACAATCACTTCACTATTCGACTATGCTGCCCTCACACTCCCTATCAATGTTATGCAATGACAATGACTAACAACACACAGGGAGGGCCCTTGGAAATGGAACCTCACTCCATCTTTGTCTCCTTCTAAGCATCTATGCTCTGGACTCTCTACACTCATTCCATCATTCTCACTCAAACTCCACTTGTTTCCCTCATTGCAGGAAAAGATAGCCCACAATAAAAGGGAAAGGGCGAAGACTGGAGGAGGGCCACCTACCCTCGCCTATTTGACCAATGCTGAAGAGGCGGCCCTGGAAATCATTGGCGCTGAGGTGGAGGTGGAAGTGGGGGATAGACAGACGGGTGCAGCAGAGCAAGCTGGTGACAGAATAGTTTTGCATCTCTCTCTTTTATATTGCGGGAGTCACTAGAATGGCTGCGAATGTACATTTATAGAATGGCAATTGATCATCTGCGCTATTGCATGTGCATGCCACACTACCGTAACATCTCTAACTCATTCCTTTACTCCCCCACAGGACCATCGACAGCCCCCCTCCCCACTGCCCAGGAGAAAGAACCTGAGCCACAAGACTCCTCAGAGCAACCTGCAACCTCTGAGGGCGCAGAATCAGCAGATGTAAGCGCACCCAGCATCAGTGCAGATACGTACACCTCGGTGGGACCTTCGGGACATAGAGCAGTGTTGTCACCTGGTGTATCACAGCTCACAAGTGAGCATCAGCAGGTGGTGGAGACAGGGACAGCAGTGGAGAGTCCTCATCGGAGGTCGCAGGGCGCTCCCAGCTTGGCTCAGCTGCATGTGGACCCTGTGCCTCCGGGTCCATCCAGAAGGAGAGTGGTGATTGAACTCCAGGAACAGGTGCAGGAGTCTCTGGCAGGTTTTGTCTCCAGGGTCACTGCGTGTGTGGAGAGGATGGAGGAGTCCAACTCTAACATGAGCAGAGCCTTTGTGGGGTCATTGGCGCATGAGCGCATCTCCTCGGAAAGGTTGGCTACCTCCGTGGAAGCAATGTCTACCTCCGTGGTATCGATGGCTGCCTCTCTGCAGACGATGGCCACGGCCATGGAGGAGATAAGTCACCAGGGTGTTGAAAACATGGTCAATGTTCAGAATAGACTGACATCTCTGGAGGAGCGATGGCCAGCTATTGATCAGAGAGACCAGAGCTTCATGGAAGTCCTCAGCAGTAGGACTGCCAGTGCAGACACGGGTCCTCATGGCCCCCCTGATGTGCAGCAAGGTGCTCTCAAGCCACTTGCTAGTGCTGAGATGGGGCTGACCCATGAGAGGGATGTTGGTGGCAGAGAACAAGGAAGTGGGGGCTCCTCTCCAAGTGCTCACACTTCCATGCCACTGCGTTGCCCTTGGTCAGAGCCCCACCAGAGTCCTCACCCAACTGAGATGGGCGTCTCAGCCCCTGCACAGCCGCAGGAGGAGCAGACTTTTGGCGAGCCCTCACAGGCTCACAAATCCAGAGGACGCCCGCCAAAGGTGTCGAAGCAGGAGCAGCATGAAAGTGAGCAAAGGGCCTCCACTTCTGCTGAAGCCACAGGGGAAGCACCACGAGGAGCATGCGTAAGAGGAAGATAAAGCACAATTAGTCACACGGGCAGTCACTTGGGTGTTTTTTTGTGTTTAATAATTAAATGCCATCCCTTTGTGAATGTATTAAACTCTGGTGATGGCAAACTGTTGACGTTATGAGCTCTGTGATTTCGGTTTTGGAAGTTCCACATTGCGGCCTCAGCGAGACTTGCGTGGTCAGGTTGGTGGTCAGAGTGAGAGGAAGCCAGAGAGTCATGTCCATTGTCTATCTTGTGCTAAGAAGGAGCCAAGCACATGTGCTAGAATGGGTAACCTAAGCAAATCTGGCCAAGATGAGTGAATCCCTTGCATTCCGGGCAGCAATGTCTTCTCCTCATCCTTGTCCTCGTCCTCATCTGAGGAGGCTATGCAATGAGCCACTTGCTCCTCAGGAAGCTGCAAGCCGCGATGATGTGCAGCACACAGCAGACCACGACCATTCTGGAGACCCTGGCTGCTGAGTACTGCAGGGCTCCACCTGATCTGTCAAGGCATCTGAATCGCATCTTCAGCAAGCCGATGGTTTGTTCGATGATGGACCTGGTCGAAATGTGGCTGGCATTATAGCGCTCCTCAGCTTCGTTCGATGGCCTCCTGATTGGTGTCATTAGCCACGTCTTCAGGGGGTAGCCCTTGTCTCCAAGTAGCCATCCGTTAAGTTGGTTTGGCGGATTGAAGAGCGGTGACACACTAGACTGCCGCAGGATGAACGAGTCATGGCAACTGCCACAGTACTTGGCGCAAACATGCAAAATCTCCTTCTTGTGGTTACACACCAGCTGCACATTGAGGGAGTGGAAGCCCTTTCGGTTGACAAAAATAGCTGGGTTGTGATGGGGTGCCCTCAGGGCCACATGTGTGCAGTCTATGACGCCCTGCACCATTGGAAAGCCTGCCATATTTGCGAATCCAATCACACGCACGGTTATACTTGCTTGATCAGTTGAAAAGTTGATGTAATTGTGCGCCTTTGCGAAGAGGGCATCAGGTAAACTGCGTAATGCAACTGTGGGCGGCCGACTGGGAGATGCCGCTGATGTCTGCTGATGATCCCTGGAAGGAGCCTGAAGCAAAAAAGTTGAGTGCGGTGGTGACTTTGACAGCCACTGGTAAGGGGTGTCCACCTGCTCCTCTGGGCTCCAGGTGTTGGTGCAGCATTGTGCAGATGTCAGCGACTACCTCTCGCGAAAGTCTCAGCCTACTTTGGCACTGCTGCTCACTCATGTTGAGGAAGCTGCTCCTCGGCCTGTAAACCCTGAGGTGAGGGTATCTCCTGCGGCGACGTGCTGCCATGCATTGGCGCCTTCTGCCCTGTGCAGCATTAGGTGGGTGAGCAGCAGGTTGGCGTTCCTGCTGCTGTTGCTGCTGTTCTGCCTGGTTCTGCTGCTACCGTGGCTGCTCCTCGTCCGAATCTGAGGTCCATGATGAAAGGAAATAAATGTTTCCCATTCTGCTGGTAGATACCTCCGTTGGGGAAGTGCTCATTCCAAGTGGGGAGAGGGTTTTCCCAGGAGGTCCCAAAGTAGATAGATCTCAGCTCCAACTTCAGTAGGCCTGGAAAAAGTGCTCAAAGACCTGTGCAACAAAAGTTCTGCCACCTGCAACTCATCCCTGTTGAAAGCTCCATTTTTATGATGGAGCTGCAGCTGTGAGGAGGCCAGCCACTTGTCAACCCGCCAGGATTAGATGGCGTGGTTTAGAAGCAGTGTGCAACACGCTGTAAATGTGTCAAAATATCAAAGGCCTGGCAAAATAGGATTACAGAGGCCCTTAAGCGCTTGTTAAGGGTCTTAACTGCCTATCCGCAGGGACCGAACTGCACTTGTGAAGCCCGCCTCCGGCAAAGTTGCGCGGAGGCGGGTTGGAGGCGGGTTCCGAACCCGCACTCACTTTTTGTAATTTTACCAACTGTCCCGCCTCCAAACCCGCCTCCTCAGGGCTGGGAAAATCATCCCCTATGACTTTGTGCGCTAGTGTAAAATGGGCTGATAGCGAGTCGCCAGCCTGTTTTACATCTCTCCCGATTTTTATTGCCATTGACTCCATTGGAAATAAAAATCAGGAGATATGTAAAACGGGCTGCCAACTCACTTTCACCCATTTTACTCTAGTGCACAAAGGCATGCTCTCTAGAGCCACGGGTATGGTAGCACAGTGGTTATGTTACAGGACCAGCGGCCTGGACTAATGATCTGGAGACATGACTTCAAATCCCACTATAACAGCTGGGGAATTTAAATTCAGTTAATTAAATAAATCTAGAATTTAAAAAAAAAAGCTAGTATTAGTAATGATGACCATGAAACTACCAGATTGTTGTAAAAACCCATCTGGATCACTAATGTCCTTTAGTGGAAGGAAATCTGCCGTCCTTACCTGGTCTGGCCTATATGTGACTCCAGACCCACAGCAATATGGGACGTCAAGGCATCCGATAGTGAAACAATTTTCTATTGTGAATATAGGGTACGGTAGCACAGTGGTTATATTACTGGACTAATGATCCAGAGATGTGAGTTCAAATCCCACCATGGCAGCTGGGGAATTTAAATTCAGTTAATTAAATAAATCTGGCATTTAAAAAAAAAACTAGTGTCAGTAATGGTGACCATGAAACTACTGGATTGCTGTAAAAACCCATCTGGTTCACTAATGTCCTTTAGGGAAGGAAATCTGCCGTCCTTACCCGGTCTGGCCTATATGTGACTCCAGACCCACAGCAATGTGGTTGACTCTTAACTGCCCTCTGAAATGGCCTAGCAAGCCACTCAGTTGTATCAAAGGGCAATTAGGGATGGGCAATAAATGCTGGCATTGTCAGGCAACGCACACACATCCCGTGAATGACTAAAAAAACCAGAGTGATTGCTTGCAGCCAAGGATGCCTGGTATAAACAGCCTATTTTGTCTGAACCAATAGAATGACATTTGAGGTTCCCAATGTCAGAACAAACAACAAATTCTAACAAGTGCCAATTAAGGGGAGCATCACTGGTTCAAACAAATATATGAGGCAGGATCTCCTGCAAGCTGAGACTGGGGTTGCATTAGAAAAAAACAAGTCTTATTTGATTCAGATTAGAGTTTTTTTTTTCGCCCCTTAGTTAAATATTGTAGCTGAGGACTCTTGTTAATTAAATCCTCAGACCAGTAAATAGACTGGCTCCTCGCTGAAATACTATTGATAAACAATGCATGTCTGCCAGGCTGTGTGTAGACAGCTGATTACTGTATTATGTCATGCATTGTATACAACACTGTAAAGAACATTTGATAAAAAGAAAAACAAATGCTGGAAATTTTAAATAAAAACAGAATATTCTGGCGGCACACAGCAGATCCAACAGCACCCGAAAAGGGAATGACAGGTTAAAGTTATGGGCTTAGTTCCTTCGCCAGAACCCAAAAGGGAACTTTCGATCTGGCTTGCTGCCATAAAGATCACGCCCCTAACTTTCGATGGGTTCTCTTGATGTCATGCAGTAACTTTGGTGGAAAATTGGTAGAAACCACGGAGAAACAGTATAAACGCCCATTTTTAGTACTGTGCACAGATTCACTAGGATGTTACAAAAGCAAAATACGGCAGATGCTGGAAATCTGAAATAAAAACACAAAATGCTGGAAATACTCAGCAGGACAGGCAGCAACTGTGGAGCGAGAAACAGAGTTAACGTTTCAGGTCGATGACGAAGGGCCTGAAACGTTAATACTCTTTCTCTCTCTCTACAGATGCTGCCTGACCTGCTGAGTAATTCCAGCATTTTCTGTTTTTATTTCACTAGGATGTTGCCTGAAATGAGGTAATACAAATACAAAGAAAAACTTGAAAAATTGGGGCTGTTTCATTCGAATGCAGAAGATTATAAGATGATTTGATAAAAAGGTTTAAAATTATGAAGGAATAGGGCAAGGTAGTTAAGAAACAGACTGTTTCCAGTGGTTGAGGAGTCTAGAGCAAGAGAATTATAGATATGGGGGAGAAATTCGATATCGCCCCGTTTGGGGCGCAATTACCGGCCGGGTGCAAAGTTTAGCGCCTGCCGCTAATTATTGCCTCCGACTGCAAACTTGGCTTCTATCGCCCCTGGAGGTGATTGGAGCGCGAAATCAGGCGCTACACACCTCTCTTAAGGCGCTAACGCCAAGGAGCGAGGCGCTACCTCAGAGCGCTGGCGAAGCTCATGTGATGTCAGTCAGCAATGGAACACAGACACGCTGGCACCGGCCATTTCTTAAAGGGGAGGGTCGACCTTGCTCTCCATCACACCCTGCTCATTGCAGCCTTGAATCTCGGCCTGGAGAGACCTGTACATCAAATCTGCTGGAAAGAACAATGGAGAGGCCCAGGGAAAGAGCTCAGAGTGCAGCCCCCGTAGTCTCTTCTAAATCGATGCAAGGAAGGTCAAACCAAAATGAACCTGCAGAGTGCTGCTCAGTACCCAAAACTCCTTCACAGAGCGTTGAATCTCTCCAGAAGTCTCTCTCTCTCAGAATGTTTGGTGCAAAAATTTCGCCGACAAAAAAAGGCAGCAAGCAGTCGCCTTTAAACAGCGCTCCCCAGTCCCTTCCCGACTGCAAAATGCTCTCCTCAACCTGTCGTTGCTAGCGGCAGGTGGTAAGGCAGGGGATGCCACTCAATATCCGGTCCGGGGCGCTACCGGGGTGTTGCACGCTCGACTGACGTCACGATCTGCAGGCGCAGGAGATCGTGATGGTAGTGTTTAGCGCCGCCACAAAATGTCTGGTCAATTTCACGAGCGGCGCAAACATCGCTGCGCCCGGGCGCTAGTTGCTTTGCGCCCCATTAGCGCCCTCTTAGGGCGCTAACAGGAGGCGCAAAGCAACCGAATTTTTCCCCCATAAGGTTAAAGAGATTTAGGACAGAGAGCAGGAGAGATTTTTTTTTTACACAGAGGTTTGTGAGGCAGTGGAATGCACTACTGGAGTTAATGATTGAAACAGAGACCATAGCCAATTTTAACTCGGGGCGGGATTCAGGTAGGTGGGGGCCAAGGCAGGTGACAAACCGCCATAACCTCGATAATGTGAGGCCCAGAAAGGGGCAGCTGGCCGACAAGCAGGAGCACAATGTCAAGCGGCAGGAAGCTGTCCCTGACACTCAGGAATGTCACGGGGAGTGGATTTTAGGAGAGCTTAGTGATTGGTGGGGGGAGTAGCCTGAAGCAGAGGAGGCCTAAACTTCCATTGTGAGGCCCTCCTGCTCTTCCTGCCCTACAAGGAGAGTAAAAAGCACTTCAGAAACTTCTCTCTTTGGACCGCTTGTGCCCCTCTTTCCACCAGGTTGACCTGGCGGGAAAGCCACGACCGCTTCCCCACTTAGGCCCATGGTTAAAATAGCAGTCGGGCCCTGACAATGTCATCAGTGGCCAAGCTGCACATTTAAATATGGGTTGAACAGCTGGTTTCTAGCAGGTGTCCTTCTCGGCCTGCTCAGACGAGCCTGTTAAAATCGTAGCCTGCAGGATCGGTCCGGGACATTGGATGGCGAGTCCCACAGGCAGTTTTAACCTCCCGGCTGTCCGGTTTCCGCCAGGCAGGTAAGGGTTAAAATCGCTCCTCAAGTCAACATACAAGAGTAGGTGAGATAGGTGCTGAAGTGGGGATATGTGAACAGGACTGGCACAGGACTACTGGTCGTGTGGAGGATAAACACCAACACGGACTGGTTGGGTCTAACCGTCTGTTTCCACATTGTAATTTCTATGAATATCTTACCTGACTTGGACTTGGCACTGGGTGGAGTATAACTCCAATCCAGGGTGAAGTTTGGTTCAAATAGTGTTCACAGAGTGTATTGGAGCCCTGAGCACTTTGCATACTTGCTGCAGAATCCTTCAAATGTTATGAGGAAGTGGGCGCTCACAGCTGCACCTGGTAAGTACTGATCTATCACTATCCCACATTACAACAGTGGCTACACTCAAAGTACTTCATTGGCTGTAAAGCGCTTTGAGACGTCCGGTGGTCGCGAAAGGCGCTGTATAAATGCAAGTCTTTCTTTCTTTATGTACAGCAAGTAGGCATGAATGTGCAGCGTTCGCTCCTGGTGGGCAGAATGCAATTTGCAGCCAAGCGCAGCTTGCAATATAGTACGGCTCTTGTCGGCTACACTTCACACACGACAGCTAGGACCTGTCTCAGACCAGTAGTACAGTATAACTGCAGCTCTAATCTAACTAATACAATCTACTAAGCTTTAGAACGTATCTTTGTAAAATTCCATTATACAAGAAAAAATGAAACTTATAGCGTGTCTTATGTAAAATTATACACAATTTCCGTAAATATTGAGATCCCTTGATTTTTCAGTAAAATGTCCTATATGTTGTTAACGGAGACCTTTTGAAAAAATATACTGAATGCAAAATCTGTTTAAATCAAGCAGTTTTATATAAAAAATTATTTGTAAACAATGTATTAGCGTTAAATGGTATATACCAATTTCTCAGAGTGTTTGACCAGAGTTTGATAATCTCTTCGAGTTTTTTTGTTAAATCTCTCACCTTCTCACTAAAGAGTCACTAAATTACACAATTGCTTGAGAAGAATGCAGACAATTCAGCATCAGTAAGAGAATACCACATATATGAGTAAAGCATTAAATACAGGTGCAATATAACCTTCTGTCCTTTGATGACTGGTTGTGTGGTATGTAAAATACTTCAGCATGAATTAAAAAGGTTCACAATCGCCGAATGAAAATGGTTCAACAAACAAAGCTCCTTCAGTGACAGTTTCCCTGCTCTTTTTAATGTTTGACTGGGCAAGGTTATTGTACACAGAATGGTTCAACTTCGTGTTATTTTAAATTACACTGACGCATGACCAAATTCTTGGCCTTGTGACATAAAGATCCAAATTAGCTTAGCATCCTAAAATTAGGTTAAATATTTTCTACACTTAGTTCCTGAGAGACTTTACGAAAAAAAATCATAGAAAAAAAAAATATATAGTGTATTGAATGAGTAATTTCGCAAACTTGGTGTGTGTGTCCCAGAGAGCTAAATCACATCTAAGTCTAGTTGTAGCTCAGTAGTGAAATCAACACTGGGGTTGAAGACTGCCAGCAGTACACAGTATCTTCTGTATAATATTTGATTTGGGTAACTCAGGGCCACTCACTTCTATGGGCCTGTCCGGCCTTATTTGTAACGTTTGGTTCCGTTTTCTTAACATCTGTCCAATGCCCATCATCGGGAACTTGCCCCTGCTTTTAACCAGATAAGGATTGCCCAGTTCATTGGATTTCGTATTATTGGAAACAGTCGGAATATGGGACACCATCTGGGGTCTTATTACGTCTTTCTTTTCTTCATACATCGGAACGGTGTGAGCGGGATGACTCAGAAGTTTCACGGGTCTTACGCACTCATGCTGCTGAACTGAAGCCGCAGTCTGTTCGTTGGATGCGTAAGAGATAATCGCTGCAGGTCCCAGGCCTCTATGCTGAGGAACTAGTTCAATTCGATCTTGCCCCATACAAGGAGGATACCCACTGCTCACAATGGGATATCTCTCTTTTATTCCTCGTTTTGAGCTCGCAATGTCCAGTGGCTGAGAGTCATGCTGTCTGATAGGCATAGGGGTCCTGGGGAGAGGACGTTGCATTTCCAAGTACTCCAAGGAATGTGAGTTGACGCACCCATTCTTGCTGCCTGTAGCTCCACCAGCTGGGATAGGTACAACAGGAGGGCAAGGTTCCAGCGTCAGCCCTGTAGAGAGAAGGTTAAAACAGAGTTTGAGACTTCAGATTTCCTGACAACAGTGGCACTTTTAAATGACTTATTTGTCTCAGAAATTTTGCAACCACCATAGAACATACAGCGGAAAATCTTTCAGATATTCTGCAATGCCAATATCTGTCGTACATTTCAAAAATATATGCATGGAAATTGCACTATATGGCATTATTATATATCTTTGTATTAAATTCCTTTGTCTGCTGGTTTAATTGAGACATTAACCTGTTTATTTAAAATGGCTAAAGCCTTCATTAAAACAGCAGACAACAAAAAATTGTTATGAAAGGGTTAAGTATTTGTATAATAATAATTGCACAATGTAATTTCCAGGTTATATTTCATAGTCAGTATAGAATCATAGAATAGTACAGCACAGAAGGAGGCTACTCAGCCTATCGAGTCTGTGCCGGCTCTTTCGAAAAGCAACCCAGTCAGTCCCACTCCTCCGCTCTTTCCCCATATCCCTGCAATTTTTTCTCCTTCAAGTATTTCCTAACCACTCGTTGCGTAAAAAAGTTTTCCTCATGTTGCCTCTGGTACTTTTGCCAATCACGTTAAATCTGTGCCCTCTTGATTTCGACCCTTCAGCCACTGGAAACAGTTTCTCTTTATTTACTCTATTTAAACCCTTCATGATTTTAAACACCTCTATCAAATCTCCTCTTAGCCTTCTCTGCTCTATGGAGAACAACCTCAGCTTCTCGAGTCTATCCACGTAACTGTAATCCCTCATCCCTGGAACCATTCTAGTAAATCTCTTCTGTACCTTCTCCAAAGCCTTCATGTCCTTCCTAAAGTGTGGTGCCCAGAATTGGAGACATATTCCAGCTGGGGCCGAACTAGTATTTTATATAGGTTTAGCATAACTTCCTGGCTTTTGTACTCTATGGGCTGGATTTTGTCTTGGGGTCGGGTTGGGGTCGTGTAATCCGCATTTCGTGTTTCCCTCCCGACTCCAGATTAATGTGGATGCCTGATGCAATTTTCACTTAATTGGGCAATTGAGTTGGAGCATGTGGGAACCCATGAACTAATTAGTGTTTTCAGTCTGAAAGCCGCCTCTGATGATGTCATCATTGCTGACTGGCTAGTCTCAGAGACTGTTGGTGAGAGAGGACCTGCCTGGCTTTTGATGTGGGTGGACCTGGATGCAAAAATGGGGGGTGGTGGTGTAGAGGAGAAGGGGGGTGGGGGGAGAGAGGGAGAGAGAGAGAGAATTTTTTGTCAAGCAAGTCCTCCCAGGCAGTCTCTGAAGACACTAAATGCAGTCGCATCAGAGGCGATGTTCGGACCTAATACTACTACTACCTTCATCACATCTCCGTTGTAATAGTGGACCTGCAGCCGATAGTCAGCTATCCACTTGTGCTCCCGCCAGGTTTCACTGGAGTGTTTCACACCAGGCGTGCTTCACGTCAGAAGAGGGTTAAACTAGCTACAGCATTTCAAAATGGCATTACAGAGCCAATTTAGAGCTTGTTAAGGGCTTTAATGGCCTCTCCCGCCTCTTGAAGGCGGGACGGCGTCGGGAACCCCGCGACTGATTATGTCAAAATTGCGTGGAGGCGGGATGGAGTCGGGATGGGGTCGGAAACCCCGTCCCCGCAAATTTAACCCCCCACACGCCTCCAAACCCGACTCCATGGGTCATTCAAAATCCAGCCCTTTGCCTCTATTTATAAAGCCCAGGATCCCATTTGCTTTATTAACTGCTTTGTTAACCTGTCCTGCCACCTTCAATGATTGTGCACAAGCACCCTCAGGTCTCTCTCTTCTTGCGCCCCCTTTAATATTGTACCATTTAGCATGTATTGTCTCTTCTTATTCTTCCTACCAAAATGTATCACCTCACACTTTTCTGCGTTGAATTTCATCTGCCACATGTCCGCCCATTCCACCAGCCTGTCTATGTCCTCTTGAAGTCGATTACTATCTTCCTCACTGTTTACTACATTTCCATGTTTTGTGTCATCTGCAAATTTCAAAATTGTGCCCTGTACCCCCAAGTCCAAGTCATTAATGTATATCAAAAACAGCAGTGGTCCTAGTGCTGAACCTTGGGGAACTCCACTGTACACCTCCTTCCAGTCTGAAAAACAGCCATTCACCGCAACTCTCTGTTTTCTGTCCCATAGCCAATTTTGTATCCATGCTGCTACTGCCCCTTTTATCCTGAGGGCTTCAATTTTGCTAACAAGCCTAATATGTGGTACTTTATCAAATGCCTTTTGAAAGTCCATATACACAACATCAACTGCACTGCCCTCATCCACCTTCTCTGTTACCTCATCAAAAAAGTCAATCAAGTTAGTCAAACATGATTTGCCCTTAACAAATCCATGCTGGCTCGCCTTTATTAGTCCATGCTTGTCCAAGTGGCTGTTAATTTTCTCCCGGGTTATTGTTTCTAAAAGCTTCCCCATCACCGATGTTAAACTGACTGGCCTATAATTGCCACGTTTATCCTTCTCCCCTTTTTTGAACAAGGGTATAATATTTGCAATCCTCCAGTCCTTTGGCACCACCCCTGTATCTAAGGAGGATTGGAAGATTGTGGCCAGCACCTTCGCAATTTCTAACCTTGCTTCCCTCAGCAACCTAAGATGCATCCCATTTGGACTGGGTGACTTATCCACTTTAAGTACTGCCAGCCTTTCTAGCACCTCCTCTTTATCTATTTTTATCTCATCCAATATCCCGGCAACCTCTTTGTTTACCATAGCTTTGGCAATGTCCTCTTCCTTGGTAAACACTGATGCAAAATACTCAATTAGTACCTCAGCCATGCTTCTGCCTCCACCAATAGATCTCCATTTTGGTCCCTAATCAGCCCCACCACTCCTCTGACAAATCCTTTTACTGTTAATATGCCTAAAGACCACCTTTGGATTCCCTTTTATGTTAGCTGCCAATCTATTCTCGTACTGTCTTATTTCCTTTTCCACTTCTCCTCTGTACTTTTTATAACCTGCCTGATTCTCCCTTGTATTATCAAGCTGACATCTGTCATACGCCCCCTTTTTCTGCTTCAACCTACTCTCTAACTCCTTCGTCATCCAGGGAGCCCTGGCTTTGTTTGCCCTCCTTTTCCCCCTTGTGGGAATGTAGTTTGTTTAATTATTTTAAAGGATTTTATAATAATTTTCAAGCAAACTCTCCATCTTTGCAGAGGACAACTATGAAATAGAGCACAGTGACTAAAAATAGAAACTGAATTCTGACTTTGAAATCATTCGTAAGGTGTGGAATAACTAAGGCATACAGGACTCAAGTATAAAGTGATTGAATGCAACTGGGCAGGATGATTACACCTTCGAGATAGGGGGAGGTCAGTCATCAATTCATCACTACTATTGTCCAGCAAATGATTTGAGGCAAAAAGTCTGTCTGCCTAGCTTAGAACAAACACACAACTGAAAGTACCAAATTGACAAAAAACAATCTCCAAATATTGGAAATCTGAAATAAAAACAGAAAATGTTGGAACTACATATCAGGTCTGTTGGCATCTGTAAGCACAGGTTACTGTTTTGGGAATAAAGCCTTCATCAGTTCTGCTGAAAGATCTACAGCAGAAAGATTAACCTGCCTTTTCTCTTTCCAGATGCTGATGGGCTTGCTTTGTATTTCCAGCCTTGTGCGCTTTCACTCAACGCAAATACTTCAACATTGCAAAAAAAAAAGGTGTTTAAATATTGTAGCCAAAGATGAAACATGTTTCAACACCGATGTTCTGACGAAAGGCCATCGACCTGAAACACTAACTGTATCTCTCTCCACAGATGCTGCCTGACCTGCTGAGTGTTTCCAACATTTTCTGTTATTACCTCTGTATTAGACTTACCTCTCTCTGCCTTGGGAACCTTTCTCTCCTTCAGCACAGCTTTACTGGGGTTTAAAGCAGCTGCGAAACATGGGGACTGTTTCGAAACGCCAAAACCTTTCTCTGCTTTTCTCATGAAAGGTTTCTGGATAAGCTCCACTCTTTTCTCTGGATCCTTGACCTTCTTTTCCTATGGAGACGAAAGTTATAAATGAAAAGAGATTTGGCAAAGAAATTATACAGTAATAAAAGGCACTGGGGGAAGATTCGGTTGATTTGCGGCTCACATTAGCACCCTAAGAGGGCGCTAACGGGGCGCAAAGCAACTAGCGCCCGGGCGCGGCGCTGCGAACGCCTCCCGCAAAATTCAGCGGGAGGTTAGCAGCGGCAGTAACCGTTAGCGCCCCACGGCGCTGCGCCTCTGGCGATGACATCATCGCCGTGCGCAGCGCCTTGCTCACGCCCCGGCCGCGATCTTCGGTAGCGCCCCCTGACTTACCACTGAACGCAATGTCCAACAGGGTCAAGGGGGCCTACCTGCGGCCAGGGCGGCGCAAATTAAAGGGGAGATACCGGGCGGGCATTTTTGTTGCTGGCCGCCTGCCAGCACCTGCCCCCGTTGCTGTCCCTGGCCTCTTGTGGAACACCACCCCGCGGGGTGCTGGCTATGCTCCGTGAGCCCGGCACTTCTCTTGAGTGCCGGGCTCTTTTGCCGGCACTCTGATCCCTGGTGGCCCAGCTGGGTCCCGGGTTGTGCTGTGCTCGGCCCCTCCCCTTTAATAAGGGGAGGAAGGCCTACAGTACCGCGGCGCAATGTGCCGCAGCGCATGGTGCTGCTGCACGTAGCGCCGCGATAGTAACTCGCAGCGCCCCAAGAGGGAGTCGGGGTGCTTCCAGTAGTGCCCCGCCTCCCTCTTGGGGCACTACCAGTGAATTTTGGGCGTGGGGGCGCTAACTTTCTTGGGGCGCTAAAAGTAGCGCCCCAGCAAAGTTAGTGCCCCAAAGGGGGCGCGACCCAATTTTGCCCCCATTACCTTTTATTCCTCACCTCCTTAACCTTGAAAGTTAATTCAAGGGCTCAGAATAGAGCAACTACCATGGGTTTCTGAAGATCACAACAGATTTTGTTTTGTCCAGGGCTCAACAGCGGCAGTTTAGTGGTTGATGTTACCAGGGTAACATTATTCTGGGATATGACAGCACGGCAGCAGTGCTTATAAGTGACTGGCATTGCTTATAATTGACTGGCATTGATTCTTTCTCTAGAGGTATTATTTTCTGGTTAAAAAATTATACAAGAAAGGAATTCCCAAGATTGCCCAGGGGATTTGTAGGGGGCTAGAAACGGCAAATAAACAGAAAAGAAAGAGGGAAAAAAAGCAACAGAGGAAGACACACAAAAGTAGAACTATTATAGTATAACATTAGATTTTAAACATTTATGAATACAAGTGAAATTACACGAAGTATGGAAGTAGTTTTATTTGATAATTGGGCATTTGTATGCAGCAAAATATACAGAAAAATGAAAACACAAGAAAAAGGAATGTAATGTAGAGGGGGGTCTGATTGTGGTGCATGGATGATGGCGTGGAGGCTACAGTCTGTGCCACATGCAGCATCAGAGGGGAAGCACTGCAGGGAAAGTGACGGCCAAGGGTAAAAAGTCCAGATATTTGGCAGCTCTCTTGAGAGAACAGCAGGGCAGAGGAGACAAATGCAGGAGTCGCCTACACAGAACAGGACTGATGCCAGTCCTGTTCCCAAGGGCACTGCATGTACTTGTCAAAAATATAACTCGCAGGTACGTTTTTAATCATTTGAGCACTTCCATAAAGCCTTTGATCTACTACTACTGAAAAAGGGCCGCATCACCGTCGACACAAATCAAATCAGAAAAGAAAAGCCCAATTCGTGTAAGTCGGTGTACATGGTGGCATCACTGTCCAATTATGTTATCACATCATTTATAGGTAAATCAGGAGAAATATTTACAAAATAGCTTAATCTAAGTAACATTTGGGAGAATGGATTTTGGGAAAAAGTCTGAAATGCAAGAGCTGCATCAGACTTTTTCCATAACGAACTGTTTTGGATTTGCATTATTCCTGACTAGTTATTTCTGACTAATTATTCCTGACTTGTTGTTCCCGACTACTACCGGTTGTTCCAAGCATTCCGCATACTGCAACGACAGACTGAAGAAACGCAAACTGATTCATAAGGTCAGGTTGAGGTCTGTAACATTACAATTAACTTGTATTTTTACCACAGAAACAAACAGGGTGGGAAGCACCCACCTGAAACAGGTGAGAGCGTGATTGTAATGTTAAAATTGTGCAGGATGATATCCTTTCATCCTACATTCCTAGAATCATCGAATGATACAGTACAGAATGAGTCCATGCAGCCCATCATGCCTGTGCCGGCTCTTTGAAAGAGCTATCCAATTAGTCCCACTCCCCTGCTCTTTCCCCATAGCCCTGTCAATTTTCCCCTTCAAGTATTTATCCAATTCCCTTTTGAAAGTTATTATTGAATTTGCTTCCACCGCCCTTTCAAGCAGCGCATTCCAGGTCACAACAACTCGCTGCGTAAAAAAGATTCTCCTCATCTCAGCTCTGCTTCTTTTGCCAATTACCTTAATTCATGCTTTTTATGGCCATATAAACTGGACATGCAAGGTTGCCAAGCGCTGAGCTGTATACTCAAGTAAATTTAAAGAGCTCAATAAAAAGATTCACTCAGCAGCTTTCAACTGATTTTAGTTATTTTTCTGCTGACACTTAGGGCTGAATTTTAATGGGGAAGGCGGGATGGGAGCAGGGGGTGCTCGAAGCGGTCGGGAAACCTGGGAGAGGGGTTTCCCGCAGGCCCTGCCGAATTTAATGGCAGGGCGTGATTGGCATGGGAAACCTCTGTTTCCCATCCGCAGGCAGCCAGATTGAGAGGCTGGCTGGCTCCAGGCGGGTAGGCCTGTGGCACTAGGCCGCAGAGAGGAGGGAGGGAGGGATCGCGTGGGGGGCCGGCCAGAGGAGCGTGGAGTGGGCCGGCATCAGCAGGTGTAGGGTCCGGGGTTCCCTGAGGATCAGGGGCCGGGACCAGCATGGGGGGGTGAGGGGAAGGAGTCGGGTGTAGATCGAGGGCTGGGACCAGCATGGTTGGGGGTATGGGGGGTGGTCGGGTGAGGCCTCGTGGTGAGGGGTCTCCGATCACAGGAGGTGTGTTAGGTAGGGACCCTGGACCCATGAGGTAAGCGTAAAGGCACTTACCTCCCGGATCCAGCAATCCTCACCTTGCATTAGCTGGTGGGTTTCACGAGTCCTGCAAAACCTGACCAGCTAACGTTAAATTCAAAATGGAGGTTAAGGCAGAGACTCCAGCCTCATTATAATATTTAAATAGACGACCCGCCTCCTGGGAGCGGGTTGACTGCCCGCCCCCTGTCTCGCCTCCGTTAAAACAGGGAGTGGGCGGTTTGGAGGCGGGTTGTGGTCGGGATTCAGATTTTTAACACTTTAACTTCCCACCCGACACAAAACCCACCCATTTTTTTAAGATTCAAATTCCCCCCCCTTAGATTATGCTCTGATGCCCCACAGTCCCATTACTGTCACATTGGGGTTCCTAATAGGAAGCCCCCTATATCTGAGGTTTTTGGAGAAAGAAAATGAGGACCAACAGAGGAATGCCACACAGGTCAGGCTGCACCAGAGGTGTTCTGTACCCACCCACTGGTATCATCATCTATGGACAGAGGTGCACATATTTTGTTTTGTCAGAATAGTGCATCAGCTCCCATTCCCAAGGGAGTCTGTGACAGCTGAGCCAATGGCCCAAATATGAAAAATGAAGGCCTGTAAACTTAATATGGGATGGGTCTTCAAAAGTACGCCAATCTCAGTATTTTGTGGTGCAATTGGTGCTGCATGAAAGAAGGCATTCTATGATAATCAACATATGTGGTCTATGTGGTCCACATAGCCTGATTGACCACATCTGCTGAGATGCCACCAAGCATATTTGCAGGCCCGCTCATACCTGCTAGGCAGCAATGGTCAACCGTCTCCACAGACCTTGGACTAAAGAGCCAGATGCCGAGTTGTGCCATCTTCTGCTGCAGAGACACCTGCAGCCAACATGCAGCATAGGGCTGGCACTACCAATGACGTCAATGGTCATCTGCAGCCTGCAGCCTGCCTCCACCTCCTTCCAGGCATGCTGCGTTGCTGAATTGTGGGGATAATGCCGCGGAATGGCAAAAAAAGGCCACCGTCCTCACAACCACTTCGTGCAACGCCACCTCCACTTCAGCAGCCATCAAACAGGGGTTTGCGCATTGCGCTACTTTGTTACGTCTGGTCGGTGGGGGAGGGAGGGGGGGATGGGGAGAGATCAGCATGAACCGCTGCGGGGGGGGGGGGGGGGTAATACCAGCATAAAGTGAGGGAGTACAAGCTTGAGCCGAGTTGGAGGGGAGAGACAAGTAGTGTGATGAATTGACGGTGGATGAGAGAGAAGACTGCCATTATAAACTGGGGGGGCTAGGGAAGGAGAGAGAGTTTAGGAAAGGGTAGGGAGTTGGATGGGGTATAGTGTCTCTGTAAACTGGGGCCAGAGGGGTAGAATGCCTCTCTGAACTGGGGGTTAATGTGTTAATGAAAAGAGATTTTGCAAGAAATTTTGGGGAAATACTGGTTTGGCTGTCTATTAAAAATCCAAATATCATTTTGTTATTCCTTTTTTTTAAGATTAAAAATCTATTAATTGTAAAGTATAAAATTAACTAAAACGCATCATTTTTAATGTAAAAATTCAACATTTTCCACGGAAGAATGTCCCTGGACCCCTTTCAACTTTTGTAATTCCCCCTTTAGGGTTTAATTTACTTTTCTTTATTTCTTCTTCTGTACAAGTGAAGGAATGTTAGGCACACCCAGAGCTTAAGTTACACATCCACGTAACTACTTGTTTTGAAATGTCATAGGCTTGTAATCAGGGCCATTCTTGAATTGTCAGCTTTTTGGGGCCTATGTCAGCTTTCCTTTTAAAGCTGTTAGTCAGCTTGTACTAGTTATCTAGATTGGCACGTGTGTTAGCAATTACATCAGTCTCGGCAAAACACCCAGTTGTGCCTGATTGGACTATGGATTTAGCTTTTGGGAAAAGCCTGGGTTGCTTTCAGAGGCTCCAGACAATCCAGCTGGGGAGATGAAACAGTTCCTTCATCAGGAGGTTTGTCTCAAGGAGTTGAACATGAAATTTAAAGCACAGGAACATGAAACTAAAGCACAGCTGCTCTTTATAGGAATCCCATAAACATTTGAGACGACTTTGAGCAAAAGAAAGAGTTGACTCTTCAGGCCAAATCCTTAAAAAACAGAAATTATCCAGACTAAAGAGCACGTGGCAGCTGCAAACGTTTGTCGAACTGCTTCAGGCAAACTTGATGGTGACTGGACAAAGGGGTCAGTCTATTCAGCGAAGCATAGAAACATAGAATCTAGGAGCAGGAGTAGGCCATTCGGCCCATCGAGCCTGCTCCACCATTCAATACGATCATGGCTGATCATCCAAATCCAGTACCCTGTCCCTGCTTTAATCCCCACAGTACACATATCCCACCCTACCCCCATAACCCCACGTATTTAATTCCCCCTAACATATCCTATCCTATCCCCATAACCCCACATATTTAATCCCCCCTAACACTAAGGGTCAATTTATCATAGCCAAATCAACCTAACCCACACATTTTTGGACTGTGGGAGGAAACCGGAGCACCCGGAGGAAACCCACGCAGACACGGGGAGAATGTGCAAACTCCACACAGACAGTCACCCGAGGTCAGATTCGAACCCGGGTCTCTGGCGCTGTGAGGCACCAGTGCTAACCACTATGCCACCGTGAAGCAAGTAAAAGACAGCTTTCTGTTAGTGCCCAGAACCCTATGTAAGCTGATAGTGGACACAGTTAACATCACAACAGGTGGAGCAATCTGTACTGCAAAACAATAAGAGTTGAATTGTTTTCAAAAATAACGAATAAACATTGGCGATCGGAGGTTTCCCGCGGGCAGATGCCTCCGAACTGTAAAATTAGGGGACACAGATTTAAGGTTTTGGGCAAGAGATACAGGGGGGATGTGAGGAAAAACTTTTTACGCAGCGAGTGGTGATGACCTGGAACTCGCTGCCGACGGAAGTGGTGGAAGCAGAGACACTCAATGTTTTCAAGGGGAGACTGGATAGGCACTTGAGGGAAATAAACTTGCAGGGCTACGGGGATAGAGCGGGGGACTGGGACTGACTGGATTGCTCTACAGAGAGCCGGCACGGACTCGATGGGCCGAATGGCCTCCTTCTGTATGACTCTATATCTAGGCATTTACCTGGTGGCCCGGGAGATACGGAGGTTTGCGATCCTGGGCCTCTCCGGGTACGCGCAGGCAGAGGCCCACATATCCCAGGGGTGCATGCGGTTCGCAAGCGCCCCTGGGATCACGTGGGCCAGCCCAATCAATAAAAGAAGGGAATCCCCATTCATAGTTATGGGAGTTCCGTACGTACGGAAGATTCTTGACAGATCGCAAGTTCCGGCTTTTAGTGTATGCACTTCGCATGCCTAAACCCGGAGCTTGAGCGGCCCTTACGGGCGTGTGCGCACCTTGTACGCACCCGTAGGGGTCGCAAAATGTGGCCCATTAATTATGTGATGTGCAAGAGCCTTTTTCAAAAAGCACGTTGTAAGGTAGTCAGCCCTGATTTTCATTCCCTTCTCCTGGCAGTAATACCCTGAAAATTGCAGCTATACACTTACCGCCCTGTTCCTGCATCATTCCTGTCCGTTGCAATTTTGGTTGCTGCCGCCACAATGGGCAACCCAGGTGCCAGGCACTTACAGAAGGGAACTAGGGTTGCCAACCCTCCAGGGTTGTCCTGGTGTCTCCATGAATTAAAGATGAATCTCCTGGACACTACTTCTGAGCAACCCAGGAGAAAAATCAAAGGAGCACTAAAAATATTGTGTTTTTTTTTTTCGTTTTCTTTGAACATTTTCATTTATTGGTTATAAAAAGATTGGAGATGGGAGAAAAAGGCTGTTTGACTGACATCATCCAATCGGGTAACGAAGAGTCTGTTCGCCTTCCAATTGGCGCTGAAAGAATGGACATGCTGGGCGACCAATGGCGGGAGCGTGGGGGCGGGCCGGTTGGAGGTCATGTGATGAAATATGTTCAAGCAGAGTTGACAACCCTAGCGAGAGCCTATCTGTAATATAATACACAGGACCCCGTCACAATTGTGAGGTACCAATGGTCAGAGAGTGGATACTGGGCATGCTCTGCTCACTGGTACCAGGTGCTGAGCAGCCTGACCACTGGTTCATAAAACATGTCCTACAAATGAAGCCAAAAATAATCAAGTCTGACCAAACTGTTGGGGCACAAGTGCATTTTGAACCCTTGTGTTCTGAAAAATGCAAGAATTTTAGAAAGTCGAGTCCTAGACATGCACACAGCTTCAATAAAATCAAACCTATAAGACACATTGGAGGTTTATACACTAGTTCTTATCAGATCTGGCTTAGTTGTAAAAGCCATTCACCAAGGCAGTTAATGCCCCATTGTCATACGCATAACATGAACAGGTGACACTGCTTACATCAAACCCACTTATATTGAATCTCCACCTGCAACAGGCATATTAGACTGTCCCAAATTGAGTGCACCACAGCTTTATGTACATATTGCAAGTGCTTAACAAATGTCACTGATCAAATTAGTTTATCATAATCTGTCATCTGGATTTATACCAAGTATCATGTCTGTGGGTACAGTGATCTGACTGATCACTCACTCTAACTTATAATGCCTTTTATTGTTACTTGCCCCTTACTATTACTTTTCTTATTCTTTTCACTATCGCTACATTTATTTTTCATGTGGTAATGTCACTTTTTATAATAGCCACCTTTAAAAAAAAACTAAATTATATTGTTATTTCCTCATCACACTGGTCAGACCCAAGCACTGCACACGTCCTCCAAATGGACAATATAAATCAAAATCTGCAACAACAAAAAAACACTGCAGTCATGATCTCAAACAGACTTGTTTTTTTTACTGATTTGATTGTAAAAATGGCTGGTCTAGGGGATAATCACATTTGAGAGAACTGCTGATGTCATCTACATTTGTAGCATTGAGTCGCTTCAGGTGGCAACCCAACTCAGTCAGCCTTGGATGCTAAAGGCTGCCCCTTTCTCTGGCTCCATGCGGGCTGAGTGTTTTCCATTGCTGTCAGCGTTCCGAATCTGCCCTGCAGTATTTCAGAGCACTGGCAGCCTCAGCAGATACAGACCCACTTCAAGCAGAAGAGGTTTTCCAATATAAATGAAGCATTAAGCTTCCCACAACTGAAAGTAACAGTAAGAGGAATTCTAAACTTGATGACCGTCAGGTAGTAGATTACTTTAAATCGAAACAGAAACAGATGTTTGCTGTTCAGAGTGGATTAGCCCAGAACAGCACCTTTGGTCAGAAGTGACCGTCTCGGAGACGTAACATTAGTAATAGAATGTAAATACCAGTACAAATAAACACCGACAGAGGATATTATCAGATAAAACTGTAGACACTGTACCTCCTGTATTTCCTTGAGTCTGTATTTATCAAACTGATGCAGTAGATTCTTATAGCAAATACCATCTACAAAGTCTGGTTTCTACAAAGGAGGAAAGACAGAGTTAACATGAGAAAATTGGAGGAAGATTTCCTCTGTGCGCTTGGTGTAGTGAAATGGTAAACACGTTTAGAAAGAACGCATCGACAGTTTTTTTTAAACACACAGAGGAAGTCTTCCTCCACTATCTGTTTACTTAAAAATTTACAATACAGAGGTGATCTTCCTGGGTCTGTGCCAAGGTGCACTGATCGCCTGGGCAACAACCCAGGAAAATATCCCCATACATTCTTACAAATGGTTGTGATTTTTTTACTGAATTAGTATTGCTTTCAAAGGGTTTTTTATTTTAAAACACGCCCTGTGTTTCAGATCAACAAAGTAATTGGGCGCTATTAAATAGTAAACGTCACTCTCAGTATCCTGTTTAAAAAAAAGTTGCAAAGAACTTAGAATGATTTCAACAGTTTTCTTTATTCTATCCTTCTGTTGATTGTTGGTTTAAACAGTGACTGCTGATGGTAGAGGAACTGGATTGGAGGAGTCATTGAACTCAGTGGTGTGAGTAGAGATGCAATTATTTACAAGAGTTAATATCAACACCTCTGCAATCTTAGATCTTCAACAGTGTGCATGTTAAGTCAACTTTTGTACTGTCAGGTTTAGTGTGTCGGTAGTTCCTCCCAGCCAGTTCCCTCAAAGGTGTGGTCAACAGTTGCTGTTTGAACAAGGATTTATATAGAAAGAAAAAGAAAGACTTGCATTTATATAGCACCTTTCACAACCACCGGACGTTCCAAAGCGCTATACAGCCAATGAAGTACTTTTTTGAAGTGTAGTCACTGTTGTAATGTAGGAAACGCGGCAGCAAATTTGCGCACAGCAAGCTCCCACAAACAACAATGTGATAATGACCAGAAAATCTGTTTGTGATGTTGATTAAGGGATAAATATTGGCCAGGACACCAGGATAACTCCCCTGCTCTTCTGCAAAATAGTGCCATGGGATCTTTACGTCTGCCTGAGAGAATAGACGGAGCCTTGGTTTAACGTCTCATCCGAAAGACATATGGAATGATATCACAGTCTCATGGTCACTAACATCATTTTACCGTATCTAAAGGTTCACTAAAAATAACATCAAAGTATAGTGCATTGCAAAACTCTATTATGAGGAAAAACATGACTATGAAAAGAAGCAACTCAGAATCAGTCTGAAAACAGACTGAACATATTGACATTAATAATTGGAAGTGGAAAAGCACAAACAGGATTCCACAGATGACTTCATTGAAGTATGTCTGCTTGACTCAACAAACGAAACACTAACAGGGGTCCACAGAGGATCCATCAAATTGTTATTACTTTAACATAAACTTAACCGGAGGGGAAGAAAAAAAAAAATCACATGGCGAGTGGTAAATCATCTACAAAACACATCTGCTCTTCATTTGTGTATCATTCTATTTTCTCTCTGCCTTTTTCTACCAATTTTCCTCCCCTCTCTTCCTCCACAGGCACTCAGCACCTTTTAGTACCGCGCACTGCGGACATTAGTCTCACTCCAGATACTTGAGCACAAAATCTAGGCTGACACTCCAGTGCATTACTGAGGGAGTGCTGCACTGCCAGAGGCAATGTTCCTGTTGAGCTGCGTGATCTGGAGGTCCCGTGCTTGCCGCTTGCCGGCTTCACGATGGTAAAGCCGCGCACGCGCGGAAATTTGAATGGGTCGCGCACCCAAAAAAAAATTAGAGGGAACATTGGTCAGAGGTGCCGTCTTTTGGATGAGACGGCCGCCCTCTTAGGTGGACATAAAAGATACTACGGTATTATTTTGAAGAAGAGCAGGGGAAGTTCTCCCCAGTGTCCTGGCCAATATTTATCCCTCAACCAACATCACTAAAACAGATGATCCGGTCATTATCACATTGCTGTTTGTGGGACCTTGCTGTGCGCAATTTGGCTGCCGCATTTCCTACATTACAACAGCGACTACACTTCAAAAAGTACTTGATTGGCTGTAAAGCCCTTTGGGATGTCCTTTCTATCGTTCTCATGAGCCTAGAGAACATGCATTGCTGAGGCATCATAGCCCAACCTTATCTACCCAGCATCCGACCACTTGCACTTCCAGTAGAGGTCACTGGACAACAATCAAGAGCAGGAACCCTGGCTGATTTTCCCTTCATCAACCCTGAAATTCTAAGGCTAACTGTGATGCCCCATCTGAGATCGGCTGACTCAGCACAGACTGGGGTTCAAAAATGGGACCTTTGTGGTCTCTATGATTCAGCTACTTATTGCCTTAACTAGCTACAGTAGTTCTTACGCGTCAATAATTGTGAGATACTCCTCGCCAGTTTATATTCCTTAGCTTAAACATTCTTTCTAAAAACATCGCTGCTCAGACCATTACTTACCGCAATGCTTTTAAAATAGTGATCCAATTTCCTGTTTAGCAGAAAGTAGATGGAAAGAGTGTGGGAGGCTCGGTTTGACAGCACCGTGTTTACCACCTCAGTATGTTTATATCCCAACTTCTCAGTCATATGAAGCAGCACATTCCGATTCAAGTCCTCTGGATGAAGCCTAGATAAGTAGAAATCATCGGGCGTTTACCAACTATCTTTGCAACATATCAGAAGGGGAGAGTAAACACATTTTAGAACTAATTGCTGAATGCTTTTGACTAACATTTGCAGCAAGGGTAAACAATATCATTAATGGTCAACATTTTAGATAGACATCTATAGCTAAGAATTAATCATTGCCACAACATATCATTCCTACAGGGCAACGTAAGCAGCAGGCTATGCCAACAGTGTGTTCCTACATTATCTAATTGTCACACAATTGAATGGTCTACCCATTGTAGTAGGATTGAGAAGATTGGAATCTAATCTTTAGATTTTGATTTCTAACTCAATATTTTTGGCTCTCTGAATCCAATTTCAGATTTAAAAGATTTTACTTTTCTATTTGAACGGTTTCAACTTTTTTTTCCAATTCACAAGTGGATCGCCCGTGGCATTGCTCACAGGCCACAAGTCGGAGGCACGGCGGTGACATGTAACTGCTCAGCTGGCCTGTTCCTCTAAGGCCACTGCTGTAAATTGGCGAATCCAGGAACTGTAGCTACTTATAAATTGCTGAGGTCAGAGGGCAGTTGTAACTCCTTACTTTTATATAGTGCTTTGATTTGATTTTATTTCGGACCACAACTTAGAGCAATTTGGAAAGCAGATGGTTGGAGAGTAGGAGTTTCTCTGCAGTACAGGTGTGCAGCTGGAAGATGCAAATCTGAAGCTCTACAGCGCCACCACTGCTGAGAGGGTGTAATTGTAAGGCAACGGTCACATTTTTTATATTGGCCAGAACTTGCAGTCCTGATGACAGTTAACTGGTAGCGTTCGCCGTCATTTCGCCTTTGAAACTGACCACAACTTCAGGATTTAGTGCATGTGCAGTCTAATGCGAAAATCCTGAAGTTGCGGTCTGTCGTTCACTGCTCCTCCACAGGACCACCCCCACCCACCCCCACCCCCCGAGCAGGCAATCAGTGAAATCACTGATCTGACGAAAAACTTCCCCTTTTACGAACAAATATCGCTGTTAGAAACCCCATAAAAAGTTAGACCCATTCAAATGAGGTGTAACTGGGTTTTTAACGGTGATGTGAGTAATAACTACTGATAAACAACTGTTCTGGCCCTGAAATCTAATTTTATATTGGTGCAATCTCAAATTTCTCCATTAAGTTAAAAATTAATAGATTTTAAAATTAATAAAATAATATATTTTTAGCGATTATTCATGGTATTTCAGCTTCTACCTTAACCCAGTGTATGCAAAATATCTTTATTTTGCTCTCTGTAAATTTTTTAAAAAGTGGTTTATTATTAGTGCTTTCTATTTCCTGGAACTAGGTATGTGAGAATTCTACATTGTGATTGGTTGCTTAGGCAGCTTGTTAACGTCACAGCAGCTCGCACTATGGGATTCCCACTGTACTACGTTGATTTCAGCTGCACGTCGGAAAAGCCGAACTTCTCACCACAGAGCTCGCGAGATCTTTGTGGGAACAAGAGCAGGTCAGAGGCTGGGTATTCTGCGGCGAGTGTCTCACCTCATGACTCCCCAAAGCCTTTCCACCATCTACAAGGCACAAGCCAGGAGTGTGATGGAATACTCTCCACTTGCCTGGATGAGTGCAGCTCCAACAACACTCAAGAAGCTCGACACCATCCAGGACAAAGCAGCCCGCTTGATCGGCACCCCATCCACCACCTTAAACATTCACTCCCTCCACCACTGGCGTACCGTGGCTGCAGTGTGTACCATCTACAAGATGCACTGCAGCAACTCGCCAAGGCTTCTTCGGCAGCACCTCCCAAACCCGCGACCTCTTCCACCTAGAAGGACAAGGGCAGCAGGCACATGGGAACACCACCACCTCCAAGTTCTCCTCCGAGTCACACACCATCCTGACTTAGAAGTATATCAACGATCCTTCATCGTCGCTGGGTCAAAATCCTGGAACTCCCTCCCCAGCACTGTGGGTGCACCTTCACCACACGGACTGCAGCGGTTCAAGAAGGCAGCTCACCACCACCTTCTCAAGGGCGATTAGGGATAGGCAGTAAATGCTGGCCTTGCCAGCGACGCGCACATCCCATAAACGAATAAAACAAAACTTACTTCGGGGCCAGCGGCGAACGGCTTTGCTTCGCCACTGACCACAAATTACAGGCCATTAACTTTAGCTTTTAAGTGAGTTTCTGTTAGAAGGTTATAAATATCAGTTTCATTTCTAGTGAAATGTTCAGCAGGAAGTAAATGCTGCCAGACAGAGACTTTGGCTGATAAGTATTCAGCTACAAGCATTTTTTTCCCCCGCCTCAGATATTTCAGCTGTCCTCCTGGGGATTAACTCCTCCAAGGACACCATGATAGCGTGTGGGCAGTGATTTCTGTTAAAACTGGAGTTATTGCAGCTAACTGCATGAGGTAATACTTTGAAACATGAGGATTCTCATGTAGCCGAAGTACAAGAAAGGTTTAAAAAGAGGGGTGTTAGAAATAGATACTTCAGAATTCCAAAAGGCTTGGCCAGCCAATCCCCTCGAGCTCAAAACCTGTGACGCGGTGAATTCTCTGGTATCCTAAGTGTGACCCTGCGTACATGTGTAATTATTATCATTGTCCATGTGTAATTGTTGGTAATAATAGTTATCATTTTTTTGCTTAATTCCTATGAAAGCCACTAAATGCCTTTGAACCCTATTTATCTTGTGGAATAACATATAAATGTATAAGTAAAAACGCCCATTCCTGAACAGTAATTACCATATGACAAGTTTATACCAGGAGTTTTCATTATAAATGTGGACATAGAGGTTTATAATGGAAAAGTTGACTTAAAAGTGTGACAAAAACATGACGGGTCGAAGATTTTGTAAACAGAAAGTACGCACAGACAGGCAGAATGGATCTCAGTTCAAAAACTCTGCAGCACCCAAATACAAATAATACGGAAATGAATGAAGCATGAATAAACTGAATCATTTTCATTTGAGAAGGTCTTCAGCATTGATCCTTATATTCCACATCTTTCTCCCCGATACCCCAATATACTTGTTGTTACTCTGTCCCTGAATTCCCAACTGCGAACGTATAGATTTCTGCCTTTCGTGCTCATGAGCTGAGCACTAGGTGATGTAAGGCAGTGGGGAGGTTTGATCCGCCTCCTCGCTGCGGTTTTTTTCCCTTCCCCAGGAATTCCAGTCGAAACCTGAAACTGACTGTGTAAACAACGACGAGTGTGAAAACCTGCACCGTACCATTCCACAACACAAGTGGGTTAGGGCAGCAAAGTATTGAACAACCAGACTGTCAGTCAATGAATTAATTATTGGGATTGTCGACAGACATTGCTCAATACTAAAGCATTTGATGTGGTGCACTGTGACATCTCAAAAACAAGTCCTGCGAATTAAATTGTGTGTAACACAGTTTGCTGCCTGGATACTACAATCTTGCATCAAAAAACCTAGAGGCTGCAAAAATTCTACCAGATCTGATCAATAGCAAATTACTTTGCCACAAGAAACCACTTGTCCTCCTCATTAGTAACAAACTGGATATTATAGTTAAAAATATATCTATAATAACTGGGATTTAGAATATAGCCTACGTCAACAATGCTCTGTTTCATCAGGTCAGAATTCATTCTTGACTCTTCATTGTTGTATAACATTGTAACAGAAGCATTAATCCAATTGTTTTAAATTGGTTAATATCTCTGATAGACAACGTCGGATGAACATATTAAACATTCATCCAACAACAACTTGCATTTACATAGAACCTTTAACATAGTAAGACATCCCAAGGCGCTTCACAGGAACGTTATCAAACAAAATTTGACTCCGAGCCACATAAAGAGATATTAGGGCAGATGACCAAAAGCTTGGTCAAAGAGATAGGTTTTAAGGAGAGTCTTAAAGGAAGAACGAGAGGTGGAGAGGTTATGGAAGGGAATTCCAGAGCGTAGGGCCTTGGCAGCTGACGGCACGGCCACCAATGGTGGAGTGATTAAAATCGGGGGCGCTCAAGAGGCACGAATTGAAGGAGCACAGATATCTCGGAGGGTTGGAGGAGATTACAGTGATAGGGAGGGGCAAGGCTATGGAGAGAGTTGAATACAAGGATGAGAATTTCACATTCGAGGCATTGCTTAACCGGGAGCCAATGTAGGTCAGCGAGCACAGGGGTGATGGGTAAACGGGACTTGGTGTGAGTTAGGACACGGGCAGCAGAGTTTTGGATGACCTCAAGTTTACGGAGGGTAGAATGTGAGAGGCTGGCCAGGAGTGCATTGGAATAGTCAAGTCTAGAGGTAACAAAGGCATGGATGAGGGTCTCAGCAGCAGATGAGCTGAGGCAGGGGCGGAGTCGGGCGATGTTACGGAGGTGGATATAAGCGGTCTTAGTGACGGCGCAGATACGTGGTCGGAAGCTCATCTCAGGGTCAAATATGACACCAAGGTTGCAAACAGTCTGGTTCAGCCTCAGACAGTTGCCAGGGAGAGGGATGGAGTTGGTGTGCTAGGGAACGGAGTTTGTGGCGGGGACCGAAAACAATGGGTTCGGTCTTCCCAATATCCACTATCATTGCCGACAGCAATTTATAGCATTTGATCTTTGACTGATGCAGAATATGTTGTTAGACATCACTGTATGGGTATGAAATAATAACACTATCTGATTTTTGAAAGTGCTGGTAGGAGCTGGTAATACCAGCTTTTTATGGCATAATCGTTCTTTTGTTTGATAAATAATTCTATAAAATTCTTGTGACAGCATCTTCATCTATAACGGCTGATTGATCACCTTTAAATCTGGCTGATACACATTTTACCACTGTCTATAAGTAGAAAATAATCTAGCTCTGTCCCTAACTATACTAAGCATTTTGCACAAGGTTGTTGTTCGATTTCAGTCGTTCCTTTCACTACATTGACTGAGGTTAGAATGTTCCCATTGCTGATGGCAGGCTGATGTCACTGCCTGTCATCATCATAATCGGACAGTGGTAAATTTGGATTGGTTCTAACTTAACAGTTGAAAATTGTCGTATATATTTTTCCACGGTTACAGTATTTTTATGCTCCCCACTCCCTTTCCAGTACTTTTTCGCACTATGCAACGTTCCCTGAGCGCGATAACAATGACCTGCTCCCAGACCTCTGCCAAAATCTGCCCTTCAGTCAATGTGCAAGTGTGGCTCAGAACCCAATTTTCCCTGTGGCTCTCTATCCTGCCACAGTGTATTGGACGTCTAATACATTGTTCCATCATGCAGTCTGCTGTTAATCCTCTCTGATCTTAATTTAAAGTGAATACTCCCACCTCCAGAGCGACTTGATTTGAATTCTCTGATCTAACTCCCACACACCTTCTGTGCTGCAATACATATGAGCAACAAGGTTGGGCTTGTTATTCAATTACAGAAAGGTGTCCGTCTTGAATTCTTCTATTTGTTTTTAATTAAAAATATGTTAAGCACAAACAGATGCTCCATTTAGATTACAGCCTCTGACAGCAGCACTGCAATATAAATGAGACAACACCATTGCCTCCAGATGCCACGGATCTTTTACTGTTGGCTTTACAGATCTTCTACTGACAATGGGGAAGGTCCATGGGCAGCAAATTATGAATGAGTACCTGACTTTAGAAAGAACTGAATATTGTCTTATAGCCTGTCCTCTCAATTGGGTCTCAGCCGTGGCTCAGTGGGAGCACTCTCGCCTCTAAGTTAGAAGGTTGTGGGGTTAAGCTCCGCTCCAGAAACTTGAGCACAAAAATCTAGGCTGACACTCCAGTGCAGTACTGAGGAAGTACTTCACTGTCGGAGGTGCCGCCCCATCTGCCCTCTCAGGTGGGCATAAAAGATCCCATGGCACTATTTTGAAGAGAAGGGGAGTTCTCCCCGGTGTCCTAGAAAATATTTATCCACCAACCAACATCACTAAAAGAGATTTATCTGGTCATCATCACATTGCTGTTTGTGGGACCCTGCTGTGCGCAAATTGGCTGCCGTGTTTCTTCCATTAGAACAGCGACTACACTTTTTAAAAAAGTACTTAATTGACTGTAATTCACTTTGGGGCGTCCTGATGTTGTGAAAGGTGTTATAGGAATGCAAGCCTTTTTTCTTTTTTGATAAAAGAGGGCAAATTTGGTGCACTAGCGGGTTTAATACATTGCAGAATCACTTCCGTGGAAGGAGTTCTACATCATAAACACACTTTGAGGCACAAACTCATGACTCCCTACCAACAGTGTACAGTTAGTGCTGTGAACTAGTAGTTTTTCATAACTGCCTATATTAAAATCTTACAGCAGGCCATAGAGCAGTTCAATAAAGCTACTGTTGCCTCTGACTCTAGTGAACTACCACGGACCCCTACTAAAGCCCACAGATGTCAAGAAAGATTTAGGCCCCTGATTTTAATTTTGTGACGCGCTGGGAGCGGGCGGTAACGATAGCGCACGGGGAACCCGGAAGTAAGTTCAGCGTGTCTGTCAGCGGCTTTTTAACTCAGCCACCTCATTATGATTTTACTTCCGGGTTTCCTGTCCAATCAATGGCAGCGGACATTTTGTGGACCCGCAGGACGTGATCTCAACTCCAGTGCTTAAAGGGACAATCCGAGCATGCAAGTTGAAGGAGTTTGGAGTTGGCAAGAAAAGAAAAGCAAGTGTCAGAATGGAGTCCAGATGGGCAAAGGCTGCGCCCCGTTTCACTGACGTCTCCCTGGAGGTGCTGCTGGGGGCTGTGAGGAGTAAGAGAGAGATACTCTTCCCTAGCAATGGGAGGAAGAAGACAGCTGCTGAGACAAAGAAGGCGTGGTTGGAGGTTGTGAAGGAGGTAAGCCGCCGGAGCGTGGTAACTTGTTTGATAATGAATGTGAAGACGTGAATTGATGGGGACCAATGGGGGGGATGTTCAAGGGGTGGTTGCTTGGTTGCAGGACTGCTTTGTGTCAGTGGCATTGGGTGGGAAGGGGAAAGAGTGGCCATTGCATTTTCTGGTGACATGGGTCCACTGATGCAACCTAAGTGAACCGTGCATTAATAAGGGCATCCCTGGCAGCTGGGGGTGCACTGCCCTCATCACCCTGCTCTTCTTCTTCCTCCTCCCCCTTCAAATCGTCCGAGGAGGATCTGAGCTTTTCTCCTTGTTCCTCCTGCAGGTCCAAGCCTCGCTGTTGCGCAATGTTGTTCAGTGCACGGCAAACCACGACCATTCTAGAGACCCTGGCTGGCACGTACTGAAGGGCGGCTCCAGATCTGTCAAGGCACCTGAAGTGCATCTTCAGCATGCCGATGGCCTGTTCAGTCACACATCTGGTGGTGTTATGGAATTCACTGTAGCGCTATTGGGCTTCAGTGGTCGGGTTTCTGACGGGTGTCATGAGCCAAGTTTGCAGTGGTATCCCTTGTCGCCTAACAGCCACCCCTTAAGTCTGCGTCCAGGTCCGAAGAGATCAGGGAGCTTGGACAAAAGCATCATGGCAACTGTCCGGGAATCTCACGCACACCTGAATAAACATCTTTTTGTGGTTGCACACCAGCTGCACATTGATGGAGTGGAAGCCCTTGCGGTTGACAAATATTCCTGGTTGTTCTGGGGGTGCCCGGATTGCCATGTGTGTGCAGTCAATGGAGCCCTGCACCTACAGGAAGCTAGCCAGAGCCGCAAAGCCGAGCACCCACTCATTCTGACTGGCATTGACATAATTGCCGGCTCTGGCAAACAAGCCATCAGTGACCTGTCTTATGCATTTGTGTGCGGCCGACTGGGAAATCCTGGATATGTCTGCAGCAGAGCCCTGGAAGGATCCGGAGGCAAAAAAATTGACAGCAGTGGTGACTTTGACAGACACTGGTAAAGCGTGGACACCAGATCAAGCAGTCAGCGGGTCTTCTTCTAGGAGGCTGCAGATGTCTGCCACCACGTGATGTGACATCCTGAGCCTCCTGAGACACTGCTGTTCAGATATGTCAAGGAAACTGAGCCTCTGCCTATAGATACTGTTTCGTGGGTAGTGCCTCCTGCGAGCTGTACCTCTCTACTGGTCCCCTCTCTGCCGGTCGCCTCTCTGCTGGTGTGCAGCTACAGGTCCATGACCAGCAGGCTGCAGATGTTGTTGCTGGTCACCTTGGTCCTCATCTGAGGTCCAATCTAATGCAGCATAAACGGCCCCCATCCTGATGTGATAGAGCAAACCTCCAAAGTGTAGAAAGTAACCTCTCAGCAAAGGTACTGTGAGCAAACTCTTTCCCACTAGCGGGTAAGAAAGCAGCTGTGAGTACTGAGTATTTATCGGCATATTTCCCTGAGATTGATTGAGCCCCCTCAATTGCCGCTGTGTACTCGCCTTGCTTTCACTGGCGAGTTTCAGGAAGCCCGAGAAACCTGTGGACCCGATGCTAAAGTCAAAAGAGTGTGTCAATATCGCTCTAATTGAGCGATTAACATATGTTAATTGGCAACCCTTCTCCTGAGGGGGTTGTTAGCACGCAGCCTAACACGTTCCAGTGAAATGCGGAAGTTGGCGGGTTGGAGTTGGTTTCCCGACGCACTGTCTATTTCCCCGGTTTTAACCCACCCCCCCACCCCACCCGCACCCAAACCCACCCGCTCCTGCAGATTAAAATTCAGCTCTTACTTTCTTTTACTACATACTTGTTTTTAAATCATTTTTTCTTTTAAAGTCAGTAACGAACTTGCACTCATATAGAACATTATAGAACGGTTTGACTGAGAGACTGAACCTGGAATCTCGTCCTTTAATAAAATTGTTTGTTCTCATGTATAACTCATCCCCATTGTTCAACTAAATAAATACACATGCTGGTTAAAGACACAGGTATAAATAGTATGAGTGTGAAAATTCACCACTGCATTACCTTTAGTCCACCTTCTATGCAAATACCTATCTTGGGAGAATGGTAGAAGCACTCCACCAACTTTTTGGGAAACCTGGTGCATTAAGTATCACAACCAAGAACTCCTCATTATGCGTTGAAGTATGCTTCACCTCATTATAACAGTCCAGCTTTCTGCCAGTTATAACCAGGTGAAATGCTGGAGGGGATAACACAACATACCAATGAAATGAAACATGTAGACCGTAGCTTCTTGCTGTACTTGTGTCACAGCACTGGCACTAGGGGCAGTCCCAACTCTGTGGCAGTGCTACGATACAACAATGACAGCACTCTTGCAGCATGAGGACCTCACCTCAGGTAAAGTGCTGCCACCAGCAAACATAAATATCTGCTTTCAGTACTGAGGGCCACTGCAGACCACTGTCTGTTCTGACTACGCAGGGCTGGGCATTTCTACTTGCAGCACTTTCTGTTTGTGCAACACAAATCCATCAATAGGCACAATGAAGGACGCCACACTGTATCGACACTAGCCTTTTGCTGTAGTGATTGCGAGAAACCAAACCAACTCAGCTCTCTTAAATGCTACACCAGCGGCAGATACTGATCCAGTGGGAAACCATTACAACTGTGATTAAATAGCTGAAGGTCCTGCCTCTGATTTCATGTCATGTCATGGACTTTCCTCTCTGTTTATGTGCCTCACTATACTTGTGATTGAATCTGCAGTCGATGTACTAAAAAAAAATAAAGAGCCCCTGAAAATGCTGTTGGCTGCCTTTGAATATATGTATCCTTCCTATAGATGATGCAGGGTATCAATATTCCAATTTACTGTTAAACCATGATAGAACATAACCTTGTATCTGCAGTTCGCCATAGGCTGAGTTCTTGATCTTGGCCATGCCATCTTTAGAAGTGGCAAACAGCAGCTATGCAGTTCCTCACAAGGAAAATGATAGGGTGAAACACCACGGATTTCTCTTGCGCACCTTCTAGTGACTGGCTCAAGAATGACGTTGGCAGATCACTGAGAGCCTGCTGTATCAGCTGGAGAACAGTACATAATGTATCCGGATCGGACATTTCCCTCTCCATTTTGCCCCTTCTGCACGTTCCCTCCTCCAGCCAGGAGAGCACTTGGATTCTTTAGGACCGCCCTCAAATGCTGCTCCATAATCACCCGACAGGACGCCTGCTGCTGTGGGAAAGGAAGCCTAATCCTGGCTCATTACACCTTACCGGTTTGGGTAAACACCGCTGCACGTAGGTGTCCCCGGGTGGTTGTCGTTCAGCCAGAGATCAGCCAGTACCTGCTGGATGTTGGGCCGTTTAACCGGGTCAGGCTCAAGTAAGGACCGCAGAAAGTTAACAGCAGCTAGAAAAATAATGAAAATGATACCATAGCAATCATTGATCTCAGTGCAATATAAATACATCTCTCTCTCTAAGCAGATAAAAAAATGCTAAAGTATTAGATATTGTATAGTTTACACAAAAAAACCTCACCGAAGCCTATATTTGACATCTTTAAATGATTGCTCTCAATCTGTGACAGGACTTCATTCCAAACTGAGGCCTCATTTTGTTTTCAGCAGGGTTTTAAAGCAGCCGTCTGGTTTACATTAATTTAATGTTAACAGAAGCTTGTTCCAAACCCAGCCTATGATTAAACAGAGTGTTGCAGCCTAAAATATACAAATTAAACTCCGGTTAAGATTGTAAAAATATATCAGTTGGTTATACTTCTATTTCTGCAATGTATTAAATATATATGGTTATCAATTTTCATCTGAAAATACACATAAGAAGCAAAGAATAATAACTAATATGATATTGTATAAAGTATACAAAGGAAACATCCCACAGTTCATTTGTCAGATTTGAACGTTATTAAAACTGAGTTTAAAAATATGTTCATCTTTTCCAGCTTACAATATTGTCAAAAGTTGTTTTCAGTAGATTTTGAAAGCTGAGTATTACAGTGTGTTATGTTTTTATTTGAGAGTAACATTCTCTCTTTTCCTCCCTTTTTTTCCTCCCCTGCTTTGCACTAAATGCTGCTAGTGAGGTAAGACAGGCAAATTTTCTTCCCAAGCCTCCATCAATGCTGCCCTAAGCCAGTGTATGGCTCCTCTTTCCCTGTGAGAAAGAACCTGGCCTTTTCGGGTAGCCTCCCACAGCACCACTGCTCAGGTCAGAGGGTCAAACCTACATTATATAGCTTGAGGTAATTGCGTTTTCATGTGTGAATACACCATGCCACCACTCCATCCTTATTATGAAAGAAAGACTTGCATTTATATAGCGCCTTTCACGACCACCGGACGTCTCAAAGCGCTTTACAGCCAATGAAGTACTTTTGAAGTGTTGTCACTGTTGTGATGTGGAAATGCGGCAGCCAATTTGTGTACAGCAAGCTCCCACAAACAGCAATGTGATAATGACCAGATAATCTGTTTTTGTTACGTTGGTTGAGGGATAAATATATATTGGCCAGGACACCAGGGATAACTCCCCTGCTCTTCTTCGAAATACTGCCATGGGATCTTTTACGTCCACCTGAGAGAGCGGACGGGGCCTCGGTTTAACGTCTCATCCGAAAGACAGCACCTCCGACAGTGCAGCGCTCCCTCAGTACTGCACTGGAGTGTCAGCCTAGATTTATGTGCACAAGTCTCTGGAGTGGGACTTGAACCCACAACCTTCTGACTCAAGAGGCGAGTGTGCTACCCACTGAGCCACAGCTGACTACTATTATAGCAAAAAAACATAAGGAAAGATGGGACAGAAGCATATTCCTTATTTTAATGAAAAGGAAATGAAGTGATTCCCGATTCAACAGGAAATAAAGGGATTTGGCCTTCTGACAGGAAGGGAATTAAAACACTATCAGTAAGAGCACTGAAAGAGCCCTAAATGGTAGAATGAGTAAATGAGCTTCAGTGACCCTGTCCTGGTCCTACATTCTTGTGTTGTAACCATAACTTGATTTTCAACTTTGTTAGTGCCAGTGCAGACACGTCTGTCACATAAAATACTGCTATTTTAAAATGCGTGGCTCATTTTAATTGCTTGTGACTTTTGTTTTAGCTGCACAATTTGCAGATTTGTCTTTCCACGCAAACCAATTTAGACATTAATATTTTTAAAACCTTATGCCAGAGCGCAATTTTTAAGGCTTTCTTAATGTTGCACATGAGCACACACAGATCAGGCATACAAATAAATTTAAAAAATTAAAAAGTCAAGTTAAAATTCTAAATTAAGTTGGTGTCTATATATTAAGGAAGGCATATCAAAGCTCGATTCATCCCTTGAAACAGTCTTATACCCTAACAATTGTGCCTGATCTCACAAGCTATTTATTAACATTATTGGCTGGATGTCCTGTGTGCTAGCTGTACCGAAACTGTAAATTCATTCTTTATAAACGTATTTGCAATTTTTCTATATATAGTGCCAGGAAATTTCTTTCCAATCTTTATAAATATTGCAAAATGCTCTTCACTGGAGTCCCACCATATAGCAAAGGCCATACGCTAAAAGATCTTTTACTGTTGTATTTTTTAATGTTTTCAACCAAAGTTTCTAATGAGCTCCCATGATGGCTCAGTGAGAAAATTCATTATCTGCTGTGGTATTGACCAGTATAGACCAGAAGGGATCCTGATTCGATCTGGGCTTTGTGCTGCGATAACTGATTAGGGTTACAATGGGAGTGCAAGTATTGGCCATGGTGCCCTTTGCTAGAGAGGGGGATAAATCCATCAGGGTTCCCACAACCTAATTACCATCCAGTGACCCTTGTTGAAAAGTGCTTGTGTGGACATTGGTTAAGCACAAGATTGATGCTCCCCTTCTCCACGAACCAACAACTTATTCACACTCAATGGGATGGATAATGTGGTCCACGCACTACATGCACTTGTACCCCAGTGAGCTCACCTCACATGAAGTTAGTTTGATGGCACTCCCTTAGGTGTCATTCATGGTTCATTGGGTAGCACTCTTGTCTGAGTCAGAAGGTTGTGGGTTCAAGTCCCATTCCAGAGACTTGAGCACAAAATCTAGGCTAACCCTACAGTACTGAGGGAGTGCTGCATTGTCGCAGGTGCTGTCTTTCGGATGAGACATTAAACCGAGACCTTATCTACCATCTCAGGGAGCCATAAAAGATCGCATGGCACTATTTTGAAGAATAACAAGAGAGTTCTCTCCGGTGTCCGGGCCAATATTTATCCCTCAACGAATATCACTGAAACAAATTATCTGGTCATCATCACATTGCAGTTGTGCACAAAATTGGCTGCTGCATTTTCTACATTACTACAATAACTACACTTCAAATGTACTTAATTGGTTGTAAAGCGCTTTGGGATGTCCCGAGGTTGTGAAAGGCGCTATATAAATGAAAGTTATTTCTTTCTTTCATTCATCATCCATGGTACAGAGGGCAGTAGGGAACCTGTTCCAAGCCTCTGACGAAGCTGTTCTGAGAATGCGAAGGCCAGCACGAGGTGTGTGAGAGCAGCCCAGAGATGACCCGCATTCTGAAAGTTCCTCCTGCCTGACTTCAGGGAAATGTCCATCTTCTGCTCAATAACACCCACCCTTCCACAGCAATGTCAGGAACTCGATGTTGTGGGGACTGAATCTGCACCTCACCACTGCTCTGGTGCCAAACACATGCTGCTACCCCAATGTGCTGTGCCATCACAATGCCCCCAACCATAATTAAAATAGTAACATTGGCAGAGTGACAAGAGTGCTGCTCTGCCACGGTTTCACTAGTACATTTAAAAAGTTATATTTTGGTATATTTTTATTTAGCAACATTAAAAATAGCACTAACACCACTTAAGAGAACTATTTTGTTAAAGGGGAAGGTCACTGTAGAAGGAAATACTTTCAACATGTTTCCCTCTCTGTAGTCCCATCTCTGCTGACTTCCTGCCTCCACTCCATCCTCCTTTAACTTGGAGATTAGAGAAGGCAAAGAGCAACCTGGGCTATGAAAACAGAAAGTCATCTTGGAGGAAGATAGCTCTTTGCCAATGCTCCCCCCCCCCCCCCCCCCCCACTGAGATGGTGCAGGGGGGTGACTTTTATTAATGCAATACCCCGTGTGTATCTGCATGCTCACAAACATGTAAAAGTAATGTATTGGGAAGGGCTGAATTCAATTGGGGTGTCATCATGGGAGTCTACTACTGCCGAGAAAGAAACCAGTTACTCTAAAGCAACTGGCATCGTAGGTAAAATTACAGCCACAGCTTAAGTAACGCATTAAAAATATAAGCTTTTAAAATTTGCTGTGATGACCTGTACTTCATTCCTCTTCCGCAGTTACATTTCTAAATCATAACAAAGTTCCTAAAAGATAACGTAAAAAAATCCACAACATATGGCCTTTAAAAAAAAAGTGGTTTGACAAGGATTATTACTCCACGTCTGGATTCACTTTGTTTTGTTTAACACATTGAGAAACTAAAGTGACATAAATTTAAACCAGACTCCAGATACAGTGGGATCATGTTATTTGTAGTCAGGCTTGACACGACTCATTATGACAGTGCTCCAGTATGTTCCGCATTGTACCAGTTGCTGAAACTGATAACAGCTGCCATGACTCACCTACCATAAAATGAGGCCTATTAGTTGCAATGAATTTCATAGAATTGGATGAAATTTTGTTGTGCTATTTCAACATTAAATGTGTAATTGGTCTGGCATCGCTATGGTATGGGGCACTGGTTCTAACGATTTGTGTCACAGAGTGGTAGAACCCTGGTTGGCATACAAAGTTTCCCACATTAGGAAATACTCTCCTCTGATCACTATACGGGAGTGAAATTGTAAGCAAAGTGAAAAGATGTCCTATGTTCGCCATTACCAGTAAAATTGTAAAAAAATAAACACATTTACAATTTTTGGTAGAAATAACAAATATGGGAAATCTTTGCGACCAGGGGAAATCTCTCCTTATGGTGACCTCACAATTTCAGTCAGGCCACCTGAAAGAGGTGATGGCAATTCTATACATAAATGACCTCCTCCTGTGCTGTAATTGCCATGATTCAGTGTTAAGATAAGGAAAAGCTCTTCTCATAGCCATGCACCTTCTAGCAGTCAATTCAACAGCAGCTTTGGATTATAGTGATACAAAAGCAAAATACTGCAGATGCTGGAAATCTGAAATAAAAACAGAAAATGCTGGAAATACTCAGTAGGTCAGGCAGCATCTGTACAGAGAGAAACAGAGTTAACGTTTCAGGTCGATGACCCTTCGTCAGAACTGGAAAAAGTTGGAGATATAACAGGTTTTTAAGTAAGTGTAGGGGGCTTAAAACCTGTTACATCTCCAACTTTTTCCAGTTCTGACGAAGGGTCATCGATCTGAAACGTTAACTCTGATTCTCTCTCTCTACAGATGCTGCCTGACCTGTTGGATTATAGTGAGCTGCACAACCCCACGGGACAGCAAATGTTTTGAAATGGATATTAAAAGGGGGAAATGCTAAATCAGAATGGATATTTTTCAAATTTCAAGAATCATTTCGAATTTTTTTTTTGCCATCATTCAAAAATATTACTTCACATCACTATGGTAGGAGTTGAAGCAGTGGATTGGCAATATGTCTTCTCGTCACCTGTGGCCCTCAGCAGGACTTCATGTGTTAGTAGGGCTGGCTTTACAGCCATGTTACTATAGCCAAAATTATAGGAAGAGGCAGGAGAATAAAACAATGGGCTGGATTTTGCCAGCCCTGGGGAGGCGGGTTTGGAGGTGGGACTGCCGGGAAAATGGCAGAATTTAGGGGCGGGTGCCCAACCTGCCCCCAACCCGCCTCCATGCCATCTTGCCAGGAGGCGGGTAGCCGTCCCGCGCCAGGTCCCGTCTCCTTGGAGGCGGGAAAGGATTAAAGCCACTTAACTGCCTGTTAACAGGTAGTTAACAGGCAGAAAATAGGATTATCCCCTTTTTGCCCACATAAGTGCGGGCTTCCTGAAGGCTCCGATACCCGCCAGGGTCACCGAGGCGAGTAGTGGGTCTGCGGGGGTCAGAGGGGGTCCAAAAGTGTGCTGTGGAGGTGAGTGATGGGTGCAAGTGTGGAGAGGTGAGTATCTGAGGTAAGTGCAAAGTGTTAGAAAAAGTTTACTTATCTTTGTTTCTTCCTGCAGGCTTCAATCGGTGGGTATGCGGAGAGTCTCACACCTCCGTGGTAGAGATGACAGATGGCCGTTGCATTCTCCAATGCAACAATCATCTAATTTCTACAAAAGAAAGATGTTTGATGAGGTCTTGAAATCAAGAACTCATCAAACTACAGAGAATGTCAGTGTTTGACAGCTTCACAGAGCTGTCAAACGATGACAATTCATCTGTCAAAAATTTTTGACAGATGAAACGTCATACGTTGACGTTCTCTGCAACCGGCTTTCCCTTAATTGGCCTGCTAAGCCTGCTGGGCAGGCTTAACAAGGTCAATCAAGGGAAAATAGCGTGCGTTGGCCAGAAGTTGATGGAGGTGGGACTGAAACCCGACAAGTGGGAGTCCCGCCTCCAAAAGCTCCTCATTGGCAAAATCCAGACCAATGTGTTTAAAAACACAAAACCAAAGTAAAGTAGGTATGTAGAGTTGGTTTATGATCAGTCTGTGAAAGTGGCTCTCAAGCATGTTACTGCTCAGATTGTGGACCTCATTAAAGGTTTAGTGACTACCCTTGATTAAAGTATGCACAAAGTAGAAATGAACAGTGATAGAGAATGAGATCCCCTGCAACATGCAAAACCACAGTGGTCCTGGTATTTGTCTGGGTTGTGTTTCTTTTCTGTGTTTACTTGTGCCTGGATTCAATCCAACTTGGAAACGGGGCTCTTACATTGCCCTAAGATGTGATTAAATTATTTTGAATTGTTAGGTGCTTGACATGGGAGTTCCGTGTGCTGAAAATCACGGAATGTATGGAAATGAGTTTCAACTTTTGACCCACTATATTTATCTTCCTCAGAAAATATGCTCCAAGCAGGCAACAAAGAAGGGCAGCTTACCTATTCCCCATTGGCCCTTCTATTGATTCACATCAGCCTGCTGCATAATTGCCACCATAATTGCTACTATGGTTAGCCCTTGATTAATCTCAAATGCTGTGCCATTGAACGTGCACAGTGTAATCATGACTCAATAAGTGAGTTAGGCCATTTCCTATTAAAAATACCATGTTAGCTCCCCTAATGCTTCAACGAGTATATTTAGTGAGTAGCTGAGCCACACAGACCAGGAAGGTCCCAAGTTCATTCCCAGTCTATGCTAAGTTACCTGACCTTATGCCAAGCAAAATTTGGAAGTTCTACAATTGGCCTCAGCCCTCCTGCATTAGGGAGAAGAAAATTAGCCAGGGTACCTGCTCACGATCAAGTGACCCCTTCTGAAAGTATGTGGGTGTGGACACCAGGTGAGGACAGGATTGAGCTGGGTTGCAATCCCCCCATGGTTAAATAGACTGTCAACACTCAGGGCTTAATGGGCACTGAAACAGATACTGGTGCTTGCAAGATCATATCCCAGCAAGGAGCTACTGCCTTTGAGAGAGGAGGGAAGAGGACGGGAGAAAATCATTGCAAAAAAAAAAATGTAAAATAAATTTTTTCATGTTATTTTTAAATGAAAATATGTTGTGTTGTCATTACACCAGAAGATACTTGTATTTTTGTTAGATTTGCCCCAAGCACCTCTCTAGCCCAGCTTGCTCTTTTCTCTCCACATCAGTTGAAGAGCATCATTGACAGGGGCCTGGCAGCAGATTGACTGCTCAGCCACTCAGCCTGGGGAAATTGTTCCCAGAAACATCTGCATTAAAAACTGCACATGAAATAATTATAATTAAAGTCTGAAAAATACATACACTATCTTGATAAAGCACACGGAAGCGAATGCGGGCACTTTTGAAATAATATATTGCACATACACTGAGATCAGGAATGTACATTATGCCAATACAGTGAATGTAAATGAAACTAAAGTTTGTAATCGGATTTCCTGTTGCGGTCGCCCTTTAAAAGTGCTGAGGCGATTGGTCCCTTAGTAACGTGCATCAAACAGCTGCATGGATCTGCTGTCATATCATAAAATCCTGGATCTGTTATTACCTGATGAGAGATGGGCGGGTAGGGGATTAAGGTCTTTATCCACCATTTTCTGATGCAAAGCTCTGAGGCTGAATGGCTCCACTGTGAATGGTAAGGTGCCAGTCAGCATTGCATAGGTATTGACGCCACTAAAAAAATAAAAAATGAAGTATTAGCAGATGTGCCATCATATAATGGGTGGAACTATTACTCCCTTTCCCCCCTCCCTTTCCCCCATCTATACTGCAACTGCAAACTCACATTAGTTGCAAATCTCCTGCTGAACTGCAACAGCCAGTCACATGAACACAACCCGGGAGTTATGTATTCCGACATTAGCTCAAAATAAAAAATCCCCATCTTTTGACCTTGAAGTTGGTTTGTGGTTTCTAAGTGGAAGATTTCGATCATTAGGAATACCATACAAATTGAACTGGGCTAGCCTTAATTGTTGTCGCTGTGCAAAATGTGATTTGGGAAATATCATGCATCAGTAAAGTAACTGCAAACATAATTTGTCTGGGGGAAAAAAAATCACTAATGCAGTGATATTGTGATGTGCAAAATAAAACGAGTTCAAAAAAACTGCACTTTAAAGGTCAGTCAACATAAGGATACAGTATTTTTAAAGAGCAAGATAAGACAAGTTGAAGATGTTTGCTTTCATTGAATGTGCATTTTTTAAACCCAGTTTAGTCACCAGTAAAGCACTTACATTGACCATATATCCACTTTGGGACCGTATTTCTTGCGTGCTAAAAGCTCCGGAGCTGCGTAGGCCGGACTCCCACACTGAGTGCTGAAAGGGTCAGAATAACCCAAAATACCAGCACAGTTACTCAATCCGAAATCTGGTGAATCCAAGGGAAGGAATATCATGATGAAGGCGGACTTGTACAATCGTTTTCAGTCTCACAATACTGTGATTTATGCTGGAAGAATTTTCCTTTCCTAAATAACATTTAAACAGTCTTTCACAAATGCACACATCAAATGCAAAATATTTCATTTTCTCAGTCTTGTCAGTTGACACCCTTTCATCTTAAACGTCCAGCACTATACACTTCCCGCTACAATTAAGAGAATGCAATTTCCATGTTCAACAACATTTCTGTTTCAATCTATTCCTATTTTGAAGTCGAAAATGAGAAGTCGCACAACACCAGGTTATAGTCCAACAGATTTATTTAATTTTACAAGCTTTCGAAGCAGTTCGCTCCTTCGTCAGGTAAGTTAGCAAGCTTGTAAAATTAAATAAATCTGTTGGACTATAACCTGGTGTTGTGCGACTTCTCATTTTTGTCCACCCCAGTCCAACGCCGGCATCTCCACATCATATTTTGAAGTCATTGCCCCAGAAATTTGAATTATCCAATAATTTGAATTAAGCAATTGAATTACAATTTAATTATCCAGTAATTCCAAATTAAGTACTTTGAATTAACAGCAGTATTGCTAAAATTTAAACATTTCTGTTTCTTAATATTTCTCTTTCAGAATTCATTGTAATACCATGCATTTATATAACTCCCCAATGTCAATATATCTCAAACACTTCCCAGAATGAATGACATTTGTAGTGCAGTGAATATCGTTATGTAGATAAAAATTGTATCCATAACCAACAGTTTACCTTTCATGTTTAGTATCCCATTCAACATTTTGTTACTAATCTCAGAATTTTGGTCATTCTCCCTGAATAGATTTCTTATTTCACGGTTTACTCTTTAACAACTCAAATTAAGAAAAACAGAAAATGCTGAAATTCACAGCAGAGTGATCAGAATCTGAAAGAGAAAAAAGACAGGTTAACATTTTGGGTGTGAACTTCTTCTCAAGACAAAGGTCCCATCCAAAACATTAATGTATCTTTTCTCCTTCAAACACTGACTGACCAGCCCTGTCTTCCCAGCATTTTCTGTTCATATTTCACACAGCTAGTATTTGAGGTTTTCCTTTCCAACTCCACCCAATTGTCGCTTTCTAATTTCAACTCCTGCCTCCTCCCTCTCCCAGAACAACATTCTAATTTTGGCTTAACTCTTCCCAACCTTTTTAATGTCACAGCACAGTATTCCCTTCCAAATCTCTCTTTCAGTGAACCAACTACCCAGAAAAATTGCAAAGCACCTATTCCCCTCCCAGCTCGGAACACATGTTGACTGAGCATACCTATTAATTTTATATTGTTCTTTTCATCAAGTAAAAGGTTTTCAATCTTCAAATCTCTGCAAAAAAAAAATGAAATTCAAGAATTCATTCAGAAAACCTCCTGTTACATAGAAATAACTTTGAACTGAAAGAGCGAGGAATTATTGAAAAAAATTATCACACTTTTGGAAGAGGAAGAGAGTTGGTGTCAAAGTGATGAAGTTACTCTAAAAATATGTAATTACTCAAGGTCAGTACTTTTACAAAATGTGAATGAAGCTGTTGAACACTGGGTGGGGTGTTTACTGCCTACTAAATGTGCAGTGTTCCTCTGGGGAACTGTTAGTCTTGTTTTTGGTAAATTAGACATTGCTGGTTACAAAGAAATGAAAAATATCTTCATTCTATTCCTCTGAAGTACTATTTTACAGCAACACATTGTAAATCGTCATTGATGCACTTCCAATGGCTCAGTGTACTCTTTTATTGGGGTGATTAAACAAAATTGACTGTAAATTAATAAAACTTTAAAGGAACCTTAACAAATGAATTTAAAATTTGGTTGGCTGGGGTGATGATGCACTCCAGTATGGCTCAGTGTACTGCGTGAAGGTCCAGAGATTTTGTACTAGACCAAGGGTTAAAATTCCCGTGTCTGCTGGTTAATGTGCTTGCTTCAAATTCTTGTGCGCTATTCAACTCAGAAGTTAATTAATTGGTTACAAAAAAAAGTGCACACGGGGAATTGATGCAAACGCATTGGCCCAGAAATTCGGCCGAATACGGGAGAGTACGCACTGTGTACTCACCCGTATTCGGTCCCGAAGTGCCGGTTTCCTGCATGCACTACGCATGCGTGGGAAACCGGCACTTCCGATATTGCGAAGGGGGCGGTTCCCAAGTGAACCGCGTGCGCACTACAGGCTGTGCGCACGCAGCGCACTTAGGTTTTTTTTCAGGTTTGAACGCGAGGGTAAGTATGGAAGATTTTACACATGAAAAAAGGAGGCGTAAGACCCCCTTTTAACAAGGTAAGTAGTTAATTAAGTATTATTTTAAATTTTTTTCAACAGGTTTATCTTTTTTTAGAGACTTTAAAGAAAGGTAAGTTTATTTTTATAACTTTTAAAAAGAATTTAAATTTTTTCAAAAATTTAAATTTTTGTTTAAAGTGGTTAATTTATTTAACTATAGTTATTTTATTAATGTGATGGGGTTTTTTTAAATTTAATTGAGGTTTAGCTGTTCTTTTGGGGCAAGTTGTATTCATAGTTTTGACAGTTCTCCTGTCAAAACTATGAATGAAAGATGGTGTGCTGCCATTGGCTCTAACTGGCCCACGTGATCCCAGAGGTCGCATCGAACTAACTGCGCCTCTGGGACACACACACACTGCGCGCCGGCACCAGGGAGAGGCCCAGGAACCGAAGTTCGTGTGGGCCCGAACCATAAAGGCAGGCGCGGTAGGTAAGATCGCGCCTGATCCTTACCCCCGCGGCAACCATCGAAGTCTAATTTCTGGGCCATTAACTAATTGGTGCACAGAGGAACTTCCTCTTGCAGGTGCGCGGCAAACTCTCTGGTGTGGCAGCATCGCAGCTTCGGAACAGCGCAGGTATGTACGGTTTGTGACTGCAATCAATGGCTACTCCAGTGTCACTTCCAAGCTCCGACTGTAATCCCAGAATAAATTAAAATGCAGTCATTTTAAGTCCTAATATAAACTGGATTCTAGGAAATAGCTTGACATTGTTTTGGCCCGTGTGTGAGTATCAGCTATGTAGAAAAGTATTACAGTGTTATTGATTCTTACTGGCCAAAGTAAGATGAGCAATCTGTGAGAAAAGTACAATAAAAATAGTTACTTGATAGGTTGTGTTTATCCTTCAGTATAGCACTTGTTATAATGATGGTTTGTTCAGTAACTATGTGTAATTTTCCTCATGCTCATTTTAAAGTATGAGCTTCAATTGTTCAAATCCCTGATTTTTCTACTCTTATGATGTATATTATTATGTACATTAATGATTTAGATATGAATGTTGGAGGTATGATCAGTAAGTTTGCAGATGACACGAAAATAGCGAGGAGGGAAGCCTCAGGCTACAGGACGATATAGACGGGATGGTTAGATGGGCAGAACAGTGGCAAATGGAATTTAACCCTGAAAAGTGTGAGGTGATGCATTTTGGGAGGACTAACAAGGCAAGGGAATACACAATGAATGGTAGGATCCTAGGAAGGACAGAGGATCAGAGGGACCTTGGTGTGCATGTACATAGATCCCTGAAGGCAGCAGGACAGGTAGATAAGGTGGTTAAAAAGGCATATGGGATACTTGCCTTCATTAGCCGAGGCATAGAATATAAGAGCAGGGAGGTTATGATGGAGCTGTACAAAACGCTAGTTAGGCCACAGCTGGAATACTGTGTGCAGTTCTGGTCGCCACACTATAGGAGGGATGTGATTGCATTGGAGAGGGTGCAGAGGAGATTCACCAGGATGTTACCTGGGCTGGAGCGCTTCAGCTATGAAGAGAGACTGGACAGGCTGGGGTTGTTTTCCTTAGAGCAGAGAAGGCTGAGGGGGGACCTGATTGAGGTGTACAAAATTATGAGGGGCATAGATAGGGTAGATAGAAAGGAACTTTTCCCCTTCGTAGAGGGGTCAATAACCAGGGGGCATAGTTTCAAGGTAAGGGGCAGGAGGTTTAGAGGGGATTTGAGGAAAAACTTTTTCACCCAGAGGGTGGTTAGAATCTGGACCTCACTGCCTGAAAGGGTGGTAGAGGCAGGAACCCTCACAACATTCAAGAAGCATTTAGATGAGCACTTGAAATGCCATAGCATACAAGGCTAGGACCAAGTGCTGGAAAATGGGATTAGAATAGATAGGGCTTGATGGCCGGCGCGGACACAATGGGCCGAAGGGCCTCTTTCTGTGCTGTATAACTCTATGACTCTATGACTATCCCGAGCATGTTAATCTAAGCTAGTATAAATTGCCTATAAATTGCCTCGATGTGAAGGGGGAAAAAATCAACCAAGTTGTCCACTCCTGGTTGCAATCCAGAGACTCTTGCTGAAAAGTGCATCAGTATGGATGTTGAATGAGCACAGGATCCAGACTGGCTGCGATGCCCACTCAGCTTTAGGTTAAAAGAGCATATTTAGGTTTCCAAAGTTCTGAAGCTTATTGCAGCCATACTTCTCCACCTTTGTCTGTTGCTGAGTTAGCCCCAGGAGATCCAGCTGCTTATCTAACCATCTTCTCCCCACTGCACCTCATGGTTACATCCCCTGTGCCCTTTACTCCTCCCCCAAAGTTGAATAGTCAATCAACACACATTGTCTACACGCACACATGAAGAATAGCTACTGGGTGAGGTACTGGAGCACTCCCGGCAGCCAGAATGTGTCATGATCTTCAGTAAAGGAGAAGAAAAAAAAGGAAGAGAAGCTATTTTTAGTAACATCTGCTTTATAGTCTAGATAATCAGAATTAGTTCCGTAACATGTTTGAAATTACCACAAACTCTCGAATCAGGGGATACTTGCTCAAGCTTTGAAAAGGAAAGATGTACAGACAGTTTAGACTTAACCTCTTTACACCGAGAGTTATGAAAATATGCAAACAGCTGCTGAAGGAGGCAGTGGAGGCAGATAAGTGTGGAAAGACTTAAGCGAGAATTCGATAGATATTTGAGGAAGTGAACTATTGAGAAGCATTGGTTATTGGGACCAGCCAGATAGACTGTGTTTTCCATTCCTATATTATTATTTTATAGTTAAAATTTTGAACTGACAATTGATAGACTTATTATTGCGTTGAGAGTATTCGTTTTTGGAACTAGTCAGATGGACCAAAATTCTATTTTCTGGTCCTGTACATTCCGTGTGTTTCTATGATTTGAAAGCAATAAATATTTTTTTTCCCTTAGGCTACGAACAGATTTCTAAAATAAATGCTGTAAAATGCTCCAGAAAAATCAAATGAAGATATTTTATATCTTTGTAGCGTCAATTTAGTAGCGAATCCTTCTTGAAATATTTAACAGGCAATAAACATTACATTTCCACAAATATCAAACAATTTCACCACACCTCTTGGAAATGGCAAACACATTGAATGCTCGCTAGAATAAATTTGATTAATCATATCAGAATATCATGAAAAAAGTTGGAATTACAATCGGTTTTAAATTGAGAATGAGGATATTCCTAAATGTAAATCATTCATTCAAAAGACAAAATTGTTTAAATATACAAAAACTAAAGATACATGTTACAACTTCTGCCAAGTTATTTTAGTGCCATATTGCACAAACAATTATTTACCAAATCATTTAAGAAAACATATCAGAAAAAAAGCCATTCAGTCCATTGAAGATTAACTTTCCCATCACAACAGCAACATCACACCATCACCATGTATTTTGAATAACTGAATGTTTTTGTTTCCATTACCTTGTTTGGCAGGTTATGCCAAATATGATCACTTGTTGAGTAAAGATGTTTATCATGCTATGCATTCAAAATTTCCTTTATCACGTCTCTATTTATATTCTACTTTCGTTAAACAACTGTAACAGTGATGACAGAAAATAGACTGAAAGCCCTTCCATCATCCCACTGGCAGTTTCATGGTATTTGTGCTGATATATTTTCAAGTTGTGGCATGTCTTTTTGTTGTTAAGTACAGAACCACGAGGCAAATGTGCATTCATGGTAGGCATCATGATGGTTTCAGTGCTCTATAATGATGCCATCTCGTTGGGCTGTTTTATAAGGTCATAATTAGTTGTTGAGACCAAATAGAAGAACATAGAGCTATTAAAATAACAGTTGTGCAACACACACACACACACACCCCTTCACCTACCTACCTGTGGACCACTCCTGCCCGGTGTAGATGCTCCACTGCTAGAGTGAGCTGCCTGATGTATCGGCGTGCCTCTGCTTCTTCCAATATCTTTCTGTCATACATTTTGTGCATTAAGTTGCCTCCTGTGCAGAGCTCCATTACCAAGTAGTAGCTGTTCTCTGTTTCTAATATGTCCAAAAGCTGTGTAATATTCGGATGTCTGATCATTTGGTGAATCTGCCCTTCTCTTCGCAGGTTCTTTGTTACATAGGAGTCTTTTTTGGCTTTCTTCTTATCAATGACTTTCACGGCCACCTAACAGTTTACAGAAGTTATGATTAATGCTCAGCAGTGGATAGCACTCCAGCCTGTGTGTGTAGCCAACTGACTAGTTAATTCCTTTTGGAAAGATAATAAAAAGTATGCCATGTTGTCACTTGGATTTTATGAGTGTATGTAATGTTCATACTATGTCCACTTGAACTGTGGAAAACACCCAGCAGTACAATTACCGAGTCTGGAGAGTGCACTTTGAATGATATATTGTTGTACTAAGTGAAGTATTGGTGATTACAGATCTGTAACCGATGGTAACTATTATGTATTGAATTAAAAGTATCACACAAGATGTGTATTGTACAATATTAAAGTATTATTGTCTTACGGTAATTTTTTTCTTTAGTATATCTGGCCCAACACATTGAATAATTCTGGCAACAACACTGAATACATCCATTTCTCAAAACATGTTTTACAGATTCTGGGACTTTTGATTGTGATCGTAACAAGTTTATAATGTCACTGGTGGCCATTTTGTATTTCATCCAAACTCACCTAGTTCTGAAGGACATAAGATTTAATAGAAGGAAGTTATGGTTCTGACTGACTAAAGATTTTCATAGTTCTCTGCTCACCAAAGAAGTGAATGTGCTGTGTACTGCTATCAGTTGGCTTGGACTGATATCTGATCATGTCACGATTTGAAAACAAGCTAGAACTTGATTGCAAGAAGGCACATTTAACATGTGTTGAAGGTCAACTGTGCAAGGGGTCACCAGTGGATATAGTATCTCAGTGGCCATAGCCTGCTAAAGGTGAACAAGTACAAAAACATTACTAACATGTTTCATTCCAGTCTCAGAAAAGCAACTCCTACTAGGTCAATGCTGCATTCATAGATGCCATGATGCGGAGATGCCGGTGTTGGACTGGGGTGGACAAAAGTGAGAAGTCGCACAACACCAGGTTATAGTCCAACAGCTTTATTTGAAATCACAAGCTTTTGGAGCGCTGCTCCTTCGTCAGACTTCACCTGACGAAGGAGCAGCGCTCCGAAAGCTTGTGATTTCAAATAAAGTTGTTGGACTATAACCTGGTGTTGTGCGACTTCTCGCATTCATAGATACTATAGGGGCCATTGTAGTGGCAAAAGTGAGACTGCCACTTTAATGCCAAGTCTTTTTGATGTAAAGTCATGCCCACAGCTGCCGGGATGAGACCATCCAAAATGATATTTTATCTCATTTGCAGTACAGAAGTAGGTTTGAAAGCAATTCTGTCCATTTGCAATTTTGCCTCCTGTTAATAAAGCTACCTTCTTTAGACTACAAAGTGATTTTATCAGGAGGAAGAAGCAGAAAGTATCAGCCAAAAAAATGTTCATGGCCAACCCAACTGCTTTTATCTGTTTCACACCTTCCCTTTTCTACCCCTATTGTAATCGAAGTAATCATGGAGCATTTGCCGCCAGCATGATTCTTCTCTGCTCTAGAAAAATAATTAGGTATCAGCCTTGGAAAGGAATAAAGGAACATAGGAACAGGAGGAAGCCATTAAGCCCCTTGATCCTGTTCTGCTGTTCTATTAGAGCATGGCTGATCTGTACCTCAACTCCATTTGCCTGCCTTTGTTCCATATCCCTCGATATCCTTACCTAACAAAACTCTATGAATCTCAAGTCTTGAAAATTTCAATTGACCTAGCATCCACAGCCGTGGTTTTATGAAAGGGAAATCGTGTTTGACAAATTTATTACAGTTCTTTGAGGATGTAATGAGCAGGGTGGATAAAGGGGAACCAGTAGATGTAGTGTATTTGGATTTCCAAAAGGCATTCGACAAGGTGTCACATAAAAAGTTACTGCACAAGAGCTCATAGTGTTGGAGGTAATATATTAGCATGGATAGAGGATTGGCTAACTAACAGAAAACAGAGAGTCAGGATAAATGGTTCATTTTCAGGTTGGCAAACTGTAACTAGTGGGGTGCCACAGGGATCAGTGCTGGGGCCTCAACTATTTACAATCTATATTAATGACTTGGATGAAGGGACCGAGTGTACTGTAGCCAAATTTGCTAACAATACAAAGATAGGCGGGAAAGTAAGTTATGAGGAGGACACAAAAGAGTCTGCAAAGCAATATAGATAGGTTAAGTGAGTGGTCAAAAATTTGGCAGATGGAGTATAATGTGGGAAAATGTGAGGTTATCCACTTTGGTAGGAATAGAAAAGCAAAATATTATTTAAATGGAGAGAGACTACAGAATGCTGCAGTACAGAGGGATCTGGGTGTCCTCGTACATGAAACACAAAAAGTTAGCATGCAGGTACAGCAAGTAATTAGGAAGGCAAATGGAATGTTGGCCTTTGTGGCAAGGGGGATGGAGTATAAAAGTAGGGAAGTCTTGCTACAACTGTACAGGGTGTTGATGAGATCACACCTAGAGTACTGCGTACAGTTTTGATCTCCTTATTTAAGGAGGGATATACTTGCATTGGAGGCAGTTCAGAGAAGGTTCACTAGGTTGATTCCTGGGATGAAGTGGTTGTCTTATGAGGAAAGGTTGAGCAGGTAGGGCCTATATTCATTGGAGTTTAGAAGAACAAGAGGTGATCTTATTGAAACATATAAGATTTTGAGGGGGCTTGACAGGGTAGATGCTGAGAGGATGATTCCCCTCGTGGGGGAATCTAGAACTAGGGGCATAGTTTCAGAATAAGGGGTTTCCCATTTAAGATGGAGATGAGGAGGAATTTCTTCTCTCAGAGGGTCATGAATCTTTGGAATTCTCTACCTCAGAGAGCTGTGGAGGCTGAGTCATTGAATATGTTCAAGGCTGAGATAGACAGAATTTTGAACTACAGGGGAGTTAAGGGTTATGGGGAATAGGCAGAAAACGGCAACATGGTGGCATAGTGGTTAGCACTGTTGCATCACAGCGCCAGGGACCCGGGTTCAAATCCAGCCTCGGGTGACTGTGTGTGTGGAGTTTGCACATTCTCCCCGTGTCTGCATGGGTTTCCTCCGGGTGCTCCGGTTTCCTCCCACAGTTCAAAGATGTGCAGGTTAGGTTGATTTGGCTATGATAACTTGACCCCTAGTGTTAGGGGGGATTAAATACGTGGGGTTACGGGGATAGGGTGGGATATGTGTCGGTGCAGGCTCGATGGGCCGAAATGGCCTCTATCTGCACTGTGGGGATTCTGTGATTCTGTGAAAAGTGGAGTTGAGGCCAAGATCAGATCAGTCATGATCTTATTGAATGGCAGAGCAGGCTCGGGGCTGAATCTCCTGCTCCTTATATTCTTCTGCTGTTTGTGAAGCTTGCTGTGCACAAATTGGCTGCCGTGTTTTCTACATTACAACAGTGACTACACTTCAAAAGTACTTTGGCTGTAAAGAACTTTGCGATGTCCTGAGGTAATGAAAGGCGCTATATAAATGCAAGTCTTTCTTTTTCTTTTTAAACCTCTCCGCCTCTCTATCCTCCTTTAAGATGCTACTTAAAACCTGCCTCTTTGAACAAAATCTCGGTCACCTGTCCCAATAATTCTTTACGTGGCTCCGTATCAAATTTTGTTTGATAACGCTCCTGTGAAGCACCTTGTTTTACTGCGTCAATGCAGGTTGTTGTTGTTGTCACTGCTTGGGAGCAGGTGTTTTTTGTAAGTAGCTACTGAGAGTGTAATGTCCTCTTTAGACTGTGACAAAGGCTGCTGTAACATTTTCTATTTCAATGGGAAAATGTCCAAAGTCTGTTTTCCCCCCCTCTATAATCATCCATGGCCTGTGCTATCCTCCTCCGTCAGAAGAGTGAGATGAGATCATTTTGCAGCCTTGTGATCTTACACTATGGAGAATGCTGCTTCTGGGCTGGTACTTCAGAAGGCATGCTCATATGTTTCAGGAGCCCCTTCCCCAAGTTGGTTTGCCTCTCCCTTTCCACCAACAACCTGACCATAAAGATCGGTGAAGCTCACCAGGGGAATCAGGTCAATGTTAGCTGAGTTGAAGTTGTTAGCTTGGTTGAGGAAATGTTTGGATTTTGCGCAGAATTAACATTTCAAACTGAACACTGTTATTACAACTCATGCCAATCTAGACTTAGACTAAAAATATACAGAACTATATATACCCCAAACTAAGGGACACCATCAAATGGCAAAGAATTAATTAGATTTGTAAAAAGATTGTGTGCACAATGAGATAATTGGTTATTTGTTTTTTGTTTTAACCTAACACAAACAAAACTAATAAAGGGAAATGACTGCATTGAGCATGCACTGGAGTGCAAACTTACCAAAAATGACAGCCTTTGAGTTGAGTTCCGAGCAGGCTGTACCAGGAAATTACTATCTAAAAATTCTAGACACAGTGACAACAGCCCTTTCAATTCAATCAGTTTCACCCAATTTATTAGTAGTTCAACCATCTCTTTGTGCTAATTACACGAAGATAGTGGAAATGAGTTGAGCATGGCTGCTAAAATGAGTACTGAACACCAACACTGGCAGCCAAGGTATTGATCCTTGATTGTCATTCAAACTCAGTTTTCTGTCTCAGTAATTTTCTTCCTTTTTTGCCTGGTTTTCCTCCCTGTTCTACTGAAGGCGGGGGCATTCTGAGGTACAGTACCACAAGTGGCAATTTCCCTCTAGTATCTTGTCAAATATGGCCATTTGTGAGCCTGGCCAAGTGATTGCTTGAGAGCAAGCTATTTGACTGTCAGGCACAATCCTGACCCTCTCTTCTCCTTATACCCAAACATGCACATTTTTCAGCAGAGGCCACTGAATATCAATCAGGGACAGGAACCATGGCTAATTCTTTTCTTCTCCAGAGCCATGGAGCCCGACATCAACTGTAGCTTCCTCACTGTATTTTGGCTTTGATGAACTTACTCAGCAGGAAGCAGGATCAAAGCTGGAACTTTCCTGGAATGACGGCTAAGTATTACATTGATGCCCCAATTGGCAAGGTTTGATGGCTTTGAGCCACAATGATGGGGGTGAAGGACTTGGGAGTTAGGAAGTGCCCTCTCTCAGGCTAAAAGAAAGCACTGAAGTAGATTATCTTAACACTTTCTGTTAGCAAATACAGAAAAGATGACTAAATCCATGACCCAGACCTTCGTGAGGTCAGCAGGGAGTGAAGAAATTGAGATAAGAAGAAAAAAATAACTCAATGATGGAAATCTGAAAATACTGGAACTACACAGCAGGTCCATCATTATCTTAAAAGCAAAAGGATGGGCTAACACACCTCTGACCGAGGGTGTCCATCCCAGGTTAACACATCTCTAACCAATGTCCATCCCAGGTTAACACACCTCTGACCGAGGGTGTCCATCACAGGTTAACACACCTCTGACTGAGGGTGTCCATCCCAGGTTAACACACCTCTAACCAATGTCCATCCCAGGTTAACACACCTCTGACCGAGGGTGTCCATATCAGGTTAACACACCTCTGACTGAGGGTGTCCATCCCAGGTTAACACACCTCTGACTGAGGGTGTCCATCCCAGGTTAACACACCTCTAACCAATGTCCATCCCAGGTTAACACACCTCTGACCGAGGGTGTCCATCCCAGGTTAACACACCTCTGACCTCTGTCCATCCCAGGTTAATGTCCATCCCAGGTTAACACATCTCTGACCGAGGGTGTCCATCCCAGGTTAACACACCTCTGACCAATGTCCATCCCAGGTTAACACACCTCTGACCAATGTCCATCCCAAGTTAACACACCTCTGACCGAGGGTGTCCATATCAGGTTAACACACCTCTGACCGAGGGTGTCCATCCCAGGTTAACACACCTCTGACCGAGGGTGTCCATCCCAGGTTAACACACCTCTGACCAATGTCCATCCCAAGTTAACACACCTCTGACCGAGGGTGTCCATATCAGGTTAACACACCTCTGACCGAGGGTGTCCATCCCAGGTTAACACACCTCTGACCGAGGGTGTCCATCCCAGGTTAACACACCTTTGACCAATGTCCATCCCAGGTTAACACACCTCTGACCAATGTCCATCCCAAGTTAACACACCTCTGACCACTGGTGCCCATCCCAAACGTTAACCTGTCTTCCTCCAGATGCGGACAGATGTTCTGTATTTCCCACATTTTTTGAGGAAATACGGGAAGAGGAATTTATTTCACGTACTATAATCGTCCCGCCAGTAAACTAAAATTCTAGAAACATTGGTGTTTGTCTGGATCTTCCATACAGGTGTGAAACACACGCCGTTTTTCTTTTTTAAACGTTTTCCTTGTGTTTCAGCCAATTGCCCGACAAGGATCCACGTGAACGTAAAACTCAAAATTTGAACCGAGAAAGGAAATTACCTTTTCACCAGTCAGGACGTGCAATCCTTCTCTAACTTTGGCGAAAGATCCTTCTCCTAACTTCCTCCCAATCAGGTAGCTCCCCACCCGCTTGGTGTGGTGGAAATTCCGGATCGATTCTCGAGAAACGTGGGCCACGGAAAGTGGAAGGTAAATTTCCGAATTGGGAACGGGGAGCTCTCCCGGCGCGGGATGGTCTAGGCTCTCCCCGGCGGCTGCTGGCATCCTGGGGCTGGGAAATGTCTTGACTTGCCCTCCTCCAGCCGGGAAGTAGCCGCGATCGGAAAGGGAGAAGCGAAGTCAGCACTGACAAGACAAGATAAATAATCACCGCCGATTTCCAAAGCTGACTAACAGTAATCCAGCATTAGACAAAAAAAAACATCCACGCAACAAAGCGAATTGAAGGAACGCGCCCTGGGGGGAAGTTTCCAGTTACTTTCCACTTATTGACAAAAAAAGTCATTTAGTCAAACAAATTCATTTTTTTTCCACGTCCCTGCAATGTTTACATCTGAGGCGGTTAGCAGCTCATGTCAAATGCAGATCTTCATTCCGACAGTACTTCCTGTTAGTGGGGCAGTCACAGGGGGGTTCAAAAGTCGGTAGGCAAAGTAATGAGTCAACTTTCAAACAGCAAGTCTTGCATATTTCTCTTCCGATATCCACCCCACCCACCAGCTGATTTGCCGCTCAGTTCGATACCAGCAATTATTTACTGGTCCCGTCTCAGGAAGATACTCGTTAGGGGATTTTTTTTTCAGCTCGATTCCATTATTCCCATCTGATCCTTCGGGAACAGATGCGACGCTGCGTGGCGAAACATCTTGTAAATTTCTGGTCAGTTTCAGTCACTGGAGCGCGCTCTCTCTCTCACACACACTGAGCTGCAGGAAGGGGAAGAAAAAAGGGGACTGCTGATTTAATCTTTGAAACTTCTCAGATTTCTGGAAGGCGGGAGCGATCCTGGCCTCTTCCTCTTGTAAACGAGAAGAGGAATGATTCGTCTCTCTGGAGTTGTGGGTTTTTTTTGCCTTCCCCCTCTCTCTCTCCTCTCAAATGTGATTGTTCTTTCCTGCCGTGGCCCACCTTTTATTAATTGCACCTTTCCACGAGCCTAGTCTTTAATCTGCTTCCTTTGAAATCTCTCTGCTTTTTCATCCAGTAAACTTCTTTCTGATTTCTGCTTCTTCTTGAAGTAGAAAGTCTCCTCCAAATATTACACGTTAAAACTCTTTTTATTTTCCTTCTTATGTTGAACCAATTCAACATCATCTGTTCTTTTTCTCCCCCCTCATCCTCTTCCAAAACAGCGTCTAACTCCCCCCGGGTTTCTCCTTTTTGCCGCTGTATCTCTTTCCAATTTTCTTGGGGGGGGAAGAAGGGGAATCATGAACAATTTTTTTTACCTTTCTGCCGGCGTTTAAATGCATTTCATCTTGTCTATCACCGTATGTATCCCGAGTCCACTTTCTAACTTGTGCTGTCCTCTAATGTGTCTGTCCCTTTGACTAAGTCTTACTTTGTCTCTCTGAGTTTTCTCCCCCCCCCCCCCTCTCCTGATTTTTTGTTTTGTTCTTTCTCGCCCTCTTCTCTATTTTCTCTCCTGGTTTGCCGTTGCTCACTCTCTTGTCTCTCCCCCTTTCTCGGAGTTTGTGTCTTGTATGTTCACTCTATTTTTCTCCCCGTTTCTTTTTCTGCCCTTCAATATGTTGGCTCTTTCTCCTTTGTTTTTCCGAGTCTCCCCTCACTTTGTTATATATTTTCCTTTCTGTTTTAAGCTGCCTACACTCACTCTCCCCCAATCCCCCCATTTTACTTTGTCCCCTTTATTTCTTCTATCTACCCCCTTTTTTTTAAAATCTCACCCTCGCCGCTTTCTTTTACATTCTTTTCCGTCTGCCGCCGGCACTTGCTCCCTACTGTTTTGCCTCTTGCCATGCTCACCAGGGGATCTCTTCTGAGTCGGTCACGCTGATTAAGGGCCTCGTTTGATTAAACATTTGTCCCCGGGTGAAGCGGCGCTTAATTGGCTCGTAGCTGCATAAGGGTGCCATCTAATTCTTCTTTCACATTTTCTAAAATCATGGAATATTAACAGACCTCATCACCACATTATGTGGACATACACACAAAATATGTTTTCCTTATGACAGGGGTTGGTGTGTCCGTATCACGTAATATTGGGTAAAATAGAAAGTTCAACAGATTTCGCTAGCATGGGAGAATTATTGGGGAAAAAATCTTACTAGTTCAGGCAGTTCCAGCACTGCTGGGTCCTTTTTTCAAAACTTCTGACCATCCAGGGCCATCTTTTCCTCTGTTTATTAGTGTAATACTTTGTAACTTTTTGTTACTGTTTCGCTGATTCTAGAATGATATACTAATTTGGGCATATTGAGAGGCAAGCACAAGCAGCGGAAGGAGCGCACGTCAACCCAAGAACCCCACTCACCCGTCCCTTCAACCAGCGTCTGCCCCACCTGTGACAGAGACTGTAGGTCCCGCATTGGACTCACCAGTCACCCGAGAACTCATTTTTAATGTGGAAGCAAGTCATCCTTGGTTCCGAGGGACTGCCTAAGAGAAGAGATTGAGAGGCTGCAGAATATCACACTTGATATTATATGAAATGGCCTGAAATCATCATAGGCAATTGGGGGTGGGGAGTGGGCATATAGAAATTACATTTCTTTAAAGAGAAAACAATATTTATGAAGAGTCAACTTGGCTCAACTGCTAACAGGCTCCACTCTGAGTCAGCATTTTGCAGGTTCAGTGCTCTCCAGCACCATAGTGAGGGGACTGGTGCATTGTTGAAGGTATCATCCTTGAGGTTAAACCAAGGCTCACTCTGTTCAGGTGAATGTTTAAGGTCTCACGGCACTATTTGAAGAAAAACAAGGAATTCGCCCAGTGTCCTGGCCAACATTCCTCCCTCAACTAAGACCACTGAAAGCAGATGAACAGCTCATTCATCTCATTGCTGTTTTAGGCGCACCAACATCAGTGTTCTCGCTCAGGCCAACATCCCCAGCATCGAAGCTTTGACCACGCTTGATCAGCTCCGATGGATGGGCCACATTGTCCGCATGCCCGATACGAGACTCCCAAAACAAGCGCTCTACTCGGAGCTCTGACACGGCAAGAGAGCCCCAGGTGGGCAGAGGAAACGCTTCAAGGACACCCTCAAAGCCTCCTTGAAAAAGTGCAACATCCCCACCGACACCTGGGAATCCCTGGCCCAAGACCGCACAAAGTGGAGGGGAAGCATCCGGGAAGGCGCCGAACACCTCGAGTCTCTTTGCCGGGAGCAAGCGGAAGCCAAGCGCAAGGAGTGCACGTCAACCCAAGCACCCCACCCACCCGCCCCTTCAACCACCGTCTGCCCCACCTGTGACAAAGACTGTAGGTCCCGCATTGGACTCATCAGTCACCTGAGAACTCATTTTTAATGTGGAAGCAAGTCATCCTCGGTTCCGAGGGACTGCCGAAGAAGAAGAAGAAGAAGAAGAAGTTGGCTAGATCTTGCTGTGTGCAAAATAGATGTATTTGCCGACGTAACAATTAATTCATAATAATTGTATGCGAAGCAGTTTGAAATGTTTCTGTCTTTTTTTAAATTCTGAAAACAATAGCGTTTTCTGTAAAACATTTTAAAGTAACCAGAACACAGGTTGGGAAGTAATGGTTTATAAAAATATTAAAACCTTCTGTCCCAGCAGTGGCATTGAACAGAAACCACTTGTCTATATTGAGGGTGTGTTTTAGATGTACAGCCGATGTGCCTGAGGGCTGATGTTCAATGATGTCTCTTGTAGGAAACAGCGCAGCTGCTGGAATTAATCAGCTGTAGTTTTCAGTCAAGCATCTCCTTTTGTGAACTCCATTCCTTTTTGGTCTGTACTGAGGATCGCAGCACTGCTGCAAATCTACAGTCTTCCAAACTCCGGAGTGTTTAGATGCGTATATAGGAAAAGAACTTAATTCTCAATGCATAATTTAGTAAGCTTCTTCTCCACATCGCATAAGTATAAAACTATATTTATTCTCTAATGTTAAAAGCCAGTATATAGAACCCATTAAACTGTTCAATTTGGTAACAATAACTCCCATGTAGAAGAAAGAAGCAGTTATTGTCCAGTTTTTGTATTTGAAATTTATACATGTAGGTGGCAGCGAAAATATTACCCAATTTGTCTTCAAGCCAGTAATTATGTCCACAAGGTTCCGACACAGAAAATAATCTTGAGCAATCTGGACTCTATCAGCTGTACTCATGCCAATATTCTATTCTGATATTAAATGTATTGCCATCGTCTATAGCTTGATGCTAAAATGTCATGTATATAAACAGGATGGTTTCATTCTGAGCACCTTAAAATAAACTGTTTCAAAAACACACACAGATTGTTGGGCGTGCTGCTTACAATGTCACTGCTGTGCTAAGGTCCATGAAATTTGTCCTCTACACAGCAGTGTGATTAAGTGCAGCAAAATCTGTTTGGGTGTTTTGCAATCAAGAAAAGCTGGTACACCTTCTGACACAAAGCCACACAATGCATGTTTATTGATATTGTTCTTTAAAGTAGCTCCATATTCTGGTTCTGCTGAGCAGCATTATGATTTATATCAAGAAACACATTTTGAAACTAAATATCATTACTACAATTTTTATTTTTTCATCCACCACCTCAACAGTACCTTCCACACTCAAGCATGTCTCCTTGACCTGGAGTAGTAAATAGGTAGGCCCCACTTCTTCCCTTGGATCCAATACCTTCCATTAACTTGTTGTTGTGCCCAATGGTTGTTTGGTTGAGACTAATAATTTGCTAATGCATTAATGCTTAATACTGTGCTGCAGTTGATCAGTTGTTTGAAAGTCACAAGAGTAAACATTCTGGTTGACAGAAATGGATCTACTGGTGTAAAGTGGGCAAGCAGGGTCTTGAATTTGGAGTACAAATGAAGTCACCAGGTCCTTGCTCCAATAATGCACCAACAGAAACATTGGATCTGGTTGTCCATCTCCTTGCTCTCACTCTGAAGTCACAAGAGGCTCATTAGATCTTTAAACCAAATAGATCAATGTACAAAATCTCAGAGTTCATGATGTACACCAGCTATGTGCTCAGCATTTCGAGTGAAACTAGAAGCTAAAGGCCACTTCTATTTAGGTGTGGATGCAAAAGATTTCTTAAGACTGGATTCTTACAAACTGTTGAATTGCAATTGATTTCAAAGTTTTGGAGATTGCATTCAGTGGTTACTCCTTTGCTTGATTTGCTAGGCCAAACAAAGGATGCCAGGAAAGTCAAATTGGACCATAGGTGCAAGCTTGCACCTTCCATTACTAAGTACCCATTTCTACAGTCCCAGGCACAGCTACCTGGATTGCCTGAGGAGAACTGAATTTGGCCTAAGGTTTAGTAGGGAGGTAGCTATGTAGAGCTATGTCATCTATTGCAAGCAGACCTGCAAACAACCTCAATCACAGCGACAGCACTGTCAGTAACAGGTATGGTCAACACCACCCTATGCCTTTGGGGTTTTCCAGGGGACATCTTCAATCTAAGCCAATTTGCAGTACACAGATATATCAAACAGATCACTGATGCATTGTTCAGCAGGGCCAACTTGTTTATCGTTGGATTCCCCAAAATGCAGCATTGATGGTATTCATGTGAACATCAAGGCCCCTGCACACAATTCTTCCAACTACATGAACTAAAAGGGGTTCTGTTCCAACTACATGAACTAAAAGGGGTTCTGTTCCAACTACATGAACTAAAAGGGGTTCTGTTCCATTAATGTTCAGTTAGTCAGTGATTATCAACACCAGTTCAATGTCACAATACTTTCAATCAAAGCCAATCATCTGTGTCACCACTATTTGAAGGCAAACAACAAGACTGGCTTCTCAGAGACCAAAGATTACCATCTTCAGACATGATAAATGACCCGCTTGCATCAGCCACGGAAACAAGTTGAGTGCAGATAAAATGAGGCACATACCAAGATTATTATAGAGCATACCATAGAGATGCTGAAGCAACGTTTGAAATGCCTCAAAAGATTGAGTGCACCTTACAGTACATCCCCAGCAGGGTCGCCATCATTCTTTAGTGCCTGCTGTATAACATTGTTCTGCAAAGAAACCTGATCATAGAAGAGGAGGAAAACAACCTCAATCAAGGCCAGAACAGGATGCAGATAGTCATCAAGACAAAGTCATTGCAGAACCACCAATGTAGCCAGGAATAATATGACTTCAAACTCTTAGGGGTAAAAATTCAGTTGGTTGCGCCTCCCGTTAGCGCCTTAAGAGGGCGCTAATGGGGCGCAAAGCCGCTAACGCCCGGGCGCAGCGATGTTTGCGCCGCTCGGGAACTTAACTTGACATTGTGCGGCGGTGCTAAAACTTACCGCTGCGACCACCTGCGCGTGCAGATTGTGACATCATTCCATGGTGCAACGCCCTTGTGGCGCCCCGGAGCGGAAATTGAGTGGCGCCCCCTGCCTTACTGCCTGGCGCATCCAACGACCAGAAGACTGGAACGCTATCAATTGCTGTGGGGCTGGGGGGGGCGCTATTTAAAGGGGGCCTCTTCCTGTCTTTTATTGTTGGTGGCATTTTTGAACTACGCATTCTGAGAGAGAGAGGGAGAGACTTCTGGAGAGATTCAACGTTGTGTGAAGGAGTTTTGGGTACTGAGCAGCACTTTGCAGGTTCATTTTGATTTGCCATTCTTTGTATCGATTTAGCAGAGACTGTGGGAGCTGCACTCTGAGCTCTTTGCCTGGTACTCTCCATTGTTCTTTCCAGCACATTTGATGTGCAAGTCTCTCCAGGCCGAGATTCAAGGCTGCAATGAACAGGATGTGGATGGAAAGCAAGATTAACCATCCCCTTTAAGAACTGGCCCGTGCCATTGTGTGTGTGTTCCATTGCTGACTGGCATTACATGAGCTTCGCCAGCGCTCTGAGTTAGCGCCTCACTCCTTGGTCTTTGCGCCTTAAGACAGGTTTGCAGCGCCTGATTTAGCGCTCCACTCACCTCCCGGGGCGGTAAAAGTGAAGTTTCCAGTCAGTGCCGATAATTAGCGCCAGGCGCTAATATTTGCGTCCAGACGATATTTGCGCCCCAAATGGGGCGCGACCTAATTTTTACCCCTTAATCTGTGAGTTTCTGGAAGTCATTCCCCAGTGGAAACAGTAAGCACATTAGCTGGTTGCAGCATTCAGGGAGATTCAGGTGGATCTATACTTCCTTCTGCAGTGGCTGGCTGGACCTGCCCATTTTCTGGCACATCTACTGTCATTTGTAGTCAACGGGCGAGGTGGGGTTGCATATTCCATGCCTGGTGTCACTTTCAGAGACATCTGCATCACCAAAGCCTACTCCAGCTATGTCCTTGCTGCTGGGCACTGCTTCAGCATGTATGGGAGAAAATCTGGTCAGCAATGAGGTTAGTGGAGCTAATGTTCTCTCGATCCCATTCCCTAGCATGTTGATGTTGGGCAAGATAGCCTGTTGCAGATTGGAGTTTATAGCAGCAGCCAGAGCATTTACAAAGAGATTCTCCAACTGGCCCTAGGACCTTTGCCACTGGAGGCTCTGCTGCCGATGCCCCTGTTGTTGTTGTGTGCTCCACAGTGGACTGCAGGGCCAAGAAACCTTCTTGCACCACTGCACAGATTCAACTAATGGATTGCTCACCACTTACAACCAGATCTTGCTGAGACTTTTACACATAAGACTCAAATGACTGCGATAGGCAATCCTGTTCTTTTATAAGCAGTCTTTGTGAAGTTCACATCCCTAGGGCGTGCAGCTGAGGAAGGATGCAAGCTGGCCCTCCAGAGAGCAGATTCCTGCATCCCTACTTGCTCCTTCTCATTCATGCTCAGTACTTCAGGAGTGCATCCTCCTCAAATGCACAATCTAAGTCACCCGGGGTGATGCTCGAGACAGGTGGAGTGAGTAATGCAGGATGTTATAATGTGCTGGCTTCCTTGGCAGATGTGGGAGCTATACCTGTTTCTGATAGCTCACCCAGGGAAATAGAAAAGGACAAAAATGGTATTATGGTGCTTGCAAGACACTCTTTCATATAATACTCACATGGCAATACTGCCTGGCATACTGTTGTGCTTGAGTGACAGTAAATGAGTGAGTGAGCAATTAGGAAGTGAAAGACATAATAGGAGAAGCTTGGTACGAGCCCCTAGCTGAAGGGGAGGTCCTCAGCTTCACCTTGCTCCAGTTTCTGAATGCATGTGCTGTCCAGCATAGCCTCCCCAGATATTAGCTTAACAGGCCCTCCTCCAGTGCAGGTTTGCTCCCACCTGTTGTGAGCCAACAGAAAAGCATTGATAAGCTGTTGTAAGCTTAAAGAGTACATCTGGTGCTTTGTACCATACAGAATATAATAGACTGCAACCACCAGACTGGAGCCAATCAGTCACGTCCACCTCAGAGCATGAAATTCCGCTCCTTGTACATGTTCCTGCAAACCAGTTTTTTTGTGTACTTTTCCTTAATGATTGCAGTGTGCCTATATTTCCAGAACAAGAAAATAAGCCTTTTTGACAGGCTCAAAAGAGCAATATAGGCTAAAAATTACTGTTGATGATAATAATAGATGAATACGTAATGTGTTCGTATGTCATTCCTGTCTGCTATTTTAATGCAGGGAATAACTGATTTAATTTTAAATGGTTAACACCACTCAATAGTGGATGGAAGAGTGTCAATCAAATACATTAACCGAAATAACAACAGAAAACGCTGGAAAAACTCAGCAGGCCAGGCAGCATCCGTGGAGAGAGAAAGAGAGTTAACGTTTCAGGTCGATGACCTTTCGTCAGAACTGGGAAGAGCCGGAAATCAAATAGATTTAAGGCCAGGGTAAAGCTGGGAAAAGGGGGAGGGGATAAAAGAACAAAGGAGGAGATGAAGAGACATTAAGAGACATTAAGAGATATGCAAGGCTAGAGGTGGTGTTAATGTGACAGATTAAGGCTGAAAGAAGTGTGAAATCCACTGGCAGAATGAAGGACAGCTGCCAGCTTCTAGGAGGAAAAAAAAGGTGGGGGGGCAAATAAAAGGGTGGAAAAAATAAAATATAAATGTGATTGGAGCTGAGGTTATGATCTAAAATTGTTGAACTCGATATTGAGTCCAGAGGGCTGTAGCGTGCCTAAACGAAAGATGAGGTGCTGTTCCTCGAGCTTACGCTGCGCTTCCATGGAACAGTGTAATAGGCCGAGGACGGTGAGGTCAGAGTGGGAGTGAAGCGGTGAATTAAAGTGACAGGCGACCGGGAGCTCGGGGTCCCCCTTACGGACTGAACGGAGGTGTTCCGCAAAGCGGTCACCCAATCTGCGTTTGGTCTCCCCAATGTAGAGGAGACCACATCGTGAGCAGCGAATACAGTATACTAAATTGCAGGAAGTACAAGTAAATCGCTGTTTCACCTGGAAGGGGTGTTTGGGGCCCTGGACAGTGGGAAGAGGGGAGGTGTAAGGGCATGTGTTGCATCTCCTGCGCGTGCACGGGAAGGTGCCGGGCGAAGGGGAAGGGGTGCTGGGGGTGGTAGAGGAGTGGACTAGGGTGTCGCGGAGGGAGCGGTCCCTGCGGAAAGCTGAAATGGGAGGTGAGGGGAAGATGTGTTTGGTGGTGGGATCACGCTGGAGGTGGCGGAAATGGCGGAGGATGATCCGTTGAATGTGGAGGCTGGTGGGGTGAAAGGTGAGGACAAGGGGAACCCTATCGTGGTTCCGGGAGGGAGGGGCAGGGGTGAGGGCAGAAGTGCGGGAGATAGAACGTGTCCGTTCTATCTCCCGCACTTCTGCCCTCACCCCTGCCCCTCCCTCCCGGAACCACGATAGGGTTCCCCTTGTCCTCACCTTTCACCCCACCAGCCTCCACATTCAACGGATCATCCTCCGCCATTTCCGCCACCTCCAGCGTGATCCCACCACCAAACACATCTTCCCCTCACCTCCCCTTTCAGCATTCCGCAGGGACCGCTCCCTCCGTGACACCCTAGACCACTCCTCTACCACCCCCAGCACCCCTTCCCCTTCGCCCGGCACCTTCCCGTGCACGCGCAGGAGATGCAACACATGCCCTTACACCTCCCCTCTTCCCACTGTCCAGGGCCCCAAACACCCCTTCCAGGTGAAACAGCGATTTACTTGTACTTCCTGCAATTTAGTATACTGTATTCGCTGCTCACGATGTGGTCTCCTCTACATTGGGGAGACCAAACGCAGATTGGGTGACCACTTTGCGGAACACCTCTGTTCAGTCCGTAAGGGGGACCCCGAGCTCCCGGTCGCCTGTCACTTTAATTCACCGCTTCACTCCCACTCTGACCTCACCGTCCTCAGCCTATTACACTGTTCCACGGAAGCGCAGCGTAAGCTCGAGGAACAGCACCTCATCTTTCGTTTAGGCACGCTACAGCCCTCTGGACTCAATATCGAGTTCAACAATTTTAGATCATAACCTCAGCCCCTATCACATTTATATTTTATTTTTTCCACCCTTTTATTTGCCCCCCCCACCTTTTTTTTTCCTCCTACAAGCTGGCAGCTGTCCTTCATTCTGCCAGTGGATTTCACACTTCTTTCAGCCTTAATCTGTCACATTAACACCACCTCTAGCCTTGCATATCTCTTAATGTCTCTTAATGTCTCTTCATCTCCCCCTTTGTTCTTTTATCCCCTCCCCCTTTTCCCAGCTTTACCCTGGCCTTAAATCTATTTGATTTCCGGCTCTTCCCAGTTCTGACGAAAGGTCATCGACCTGAAACGTTAACTCTCTTTCTCTCTCCACGGATGCTGCCTGGCCTGCTGAGTTTTTCCAGCGTTTTCTGTTGTTATTTCAGATTTCCAGCATCCGCAGTATTTTGCTATCGTAAATACATTAACCGTTCATCCACTATTATTACCAACAGTAATGTGTAGCCTCGTGTGTTTAAAGGTTTTAATAACAGAAAACGTTTGAAGCACACAGCAAGTTGATCAACATCTAAAAGAGTAGAAGACAGCTTAATGTTTTGGGTGGGACCCTGCATCAAAAGATCACAAAGATAAGTACAAAGAGGATGAAGCTGAAAGAGATCTCGGAGTCTTAGTAGACTAGATGCTCAACAGGTCCAACCAATGCAGAGCAGCAATCAACAAAGCCAATAGAATGTTTAACGGTGTCGCCAAAAGAGTTAGAGGAAGCCTTGGTCAATTCATTCAGCACTCTGTCAGAGGTATATTAGATCATTAAGGAAATGAAAAAGGAAAATCCAAATTTTCAATTGCAAGATTAGGACAAGTGGCCACAGGTTCAAGCTAGTAAAAGGTCAATTTAGAACCGATATGAGGAAATTCATAGAGTCATAGAGTCATAACGGCACAGAAGGAGGCCATTTGGCCCATCGAGTCCATGCCGGATCTCTGTAGAGCAATCCAGTCAGTCCCATTCCCCCGCTCTATCCCCGTAGCCCTGCAAGTTTATTTCCCTCAAGTGCCTATCCAGTCTCCCCTTGAAAACATTGAGTGTCGCCGCTTCCACCACTTCCGTCGGCAGCGAGTACCAGGTCCTCACCACTCTCTGCGTAAAAAAGTTTTTCCTCACGTCCCCCCTGTATCTCTTGCCAAAAACCTTAAATCTGTGTCCCCTAGTCCTTGTACAATCAACTAGTGGGAACAGCCTTTTCCCGTCAAGCCTATCCAAACCCGTCATAATCTTGTACACCTCTATCAAATCACCCCTCAACCTCCTTTATTCTAATGAAAACAAATCCAGCTTCTCCAACCTGTCCTTGTAGCTAAGATCCCCCATCCCCGGAACCATTCTGGTAAATCTCCTCTGCACCCTCTCAAGGGCCTTCACATCCTTCCTAAAGTGTGGTGACCAGAACTGGATACAATACTCCAGTTGTGGCCTAGCCAGCACTTTTTAAAGGTTCAGCATAACTTCTCTACTTTTGTACTCAATACCTCTATTTATGAAGCCCAAGATCCCATATGCTTTGTTAACCACTCTCTCAATATGTCCCGCCACCTTCAGGGACCTATGCACATTAACTCCCAGGTCCCTCTGTCCCTGCACACTCTTTAAAACTGTGCCATTAAGTGTACATTGCCTCTCCCTGTTCCTTCTGCCAAAATGCATCACCTCACACTTCTCTGTATTAAATTGCATCTGCCACTTGTCTGCCCATTCAGCTAGACTTTCTATGTCATGGTGCAGTCGATTGGTATCATCCTCACTGTTTGCCAAACCCCCAAGTTTGGTGTCATCGGAAAATTTAGAGATTCTACTCTGTATTCCAATATCCAGGTCATTTATACATATCAAAAAAAGCAGTGGCCCCAGCACTGACCCTTGGGGAACACCACTGTCTACCATCCTCCAGTCTGAAAAACAGCCATTTCCCACAACTCGCTGTTTTCTGTCCTTAAGTCAATTCCTTATCCAAGCTGCCATTGACCCACCTATTCCATGAGCCTCAATTTTGTTAACCAGCCTTCTATGTGGTACTTTGTCAAACGCCTTCCGAAAATCCATGTCGACAACATCCATTGCATTCCCTTCATCAATCCTCTCTGTTACTTCATCAAAAAATTCAATTAGATTAGTCAAACACGATCTGCCTTTTACAAATCCGTGTTGGCTCTCCTTAATTAGCTTAAACCTCTCCAAGTGCCCATTAATTTTTTCCTTGATTATTGTTTATAAAACTTTACCCACCACTGATGTTAAGCTGACCGACCTGTAGTTACTAGGATTGTCCTTACACCCTTTCTTGAACAATGGTGTCACATTTGCTACTTTCCAATCCTCAGGCACCTCCCCCGCATCTAGGGAAGATTGGAAAATTATGGCAAGCCCTTCTGCTATCTCTTCCCCCAATTCCCTTAGCTACCTGGGGTGCAAGCCATCTGGACCAGGTGACTTGTCCACTCTAAGCATACCCAGCCTTTCCAGTACATCCTGTCTATCAATTTTCACCCCTTCCATTGCTTCTACCTTTCCCACTTCTACCGATATTTTGTCAGCATCCACCTCCTTAGTAAACACCGATACAAAGTACTCATTGAGTATTCTAGCCTTGCCCTGCGCCTCCAAGCATATATCACCTTCTTTGTCTCTAATAGGCCCCACCCCGCCTCTTACTACCCGCTTACTGTTTTCATGCCGGTAGAATATTTTTGGGTTCCCTTTTATGTTAACCGCCATTCTACTCTCATATTCTCTCTTTGCCAATCTTATTTTCATCTTCACATCCCCTCTCAAATTATTGTATTTGGTCTAGTTCTTCCTTGAAGAATTCACCTGACATGCATCATACACCTCTTTTTTTTGTTTCATCATCTTCTCTATCTCCGTCGTCATCCAAGGAGCCCTTGCTTTGGTTCCTTTACCCTTCCCTCTTGTTGGAATGTACCTAGCCTGTACTTGGAACATCTCCTCCTTAAAGATCACCATTACAGTTTTGTTAACCAGCCTTTCCATTACAGTTTTTCCTGTCAGTCTTTGGTTCCATTTTACCCTGGCTATATCCTTTCGCATCCCACTGAAGTTAGCCCTATTCCAGTTTAGACGTTCCACTCTAGATTGTTCCTTGCTCCTCTCCATTGCTAATCTAAATCTTATGATACGATGATCACTCGTACCCAAGTGTTCTCCTACAGACATTTGGTCGACCTGGCCTACCTCATTCCCCAGCACCAGATCCAGCAATGCCTCCTTCCAAGTTGGGCCAAGAACATACTGGTCAAGGAAATTCTCCTGAACACATTTCAGAAATTCCTCCCCCTCCTTTCCCTTTACCCTAGCATTATCCCAATCGATATTTGGGTAATTAAAGTCCTCCAATATCACCACTCTATAGCTTTTGCATATCTCTGCAATTTCCCTGCAGATTTACTCCTCTACCTCCCTCTCACTATTTGGAGGTCTGTCGAATACCCCCAATAGCGTCAACGTACCCTTTTTGCTCCTCAACTCTAACCAAATGGATTCTGTCCTTGTCCCCCTCAAGAACATTCTCCCTTTCCAACACTACAATGTCTTCCTTAATCAGCGCTGCCACTCCACCTCCCTTTTTTCCTTCCCTATCTTTTCTGAACACCTTGTACCCTTTAATATTAAGTGCCCAGTCCTCACCGTTTTTAAGCCACATTTCCGTTATTGCCACAACATCATATTGCCACATGGCTAATTGAGCTTGTAGCTCACCAACCTTATTCACCACACTTCGTGCATTTACGTACATGCATTCTAAACCCATTTTTGAAATTTTCGTAGTCTTTCTTAGTCTGCTCCTATCTAATATGATACTACTTCCGCCTCTAGTACTACTTTCTTCTCTAGTACTATCCAACACACTCACTCTTTTATGCACCTTATTCCTCTTTTCTACTCCTATATGCTGGTGCCCATCCCCCTGCCAAGCTAGTTTAAACCCTCCCCAACAGCACTAACAAACCTCCCCGCGAGAATATTGGTCCCGGCTCTGTTGAGGTGTAACCCATCTGGCTTGTACAGGTCCCACCTTCCCCAGAAATGGTCCCAATGCCTCAGGAATCTAAAGCCCTCCCTCCTGCACCATCTCTCCAGCCACGCATTCATCTGTTCTATCCTCCTATTCCTGCACTCACTAGCACGTGGCACCGGGAGTAATCCGGAGATTACTACCTTTGAGATCCCGCTTTTTAATCTCTCTCCTAGCTCCCTAAACTCTGCCTGCAGGACCTCATCCCTCTTTCTGCCTATGTCGTTGGTACTGATATGGACAACGACCTCTGGCTGTTCACCCCCCCCCCCCCCCCCCTCAGAGTGTCCTGCAGCCACTCAGTGACATCTTCATATGGGTACGGTAGCATAATAGTTATGTTACTGGACTAGTAATCCAGAGGCCTAGATTAATTAGACTGAGCTCAAATCCCACCACAGCAGCTGGGGAATTGAAATTCAGTTAATTAAATTAATCTGGAATAAAAAGCTATTATCAGTAATGGTGACCATAAAACTACAAGATTGTCGTAAAAATTCATCTGGTTCACTAATGTCCTTTAGGGAAGGAAATCTGCCATCCTTACCCGGTCTGGCCTATATGTGACTCCAGACCCACAAGCAATGTGGTTGACTCTTAACTGCCCTCTGAAATGGCCTCGTAAGCCACTCAGTTGTATTCAAGAAGATGGCTCACCATCTTCATTAGGGCACTAAATGCTGACCTTGCTGGTGATGTCCACATCCCGTGAATGATGATTTAAAAAAAAGAGTGTGATCAACATGTGGAATCGATTTTTGGATAGAGTGTAGAGATGAAAACGTTGGAAGTATGCATTTAGATGGCTTAAATGGTCTTCCTCATCTGTAAAGATCTTATGAGGGAAGCCATTTGGCCCATCTAGCTCACTCTTCCATAGAAACCTGCAATCACAGCATCTAACTGCCTCTTAAATGAGTTTTTGCATCCACTACCCTACCTGGAAGATCACCCTCATAGAGTCATGGGGCTGGATTTTATGAATGGAGACGTGTTGGAGGCGGGACTGCTGCTTGCCGGGTTTCAGTCCCGTCTCCATCAGCTTCTGGCCAACCCGGCGGGCTCAGCAGGCCAATTAGGGGGAAGTCAGTGACAGAGCACGTCAATGTATGACGTGTCATCTGTCAAGAACTTTTGAAAGAAGAAATGTCATCGTTTGACAGCTCTGTGAAGCTGTCAAACACTGACATTCTGTGTAGTTTGATGAGTCCTTGTGTTCAGGACTCATCAAACCTTTCTACTTTGCAGTAAATCAGCTGGCTGTTGTATCGGAGGATGCAACAGCCAGTCTGTGATCTCTACAATGGAGATGTCAGGGACTCCGGCTCCACAGTGGCTGAAGGCTGTAGGTAGACACAAAGGTAAGTTAACATTTTCTAACACTTTACATTCACCTCACATACTTACCACTCCACACTTGCACCCATCACTCACCTCTACATCGCACTTTCAGACCCCTCTGACCCCCTCCGACCTCCTACACCCCGGTGGGGTTCCCCCAGGTCATGAAGCCACCCGCCCCCAAATTCTGCCTCTTTCCCAGCAGTCCCGCCTCCATACCCGCCTCCTCTGGACTGAGAAAATCGCCGTCATAGAGTCATAGGGCTGGATTTTGAATGACCCGTGGAGTCGGGTTTGGAAGCGTGTGGGGGGTTAAAGTAGCAGATTCGGGGGTCCCGGCCCCATCCCGACTCCAACCCGCCTCCACGCAATTTTGACAAAATGGGTCGTGGGGTTCCCGACTCCATCCCGCCTCCAAGAGGCGCGAGAGGCCATTAACGCTCTTAACTATCCCTAAATTGGCTCTGTAATGCCATTTTGAAACGTTTTAGCCAGTTTAACCCTTTTCCGACATGAAGTACGCCTGATGTGAAACACGCCAGTGAAACCTGGCAGGAGCACAAGTGGATAGCTGACTATCAGCTGCAGGTCCACTATTACAACGGAGATGTGATGAAGGTAGTAGTAGTATTAGGTGTGAAAGTCGCCTCTGATGCTGCTGCATTGAATGTCTTCAGAGACTGCCTGGCCTTTGCTGTGAGAGGACCTGGATGCAAAAAAAATTCTCTCTCTCTCTCTGAGATGCTGCTCATTTTGTATCCAGGTCCTCTCTCTCTCTCTCTCTCTCTCTCTCTCTCTGAGATGCTGCTCATTTTGCATCCAGGTCTCCTCTCTCTCTCTCTCTCTCTCTCTCTGAGATGCTGCTCATTTTGTATCCAGGTCCTCACACCAAAAGCCAGGCAGTCTCTGAGACCAGGCAGTCAGTCTCTGACCTGCAATGATGACATCATCAGAGGCAGCTTTCAGACTGAAACCACTAATTGGTTCATGGGTTCCCACATGCTGGAACTCAATTACCTAATTAAGTGAAAATTGCATCATTCATCCACATTAATCTGGAGTCGGTGGGGGGGGGGGCAACACGAAATGTGGGTAACACAACCCCAACCCGACCCCAAGACAAAATCCAGCCCTATGAGTCATAATGGCACAGAAGGAGGCCTGGTTATTAATCACTCTTCCTTTAGTTCCTGACATCAGTCCTGAACTAGTCTTTGCCCAATTTATACCTTTATCATGATTCAACTTAAACTAGTGTTCAGGAGTAACTCTCTGGATTCCGCCAAGTATCTTATATATTCTATAATGTCCCCTCTCATACATCTCTTTTCAAGGCGCAGAAGTCTAAATTTTTATAACCAGTTCTTCTGACTAGCTTTATGGCCTTTCTCTTCACTGCTTCTAAAATTTGGATGGTTGCATTATGCCTTGATAGCCAGAACCAAATGCAGTATGAAAGGTATGGCCTGACCAGAGCCTTGCACAATTTAAAGATGATAATTTCAGTTTTAAATTCTATTGATTTGGTAATATAGCTCAACACTCTGCTTCCCCTGTTAACCGCTACTCTGTAATGATTGGACATGGTTAGTGTTCTATCACTTTCAGATATCTTTCAGCCTCTCCCCAAGCTAGTTCAACATCATACATTATGTTCCCATGTTTACTTCCAGTGTGTAAAATCTTACACTTACCTGTATGAATTTCATCTGCCCCCTTGTAAATTTTATTTAGAACTCAGTTCTGAGGTTTTCTTTTGATAATTCGTTCACATTTATCTCTCCTGGGGCTATTTAAAAATAGAAAAGATTGTTTATTTAAAGTAGTTAAGTCAGCATACTCTCAGTCAAGGTAATTCCCCCACCTGGGCTGACATGAGATGTGGGACATTGAGGGATCTGATAGTGAAGCAATTTTCTATTGTGAATGTAGAATGCTGGTTGGAATTATTGTAGGTATCTTGTAAGAGGTTTCAGTATACAAATTATCATTTATTTGGGGATTTCCCTCGCGGCACACTTCTGTTGTACTCTGGAGCATGGCAGAAGAGCCCCAATTTAAACTGTGACCTGGATACGGAAGGTCTCGTCCCTCTGTTAGAATCTCCACAGGGCCAGCCCCGTCAAGCCCAGTTGCATAAGAGGGGTGGGATGGGGGACACTCAATGTTGAGCATTTCCACAACACCGGCCTCTCATTCACCAGGCTGATCATCACCGAGTGAGACCAGGATTACCAGCTGTTTCAGTGGAGGAAGTGAGCCTCACCTGGAGGTCCAGATGTGGTCTAGACCCCTGACCAGGAGACAGATTTTCAGCAAATTGTTTGGCCCGCTTAGGGTGCTGGCCTGGACCTCCAGGTGAGGCTCACTTCCTCCACTGAAACAGCTGGTAATCCTGGTCTCACTCGGTGATGATCAGCCTGGTGAACGAGAGGCCGGTGATGTGAAAATGCAGGGTGATGGTCAGTTGCTGGGATTGATGGGGTCAGGGTGATGGTCAGTTACTGGGATTGATGGGGTCAGGGTGATGGTCAGTTACTGGGATTGATGGGGTCAGGGTGATGGTCAGTTGCTGGGATTGATGGGGTCAGTGTGATGGTCAGTTGCTGGCATTGTTGGGGCAGGGTGATGGTCAGTTGCTGGGATTGATGGGGTCAGTGTGATGGTCAGTTGCTGGGATTGCTGGGACAGGGTGATGGTCAGTTGCTGAGATTATTGGGGCAGGGTGATGGTCAGTTGCTGGGATTGTTGGCCTAAGATGGCAAGTATCATTTCTTTCCTAACGGAGAATAAACCAACCACACCCTCCCCCCGCTGCCCACCCCCCCACACCCAAAGTGACACACCATGCCAGGATTCCTGGTGGGTACCCACATGTCACATTTTAAATTAAGGAACTCCCGCCCATGCCCCACCGACCCGACCCTGCCAACTTTGACAGAACCAGTGCCAGAGGCTGCAGGAAGACCAATCAATAGAAACTTGTGCAAAATTGTACAGGGGAGGATACAAATGTAAAGGCAGTCCAGAGCTCCAAATCAGACCTGGCATTAGTCAGCAGAAGGAAGGGCAAGATTTTAAAGTATCATCACATTGCTGACAGGAGTGAATAATAGAGCAAAGCTTTGAGTTCCAGGGCATGAATACAGTGGCCACTGCTGGTTATTTGATAGCATAGCAGGAACAGAAAAAGAAAGCATCCAAGGAGCACAAAAGGAATGGTAGAGACAACTTGCAGAATAAATTACCCCAGAGAGAGAAGCTAAAGAATTCGTAGGTCCATCCGCCTTTAGTGCCCCTCCTGCAGCAGGGCAGCATCAAAGGGAGTACTGCTGCCCGCATGTCTCTGTGCTGTGCCACAGGGAACAATTTGGCGGTATTCTGTCACCACCACAACTTCTCCTTTTTTGACAAGCTGCAGCCCTTTAAAAGCTACTTTCTCTTTGAATTTTGCAATCCTCAGCCGTGCGTGCAGCAGGCCAAGCCGTCTCAGCAAGCTTTACCATTGCCCGTATCCTGTTCAAACGAGGGGGCCGGGCTTATATCGTTAAATTTGGCGCTGTTGCTCCCTGAACTACAGGCGCAGATTCACCTGTACTTTGGTGCAGCTCAACCCCATTTTTGCTGGGATTGTAAAATCGTGGCTTCTATGTTGACCTCCAGCGATCCTGTTGGGCGCTTCTGCTGCACTAATCGCCGCGAAGCTACAGATTTTAAAGTCAATGCAGAGGCCGTTTAATATCCTCACCCGCTGTCCCATTAAATGGACTAAAATGCAGTCAGTGGTCTGGCACCTCTTGCCTGCATGCAATTCAGGTGACAGGCCGAATGGCCTCCTTCTGTGCTGTATCATTCGATGATTCTATGACATCATTATACGGCAGAGTTTATGTCAAAACTAAAGTGCCAAAGCAAACTGTACAGTACAACTGGCCTATTAGCCTCTTTTCATAAGTTAAGATCAGCTCTTCATTGAAACATTGGCCTCCAGTACTCCTTTCCAAGTTTCGTCATTCTTTTCCTTACAGTGTACATGCAACAATTTTCCCTGTAATGTAAAAATATGTGTTAAAACACCATTTGGTTTATGTTAAACGATACCCTGATTGCATTCGTTACTTGACCTCGATGAACTCCGAATTCTGCAAGTTAAAGCATTTCCTGAACCGCTAACAGTGTGTTGTCTAGCGTATGACCCACCTCGTCAAAATGACCTGTGGCTACACTGAAGTTAATAAACTTCAAATGAACATTGGCCAGCTGTTGTAGGTTTTGTTTTAGCAAGCTGAGGTCAAATTGACTCCTTCTTGCCAATTCTGGGTACAATAAGGACACATAAATTGAAGATGTTGCTCAAACTAGTAAAATATCAGGCTAAAGCCAGCCACAGATTAAGTTCTGGGTTGCAGAATATCTAAACATTAGTGGATTTGTCTTTGTTTTGTAGATTGTAAAAAAAAGTAACAGTACTGCAGCCCTGGCTGCACCTCAGCTGTCAATGAGCTTCAGGCAATGGCAACATTTTTCACAAACCTGCTTTGATTACTTACAGGCAAGGAATTGTAAAGGCAGTCACTGAGCTGTGTCGCTAATCACAGTACAGCCAATCCATGTCTGCTATTATGACACAGAAGGGCAACAAGGTCAGACAGGATATTTATCATTTATTTTTCAAATCTTCTTTTTCAATTCTCTTCCTCATTTCTTTGGGGTTATTTTTACTTTCCCCCTCCCACTTGGACTGTGCACCATTTGTCTTGCTCAGAGGCTGAATGTGCAACCTGTTCTCTGGTTCTCCACTGTCTAACTGGTTGCTAGAGTTGTGTGTGTGTGTCGATCGATTTGCTTCTTCCCTGTGGGGAAGTGCTTCGACTCTTGTGCACTCACTGATTTTCCCAGATGGCCTAGTAGAATCCTTGTGAAGAGAATGGCAGACATCAATCTCTGCGCTACTACTTTGTGGTGCAGTCTGTTAGTGTATCTGTTCACAACACTCACCAACATCTCACATTACTGCCTTCTATTGTATTTAATGAGCATGACCCAATGGTACGGTTCAAGTGATCTAGTTTGCAGCAAAACAGCAATTGAAAATTAATTCCTGAAACTAATCAATCATCACAAACTCCGTTCCCTAGCCACTAACTCCATCCCTCTCCCTAACATTTGTCCGGGGCTGAACCACACTGTTCACAACCTTGGTGTCATATTTGACCCTGAAATGAGCTTCCGACCACATATCCACGGCATAACTAAGACTGCCTATTTTCACCTCCGTAACATAGCCCGCTGCTGAAACCCTCATCCGTGCCTTTGTTACCTCTAGACTTGACTATTCCAATGCACTCCTGCCTGGCCTCTTACCTCCTACCCTATGTAAACTTGAGGTCATCCAAAACATGGCTGCCCGTGTCCTAACTCGCACCAAGTCCCATTCACCCATCACCCCTGTGCTCGCTGACCTACATTGGCTCCCGGTTAAGCAACACCTCGATTACAAAATTCTCATCCTTGTTTTCAAATCCCTCCATGGCTTCGCCCCTCCCTATCTCTGTAATCTCCTTCAGCCCCACAACCCTCAAAGATATATGCGCTCCTCTAATTCTGCCCTCTTGAGCATCCCTGATTATAATCACTCAACCATTGGTGGTCGTGCCTTCTGTTGCCTAGGCCCTAAGCTCTGGAATTCCCTGCCTAAACCTCTCCATCTCTCTGCCTCTCTTTCCTCTTTTAAGACGTTCCTTAAAACCTACCTCTTTGACCAAGCTTTTGGTCACCTGCCCTAATTTCTCCTCATATGGCTCTGTGTCAAATTTTTTGTCTTATAATACTCCTGTGAAGCACCTTGAGATGTTTTACTATGTTAAAGGCGCTATATAAATACAAGTTGTTGTTGTTTATGGCACAGGAGGCCATTCGGTCCACCGTGTCTGTGCTGGTCTGTAATACTGATCAAATGAACTATATATCTATGGAGTTCTAGGTTTTGTGAAGCTAGAAGTTAATGTTGGTGATATTAGTGGACAAATGCTTACTGTGTTTGTATAACATTTCTTCGTCTGCTATTGTACCAGAGGTTTCAGCCCATTTGAAATAAAGAGAGTAACATCTGTGTTAAAACAGCAGACAGAGGAATGTCATAAAAATGCGTCAAGTTGTCATCTATTAATATGAGTTTTTAGGTTTTAGTTTCATGCACACTCGCATTATGTACCATACCTAGGGGCACTGAGGCCAACTGTAGACCCCCTAGTGTTTGCCTGTTGGAGATCAGCCCAGGTATCAAAGCCAGGGCCTTCCTGATATGTACACTCTGTGCAGTGTAGTCACTGACTGACCCTTCAGGGACGTTCTTCATAAAGATATCATTTTTAATTTTTTGTAAGTCAGCCCATGTGGATTGTAAATGTATTTTTCCCAAATACTTTGGGGTTTGTTTTTTTTAAATCGCTGACTATAATCTGGGCAATGTGGTTTGTCAGGCATATTTTCAGCATGGCATTCCTACACCCAAAACAGTTGCTCAGTGTGAACCTTATACAGTATGTTTAGATCCAATATCAAGGACAACAAAGAAATAGCCACATACAACTTCAAATAAGGAGAAACCCCTTTCAAAGCCCCCTTTAACAGTTGCTGTAAAGGTACATTTCATACAATGTAATTCTAGATGACTTTCTATTAGTTTTTTTTTCCAAACATTACATGCAGGACTGAACAGGATTATATAGAAGCAGAATTCCACAAATGCCTTGCTTTGCAGTGTGTGAAACCTAAACTGTTGTAAAAGTCAAAACTGATGGTATCTGAGGAATCACCTTTACCCTATGGGCAGTGCCAGGATTAAATCAAATCATTTTACTATATCAGTTACAACACAAAGCTTTAAACTATCACCAGGAAAAAAAGAAGAGATGGGGGAGGTGTTTGTACTCTCTTCACACTAACTTCTCACAGTAAATTGAATCAGCACTGGGCTTATACTAAATACACTCCCACTGCCCATAACGTGGATTTTCTAATCAGTTGTGCCAGGACAGAGAGGGTGCATGGGGATCAGAAAATTGGGCAAGCGGGCTTCAGGCATGTTTTGCGCCCAATTCATTCTGGCCATGATTTTCTGTCTAGCTGTATTGCGTAGGCTACAGTTTTTGCACACATTTTGTGCCATCGGAAGCAATTCCGAATTTTAACCTGTTCATTCAGCAGGCGGCAAGGACATCTGCCCCAAAGCTGGCTGGGTCCTTCTTTACATATGTATGTCGGTTCCCGATGATGTAAAAAAAAACAGAACAGAAATGGGCTAAATTATCTTACGAGGTCCTTTACACTTGATTACCTTTACTGCGAAGCACCTAGCAACCTATATGGCCATTGATATGAGCATAGACCTGGTGCAAAGGCCAGAAGCGGACATGGAAAACATTCTTACCTCATTCATAGAATTTTACAATACAGAAAGAGGCCACTTGGCCCCTTGCACCCATGCTAGTCCCATCTCACCCCTTTTCCTCAGAGCTTTTTAAATTGTCCTTCAAATATTTTCCACTTCCTTTTTAAAACCTGTTCTGGATTCTGCTTCCATCATTGGCCCAGAAATTGATCTCGCTCTGTTCCCGCGGGGGTAAGGAGCAGGCGCGATCTCTCACTCCGCGTTGGCTTTTTCAGATCCAGCTCGCACGAACTTGATGTTCTAGACATCAGCTGGGCAGTGCTTGCGTATCCCACCGGCGTAGTGAATTCGTGCGAGCTGTGGGATCACGTGACTCAGTTAGAGCCAATGGCAGCACACCATCTTCCATTCATAAGTTTCACATACGTGCTGTGAAAGCTATGAATCTTACACACCCCCAAAATAACAGCTAAACCTCAATTAAATTTTTTTAAAAACCATCACATTAATAAAATAAGTATAGTTAAATAAATTAACTATTTTAAATAAAAAATTAAATTTTTGAAAAAATTTAAAATCTTTTAAAAAGTTATAAAAATAAACTTACCTGTCTTTAAAGTCTCTAAAAAAGATATAGCTGTTAAAAAAAATTCAAAATAATACTTAATTCACTACTTACCTTGTTAAAAGTGGGTCTTACTCCTCCTTTTTTCATTTCTAAAATCTTCCGTCCTTACCTGCGCGTCCAAAACACGAAGTGCACAGCGTGCGCGCAGCCTGTAGCGCGCACGCGGTGCACCGAGGAACCGCCCCCTTTTCCAAAGACCAAGTGCCGGTTTTCAGCGCATGCGCAGTGCATGCAGAAAACCGGCAATTGGAGAGAGAATACGCGAGAGTACGCAGCGGGATCAATTTTTGGCCCAATGTTTCTGGTAGGGCATTCCATTTTCTAATAATTCTCTGTGTAAACAACATTTCTCTGAACCTCATCCTTCATTCTGTTGGTGATGATCTTAAATTCATGCACCCTAATTACTGTCTCATTGCTGCGGAGATGCCGGTGTTGGACTGGGGTGGACAAAAGTGAGAAGTCGCACAACACCAGGTTATAGTCCAACAGCTTTATTTGAAATCACAAGCTTTAGGAGCAGCAGCTCCGAAAGCTTGTGATTTCAAATAAGACTGTCTCATTGACCAGTGGAAACAGTTTTTACCTATTTACCTATCTAAACCCCACACAGTCTTGAACGCCTCTATCAGATCTTCTCTTAACTTTCTTTGTTCTATTGAAAAGAGTCTCTCCTCATAAATAAAGCCACTCATCCCTGGTATCATCTTAGTAAATCTCTTCTGCACTTTCTCTATGGCCTTGACATCCTTTTAATAATGCTCCCAACAACATCACCTCATACAGGCCTCTCCTCTCTGTGGCCTCAGGCTCACCTTCTGCTCTGTTTCCAGTGCTTTAATCTTTGAGCTGTATTTTGGATTTTGATGTTTTCTATATCTCTGCACATGCATGATCTGTGCTCAGTATTGTTTTTTTACCCCTTGTCCCACAGTCATGGTTTACTTGCCTTCTACTTTATTTGTCTACTTATGTAGAACCTAACAGCTCAGTGCCCCTTAATGTGCTTTCTTTGCTCCTCAGTAATGCGCAAGTAAGTTGTTGTGATTTCTCTTGGGCTTCCATGCATACTAACTGCTCCTAAAATGCAACCTGCCCCTTAAAAAAACACACCAAATTCAAAAGGTAGAAACGCCCAAAATAAGAGAGAAGGTCAGAGAATGGGAGACAAGCAGAACAGAGAGGAAGGAAACAAATGGAAGGGCAGATTTATAGAAAGCACCAGATAATAAGTAAGTCTCAGAGACAGACAGATACAACAACACAGACAACAACAAGAGAAACTATTTCAGAATCATGGAGGCAGAGGCAGAAAACAACAAAGAGTGAGCGGGAAAGAGTTGAAGTTTAACAGGAAAACAGAAAGAATTAAGGAGTGGGAGACAAGCAAAGAGACAATTACATGAAGAGAGGACACAAATTTTGTTTTTCTTTTGGCCCATGGAAAATGCTATTTACATAAAAATTAAATAATTTAAACAGAACTGCAGGACAATATTGGCCTTGGATTTATAAAAAAATTGTGCTGGAGAAAGAAGATATAATAATAGATCCTGTAATCTGTCATTTGGCTAGAATATGTTATTCTATATGAGCTGTTTGAGTGAAACTGGTCTGATTATACTCAGAGCTTCATGGGTATAATTATTGCTATTTTTCAAATGTGCAGACACTTGAGTTCCTGACTACATATAGCACACTAGTTCCATTTACACTTGGAACTCTACTCAGGGGAGACCCAGTAAAGATGCCAAAATCTACCATGTAAACCTAACGAACCAACCAAATAGAAGTATTGGAAACTGGTTCCAAAATTCATCCCAGCAGTCATTGGATTCAAGAGCAATTTTATGCCAGAATAAATGTTGTATACACAAGGATAGATTTTCCAATCACCACTGCTGGCAGCAGTTGTTGCAGAATGGGCAATGGGGGGGTTTGAAAATTAGATGAAGAACCTAATCGTAATGTCTCTCCAGAAACAGATGTTACCATATAGAGTCAGAATGGCACAGAAGGAGGCCATTCAGCCCATCGAGTCCGTGCCGGCTCTCTGTAGAGCAAATATGAAAATAAAGCTTAATGTTATGCAATTTCTCACACTTCTCACCAGGAATGGGCTGTGCATTACTGCCACCAAATCACAAGTCACACAGCCCTGTAGAAATGTTTCTCCTGCTCTCTGTCCTAAATCTCTTACATTTAATCTTATATCTATGTCACATTGCTCTTGACCCCCTCAATCACTGGAAACGGTCTGTTTCTATCTACTCTATCCCATTATTCATAATTTTAAACACCTCTATCAAATCGCCCCTTAATCTCTCCTGTTGTAATGAAAACAGCTCCATATTTTTAAATTCATGTCTAGGGCAAATGGAAGAAATGCCCACTTCACCAAAGAAAGCCTGCTAGGAGGGGCAGCAGAGAAAGATGTAAATTTTCAGGGGGCTGAGGGGAATCCTCCCACCTGAATTAGTGTGCAGCTAGCATTACAGGAGATGGCTAGCCTGGTAGCTCATTGGTTGTGGGAGCAAATGAGGAAGAAGTTCTCTGGACTGAGGAAGCGTGCCAAAGTAGGGTTGACTCAAAAGAAAGAAGCGCCTGTACTCTCACACACCAGGCATTGAACCCACAGCATGGTGCCAGGTCAGCAATACAGCTTGGAAATCACTGGCTTCACTCTTCACATTTGCTTCATGCAGGCGTACAATACGTTTGGGGCACCAGAGGTGGGACTGGCAGGAATTCTTGCAGGCGTCGTCATCCTTCCAGTCCTGCCTCCTTCTGTGATGCCAGGTTTCAAAGGGGGGCGGATGCAGGAATAGCCCGCCCTCAGGAAACCATGAAGTTGTTCAAATGGGGTGGAGACTCGAATGTAACCAGTCCCACTCCAAACTGTGCGCCCCATTTGCACCCCGGGTCTGCCACGACGATCACAGATTTTCAGGGCCAGATAATTTAACATTTCAGGTGTGATCCTCCATGTTCTGATGGAGGCTCAAACATTACTCTCTCTTTCTCATTCAGATACTGACTGACTTGCTATACATTTCCAGCATTTTCAGATTTACAGTATTTGTGCTTTTTAGATCCTCATGGAACCAGAGGACAGGGATGGAATGCAGCAATATAGCAGTCACATGCTGATTGTCCAATAGCTTCTACAGGATATGTCATACAATGGAGGCAAAATGAGATGTTGTGTCAATTGATCCATATTAAGAGTGCAAACTAGATATGAAGAATATAGCTGACCTGTAAAATAGGAGATGCAGTAGCCGACAACCTTCTCCTAAATGCACACAAAAGGTAGTAGAGAAGGGAAGAAAAGGGGAAAACAATTGTAGTTGTTCACCATGCAATTCTATTCATTGTAACCAGCTTATCACCAGGATAGATCCTTAAGCCCTCATGAGTCTATATATGTATTCCTTATGCAATGGGGACCTGGTGGCTAAAGTTTTTGTTAAGCAATTTTAGCAAAAAAAATGAATAAAAAGTGGTATTCCCCCACGTTTTACAAAAAATGCTGGGAATGTATCAAATCAGTTACCTTCTCACCAAATTACTGCAAACAAAAATGTCAGTCCTCATGGTGTCCAGCATCATCAGAATAGTAGTTAGTCAATGTTGGATGCTTTTCCACAAACAATTTCTTTGGTCAGGTTGACAAATGTCTGCAAAGTTGTATTCCTAACCTGGCCTCAAACAGATCTCACAATATATTTTATATGGTGGGTCTACCACTACCACCAACCTGCCTCAAATCTAGAAGGCCATCTCAGAACGTCTCTGAAGCCCTTCAGCAGTCTCCCCTCAGCCTTGCTGACCGATGGCAAAATGCTTGGAAGAACTGCGACGTACCAAGTGGATTCCTTATAGAGGACCCCGCAGTACAACTTGAAGGATCAAACCTCCTTTGCAACCAGTGGACAACCATCAACCGCCTCAGAACTGGTCCTGGTAGATGCTGCCACCTTCTCCATAGATAGAAGATTAAAGCATCCCCATCATGCAACTGCAGAGCTCCTAATCAGATCCTGGAGCACATCATCGAACGCTGCCCTCAGAGGAAATCGCAGGCAGCCTACAAGATATCCACAGTTACACCGGAAGCTTTCGCCTGGATATCTGACTTAGATATTGATATTGAATTTATTCGTTGGTACTATCATATGAAAGAAGGTGGTAGGTCTAGCATCAACGGTCACCATTTACAATGCCTTTTTGTCTTTGCATCAGAACTAGTCTTTGGCTTGGACCGGGGGGGGGGGATTGTTATTCATATAATAGCAGCAACTAAACCATTGATGTCTCCAAGGATGTGAATAATGTACTTCATTGATGCAATTATAAGACATAATACACAGTTCCTTGAGACCTTACAACTGACTCCCTTCCGAACTACTGACTGGTCCAGTTCATGGAGTACACCCGTTCTAACAGAATGCTACTTATTTTACTCCTTGCTTAAACACAGCTTAAAAGGATCACTTATGCTCTTCATGCCAGGATCATCATCACTCCTCAACTGCACATTGCAGTTGCACATTGGTGCCTTGTAAAAAAAATAGTAGGCAGCAAGCAACACCCAGGTTCCTTATTTCAGCTTCTATCTATAGGATTCCCTTGTCAAATTTAGAAAGTAACCTACTATATATAATGGAGTCCCTTTAGAGTCAAATTAACGATACCAAAAGGAAAGACATCAAAGGATTATTTCAGCCTTTTCATATGGATTATATGAAGGGAATAAAAAAAGTTTGTGCAATACTTATTTTCTGCCACTAAATAGGGCTATAAAAATAGCTTACGAAGCAATGAAGGTAGTGGTCATGTATTAAACTTTTAGTATCTAGAGAATATTCAGACACAAAATTAAGCTGTGGGTGTCTCTCAGTTGCCTTTTCTCATTACCATATTTTGGGTTTTAAAAACAGTATCTTAGGGCCCATTTTAACTCTGTGCTGGGGAGGGAAGCTGTTGGGAGTGGACGGCAATCCTGCTCGGGAGTGAATCGTAGGACCGGCAGATTTTAACTGCCAGGTCTCATTGGAGTCCCGCTGGTCAGTTGCTTGGCTTATTCTGGCGAATGCGGCAGCTGGCCAGCGGAGCAAGAAAGAAATCGGACAGCCCGGAGCCGCCCGCAAGCATTTGAAACTGAGTGCCAACAGCAAGATAATTCAGGGGAGCACTCCTGCTCCTCCTGGCCCACTGAGGAAATTAAAAAAAAAAACTTACCTTAGCCGGCCTCCCTGACATGGCAACCGTGACAAGTGCCATACTCAGGATGGGAGTTAAAATGCTATCGGGGTCCCAAGTGCGTCATAGAACCCCCGATTTATGTTTATTAATTGGAGTCTAGCGTGCACCTCATCTGCCACCAAGACTGGCGGATTTAAAATCGTGAATGGGGCAAGAAACGCAGCCGCACCATTTAAAATTCTCCCTGCACTGTTCGCGCTGAGGGTTAAAATCACCAATTGTGTGGACTACAGTGACTACACTTTAAAAGTACTTCATTGGCAGTAAAGCGCTTTGGGACGTCCGGTGGTCGTGAAAGGCGCTATATAAATGCAAGTCTTTCTTTCTTTCTCCCATTTATATGAATGTCAAAGTCATTTTATTAGCCACTCCAAATAGACTATTAGCGTATCTCGCTAAAGTGCTAATTTTCTATAATAATCAGGACTAACAAAAAAACAATACAATATATAACCACAGCATACAAAACCAGAACAAAAAGTGCCCTAGAGAGAGCAAGCAATGAACTTGGACCGGTGATTTAAGCCTTGAATCTGACCAAGAGAAGTTAAAAGGGCATTATTTGCGAAAAAAAATTGCAAGACTCATGAAATCAAGAAAGACACACGCAATGCCTCGGTTTATTACATTCACAGTGCGTAATGTGCAGCTTGATATCAAAGTATCGAAAGTTATTTGGCCTTTAACATCACTGAAACAATTAACATTTCAACGCATGTACCATTCAGAAAATCCCATCGTCTGAACCAGATCCAAAAAATGTCACGGAAATAAAAACAGTGGCATGAAAAAAAAATTCTCAAACAATGTCACTTTCAATTGTGTAGCGTGATATTTTTCCGGAGAAACTTTGTGCTTTCACCGATTCTAAAGTATAAAAGCTTTGAATCTCTATTTATCATCTACAGAAAATAAATAATATTTTCCACTTTCTTCTTTGTGGTTTTTCTAAGTTTTTATAAATACAAACTTTAGTTCTGACTTTGGTGGAAAATGACTATTATATCACACCAATTATAAAGGAAAACATTTTTTGAGAAACACATCAGCATAGTAAAAGTCACAATTTCCCTTTTATTGCTGTTTTAGAGAACAGTTCACAGGCTTTTAAACAATTGGCACAACACATACAATACACAAAACAATTTTTGCAAGGGTGGCACACTTGATTCTTACATCACTCTGTTAAGGCAAAATTTATACTGTGCTCAGAGACTGACTTTGAGATATGGCTCTTCTTTCCTAACCCTCTCAATGGCAACAGCACAAAGTCTGTTGCTCTCATTTCAAAGGTTAAGTCTTTAGAAACTGCTTTTGTCCATCTCCGATCACCTCAGATGGTAGTTGAAAGACAGAGTTAAAAAAGATAAGACATCTTATGCCGAGTTCATTTGAATACACTGTTTAAAAAGTCATCCCAATTCTGCTGGAAACACTTCCAACATATTTTCTTGATATGAATGAAATATATAGCCACTGTGTTAAGCTCAATGTTACACATATTATCGTAATTTTACAAAACAGTGCTGCAAAAGAAAATTAAAAAGCTCTTCTGCTTTCAGGTTTAACATGGGGCAGTCTTGTTTATCTGCATTAATGGGCCCAGTCTTTGGGATTTTTCAATACCTCTATAATTTCTGCCTCTTTCGTGCCCTTGGCAGGATTATGCATGTATTCCCATCTGCAGGACAAAAGTAAAAAGTATTTTGAAAAAAGCAAAGCAATTTTAATAAAGCTGCATAACTTTGTGCCTTCTTTGTATCCATGTGCATACACATGGTTTATCCAGGTCATTTATGTCCTAAAAATTCCTGTAACCAGAAAACGAACGGCTCCTGCCAGTAGTTAAACTTGCCCTTGCCTGTTTAATCTCCATGATATTTTGCGCTGCAAGTGCAAGATGGAAATGGCGTGGCGCCCTCTACAGGGCATCTGGGATCTGAGTGAACAGAGCAAGCAACTGTGTATCTCCTTAACCACAGATTGAAGGATTGTGAAATGAACAGCACAAGGTTTGAACAAGGAAGTGCAAGTTAGAGTGGGTGAATTCAATGCCAACTCAGGTACAGAATGAGAAATAAAGAGAGGGAAAAAAAGATTGGTTTAAGAGAAAGAGAAAAAAGACAAAGATAAAGTCAATTTATTTTTAAAATGTTAATCATTAAAAAAACTCCAACAATTAAATCCTGAAGGAATGAGACTCCTCACTTAGTTAATTTTCAGTGCCAGAGAGGTTGATTGGCATTAATTAACACTTATCACGTCGTTAAAAGGGTATTTATACTTGAAATGACTTGACTTCATTTTCTGTGGCGAGTTTACTTCGGACCTACAGTGCAAGTACAGGAACTTCACGCCGCTCAATGCATTTAAACGATAGCAAGCTGCCATTTTCGCGAAGCTAATGGCGGAGCGGCGAGTCTCCAAAAGTAACTTTTCGATTCCGCGTTTAATTGCGTATCTGCCCTCGCCTGAAGTTGCTGTGGCATTTGCACTTAAATAATGGCGAGCGCTATTAGCCTCGCTGTTATTTTGACAGCAATTTTTGGGCCAATATTGCAAAAAAGTACAATTTCTCACTCCAAAATATAGTGTTTGTATTGGCCTTGATCACCATCTTCCTCAATTAAAGAGGACTTGTATGCTAAATCAAAGCATCAAAAATGTAACACGTTCTTGTGACTTTCTGGGTGTGTAAATGGTGAGAAACTATTAAATGTTGGTGTTGAGAGAGATTTAGGTGCCCTCGTAAAGGAAACACAGAGAGTTAACATGCAGGGACAGCAAGCAATTATGAAGGCAAATGGCATGTTGGCCTTTATTGCAAGGGGGTTGGAGTACAAGAGCCAGGAAGTCTTTCTACAATTGTACAGGGCTTTGGTGAGACCACACCTGGAGTACTGTGCACAGTATTTGAGCAAGGATATACTTGCCTTAGAGGCAGTGCAATGAAGGTTAACTAGATTGATGCCTGGGATGAGAGGGTTACCCTATGAAGAGAGATTGAGTAGGTTGGGCTTATACTCTCTGGAGTTTAGAAGAATGAGAGGTGATCCCATTGAAACATATAAGATTCTGAGGGCGATTGACAGGGTAGATGCTAAGAGGTTGTTTCCCCTGGCTGGAGAGTCTAGAGCTAGGGGGCATAGTCTCAGGATAAGGGATTAGCCATTTAAGACTGAGATGGGGAGAAATTTCTTCACTCAAGAGGGTTGTAAATCTTTGGAATTCTCTAGCCCAAAGGGCTGTGGATGCTGAATCATTGAGTATATTCAAGGCTGAGATAGATAGGAGATCAGGCAGGAAAGCGGAGTTGAGGTCAAAGATCAGCCATGATCTTATTGAATGGCGGAGCTGGCTCAAGGGGCTGTATGGCCGACTCCTGCTCCTAATTCTTATGTTCTTATGTGCTTTTCTGGTTTCTTGTCCTCTTTCTCTCCAATCTCCACCCTTCATCATATCGCCCAAGTTTCACATCAAATTTCACTTTCTGCTTGCTCCCAAGTCAGACTTATCTATCGTGTTTCCGCCATCGTCAAAAACACTATTGTTATAGACATTTCCCCACAGCCAAAGAACACAGGTAAGCCAATAGATAAGCGCAATCGAGAAGACATCAATGAGGAGAGAGAAGTAAGGAAAGTAGTAGTAAAATAAGGGAGGCTACTTAGTATTGTTTACGGAAGGAAAGTATATTTTCACAAACAAATCCCATTTCAACTACATAATGAAATGCATTTTAGGGAATGGGGTTTCAGACTTATAATTATTACATCGGATATACGGCACAAAAACAGGCCATTCGGCCCAACCAGTCCATGCAGACGTTTATGCTCCACTCGAGCCTCCTCCCGTCTTTCCTCATCTAAATCTATCAGCATAACCCTCTATTCCCTTCTCCCTCATAGCCTCCCCTTAAATGCATCTATACTTTTCGCATCAACCACTCCCTGTGGTAGCGAGTTCCACATTCTCACCACTCTTTGGGTAAAGAAGTTTCTTCTGAATTCCCTATTTGATTTCTTGGTGACTATCTTATATTGATGGCCTCTCGTTATGTTCTTCCCTACGAGTGGAAACATTCTCTCTATCCACTCTATCAAAACCTTTCATAATTTTAAGACCTCTATTAGGTCACCCCTCAGCCTTCTTTTTTCAAGAGAAAAGAGACCCAGCCTGTTCATCCTTTGCTGATATGTATACCCTCGTATTTCTGGCATCATCCTTGTAAATCTTCTCTGCACCTTCTCCAGTGCCTCTATATCCTTTTTATAATATGGCGACCAGAACTGTTCACAGTACGCCAATTGTGGTCTAACCAAGGTTCGATACAGGTTTAGCATAACTTCCCTACTTTTCAATTCTATACCTCTAGAAATAAACCCTAGTGCTTGGTTTGCCTTTTTTATGGCCTTGCTAACCTGTGTCGCAACTTTTAGTGATTTGTGTATTTGTACTCAGAGATCCCTTTGTTCCTCTACCCGACCTAGACTCGCACCCTCCATGTAATAAGCGACCTCCCTATTCTTCCTACCAAAATGTAATACCTCACATTTATCTGTGTTGAACTTCATTTGCCAATTATTTGCCCATTCTGCAAGTTTATTAATGTCCTCCTGTAATTTTTTGCAGTCCTCCTCAGTATTGACAATTTGGTGTTATCTGCAAATTTTGAAATTGTGTTTTTGATTCCAAAGTCTAAATCGTTAATATAAATTGTGAACAACAATGGTCCCAGCACTAATCCTTGTGGAACACCACTACCCACCTTCTACCACTGTGAATAGCTACCCTTTACCCCTACTCTCTGCTTTCCGTCTTGAAGCCAGCTAGCTATCCATTCTGCTACTTGTCCCCTGACTCCGCATTCTCTGACCTTGTTCATCAGTCTATTATGGGGTATCTTACTGAAGGCCTTTTGAAAATCTAGATAAATTACATCTACTGCATTACCATTGTCTACTCTCTCTGTTACCTCTTCAAAAAATTCAATGAGGTTGGTCAAGCAAGACTTTCCCTTTTGAAATCCACGTTGACTACTATGTTTTTAGTTTCTAGATGTTCTTCTATTTTCTCCTTTAGTAGGGATTCCATTATTTTTCCTACCACCGATGTTAAGCTGACAGGTCTATAATTCCCTGGACATGTTCTATCCCCCTTCTTGAATATAGGTATTACGTTAGCTATCTGCCAGCCCTCTGGTACAACAACTTTTTCTAACGAATTATTAAAAATGTGTAGTAATGCCTCTGCTATCTCGTCTCTAGATTCTTTTAAAATGCGTGGATGCAATTCATTTGGACCAGGGGTTTTATCCTCTGAGTTTGATTAGTTTATTTAATATATCCCCTCTTTTTATTTTAAATGCACTTATCTCATCACTAATCTCATCATCCAATGTCATGTCCACCTGTTCTATCACCCTGGTAAATACTGAAGCAAAATAATTATTTAATATTTCTGCCATCTCGCTATCGTTACCTGTGGTATTATCCTGTCTATTCCTTAATGGCCCTATTCCCAACCCAACCTTCCTTTTTTTTTTTAAATGATGTGCCTGTAAAATATTTTACAATTTTGTTTTATGTTCCTTGGTAATTTAATTTCATAGTTCCTCTTTGCCTTCCTAATTGTTTTTTTGACTTCTCTCCTAATCTCTTGTATTCTCCCTCATCATGCACTCCCCTGCTGTCTATGTACTTAATGTATGTCTCTTTCCTTACCCTCAATTGTTCCCTTATGGCTTTATTCATCCATGGAGTCTCATTAGTGTTTAGTTTGTGCTTTCCTTTTAGCGGAATATATTTTTCCTGCACTCTGTTGAACATCGTTTTAAATGTTTCCTATTGCTGTTCTACATCATTGTTTGCAAATATTGTTGCCCATTTTATTTTCCCAAGTTCTATTCTCAGCCCCTCAAAATCAGCTTTTCTCTAATCTATTACCCTGGTTTTCGTCATACTCATGTCCTTCTCAATTATCATTTTAAAGCGTATTATATTATGGTCACTATTGTCTAGATGTTCCCCTACTTTTACTTCCCTTATCTGCTCTGGTTCATTCCCCATTACTAGATCCAATAGCAAATCCTCCCTTGTTGGGCTTTTTACATATTGGGTTAGAAAGGAGTCCTGTACACATTGTAGGAACTCCATTCCCTTAGGTTTCAGCTATGAGACAGGGTAAAGTATATACAGCAGGGAAAATAGCAAAGTTGGTATAAATTTCTCCATATTTTTGTTAATAATTCAAAATAATTAATCTTTATAGGGAATACGGAGTTAATTAAATCTATGTGGATCCAACCTCTTAGCCTAAATGATGCCACCACATCTGTAAATATACAGTAATACCAAAAAGTTAATGGACAAGTGATGGTGAGAGTCAGTACCTGTGCCGAACCCTTACCTGGCTGTCAGTGGGAGAGACATCAGAATGCTTTCTATCCTGGATCCTGGAGTTGCAAGACCAAACTTTGTTCCTCTGTCATAAACTAGATTGAATTCTACATATCTGAAAGAGAGATCACAAGGGAAGAGCTAACATTAGTAGCCAAGGCGGCACTGGCCGTACAGCAATTTCAGGTTATGCCATGGTAATGTCAGATTGCAGCAAAACGCAAAGCTAGTGTTGCCTTTCTAAATAAATTTCATTCCATGGTGATGGATAATATGACTAAAATATACAACAATGTACTGCAGTTTTAAAAGTGATTTGTTGCAAATAAATCAGTATTATTTTGAACAATTGTGCACCTCTTTCTGCCCCTCTGCTGCTAGTTAAGGCTAAGATTTGATATAACTCTACTGTTAGAGTTGCTGAGTTAACTCCGCTGTAACAAGTATGAACAAACGAAGTGCTTTACTGATCTTGGAAACTGTCACTAAGGAGATGTTTCACAAAACTTGCTCCATACAAATGTTTGCCAATCATACAGCGCCACCTATTGGAACTCTCTTGCATCTTTCCCTTCAGGAATTAATATACTCGACACCAATTGTGCGCAAGATAGCAAAGATGTAACAGGAAGGCGAATAGCACAAAGGATAGATAGTATGGTTCTGTGTAATGGCAGAAACCATTGGTCCTGATGATGGTCCACAATAAATTGCTTTTCAGCGAGGCATGCAATCTTGGGCCATCTACCTAATGCAATACTGTTAGGTAGTCTTACCCTACCAGTTTCCTTAAAGTCTGCTGTCTTCTGCACCTGTTCCCAGGTCTTGGTGGTTGTCTACACAGAGTTAACTCTGATCACCACCTATTTCCAGGAATGGTGCACTGCTTTCCTCTGGGGAAGGTGCCATGAGGTTCCAAACAGGACAACTCTCCGCATACCCATCTCATGCAGCCATGTGCCCATTTTACCAGCCATCAAACAGCGGGTTGGGTACACTATCATTTTTCCACAGAATCGGTTTTGTTTCTCCACACTGGCTTTGCTTTTGCTTCATTTTTGCCTGCCACGTCTCCTCCTCCTCCTCCTCCTCCCACAGCCTTGGCAAAAGTGGGTAAAAGCACTTAAAATCCATTTTGAAACTTTATAAAAGACTAAAACAATGTGTGTCACCATATACAGCCATTCGCCTTCAAATGTCCACATACCTTTAAATTTGACCTGACAGCCAGATTTTGAAACATTCCCCATCAGGACAGCTTCCTGTGTAGCTAGTTATGAATAATTATTCATGTAAATTCCATCCAGGCAGCTCAGTGCACGATTGGCTAGTTTTGCACCAGCACATGGAGGAATAGCCTAAACTTAGCTTGAAGCAGAAACGTCAGCCCTTATTATATGACTATTCCAATGCATTCCTGGCCAGCCTTCCATCTTCCACCCTCTGTAAACTTGAGGTCATCCAAAACTCGGCTGCTCGTGTCCTAACTCGCACCAAGTCCTGTTCACCCCTGTGCTCGCTGACCTACATTGGCTCCCGGTCAAGCAATGCCTCGATTTTAAAATGCTCATTTTAAAATTTGTTTTCAAGTCCCTCCACAGCCTCGCCCTCCTATCTCTGTAACCTCCTCCAGCCCTACAACCCTCCGAGATATCTGCGCTCCTCCAATTCTGGCCTTTGCACATCCCAGATTTTAATTGCTCCACCACTGGTGGCCGTGCCTTCAGCTGCCGAGGCCCTAAGCTCTGGAATTCCCTCCCTAAACCTCTGTACCTCTCTTTCCTCCTTTAAGACGCTCTTTAAAACCTACCTCTTTGACCACGCTTTTGGTCATCTGCCTAATATCTCTATGTGGCTCGGTGTCAAACGTTGTTTGATCAACACTCCCGTCAAGCACCTTGGGACGTTTTACTACGTTAAAAGGCGCTATATAAATACAAGTTGTTGTATTAAAATTATTTAACCTACATAAGTTTTACTGCATTTCTCATGTCTTTCTATTTACATTTGATGCATGTCAGTTTCCTTTCTTGGCCAACAAGGCCAGCCGTGACTGTTAAACTGAAGGGCTGCTGTTGGACTTAATGGCTTGCAAAGATAAATGAAACGATGTTGCGACAACTCCCCACGTTCTGGGAAATGGCAGATATTATCAGTACCTAGAAATGGAAAACTCTCGCAAACTGCAATACTTTTTTTTTTGATCTGTAAAAATGTTTCTGTAGAAAAATTCTGTATTACTGCTTACGCCTCAACCATCATTCAAATCTGGCTCAGGTCAGATACAAACCCACTCACAATAAACTTACTAGAGATGCAACCCCCCCCCTCTTATGCAAGCCCCGTACGGAACTGTCAAAAGTATGAAGGGGGATTCCCTTCTTCCATTGGTTGAGCTGGCCCACGTGCGCCTCTGCGCATTTCGAAGAGGAGAGGCCCAAGATCGGAAGCCTCTATCTACGGAACCAGCAGGTAGGTTCGTAGAATTTTTTCTGATCGGAGGCGTCCGCCCGCAGGAAACCTCTGATCAGAAATTCAGGGCCATTATCTTGTCTGAGTATTCTAAAAGACACCACATGCTATTATTGTGTTAGAAAACCCTTTGATCTATGTTGGTCTGTGAGGGGACTTTTAAAAATCAGAGCATTGACACCAAAAAGTCAGACTGGCTTTTGGAAACAGGGCTGCACAGGCAGGCAGGCAAGCAGCGAAGGGCTGTGGAAAGGTTGTAAAAACAGATGATTGCAAGGAGAGAGATTCTGCCTGGGCTGCAGGACAGGATAGAGAGAGATTATTCTGTTTATGTTAAATAAGACAACCCAAAAAAAAGAGTGGGATATTGTTGTGCGTTGAAGAGGGTATCTGCAGCAAAAACAAATTAACAACACGTGACAATTAAATTACAAGTGTGAAAAAATAGCAGAGAAATGAAGGATAACAAGAGACTGAAGAAGAAAATTCAGGAAAAAAATTGTATCTGATGTGCGTTTTCTTTAGTTTGATTCGTGATATAAATAAAGTTTCTCTCTATGTACATTTGCTAGAAAATATCCCAGCCATTACTCATAAGAAACAAACAAAACCTCTCTTCACACCTTGTTGCGCAACAGTGACTACACTTCAAAAGTATTTCAATTGCCTATTAAGAGGTAGAAGATCAGCCACGATCTTATTGAATGGCGGAGCAGGCTCGAGGGGCCGTATGGCCTACTCCTATTTCTTATGTTCGTATGTTGCTGTGTTTGCGGATGTGTGATGGCAGCCTTCCATTGTCTTTCTTCTTCCTCCTCAAAAAATCATAAATAAATCATAAACAGAACAAGATTTCCAGGGATCCCCTTTGATTTCTAGAACCCGAGCAGTGCTGTAACCCGAGGCAAAGCTTTCTCACCAATAAATGGGTCAAAAATAGTTTACAAAAAATGCACACAACACTTAGACCAATTACTGGTTTTGAAGGATATTTTTTCCTCTGTCCCTTTAAATCAACACTTCTGCGGTCTAATAATCCTGTGCGCCCACTATATATGGGTATACCGATGACTACATTAAGATCCTGCATAAATGCGAGGAGATTGTGGGGATGTTTATATGATGCCATCCCTTCTTATTACAATATTTAAATGAAGTTCCTTTCTTTCTGAAGGGAGCTTCCTGTGCCTTTCAGTGCCTGCCAAAAATGTGTGTCATGCACATTATGGGTGGATGACGCCCACTCCTCCCCACTCCCCACGATGTTTGGTGAAAAAAATAATCGCCGCACCTTTATTTAGGAGAGTGGGTAGGAGAAGGAAGAGTGTTAAAATATGCATTAATAAACATTCCTAATTCACCTATATCTGTATTCCAGTACACCCTAGTTAAACAGTTTATGGAGTATAACAGAGCTAAAAATGCCTGCCTCAACCTCATAACAAAAACGACTTGTGGCTCGTGAGGTACCTCCCTCAGGATTAATTCTCAAGCAACAGGAATCATTCTCCTTTTTAAAAAAAAAAGTGAAAAATTGATGGCAAACTCCAATTAGTAAATTTCTAAGAAATGGCACGGTTTTTAAGTTCACAGCCGATGTTGGAAAACCCCAACTAAACTTGGAAATTTTACCAGTCCTTCCCAGAAAGGATGACTCAATTGTAGGAAGCACCGAACTTTAAAAAAATAAATAAAACTGAACGACTTGTGCCTGATCACGTCTCCCATGCAGAAGCTGCTGTTGATGAAATGGTTAGATCAAAATCACATTTCCACTTGGCTGCATTTTCAGTTTTAACCAAGTTATCAGCTCAACTTTTGCAGGAACGTAAACCAAAAGTCAGCTAGTTGTTAAATGAGTACAGGCTTCATCGGAATATATAGCATTTTAAATTCTCACACTCTGATAAACCCACTTGTATTTTGACAGAAGCATAAACCTCCCATATATTTCTAACAGCAGATAGAGCTGTCTTTCAGTTCTGTAAATGCCCAGTCTCCCTTTGTTCTTGCATTGGTGAAGGAAGACATTGACACTTTTCCCCTTTGGATCCAGTGTCAGCATCAATGACTCTTGGGTCATATTACAAAGAGTTGAGTTCGACAATATTGACAACCCAAGCAATGAGTTTCCATCCCAAGTGTACTGAAGAGAAGTTAAAATAGCAACGTGATAGCTTCGATGTTAACTCAGGATGTGAGTGGGGCGTGTGGGACCCGGGGCGAGCGGCAAGCTTGCATCACAGCGCCACGAGAGATTTTAACTCACAGGCCTCATTTCTATGTTTGGAGGTCGGATTCCCGCCCGAGCCCAGCAGGAATCACTAGATCACCGGTGAGCGGGAGCAGGAGGGTGCCACTGGGGAGCCCAGGGAATGGTTCTCCAGCACAGAGGTAAGTGGTTAAAGAGAGGTCAGGAGGTGCTTGCGGTGGGGGTGGGGGGTATGGTGTGGGGGGTGGGGAAGCAAGCCTGGGGCAGGTGAGACCCAAGGTTTCCATATCAACATATGTGGCCTGGAGGAGCACTCTTGGCCCACAAGGAAATCATAATTTAAAAAAAACTTTCCTTCCTGGCCCTCTTCTGGTATCGCTCCCACTTGCCACCAGGTTTCTCTGGCAGGTCTGGAACTCAACGTGACGCGCACGACACAGGGTTAAAATCACGCAGGGGTCCTAACCGCATCACGGGACCCCAACATTACATATTTATCAGGCCCTCGCCTGCCTGCGGCGACGTCTTCAACCCCTTCCAAAACCTGGAAGTTAAAATGACAGTGGGCAGGAGTGAGGCATGAAGAGGGAGACGAGTAGTCTGCCTTTATTTTAACCCCTCACCTGCTCTGTTCTCATCGGGCCCGAGGTAGTTAAAATAAGGGCTGATGTTTCCATTTCCTAAAAAGGCTTCCTTTCTCCTATTTAGATTTGAACTCAAGATGTGAAACTTCAGTTTATCTCTCCATCAGCTTCGATGAATAGAAACAACATCTGGCGGAATTTTCTCCTCACCCCATGAAGAGTTTGTTTCCCCAAGGAGAGAATTACCAAGAATAATTCTCCTGTAAAAAGATGACTACCAGCTGCTGGTATACAACTGAAGATGGTCTTGAAAACAATCAATCAAATAAACTAAAACAAGCAATATATTTACAAAATTCCCATTGCTATTTGCTATGACAATGGTCCTCTGTAGCTGTGAATGGTACAGCGTTTGGACAATTTTAATCTTTTTTGTCCTCCACGTCTGTAGGTAACAAACTTATTCTCAAGTTACCACAAAGTGAACAAATGATTAGCTTCTGCAATATGTGATTTTTAGGATTTCATTCAACCCACCTGCCTCTGCGAAGTTGTTGCCATGCTTTTTCTTCTGGCGTATACGAATCAAGCAGGTGCTTCTTCACAATGGGAATATAGCAAGGAACCACAGCCTTAGCACAGCTACGTACAAATTTGAGGAGCCTTTCTGCTGAGGGGGAATCCAAGTCATCAAAAAATATGCCACCCACTCCTCTCCGCTCCCCACGATGTGTGATGACAAAATAATTATCGCACCTTTATTGAGGAGAGCGGGAGAAAGAACGAAGAACTGTTAAAATATGCATTAATAAACATTCCTGATTCTCCTCTCTCTCGCTCAAAAAATGCCACACATTTATCTAGTGTACAACCTGATCGTGATTTTATTAACTCTGCAGGAATAGCACCAAAATTAAAGATAATATTTTGAGATTTATTGCCAAAATATTGTAAAAGACAATTAGAAAACTGTACAGACTCAAACATTTCTTCATTTACAACACAAAATTTGAAGAAATCTATTCTTGCACAGGAGTCTCACAGGGATTGGTCTTCATATACTGGCATCAAAAAAAGCACCATGATATGAAGCACACACACACATAATATGGTTTCTAATTAACATCATGGTTACACAGAATTTTACAGCACAGAAACAGGCCATTCGGCCCAACAGGTCTATGCCGGTGTTTATGCTCCACACGAGCCTCCCCCCACCTTACTTCATCTCAACCTATTCCTTTCTCCCTCATATACTTATCTAGCTTCCCCTTAGATGCATCAGTGCTATTCGCCTCAACCCCTCCCTGTGGTAGTGAGTTCCACATTCTCACCACTCTCTGAGTAAAGAAGTTTCTCCTGAATTCCTTATTGGAGTGATTAGTGACTATCTTATATTTATGGCACTAACGTTGCTGTACGCACATTATTCTTACAAAAGTTTGGAAATTGATTTAATCGGGTGTCGTGAATAGGAGCTGGTGAGTTGTGTATGGAGCAGGTTCTGTAGATGTTGGCATATTTGTGGAGAGAAGGTGGGGGGCGGGGCGGTGAAGCTATAGACCAAACTGTAATGCAGTGGCCTGATATGCAAGTCAAGAGGTCTTCTGTATGAAAATGACATAAATGCCTCTTGCAGCTCAGGATTGGTTGTCCACTGCATCTTCTTCAGGCTGCTGATGCTCCTCTTGCTGACATCCTTGCTGCCTATGCGGGGGGACCTTCCTTCTCCAGGGCCTCCCATGATGCGGTCTCTTTGTAAGGCGAAGTTATGTAGCATGCAGAAACCAATTACAATCCTTAATACCCGACCACATTATATTGCAGGATGCCCTCAGATTGATCCAGGCATCTAAAGCATGCCTTCAAAATGACAATGGTGTGCTCAATTATTACGGTGGTGCGTGAATGGACCCCATTATACCGGTGCTCAGATCATATCCTAGGATACTGCACAGATGTTATGAGCCATGTCTGCAGAGGATAGCCTTGATTTCCCAGGAGCCACTCCAAGACTTGCCTTTCAGCATCAGTGTGTTGGGACAGTGGACTGCCTTAAAATGAAGCTCCCAAGGAAGTATGCATTCACTTGTATTATGAATGCTGCTGATCACAAATGAGCTGCATATGGAGAGTGCAGAAACCTTTCCTGTTGACCTAGGTAGTGGTATTAAGCAAGGGAGCACAGAGGGCCACATGGGTGCAACCATTACTTCTTGGATCTTCAGGAATCCTGCAGTCTATAAAATTGCTATGCGCTGGGATGCTGCTTCCAAATGTTCACGGGGAAGATCAAACTACTAGTTCTAGCAAACAATACATCCATCACTTGCTTTATGCCTCTGTGCACAGCAGATTGATAAACATTCCTGATGTCCCCAGTGGCAACTTGGAATGAGCCTATAGCTTACATTTTATGGGCAGTTGTGCCCATGACAGCCATTAGTGAGGGGGGCTGTCTGTGGTGGAGGGGGCTGTAGATCCACTTGTAGCAAAACTCATTGATAGCTTTCTTTGTAAAAAAAAAGTCTCTGCAGACACAGTTCCTCTAAAAAAAAAATGCAAGCCTGTGCGCTTCTGCCTGGTAGGTGGGTGCCATGAACTTCCGGTGCTGGTTGACCAGACAAGCATCGCTCCATTGCTGCTCTTCCGCTGCCTCGAAAATACAAAGATACAAGGGGATTCCCAATGGGTTTGGGGAAAATATATCAGGTTAATGGCAAATTGCACAAAGACAGATGTTATAGTAGTTGGTAACAGGAAAAGGTAAGTCTGAAATCTGATGTTATCCATGATGATGGTAGGCTCTTAAATTGCTTTCCACTATCGCCATAGCGCCAAGTAACCCTGGATGCCTGTCTTATACAAAAGGAAAAACACAGTGCAAAACAGATGGAAATTATGGAAAATGGTGCACCAGATGTTATTTCTGCTTCATTTGAATGGAATTGCCCAAAATTGGGAAGGTGTTCCCTGCAGCCATCAGGAATGATGGTAGAATATGGAGAGGGCGCAGTCGTAAGCAGAAACCCAGCATCATGAAATTCTGCCAAATTTTCCAGTCGAGCAGACATGATCAGAAAATCCAGGCTTTGGAGTACTGCCATCAATGGGGTTCACAAGGAATCATGTAACTGGCTCATCATCATTTTATTGCGAATCAAGCATCAGGTTTGAACAGAGTGGCCCACCCACTACAAAATGACAAGTAATTGATAAGAAAGCCAGGACTGACACTATAATCCTTTTGTGTGCCCCTGATAAGAGCTCCTCAGTCCAAAGTCACTGTGATCTGCCTTCACATACAAACTTCAGGCATAATCTTACAAGTCACAAAAATGTTCAGTCATTCAGCTGACTCTTATCAACGTGTCTAGGTTGTAAAACTTCAGGCTTGAAGGTTAATCTAAACCTTCCTCGCAGTGTAGCTTTGAATTTTAAACATACTTAAAGACAGCAGCCTTTCAGGAAACAAAGAAATGATATGCATTATACATTGGCCCGGATTTTACGGTAAAAATAACGGTGAAGCAATCAGCGCTCACCGTTATTAAAGAGTAAATTGGACCCCAACTTCCAGTGACCGCACATGCGTAGTTAAACCTGGAAATCAGGAACTCGCTGAGAGACTCGGCGTTGAAACACATGGAATGGCGTGAAGCTTCTGTACTTATGTGATAGATGCACACTAAACTCGCCAGAAAAAGTTAATACCTGTCCATTCCAGTGTAAGTAAATTTTTTAACGGCGTGATAAGTCTTAATTACTGCCAAATGACCTCTCTGGCACTGAAAATTAACTTTTACAAGTGCGTAGTCTCATTCCTTCAGCTTTTAATTAGAGTTGGGGATATTAAAATTTTTTTTTTAACTTTTTCTTTCTGTTTCTCTCAATCACATCTTTCTTTCCCCATCTTATTTCGCTTTCTGTGCATGATTTGGCATTGAATTAAATATTCTTAACTTGCCACTTCCGGTTCAGACTCTGTACGGCTCAGTAACAATTCTTCAATCTGATTGGTTAAGGAGATACACAGTTCTGTCCTGTTCACACAGGTTCCAGATCCCCTGTAGAGGGCGCTGCACCAAAATGGCTTTCTAATCACAAGTTCCAGTGCAAAAGCCCATAGAAAGTCTACGAGCAAGTGCAAGTATAACCCAATGGCTAGCGCCGTTCTTCCGCCGCTGACTGCAAAATCCAGCCCAATAGCTTTGCTTTTGTAGAAAGGATACAATACAGAGAAAGGACAGCTTGCATTATGTATTGCCCTTAACATAGGCAACATTTGAAAGGCATTTTACAGATGGGGGAAAAAGAACAAATAGAAGCATATAAGGGAATGGACAGCACGGAGGAAGATTATGAGGGTTGATTGAGAAGGTTTCTAGAAGTAGAGAGAGGAGACTTGGAGGGGTTTAGGGAGGGAGCTTGAGAGCAAGGCTGAGGTGGCTGAAGACTCTGCCACCAAAGGTGGGGTGAATAGAGGGGCGATGTATTAAAGGCCAGGCCCAGAAGATAGAACGTTGCAAATAAAAGGCTGCAAAAGGTTGCAGATATAGGGTGGGGTAGACAATGGAGGGATTTGAAGACAAGATTTTAAATTGTGTTTGTTGGGGACATGAAGACAACGTAGGTCAGCAAAGACAGGGGTGATGGGAAAACGGGACACGAATCAAGCGACCAGCTGAATTTAGAAAGAATGGAGGATGAGAGATCACTGAGGAGGACATTAGAGAAATCAAGTGTAGAGGTGACAAAAGCATGAAAAATGGTCTAAGTGGCAAAGGGGCTGAGAAAGTGGGGCAAACGTGCAATATTGTGGCAATGGAAATAAGCAATCTGGGTAATGAATAGGGGTTTGAAACTCAGCTCAGGTACAAATAGGATGTCAAGGTTTCACATGATCTGGTTCAGCCTGAGGGAATGTCCAGGAGGGGGATGAAATCAACGGCAAGGATATGATGCTTGTGATGGGGACTAAAATCTATGGCTTCAGTCTTCCTGATGGTCAATAGGAAGAGGTCTTAATTCATGCATGACTTGATGTCAAACAGAAGTGGTCATGGGATTGAGAAATGATGGCGAGGTAGAGCTGGGCATCATTGGCATACATTTGGACGATGACCCCACAGTGGATAAGGTCACTGAGCGCAGCATGTCGATAAGGAAGAGGAGGAAACCAAGGATAGATTCTTGGGGGATTCCGGAGGAGACTGTGCAGGGGAGAGAAGAGAAGCTGTTGCTCGAGATGGGCCAGTCACATTCAGATAGGTAGGAGTGCAAGCACAGAACAGTAATGGGCCGAAAATTGATCCCGGGACGCGAGAGTACGCACTGCATACTCTCGCGTATTCCTACTCCAATTGCCGGTTTTCTGCATGCCCTGCGCATGCGCTGAAAACCGGCAATTGCTCTTCCGAAAAGGGGGCGGGGCCTGGGTGCATCGCGTGCGCGCTACAGGCTGCGCGCACGCTGTGCACTTCATGCTTTGGACGCGCAGGTAAGTAGGGAAGATTTTGGAAATGTAAAAAGGAGGAGTAAGACCCGCTTTTAAGAAGGTAAGTAGTGAATTAAGTATTTTTTTGAATTTTTTTTTTACAGGTATATCTTTTTTATAGACTTTAAAGACAGGTAAGTTTATTTTTATAACTTTTTAAAAAGATTTTAAATTTTTTCAAAAATTTAATTTTTTATTTAAAATGGTTAATTTAATTAACTATACTTATTTTATTAATGTGATGGTTTTTTTTTTTTAATTTAATTGAGGTTTAGCTGTTATTTTGGGGGGGGGGTAAGATTCATAAGTCTCACAGCTGAATGGAAGATGGTGTGCTGCCATTGGCTCTAACTGAGTCACGTGATCCCACAGCTCACACGAATTCACTACGCCGCTGGGATACGCAAGCCCAGCACAGCTGATGTCTGGAACATCAAGTTCGTGCGAGCTGGATCAGAAAAAGCATAAGCGAGGTGAGACATCGCGGGGAAGGCTTACCCCCGCGGGAACAGAGCGAGATCAATTTCTGGGCCATTACCATGGAGCTGGACAGCGGAGGAAAAGTAATGGAAAGGATGGCATATTTGACTGTGTCAAATGCTGTGGTGAGCTTAAGGAGGACAAGAAGGAATAATACGCCAGTTACTGTCACAGAGGTCATTTGTGACTTTGGCCAAGGGCAGTGTCAGTGCTAGAAGTAGAACAGAAAACAGACTGGAGGGATTCAAACAGTTTTGGGACAGATGGGCATGGCGCTGGGAGCCAACATATCTAAGCCCTGATAAATGAGTGTAATATGGGTGTAATCAATTGTAAAATTGAGTGATCAATTATGCCATTTAATACCCCGCCCAATACTGCAGTAGGATTTTACAAGGCTGCTGGAAGTGTCCACCAGTAAATCCATACAAGCAAAACCAAAATTATGTGATTTCATCGTATGCAAAATTTAAGAATTTTTACGCTGACATAGCACTGATTTATGCACCCACCCATATAAAATAGGGTTGCTAGGGACTATGCTGGTGATGGAAATGAATCTAAAACAGCACTATTGGAAGATTTGTAGTAGCGTTTTGAGCGTATTCCCAAATGTTTCTTTTGTGATTTGTTGCTGACTGCTCCTAGAATCTTCCCCTGGCCTATCTCTCTCTCGCATTCACTGATAGCTTCAAATGAACTACTCCATTTGGAAAATACCTTTAACACAAAAAAAAATCACCAAGTCAAAGAAAGTGTAATATTTGCTCAAGATCAAAAAAGCTGTCAATCAAACACAAATAAAATCCACAAGGTGCTTGTTTTTGAACCAAATAGCTCAGTGAATCCCTTTCTTGTCTCCACAATAGATTTCCATTTGCTTCATCTTTGCTTGCTATTTTTTTCTCCTCTTCCTGCCTGGGACTTCTTTTTCCTTCCCACCTTCAATCCTGGCAAAGATAGCCAACAGGTTGCTATGCCTTTGAGCCTTTTCAAAAAAGAATTTTTGCTCCATGCAATCACTTATCTACAAGGTGCAATTTCCCAGCCCCTCCATTATGTTACTGCCCTGCGCCAGGCCTAAGCTACACAGGGAGCTTTGAATAATCATCACATGAGCTCACTGCACACTCTGGCCAGCTTTGCACTCGTATTTAGACATTTTGGAGTGAATTTCACCGGGACCAAAAAAATCTACCCTATTGTTTTGTAAAAAAAATGTAACATCTTCCATATTACTCACCATTTTTTAAAAGTTGGATAATAATTTTGATCATGCTTGTCGCAGGCCTCCTTGAGAGTTTTGTGAAAATGGATAGCATCATCTTTATTCAGGTAGGTAGGAGTAAGGTCCGTCCCCCCACCAAACCACCATGTTTTTTGACCTAGTAAATAAGAATGCTTAAAGCTTAAACTGGTAGCTAGACAGCAAGATTTAGTTTATACTTACACCATTATTCACTTTATGAGAGTGAACCTTTAACATTGTGGTAGCATTCACACCTCTGAGTCAGAAGGTGAAGGGTTCGAGCTCCACTCTAGACCGCCCCAGCGTGTGGAGTCTAGAATTCGGTCTCAAATACTGGGGTGACATCCAGCAGGGCAGTGGATTCCAGACAGAGTGTGCACTAGCTCAGTGGTAGCATTCCCGCCTGCGAGTCAGAAGGGTTGGGGTTCAGGCCTCACTCCAGACAGCCCTGGCAAGTGAAGACTTGGAGCGCCGGCTATGAATACTGTATTGACATCCAGTGGGGGTACTTTCATCCGATGGGTGGGGGTGGCAACCCACCCCCCCCAACATCATTAGCCTTGGTTGCAGCCCACCTACTCCAAAGATAAAGACTATGAGGAAGGCAACGTGAAACAACCTCAGCTGCTCTTCCCTATTAAGTGGCCCAAGAATCTCATGCATGAGACTGGAGTTAGGACCTGCCCTAGGACAGGACACAACGGACAGGCTTTATATGTAAAGCAAAGTTTTTTTTAAAAAGCTCAAATACAAGTGAACTTTCTGTATCCCTATAACAGTGCGAAAACACCAATGATGTTAGTTGTCGGAGATCTTTTGGCTGAATTGGGTTACATTTTTGTTTGTTACATAGTTCCTCTCAAAAAGAATGGCCATGTATAGCTTTGAGCGACAAAATGAGCTATTTTTGAGGGAGTGGAGGTGATGGTTGATTTAATCCCATGGACTAAATTGTAGGTTGCGAAACTGACTGTCTGCTCTGCAATGCATGATCTGAAATATTTTAGAACTAAACCGCATTTCCTCCTGCTCCCACCCATGGATTATGCAATATTGCCCTCTGCATTACTGACCTATTCACACTTAAAGCATAAGGAGACTGTTAGAATTCAACTGCGCCAACGATGCTCAGGATTGTGCTTATATAAAAAAAAAACTCTCAAAACTCTGGTCTGATAACCCATCTGCTTTACATCTTGGTATTACCCAATTTTGCAACCCATGGATACAATATTACTGGACACAATATTGCTGCACACTTACATAAAAGAGCAATTTACTATTTATTGAATATATAGAATGTTCAGAATGGGTACTTACCATCTGCTTCTTCGACTTCAAAGTATCTGTAGTTGAAGTGGATGGTCGGAATGTGAGGATTCTTGGGATGGATCACAGAACTCACTCCCATAGCACAAAATGGCAGCTTCCCTGCATCCCAAAACACACCATTGGTGACAGAGCTATATTCACTGTGTTCATTTAAAGGTTTGCTTTTACACATTCATACCCTGCAGCAAAGCCAGAACTTAGAGTCTAATAAAGGTATCGGTATCCCTTTATATTACAGAACCCCTTCAAGTAGGCACAGCTCTGGTAAATTCTGGGGCTGTGGAATCCACCTTACTTACGCTGTGGTGTGGATTGCACCGTAGCTACCAGTGTAACTCGAAAACAAGTGCACATGTTCAAATTTATGTATATGGAGTTGTTTGAAAGTTGTAAATGTGACTGGCCCTTGGACCTCCCTCACTGTGCTGGCCAGTGACACATAGATCCCACTGTCGGCCTGTACAGGTGGCCTAAGCGATCAGGGCCAGAAAAAAATAACAGCATTTTGCCACTGACAGATAAGCAGCTGCACAGCATTCCTTGAGGTGGTTGTCTTCTCCTCCGGCACCAGTAGCATCGAGCCATTCAGATTATAGTGCTGCCATTGAAATTGGGGCTGCTGATGAGCTCAGTGCTACAATCCAAAAAGGGACAAAAATCTGCTTTTGAGAAAAGCGAAAAAGCAAGGGGAGGGGAGAAAAGAGAAAGCACAAAAGAAGGAGAGAGAAAGAGGGGCAAAAAGAGAAATAAGAAGGAGGTAGTTGTGGTGGAGGTGAAGGCGGAAAGCGAAGAGCAGGATAGCATTCACCTATCTCAAACGGCTAAATGTCCTAGAGGAAATGAGTTTTGGAATTCTTAGGGGCAATATTGACTTTGGGTTATAGTGTAAAACAGGTGATATCGACTCAGCCTCTGTTCAGCAGCACTGACATCCTACTTCCTCACAATGTGACTGAAAGAGGTGTGAATGGAGAGTATGTGGTTCCATAAATTCACTATATTCCAGGTGATAAGAGCTCGAGGTAACAGTGAATAGCCTCACTAAAGCTGCTCTTATACTGTCTTTTTAATTCAGATTCCAAGAGCCCGTTGTCCAGTTTTGCCGGGATCCAAGTGCTCCATCGGGCTACAGAAAATGGATTTAACAACTTAAATGCCAGGAGCCAGCTCACAGTCACTGGGCTCCCATAATCCAAGTTCAAAGATGAGCAATATACAAGCTTATAAAAGAGAAGGAAAATTCAAAGCTTAAACATTTAGAATTGAGAGTAACCCGTCCATGGGCAGTTGGAGCCTATGGTTAAGGAAACAACAATAAAATGAGTGGAACAACACTCTTAAGGATCCATGGGATCTATTGCAGTCGGACTTTGGGAATTCATCATGCTTTTTTTTTATTGCCTGTAAGATTCTCAAAATTCACAGATCCCCCAAAACTCGAAGACAAACCCTAAGGAAAAAGACTTTGGACTCTTCTTCTAACTATTACAGGTGGTGAAATGCATTGGGCTTAACCGAAGGACATTTTAGTGCAAAAACCAAGATTTGGTATTTTAAAAGACATGTCTGGACTTGTAAGGGAGAAAAGGCTGTAAAGGAAGGTGGGATCAACCTCTGTAAAGACAGTTTGGATATTGGAGTTAATGGGAACGGTCTAGGGAACCGCAAGACCTTGCTGGGAGTTTAAATCGGCCCCTAGCAGACATTAACATCCTAACAATACCTGAGGAAAAAACAAACAGTCTCCACCCAAATTTACAGAGCCCATTAAAAAGACATGTATAAAACAGATTACTTTGGCTTACTCTATAGAAATCCCAGGCCCGGTCAAGAAACTTGAAACCTGAGCACAATTGTCTACAATTAAACAACAGATCGACAGGATGGAGCTATCCCGAAACCACTTCACACATTTACAAACCAGTTACTGTTAACGAGCCCTCCAAAATCTAACAGAGACCGGGATTTAATTTGGCATGCAGATAAGGAAGCTTCAATGGGTATAATTAAAGGCCCGTTCTCAACAGTTCAAGTTTGAGTTCTCCAGTACAGGTACACAGTTCAGCAGTTACAACAAGTTCAAGGGTGGAGCAGTTACACAGTTACAGCAAGCAGTCCGGCAGAAGGCAGTTCCACAGTTCTGTAAGAAGGCAGTTCCACAGCTCTGAAGAAGACAGTTCAACAAGGCGAGGGGGCAACAGAAAGAAGTTCAACAAAGAAGGCCAGCAGCTCCAGAAGCAGGCCAACACGCAAGAAGAAACCAGAGCGACCGCCTCAGTGACCATCGGACACCTCGCAGCAACAAGGGCCTTACGAAACAACCAACCAAACATTACCACTAATATTGAGCCACTGCGACCAAAGAAAACCAACTCGGAAAAAAACCGAAGATCCGCAAAGTTTCCACTCTACAATCTATTCCTGACTTACCCCTGGGTAAGATTTTACTCAAAAGACTCTAAACCCTACTTCTAAACCAAAGAAAAGTGGGTACTCACCTGATAGATCCAATACGCACCCTACCGCATCAGTGGACTCGCGAAGACTCACCAGATACGCAGTTGAAGTCCTCTACGCGTACGGGGTACGGCAGACACCAACCGACATATAGAGTGAACCCCAAAACCGCGAACTAACCTAACTGTCAAGGATTCTGTTGAGTATCATCCCTGGTCCTCTAGAGTCCAACCTAGCTAGTGAAGTGGGATTGGGAGGGGTGAAGTATTCTTCTAATGTTATTTCCCTCGCTTGTACCGAAGTGTTTCCCACTTTTAGAGTGTTAAGAGTGTTTGTGTTGCGTTTTATTTTCTTGAATAAAGATCAAAGTTCTTGCATCAAAACCAGTTGTCTGCTGCACTTTTTATCACAACCCCCAAATAAGTCCAAGGTCTAGAACCAAGGGAGTGGGAGCGATTCGAACCGCTCAGAAGTCAGAGGTGAAGCTGACACAAACCACCACCCCCTACAGCCGCAATCAAAAAGAATTTTCTCCATTAAGGCGGCCAACGTTCGAATTGGAGACAACAATCACTGGGTATCGGTTTACAGAGAAAGACAAACTGAATTGAGGCACGTGATCCCAAAACACTAATAAAAATCCTGAAATCCAAGGTAATAAAACAGAATGTAATTTATTCAGTCACCTCGAAGCAGTGGTTTTGGTCATATGCCTTTATTCAAGGCTATTTTACATTGTTTGAGTTGACATTTTTGGGGGGGCTGTATCAGCTTCTTTGAAGCTGTTTGTCAGCTTTCCAAGTTGGTTGGCATGTATGGGAAAAGTACAAGCAAGCGAAGACAGAGAGTGTGGCAGTGGGTGCAAAAGAAACATATAGAAAAAGTGTGAGAGCTTGAAGAGAAAGAGCACAAGCGAGCTTGAGTGCAAGAGAAAGAGAATTTTTAAGTCACATCTGCTAGAGGCAAACTCCAGGACTCCTAAATCAGCAGCTTCCTCCCTTACCGTCTTTTGATTTCAATGATTTTCCTCTGCTTTTCATCTGTTTAGCAGCTTCCTCCGAAAGGTTGCCAAATACAACAGAAACATTGACCCCGGCTTTCTCAAACACTTTTCCATCTTGAAGCACACAGCTTATGCCACCACCACCTGCAACAATAAAAGATTCACCGTGTAAAACTTTGAAACAAAAGTCAATCAATCCCAGGCCAGGTTTTTGTACTGAGTACTTGCACAGGAGCACTCACTCAAACAGACTTTATATTGGGGTGTGCAAAAGGATTCAAATTTTCATTTGCTTTTAAGTGGGCTGTGGGAACAGAGGTGCAGACCTGCTCTTCCTACTACTACTCCACTGTAATTGTGCTTAAGAGCTGGTGTTAGCCTTTATAACTAGAGGGCTAGAATAGAAAAGGGGAGGAAATTTTGCTACAGCTATACAAAGTCCTGGTTAGACCACATCTGGAGTACTGTGTACAGTTCTGGGCACCATACCTTAGAAAGGATATATTGACCTTGGAAGGAGTGCAGTGCAGATTCACCAGAATGTTACCAGGGCTCCAACGGTTAGATTATAAGGAGAGGTTACATAAACGAAGCTTGTATTCCCTTTAATATAGAATATTAAGGGGTGATTGTATTGAGGTTTTTAAGATTTTGAAAGGAATTGATAGGGTAGACAGCTGGTGGGGGAGTCTAGGATAATGGAACACAACCTTAAAATCAGAGCCAGACGATTCAGGAGAGAGGTTAGGAAACATTTCTTCATGCAAAGGGTGGTAGAAGTGTGGAACTCTCTCCCACAAAAAGCAGATGTTAGCCCAATTAATAATTTTAAATCTGAGATCGATAGATTTTTGCTAGACTGGGTATAAAAGGATATGGAGCCAAGGCAGGTGGATGGACTTAAGAACATAAGAACATAAGAAATAGGAGCAGGAGTAGGCCAATCGGCCCCTCGAGCCTGCTCCGCCATTCAATAAGATCATGGCTGATCTGATCCTAACCGCCAATCTACTATCTATCACAGAACCATCTCCTGCATCTAACAGAATTGCACACACGAAATAGGAGCAGAATCAGGCTACACAGTCCCTGGGCCCGCTCCACTACCCACAGGGCCATGACCGATCCGAACCTAGACTCATGTCCAAATTCCTGCCCGCTTCCCGTAACCCTTAATGCCCTTTACTTCTAGGAAACTGTCTATTTCTGTTTTAAATTTAATTAATGTTGTAGCTTCTACAGCTTTTTGTGGCAGCATATTCCATGGACCTACCACCCTCTGAGTGAAGTAGTTCCTCCTCATCTCAGTTTTGAAAGAGCAGCCCCTTATTCTAAGACTATGTCCCCTAGTTCTCGTCTCACCCGTCATCGGGAACATCCTCCCCGCATCCACCCGATCCAACCCCTTCACCATCTTATATGTTTCAATAAGATCGCCTCTCATTCTTCTGAACTCCAATGAGTAGAGTCCCAATCTACCCAACCTCTCCTCATATGACCACCCCCTCATCCCCGGGATTAACCGAGTGAACCTTTTTTGCACTGCCTCGAGAGCAAGGATGTCTTTCCTTAAGTAAGGACACCAAAACTGTATGCAGTATTCCAGGTGCGGTCTCACCAATACCTTGTACAACTGAAGCAATACCTCCCTATTTTTATATTCTATCCCCCTAGCAATGAAAGCCAACATTCCATTTGCCTTCTTAATCACTTGCTGCACCTGCATACTAACCTTTTGAGTTTCGTGCACCAGGACCCCCAGATCCCTTTGCACTTCAGTACTCTCCAGTTTCTTGCCATTAAGATAATAAATTGCTCTAGGATTTTTCCTGCCAAAGTGCATCACCTCACACTTTCCAGTGTTGTATTCCATCTGCCAAATCTCTGCCCACTTACTTAGCCTGTCTATGTCCCCTTGCAGGTTTTTTATGTCCTCCTCACTCACTACTTTCCCTCCCATCTTTGTATCATCTGCAAATTTTGATATGTTACACTTGGTCCCTTCCTCCAAATCGTTAATATAGATTGTGAAGAGTTGGGGACCCAGCACTGACCCCTGTGGAACACCACTAGTTACTGATTGCCAGTCTGAGAATGAACCATTTATCCCAACTCTTTGCTTTCTGTTAGATAGCCAATCCTCTATCCATGCCAGAATATTACCCCCAATCCCGTGATTTTTTACCTTAAGCAATAATCTTTTGTGTGGCACCTTGTCAAATGCCTTTTGGAAGTCTAAATACACTACGTCCACTGGTTCCCCTTTATCCACTCTATATGTTACTTCCTCAAAGAACTCCAGCAAATTTGTCAAACATGACTTCCCCTTCGTAAAACCATGCTGACTTTGTCCTATTAAATTATGATTATCCAAATGTCCTGTTACTGTTTCCTTAATAATGGACTCCAAAATTTTACCTACCACAGATGTTAGGCTAACCGGTCTATAGTTACCAGCCTTCTGTCTACTGCCCTTTTTAAATAAGGGTGTTACATTAGCAGTTTTCCAGTCTGCCGGGACCTTAGCGGAATCCAGGGAGTTTTGAAAAATTATTACCAATGCATCTACAATCCCTACCGCCACTTCCTTCAAGACTCTAGGATGTAAGCCATCAGGTCCAGGTGATTTATCCGCCTTGAGTCCCATTATTTTACCGAGTACCACTTCCTTAGTGATTTTGATCGTGTTTAGCTCCTCTCCCCCTATAGCCCCCTGTTTGTCCAGTGTTGGGATATTCTTAGTGTCCTCTACTGTAAAGACTGATACAAAATATTCATTCAGTGTTTTTGCCATCTCCATATTTCCCACCATTAATTTCCCGGTCTCATCCTCTAAGGGACCAACATTTACTTTAGCCACCCTTTTTCTTTTTATATAACTATAAAAACTCTTACTATCTGTTTTTATATTTTTTGCTAATTTACTTTCATAATCTATCTTCCCTTTCTTAATCAATCTTTTTGTTATTTTTTGCTGCCTTTTAAAGTTTTCCCAATCCTCTGTCCTCCCACTAGATTTCGCTACCTTATATGCCCTTGTTTTTAGTCGAATACTATCCTTAATTTCTTTACTTAGCCACGGATGACTGTCCTTTCTTTTACACCCTTTTCGACTTGGGATACAGATCAGCCATGATCTCATAGAATGGGGGGGGGGGGGGGGGGGGGGGGAGGGAGGTACAGGCTCGAGGGGCTGAATGGCCTACTCCTGTTCCTATAGTGACTTATGTCTTTTCATTTCATATTGGGTGTGTATATTTTTCAAAAATGCCTAGCCAAGGCTCAGTTGGATCACATCTTCTCTCTTCAGCTATCACTTTGGCATTTTAAGGTTCTTGGTGTTGGAGCATTCTCAAGTTTAGTGCAAAGTTACCGTGTTTTGCTATTCAGTGTGCGTGGGAAGGAGGAAGAAGCTGCTTTGCTTTCAGTTAAAATATCAAAAGTTAAAACAAAAATACCCACACACAAAGGAGCTTCGAAATTTACATTCATATAACGTGGTAAGGCCATTTCTGGATTTTACTAAATGTAGGATAAATCCTTCTTATTAGGCAACAAAGTACTTGCATTTCACCCCTCTTCATCTAACCCTATCAGCATTAACCTTCTATTCATTTCTCCCTCGTGTGCTTATCTAGCTTCCCCTTAAATGTATCTATGCTATTCACCTCAACTACGCCTTGTGGTAGTGAGCTCCACATTCTACCCACTCTCTGGGTCAAGAATTCCCTATTAGATTTATTAGAGACTATCATGTATTTATAGCCCCTAGTTTTGGTGACCCCCACAATTGGAAACGTCTTCTCTACATCTACCCGATCAAACCCCTTCATAATCTTAAAGACCTCTATCAGGTTACCCCACAGCCTTCTTTTTTCTAGAGAAAAAGCCCCAGCCTGTTCAGTCTTTCCTGATGGGTATAACCTCTCAGTTCTGGTATCAGCCTTGTAGATCTGTTTTGCACCTCTTCAGTGCCTCTCTATCCTTTTTATAATATGGTGACCAGAACTCTGCACAGTACTCCAAGTGTGGTCTAACCAAGGTTCTGTACAAGTTTAACAAAACTTCTCTGCTTTTCAATTCTATCCTTCTAGAAATGAACCCCAGTACTTTGTTAGCTTTTTTATGGCCTTATTAAGCGGTGTTGCTACTTTTAGTGATTTGTGTATCTGTACCCCTAGATCCCTTTGCTCCTCTACTCCATTAGACTCTTATTTTCCAAGAAGTATGTGGCTTCCTTATGCTACCTACCAAAAAGCACCACCTCACACTTATCTATATTGAAATTCATTTACCAATTACAGACCCATTTTGCAAGTTTATTAATGTCTTCTTTTATTTTGTCACAGTCTTCCTCAGTATTAACTATACCCCCCAATTTTTATCTACCCTTTCTGTCACTTCCTCAAAGAATGCAATAAGGTTGGTCAAGCCATGACTTTCTCTTTTGAAATCCGTGCTGACTATTTGTTATATTTTTGGTTTCTAGATGTTTTTCTATTACATCCTTGAGTAAAGATTCCATGATCTTTCCTACCACCGATGTTAAGCTAACTGGATTCCCTTGATTTATTCTATCTCCCTCATTAAATATAGGAATCACATTAGCTGTCTGCCAGTCCTCTGGCAATATTCCCCTTTCTAATTAATTTTTAACAGATATGTAATAGTGCCTCTGTTATCTCTTCCCTCAGTTCTTTTAATATACGTGGATGCAATCCATCCGAACCAGGGGTTTTATCCTCTACAACTTTGATTTTTTGATCTCTTCTTCTAATGTCATGTCCACCCTGTTACTCTCCCTGGTAAATACTGAGGCAAATTAACTATTCAATATTTCTGTCATTACGCTGTCAATAATTTGCACCTGCTTGTCGTGTGTTTCTCACAGGCGTACGGTGCTTATAACTGAATACTAATGATGTGAAACTGAAATTGGAAATATTTCCATTAAGTGGAACATGTAATATTGTTCAAGTTTTTTTTTGGAGAATATACAAAAATATTATATTATCCCAATTCATTTACTTCTGTAATAACGTGTCATTTTTCATGTTTACATTCACTTCCATTGAAAATGCATTTCGGAAATGCCTACTGTTAAAAAACGTAAGTGCAGCATTGATACACAAATAACCTGTTGCGTGGCTCTTCCTTCCCCAAAATTACTTTTAAGATCGCAGCTGATTTAAATGCAAAATAAATTGAAAGTACTCAAAATATCTGATCTAGGTTTGCTGCCCTAACAACGTGAGCATGTTTGTCAACAGAATTATCTGTACGCTTCATTCACATAGCCACGACAGTTTCACCGACAGCTGCTGTTGCCCCACAACTTCCTCTACTGTACTCAAGAAACATGGCCATTTGCACGTAGACCTGCATTGGGAAATGTTTACCTTCTTTGCGGGTCCATCGGTCGACTTTGAACCCCTGACCACCTTCGACTTCAGCCAAGGCGTTGCAAACATCAGCCTGAACATCCATGATCAGCAATTCCATCTTAGTCCTCATGTCATCTTTATTTTCCAGCAGCGCGTTGACGTCGGTCACCGGATCCGACATGAAGTGACTGCATTTCTGCAACATCTCGTTCAGCGCTTGCTGGTCCCGGTCGGCCGGTGCGGGCAAGCTTTTCGCAGCCATCACAGCCCGGTTGCGGCCGAAGCCGAAGCCGGCCATCGTAGCCCCCACCAGCACCGCGGTGCCAACCATGAACCTCTTGCGGAAAGCGTCCGGCGGTGCGATCTTCCGAACGACGTCCCCGGTGAGCCATCTCACGCCCCACAAGCGATGGCGAGCGGCGGATCTTCCAGCCAGAAACAAGAAGGCGGCGCCGCCGCCGTGTTGCTGCGCTGCAGCTGATGTTTGCAACGCCTTGGCTTTAGCTATGGCGAAGCTGATCGGGCGGCTGCCGCTGCCCAACACGCACCGACCCAGCGCGAGGAACTGGGACATGGCCAGAGGCTGGCACGCGCCGCTCTCGCCGACACAACGTTCTAACCCGGGACGCGCGAGGACTATGCGAATGGACTCGCACGGCGCTGACGGGCAACTGGCTTCCCAAGGTAACGCTGGCAAGCGGCGACTTCAAAGGGCGGGGAGGCGGAAGAAGCAGCGTGGGGCGGGGCTGCCCTGAGACTCGGGAGGAGGAGCCAGGACGCATGGGCACCCGAGGGAGGGGGGGGGTGTCTTCTGGGATTTGTAGTTTGATTGGCGCGAGAGAAAGCAAGCGCTTGCATTTACAAAGCGCCTCACACTACCGTAGGAATAAAGTTTTAAGTAGGTCCACGGACTCCCCCAGGCCGCCGGCCTTTTCTGCGGCCTGGGGGAGTCCGTGTTCCATGTACTGTATATATCTAACTTACCTGACGAAGGAGCGACAGCTCCGAAAGCTTGTAAAATTAAATAAATCTGTTGGACTATAACATAGAAACATAGAATCTAGGAGCAGGAGTAGGCCATTCGGCCCATCGAGCCTGCTCCGCCATTCAATACGATCATGGCTGATCATCCAAATCCAGTACCCTGTCCCTGCTTTAATCCCCACAGTACACATATCCCACCCTATCCCCATAACCCCACATATTTAATCCACCCTAACACTAAGGGTCAATTTATCATAGCCAAATCAACCTAACCCACACATTTTTGGACTGTGGGAGGAAACCGGAGCACCCGGAGGAAACCCACGCAGACACGGGGAGAATGTGCAAACTCCACACAGACAGTCACCCGAGGTCAGATTCAAACCCGGGTCCCTGGCGCTGTGAGGCACCAGTGCTAACCACTATACCACCGTATAACCTGGTGTTGTGCGACTTCTCATTTTTGTATATATCGAATGTGAGAGGTTGCAGTCCCTATTCCATTATTTGAAGGGGCTGCTCCTCGATTTTTGGCTGCACTTCAGTCCCAAGCTCTTGATCTTTGGTCAGCCGGTGGGGAGGGGAGCGGGCAGATCGGGGGACATCCTCCTAGGACTGTTCCTGGGCCTGGCCAAAGTGGCTATCAACTGGTCCAGGCAGCGGGCGGTCGAGGGGGTCGTTCGGCCTGACTGCCTGCCTCTCTGCCGCGGCCACGTTCGCGCCCGGGTGACCCTGGAGATGGAGCACGCGGTGTCCGCCGGCACGCTCGAGGCCTTCCGCGACCGGTGGGCACCACAGGGACTGGAGTGCATCAACCAAATTTTAATTTAAGTTGTTAAGTTTTCTTTAATGGTTTTTTAGTTGCAGTTTATTTGTTTATTGTGTGCACCAAAAGAGTACACTACCGTAGGACGTCCTTTAAGCGCTTCACCGCCAATAAAGTACTTTTAAAGTGTAGTAACTATTGCAAGGCAGTGAAAGGAGGCTGCCAGTTTGCAACAGCAATGAGATAAATCTGTTTTTATTCGTTCACGGGATGTGGCCGTTGCTGGCAATGGCAGCATTTATTGCCCACCCCAAATTGCCCTTTGATACAACTGAGTGGTTCAGAGGGCAGTTAAGAGTCAACCACATTGCTGTGGGTCTGGAGTCACATATAGGCCAGGCATCGAAAGGCAGCGGATTTCCTTACCTAAAGGGCATTCGTGAACTAGATGGGTTTTTACAACAATCCGGTAGTTTCATGGTCACCATTACTGATACTAGCTTTTTATTCCAGATTTATTTAATTAACTGAATTTAAATTCCCCAGCTGCTGTGGTGGGATTATGAACTCATGTCTCCGGATCATTAGTCCAGGCCTCTGGATTACTAGTCCAGTAACATAACCACTATGCTACCGTTCCCTATATTTTGTGAAATTGGCCAAGATACCAGGAGAACCGCCCCCCCCACCCCCCACCTTCCACCTGAGAGAGCAAACAGTGGTTGAGTTTCCATTACATCCTGCGCCTCATCCGGCGCTTTAACAAAAAACTTGTTTTCTTCCTTTCAGGAGTCAAGCACAGCAAGCTTCAACACCACTTAGATACCAAAGCCCCTTCACATCCTTTTTCCCCTTCACTTCCCGCTGATCCTATCCCTCCTTCCAATCTCACCCTTTGCCGTGTTTTCACCATCCCCTTTGACCTTCCCCTCTCTGACCCCGAACCATCAGTTCTCAGCAAAGGCCTCAGCTTCATCCCCTTGCACACTCAATGAATTTCAAGCTCAGCACGAGGCTGTGCTCTTCTTCTGTCTTCTTCGCCTCCGTGCCTACTTCTTTGGCCAGGAGTCACCCACCCCTCCCCTTTCTCCTGTCTTCAGAATTCTCATTCCACCTGGACCCCAACCTCTGGCCTCTTACCCTCTCTAGATCTTTTCTTGGGAACTGCCATCGTGACATCGGCCGTCTCAATTTCTCTGCTCCCTTCACTCACTAACCTACCTCCCTCTGAACTTGCAGAACCCGGTTCTCTCAGGTCCAATCCTGACATTGCCATTAAACCTGCTGACAAGGGCGGCGCTGTTGTTGTTTGGCGAACAACCCTCTACCTTGCGGAGGCTGAACGCCAACTCTCTGACACCTCCTCCTACGTTCCCCTGGACCATGACCCCACCACTGAACATCAAGCCATTGTTTCCCAGACCGTCACCGACCTCATCTCCTCTGGAGATCTTCCCCCCATGGCCTCCAACCTCATAGTCCCCCAACCCCGCACAACCCCTTCTACCTCCTTCCCAAGATCCACAAACAGGACTGCCCTGGTAGATCCATCGTTTCAGCCTGTTTTTGCCCCATATAACTATTTATTTATATCTTGACTCTATTTCCCCCCCATTCTCCAGTCTCTTCCGACGCCCTCTGCCACTTTAACAGTATCCAGTTTCCTGGCCCTAACCATCTCCTTTTCACCATGGACGTCCAGTCCCTCGACACTATCATCTCCCACCAGGACGGCCTGAGGGCCCTCCGTTTCTCCCCTGAACAGAGGCCCAACCAGTCCCAATACCACCACCCTCCTCTGCCTGGCTGAACTTGTTCTTACATTGAACAGCTTCTCCTTTGACTCCGCGCACTTCCTCCAAAATAAAAGGTGTCGCTATTGAAACCCGCATGGGTCCTGGCTATGCCTGCCTTTCATGGGATACGTGGAACATTCTTTGTTTCAGTCCTACTCAGGTCCCCTCCCTCATCTCTTTTTCCGGTACATGTCTCGGTGCCGCTTCATGCTCTCGCCCCGAACTGGAAAATTTCATCAACTTTGCTTCAAATTTCCACCCCTCCCTCAGCTTCACATGGTCCATCTCCGACTCTTCCCTTCCCTTCCTCTACTTCTCTAGCTCCATTTCTGGGGTTAGGCTGACAACCAATATCTACTATAAGACCACTGACTCCTACAGCTACCTTGATTATACTTCCTCCCACCCCGCTTCCTGTAAGGACTCCATTCCATTCTCCCAGTTTCTCCATCTCCATCGCATCTGTTCCGACAATGCCACCTTTCATACCAGTGCTTCCAAAACATCTTCCTTTTTCCTCAAGCAAGGATTCCCCTCCACCTTGGTTGACAGGGCCCTCAACTGTGTCCGTCCCATTTCCTACACTTCTGCCCTCACATCTCCCCTCCCTCCCAGAACCACAATAGTGTTCCCCTTGTCCTCACCTTCCACCCCACCAGCCTCCACAGTCAACGGATCATCCTCTACCATTTCCGCTACCTCCAACACAATGCCACCACCAAACACATCTTACCCTCCCCTTTCAACATTCTGAAGGGACCGTTCCCTCCAAAACATCCTGGTCCATTCTTCCATTACCCCCAACACCGACTTCCCTTCCCATGGCACCTTTCCATGCAAGTGCAGGAGAGGCAAAACCTGCCCTTTCACCTCCTCCTGCTCTTGTTGCCACAGTATTTATGTGGCTGGTCCAGTTAAGTTTCTGGTCAATGGTGACCCCCAGGATGTTGATGTTGGGGGATTCGGCGATGGTAATGCCGTTGAATGTCAAGGGGTGGTGGTTAGATGCTCTCTTGTTGGAGATAGTCATTGCCTGGCACTTGTGTGGCGCGAATGTTACCTGCCACTTATCAGCCCAAGCCTGAATGTCGTCCAGGTCTTGCTGCATGCAGGCATAGACTGCTTCATTATCTGAGGAGTTGTGAATGGAACTGAACACTGTGCAATCATCAGCAAACATCCCCACTTCTGACCTTATGATGGAGGAAGGTCATTGATGAAGCAGCTGAAGATGGTTGGGCCTGAGACACTGCCCTGAGGAAATCCTGCAGCGATGTCCTGGGGCTGAGATGTTGGCCTCCAACAACCACAACCATCTTCCTTTGTGCTAGGTATGACTTCAGCCAGTGGAGAGTTTTCCCCCTGATTCCCATTGACTTCAGTTTTGCTAGGGCTCCTTGATGCCACACTCGGTCAAATGCTGCCTTGATGTCAAGGGCAGTAACTCTCACCTCACCTCTGGAATTCAGCTCTTTTGTCCATGTTTGGACCAAGGCTGACTTCTCTAATGGTGGGGACCTCAGGAGGAGGCCGAGATGGATCATCCACTCGGCACTTCTGGCTGAAAACGAGGTCAAGTAGGTTTTTTCCTCGTGTTGGTTCTCTCACCACCTGCTGCAGGCTCAGTCTGGCAGCTATGTCCTTCAGGACTCGGCTAGCTCGGTCAGTAGTGGTGCTACTGAGCCACTCTTGGTGATAGACATTGAAGTCCCCCACCCAGAGTATATTCTGTGCCCTTGCTACCCTCAGTGCTTCTTCCAAGTGGTGTTCAACATGGAGGAGTACTGATTCATCAGCTGAGGGAGGGTGGTAGGTGGTAAGCAGCAGGAGGTTTCCTTGCCCATGTTTGACCTGATGCCATGAGACTTCATGGGGTCTGGAGTCAATGTTGAGGACTCCCAGGGCCACTCCTTCCCGACTGTATACCACTGTGCCGCCACCTCTGGTGGGTCTGTCCTGCCGGTGGGACAGGACATACCGAGGGATGGTGATGGAGGAGTCTGGGACATTGGCTGAAAGGTATGATTCTGTGAGTATGACTATGTCAGGCTGTTGCTTGACTAGTCTGTGTGACAGCTCTCCCAATTTTTGCACAAGTCCTCAGATGTTCGTGAGGAGGACTTTGCAGGGTCGACTGGGCTGGGTGTGCCTTTGTCGTGTCCGATGCCAGTGCCAAGGTCGATGCCGGGTGGTCCGTCTGGTTTTATTCTTATTATTGTTTCTTGTAGCGGTTTGTTACAACTGAGTGGCTTGCTAGGCCATTTCAGAGGGCAGTTAAGAGTCAACCACATTGCTGTGAGTCTGGAGTCATATATATCCGTCTTTCGGATGAAACATTAAACCGAAGCTCTGTCTGCACTCTCAGGTGGACGTAAAAGATCCCATGGCACTATTTCGAAGAAGAGCAGGGGAGTTATCCCCGGTGTCCTGGCCAATATTTATCCCTCAAATCAACATATCAAAAACAGATTATCTGGTCATTATCACATTGCTGTTTGTGGGAGCTTGCTGAGCGTAAATTGGCTGCCGCATTTCCTACATTACAACAGTGACTACACTTCAAAAGTGCTTCATTAGCTGTAAAGCGCTTCAAGACGTCCGGTGGTCGTGAAAGGCGCTATATAAATGCAAGTCTTTTTTTCTTTTTATAGGCCAGACCAGGTATGGACAGCAGATTTCCTTCCCTAAAGGACATTCGTAAACCAGACGGGTTTTTACGACAGTTTCATGGTCACCATTACTGATACTAGCTTCTGACGAAAGGTCACCGACCTTAAACGTTAACTGAGTTTCTCTCCACAGATGCTGCCTGAACTGCTGAATATTTCCAGCGTTTTCTGTTTATATTTCGGATTTCCAGAAATAGCAGTATTTTGCTTTTGCTCAGTTTAATATATCATCCAAAAGACGGCACCTCTAACAGTGTAGCACTCCCTCAGTATTGCACTGAAATCTCATCCTAGACTATGTGCTCATATCTCTGCAGGAGGGCTTGAACCCGCCACCTGACTCAGAGGGCAGAGCGTGACACTGAGCTAAAGCTGACATCTGTGGTTCAGTGGTAGCACTCTTGACTCTGAGTCAGAACGGTGTAATGGAAAATAAAGGGAAAAACTGCAAATGTTGGAAAGCTGAAATAAAAACAGAAAATGTTGGAAATACGCAGGAAGTCAGTAAGCACCTGTAAAGAGAAAAGGCATGCTGTAATGTTTTGGTTGTGTACCCTTAATCAAAACTGATGATGTTTTGGGCATTGTCAGCTGTGGCTCAATGGGTAGCACAGTCGCCTCTGAGTCAGAAGGTCGTGGGTTCTAAGTCTCACTCCTGGGACTTGAGTACCTAAAGCTAGGCTGACACTCCAGTGCAGTGCTGAGGGAGTGCTGCACTGTCGGAGGTGCCGTCTTTCAGATGAGACATTAAACCGAGGCCCCCTCTGCTCTCTCAGGTGGATGTAAAAGATCCCATGGCACTATTTTGAAGTCGCACAACACCAGGTTATAGTCCAACAGTTTTATTTGAAATCACAAGCTTTCGGAGCTATCGATTTGCTCCTTCCTCAGGTGAAGTAAATTAGATACAGAATCTCCAAAGCATATATAGATGGAAAACAAAGAATGTGTACTTTACAATTGCAGACCAATAAATTAAATCATCCTGACTATCTGCCGAGGTGTGATAAAGTTAATTAAGTCAGCCAGGAAGGTACCACATCAAAGACATAGCAAGATACAACTGAGACAATGAGGTGTAGTCGCAGGGGTTCTAACGTGTCAAAAGCTGCCGTCTGTATGTAAAACGAAAAGCTTTAACATTTTTTTACTTTTTTACTGGGAAAATTTTTACTTTTTTTACTGGGAATCACATCTGTGAACAAGCTAACGACGACTCGAGTCCGGATCACGTCATGTATCGTGACATAAACCCAAGATCCCGATTGAGACCGTCTTCATGAGTGCGGAACTTGGCTATCAGTTTCTGCTCGATGATTTTGCGTTGTCGTGTGTTTCTAAGGTTGCCTTGGAGAACGCTTACCCGCAGATCCGAGGCTGAATGTCCTTGACTGCTGAAGTGTTCCCCGACTGGGAGGTAACAATCCTGCCTGGCGATTGTTGCGCGGTGCTCGTTCATACGTTGTCTCAGTGTCTGCATGGTCTCGCCGATGTACCATGCCGCGGTGCATTCTTTCCTGCAACGTATGAGGTAGACAACGTTGGCCGAGTCACATGAGTATGTACCATGTACCTGGTGGGTAGTGTCCTCACGTGTGATGGTGGTATCTGTGTTGATGATCTGGCATGTCTTGCAGAGTTTGCCATGGCAGGGTTGTGTGGTGTCGTGGTCGCTGTTGATTGTTACCTCCCAGTCGGGGAACACTTCAGCAGTCAAGGACATTCAGCCTCGGATCTGCGGGTAAGCGTTCTCCAAGGCAACCTTAGAAACACACGACAACGCAAAATCATCGAGCAGAAACTGATAGCCAAGTTCCGCACTCATGAAGACGGTCTCAATCGGGATCTTGGGTTTATGTCACGATACATGACGTGATCCGGACTCGAGTCGTCGTTAGCTTGTTCACAGATGTGATTCCCAGTAAAAAAAGTAAAAATTTTCCCAGTAAAAAAGTAAAAAAATGTTAAAGCTTTTCGTTTTACATACAGACGGCAGCTTTTGACACGTTAGAACCCCTGCGACTACACCTCATTGTCTCAGTTGTATCTTGCTATGTCTTTGATGTGGTACCTTCCTGGCTGACTTAATTAACTTTATCACACCTCGGCAGATAGTCAGGATGATTTAATTTATTGGTCTGCAATTGTAAAGTACACATTCTTTGTTTTCCATCTATATATGCTTTGGAGATTCTGTATCTAATTTACTTCACCTGAGGAAGGAGCAAATCGATAGCTCCGAAAGCTTGTGATTTCAAATAAAACTGTTGGACTATAACCTGGTGTTGTGCGACCTCTCAATTTTGTCCACCCCAGTCCAACACCGGCATCTCCGCATCATGACCACTATTTTGAAGAGCAGGGGAGTTATCCCTGATGTCCTGGCTAATATTTATCCCTCAATCAACATAACAAAAACAGTTTATCTGGTCATTAATCACATTGCTGTTTGTGGGAGCTTGCTGAGCGCAAATTGGCTGCCGCGTTTCCCACATTACAACAGTGACTGGACTCCAAAAATACTTCATTGGCTGTAAAGCACTTTGAGATGTCTGGTGCTCGTGAAAGGTGCTGTATAAATGCAAGTCTTTCTTTCTTTATTGCACTTTATTCACCTTGGTCCAATCATTACATTTTAGAGTATTACCCACACCTGTGCTCTCGCACTCACATGAGGGTAAAAGTTGTGATGGTGGCATTAGTGCGGTGTGAAATTGAGAGAGACAGGAATGGCTGTTTATGCGGGTCTCTTTCCATTTGAACTTCTGGGTTGTCACTAATCTCCATATTCTTGACGAGCTCCCACCAGCCACGAGGGCTTGGTCTAGAGGCTTGCATGCCTGTGGTTGTAACTTTGAATTGAAGTAGCTGTCGCAACTAACAGCACAGCAGAGTTCGGAGTTTGAATCTTGTTAGTTTACAAGCTCAAGTGACTTAGGAGTGGCACTGCACACCAACTGAGAGACAATTGCAAGACTCAGTGATGCTGCAATAGAGGTGGTGATTGCACGGCCTTTGTGGGTCTCCAAGGCACTGTCAGGAGAGGAGAACAGTGTACAATGCCTGGGAGGAGGTTACTATCAAAATGAATGCAGTGATTTAAAAAAAAAATTGTTCTCAGGATGTGGGCAGGCAAGGCTGCGTTCTTGCCCATCCCTCATTACAGCAACAACTTATATAGCATCTTTATAGTAGAAAAAAGGCTCAAGGTGCTTCAAAGAGGCATAATCAGAAATAAATAGATGCTAAGCCAAAGAAGGCGATATTAGGATGGGCGACCAAACGCTTGGTCAAAGAAGTGGGTTTTAAGGAGGAGAGACAGGTGGAGAAGTGAAGGTACTTAGGCAGGGAATTCCAGAAAGTGGGCAGTTAAATGAGAGTGAGAAGAGAGGGAAGGCGAGTCAGAGGAACAGAATGTTTGGGAGGGGAGGGTTGCAGCGGTGAAGGAGGTTACAGAGAAAGGGAAAGAAAGAACTTTCATTTAAATAGCACCTTTGACAACCTCAGGATATCAGGTAGATAGATAGACAGATAGATAGATGGATGATATTTAAGTACAATGCCCATATTTTTAAAATCGCTGATAAAGTTAGCTTCCTTTGTACTGTCTTTTAATTATTTAGTATGAAATATACATCCTGCAAAATGATTGTCTAAAGTGATTATGTGCTGTGAAAGTATTAATTCTAAACTTTTCTAACATGAGATTATTAAAATATTTTCTTCTTTGCATAATTCAGTTAAAACTGTTCAAGCAAGCCCATGTGAAAATTAGATTGAAAAAATTGCAGCATACATGAATGGTTGAGTTGTGGAGATGGCTAAAAATTCCCTCAACGTGTTTACACTTCAGGATAGGATGGATTGTACAGGCTCTGTGAAATGAGTGGGCCCCAAAGGCTGCATTATCTTTTTTTTCATTCCATACTTTATGTTCTTGACTGAAATATTTGATATAATGAATACTGTGAAGTATTCACTCAACTAACGTTGAAATTGTACTGCCTCGCACTTGTTGATGTCGTCGAGAGTGACTCGACTGAAACTTCAGGAATTGTGTAAATTGGATTCCTAACGATGGCTCGGAGTGACCCTTGGATATTAACAAGAAAAAAATAAGGTAAATTATGCCATTTAGGGATAGTAAAAAAAAAGCCGAAAGAAGTGAGCGGTTACTTGATGCTCTGAAGAAATGTGATACTGTACTTTGTGGTCAATTCCGATTCAATTGCCACAAGAGGGAGCTGCACTGCAATGTAAAAAGAAATACAGCAGCACAGTAACACATCTTTACTCGCATACTTGAAAATGCGCTATCTATTCAACATTTTAAAAGATGCGAGCTTTAATCACCGCATTGTGCACAACTCTGATTTGCGCGGTGCAAATCGGGTCAGTAGAAGTGCGGCGGAAACCCCAGGTTTTTTGAATGCATTGATCATACATTTGAACGGTTAAGTTGCATTGAAATAAGCATTAAATAATGCTAATGTTGCTGCATCAAGTGACTCAGGTCCCGCGGAGCCGGGTATTCTGCACTTAAAAACTCACGGGGGGGTAAGAATGCTGAAGTTTCTTGGCAAAACAACACTAGACGTCACAGGTGCCTTTTGATGCGGTGAATTATTTATTCACTGGCCCTGCCTCTCGCCACCTTTCCCGCATGACAGCTGGGCTTGTTTGCTGCGCACTTGTGTTTTCAGGTACCGATCAGTCCTTTGGCTTTGTATAACGAACCGTAACAAACCCAAGCGCTCGGATCAGGTTCGTGTCCCTGGTCCATAATTGGGCTGGAAAAGAAAAGTTGCAGTCTCCATTAATTTAGGGTTAGTAGAGAGAACAGGATTCCAACTCGTTCCGCCCACAGCCGGTGACGCTTTCATGCTGTCAATTCAACAACCGAAACACTCGAAGTTGGATTTTTAGCCAAAGTTACCCAAACGTTATTATTTTTTTTTTTAGAAAAGGCATTTTTGACCAGAACGCGGAAAAGTCTGACGCAGGAACATATGGAATAGGAACGGAATTGCTGTAGTCATTTTGATTTTTTAAAATATATATTTGCGCAGTTAAGAGTGGCGACTGGTTATTTTACTGCTGGTGGGTTAGGGTTGGAGCTTCACCGGGAGCCGGGGCTGGTCAACAGGATTACCAACACACCTCCAGAGGGGAAAACCGGGAGGGGGAAGGAGACAGAAAGCAAACGGCAGAGGGGGGAAAGAAAAAAAATACTACAGGAATGGAGCTAAAAGAAACGGGGCGAAAGTTGAGCGATTTCAGCCCGCAGTGAAAGTGACAAGCGTGTGTGGAGCAAAGCGTCACCGCCTTCATACACTTGGCAAAAAGAGAGATCCTGCAGGAACTGGACCGGGGCGGGGGCGGGGGTGGGGGTGATGGGAAAACTAAGACTACAGGAAAAGATCCCGCAAATTGGGAATGAAGGTGACACCACTCGTCCGCTACAAGGACCCGAAGGTCTTTAGAGGAAACAAGATCCAACCGAAGGCTTTTCTAAATCCAGGAGAGCTTAAGGCAGCAACACTGACAATGCGAACAGTGACTACATTAAGTTAAAAGCTCGCCAGAACCAAATCCTCTGACAGCAGCAGCTGTTCGGAGCAGGGAATACCTGAATTGCGCAACGTGAAGCTGATGTGTTTTTTTTAAATCAAGCAGGTACACATGTTTAAAGGGCTCATCGTTTGTAAACAGGAATTCCAATGCTAAGCGTTCTGGATACTGTATGCCAGTAAAGCGAGAGTAAATGTTACCTCTCCGCTTTCGGGAAGAGACAAGCCAGCGCTATCTGGGCGTGGAACACTTACTGTAACTGAAACTTTGCAAATCAATGCGAAGCCCCCACTGAACTGGCAATAAAACCAATCTGGGGCGAAACTAAGGGCGACACCGCGAAGAAGCACTGGCAAGTAAACTGGAAACTCTTGTGGGCAAAAAGAGCAACTCCGCGCGATAAGAAAGTTGGAGATCGTATTTTCGGACCTGTCTTGGCAATGGAACGCGGCAGCACGTGGGGAAGAAACTAGTTGCATTATAACTTGAGATACAAAATAACACTTGGCAGGTGCGATCAGGAATGAGTTGTAACTGCAGTTAAACCTTCCAATTTGAAACTAAAGACCCACCCAGAACTCAACAGCGAAGCGTAAAACTGGCGGTAATTTAACGCGGAAACCAGCAGCGTTGGCTCGCAGCCTGAACTGGGCGCGCCTGCTTTTGAGAATCAGTCCTCGCACCCTCAGGTAGTGAGTTTTGTAGCTTCCTACTCGCCCTCAGGTGGTGGGTTCTGTACCTGTCCCTGTGCCCCTCAGGTGGTGGGTTCTGTACCTGTCCCTGTGCCCCTCAGGTGGTGAGTTCTGTACCTGTCCCTGTGCCCCTCAGGTGGTGGGTTCTGTACCTGTCCCTGTGCCCCTCAGGTGGTGGGTTCTGTACCTGTCCCTGTGCCCCTCAGGTGGTGGGTTCTGTACCTGTTCCTGTGCCCTCAGGTGGTGAGTTCTGTACTGTCTCTGTGCCCTCAGGTGGTGGGTTCTGTACTGTCCCTGTGCCCCTCAGGTGGTGGGTTCTGTACTGTCTCTGTGCCCTCAGGTGGTGGGTTCTGTACTGTCTCCGTGCCCCTCAGGTGGTGGGTTCTGTACTGTCCCAGTGCCCCTCAGGTGGTGAGTTCTGTACCTGTCCCTGTGCCCTCAGGTGGTGGGTTCTGTACTGTCCCAGTGCCCCTCAGGTGGTGGGTTCTGTACTGTCTCTGTGCCCTCAGGTGGTGGGTTCTGTACTGTCTCCGTGCCCCTCAGGTGGTGGGTTCTGTACTGTCCCTGTGCCCCTCAGGTGGTGGGTTCTGCACTGTCCCTGTGCCCCTCAGGTGGTGGGTTCTGTACCTGTCCCAGTGCCCTCAGGTGGTGAGTTCTGTACCTGTCCCAGTGCCCCTCAGGTGGTGGGTTCTGTACCTGTCCCTGTGTCCTCAGGTGGTGAGTTCTGTACCTGTCCCTGTGCCCTCAGGTGGTGAGTTCTGTACTGACCCTGTGCCCTCAGGTGGTGGGTTCTGTACTGTCCCTGTGCCCCTCAGGTGGTGGGTTCTGTACTGTCCCTGTGCCCTCGGGTGGTGGGTTCTGTACCTGTCCCTGTGCCCTCAGGTGGTGGGTTCTGTACCTGTCCCTGTGCCCCTCAGGTGGTGGGTTCTGTACCTGTCCCAGTGCCCTCAGGTGGTGGGTTCTGTACTGTCCCTGTGCCCCTCAGGTGGTGGGTTCTGTACTGTCCCTGTGCCCTCGGGTGGTGGGTTCTGTACCTGTCCCTGTGCCCTCAGGTGGTGGGTTCTGTACCTGTCCCTGTGTCCTCAGGTGGTGAGTTCTGTACCTGTCCCTGTGCCCTCAGGTGGTGAGTTCTGTACTGACCCTGTGCCCTCAGGTGGTGGGTTCTGTACTGTTCCTGTGCCCCTCAGGTGGTGAGTTCTGTACTGACCCTGTGCCCCTCAGGTGGTGAGTTCTGTACTGTCTCCTTGCCCTCAGGTGGTGAGTTCTGTACTGTTCCTGTGCCCCTCAGGTGGTGGGTTCTGTACTGTTCCTGTGCCCCTCAGGTGGTGGGTTCTGTACTGTTCCTGTGCCCCTCAGGTGGTGAGTTCTGTACTGTCCCTGTGCCCTCAGGTGGTGAGTTCTGTACTGACCCTGTGCCCCTCAGGTGGTGGGTTCTGTACTGTTCCTGTGCCCCTCAGGTGGTGGGTTCTGTACTGTTCCTGTGCCCCTCAGGTGGTGAGTTCTGTACTGTCCCTGTGCCCTCAGGTGGTGGGTTCTGTACTGTCCTCGCCTCCCTCCCCTTGTTGGCGTGTTCTGTACCTATCACACGCCTTCAGATGGGTGTGTGCTCGACTTGTCCGCGTGCCCTGAGCGTGCATTATTTTGTTTTAGAGGTTGGGGAACCGGTTGGTTTTAACCGCTCTTTTCCTGGCGGGACACTCCAGGCCCGTACCCTACACGTCTGAGGAGGACGTCACTTCGAAATGGGCGTGCAAGGGAGGATTTAAAAAGATGTGAACTTCTGGCTGCACATACACGATGCCCCTGTTCGAGGGACGTCAAAGGAGACAGATACCAGTGCTTGTCAGCGTGATCTATATTCTTATACTTCTCCGGACCAAAGAGATGAACGCTTCAGGCATTTTTTCAGGTAAGAGGATATTTTTAAGCACTTTGCATAGAAACTAGTGGGCGCAATGATCCCAAAGCAATAATGTAATCAAGAGGTTCAGTATTTGTTGAAAGCACTTGTTTCATATGGGACTTTATTACCCTGTATGGTCAAGTTTTTTGCTGGTTGCTATTGTCAGTGAGGAATATGTTCTTCATACACGTTGTGTATCCAGTCAGCGCATGTTGACTGTGTTTAATTATTTTCTGTAAATTGAATTGTATAAGATTGGAAACTGAACTGCATATTGTATCCTGAAACAAATGGAATGGGGTGGGGGTGGGGGGGTGGTGTCGGAGGGAGAGGAGTCTCATACCTTCTCATAACAAATGCAAATCTGTATTTGTGATCATCAATTAGGGGGAGGGTCGACCATCATTATATCCCTTTTAAACTCAGTTTGCCATCTATTTGAGATTACTATGTATATATGGATGATTCCATAATTTCAGTGTTGTGCATTAACGCAGCTCTTGCTTTGTCCTGTAGAATGTTTTGAAAACAGTTTTAGTATACTTGTGAAAAACATGAATAGAAAAACACAAAAGCATATTAAAGGTAATCATAATTCGGTGTCATATGTGTTGTTAAAATATGTGGTACTTGCTCTTGTAGGGGGTAATGCTGACATTATAAACAGTTTTGTTTGGCTAGACATGCAAAATGATATAATTTGCGCTGAAGTATGCCCGTCAATAGGACAGTGGAAATGCTGCTGCTCTTGTTCAGCCATGGTGCAAATTTTCTTTTATTAATAATACGTGTTTAACTCTCTATTTTTAAAATTCCCTCTTCATTTTTCAATATTCCCAGGTTTCCCTGGGCCACACACTTAACTGTAGCAAATGGGCAGCTGGCCAATCCGCTCCCAAACCTTTACCTTTGTCACCCTAAACCAATTGCTTAGGTAACAGTTTTACTACTGTACTACTTTCACATTAATGCAAAGCAGTTTTGAGTACACAGCAGTGCAAGAGCAGCAGTATAACTCCACAAACTCCGTTCCCTAGCCACTGACTCCATCCCTCTCCCTAACATCTGTCTGAGGCTGAACCACACTGTTCGCAACCTTGGTGTCATATTTGTCCCTGAAATGAACTTCCGACCACATATCCGCAGCGCAACAAAGACCGCCTACTTCCACCTCTGTAACATCGCCCGTCTCCGCCCTTGCCTCAGCTCATCCGCTGCTGAAACCCCCATCCATGCCTTTGTTACCTCTAGACTTGACTATTCCAATGCACTCCTGGCTGGCCACCCACGTTCTACCCTACGCCAACTTGAGGTCATCCAAAACTCGGCTGCCCGTGTCCTAACTCGCACCAAGTCCCGTTCACCCATCACCCCTGTGCTCGCTGATCTACATTGGCTCCCGGTTAAGCAGTGCCTCGATTTCAAAATTCTCATCCTTGTTTTCAAATCCCTCCATGGCCTCGCCCCTTCCTATCTCTGTAATCTCCTTCAGCCCCACAAACCCCCGAGATGTCTGCGCTCCTCTAATTCTGCCCTCTTGAGGATCCCTGATTATAATCGCTCAACCTTTGGTGGCCGTGCCTTCTGTTGCCTAGGCCCTGAACTCTGGAATTCCCTGCCTAAACCTGTCCGCCTCGCTACCTCTCTTTCCTCCTTTAAGACGCTCCTTAAAACCTACCTCTTTGACCAAGCTTTTGGTCACCTGCCCTAATTTATCCTTATGTGGATCGGTGTCAAATTTTTTTGTCTTAAAATACTCCTGTGCAGCGCCTTGGGACGTTTTACTACATTAAAGGTGCTATATAAATACAAGTTGTTGTTGTTGTTGCATTGCAGCCAAGAGTTGTAATACCACTCGAGAAGTTGGTCTCATGTCCTACTTGGGAATTATATCCAGCGTCGTATAACTGCAGCCCAGTGTGAAGCCACGTTTAAAGTGCCTTGGTGGCCTGTTGGACCTCCTCAGACTTTTACACTTGGCATTAAATGTTATGAAAGAAACCGTAGGCTACTTCTCAATGATAGTGCACATCGAGCGGGCGGTGGGTGGAGCAATTGCACTGCCCACTTGATGAGAATAGCAAGAGGCCTGAATTATTTTCATGGTCAGGCCTCATTTGAGTGTTTCACCAAGCTGCAAGCATTCAACGAGCACTGGCAGGCAGCTTGCCAGTGCGGCTCGGCGTAAATATGGCAGCTCATTTGCCGAGCCAAGCTGGAAGTTTAACTTCATGGGGGGGGGGGGGAGGGAACTGAGTAGCTGACAGTTGGTGAGAATATTTTTGTGGTGCCATTAGGAGCATTCATGGCACTGTGATTTATGTCACGTTTTTGGTTTGGTCTGCAGCGTTACCTTTAAGGACCACTGATCAGCCGCTCTACGTCTGGTACCACTGGGCGGTGCATATGTGGTGAAAGCTCCACCCGTCAGTACCTGAAAATGACATTGTTTTCCAGCATGAATGGAGTGGTAGGTAGATGAAAGTTTCCCTCCAAGTTTCCACTCACCCCTAATGTTAAAAATTACCCACTTGGGAGAGATGATCCGACACATACAACCAAATACACATCAGTAGAGCTCTAACCTGGCTAGGAAGAGTGCAACCCACAGCAAGGTGCAGCCAGCAATGGAACTTAGGTCTTTCAGCAGCACACTGCACTGTAACTATAATATAATAGCAGCTGAGTGGTATGTGAGACCAGTCTTTGGATGACTCTCCCTCGGATTTTCTCTGTAGGGAAGCATTCAGCCTCCACTCCTACATGGGACAGGACGCAGATAGCCAACTCAATGGGATGGGAGATAACAAACATGAACCCACATCCCGCCACTCTGTAGTGCCCTATGTTGCTGCTCCAGCATATTGCATCATGCATTTCTCTTTAACTGTTCTTTAAAATGAGTACTGATGGCAAGGTTACTTTTTAACATAAATAGAAGATGACAGATGAATTGAGGAAATTATAAGCATGTTTTTTTAAATTAATTCATGGGATGTGGGTGTCGCTGGCAAGGCCAGCATTTATTGCCCATCCCTAGTTGCCCTTGAGAAGGTGGTGGTGAGCTGCCTTCTTGAACTATTGCAGTCCGTGTGGTGAAGGTACTCCCACAGTGCTGTTAGGGAGGGAGTTCCAGGATTTTGACACAGCGACGATGAAGGATTGGCGATATATTTCCATGATGCGGAGATGCCGGTGTTGGACTGGGGTGGACAAAAATGAGAAGTCGCACAACACCAGGTTATAGTCCAACAGTTTTATTTGAAATTACGAGCTTTCAGAGCTCTGCTCCTTCTTCAGGTACAGTGAGGGAATATAAATCGATTACACAGTATATATAGACAGAGAACAATGTGTCTGCAGAGATACAATCCGTCAGGGAGGCATTACATCAAAGACACATCAGAGTACAGCTAAGACAATGAGGTGGGTCACAGGGGGTCCAACGTGTCAAATGCTGCAGTCTGCAGTTAGGCTTTTAACTTTTTTTAAAAACTGGGAAACCAGACAACGATGTCGAGTCACGTTCTGTAGCGTGACATGAACCCGAGATCCCGGTTGAGGCCGTCCTCACGGGTGCGGAACTTGGCTATCAGTTTCTGCTCGATGATTTTGCGTTGTCGTGTGTCTCGAAGGCCGCCTTGGAGAACGCTAACCCGCAGATCCGAGGCTGAATGTCCTTGACTGCTGAAGTGTTCCCCGACTGAGAGTTAACAATCCTGCCTGGCGATTGTTGCGCGGTGTCCGTTCATACGTTGTCTCAGTGTCTGCATGGTCTCGTCGATGTACCGATATATTTCCAAGTCAGGATGGTGTGTAACTTGGAGGGGAACTTGGAGGTGTTGGTGTTCCCATGCACCTGCTGCCCTTGTCCTTCTAGGTGGTAGAGGTCGCAGGTTTGGGAGGTGCTGCTGAAGGAGCCTTGGAGAGTTGCTGCAGTGCATCTTGTAGATGGTACACACTGCAGCCACGGTACGCCGGTGGTGGAGGGAGTGAATGTTTAAGGTGGTCGATGGGGTGCCGATCAAGCGGGCAGCTTTGCCCTGGATGGTGTCGAGCTTCTTGAGTGTTGTTGGAGCTGCACTCATCCAGGCAAGTGGAGAGTATTCCATCACACTCCTTACATGTGCCTTGTAGATGGTGGAAAGGCTTTGGGGAGTCAGGAGGTGAGACACTCGCCGCAGAATACCTAGCCTCTGACCTGCTCTTGTTGCCACAGTATTTATGTGGCTGATCCAGTTAAGTTTCTGGTCAATGGTGACGCCCAGGATGTCGATGGTGGTAGATTTGGCAATGGTAATGCCGTTGAATGTCAAGAGGTAGTGGTGAGATCTCGCTTGTTGAAGATAGTCATTGCCTGGCACTTGTGTGGCACGAATGTTACCTGTCACTTATCAGCCCAAGCCTGAATGTCGTCCAGGTCTTGTTGCATGCGGGCATAGACTGCTTCATTATCTGAGGAGTTGCGAATGGCACTGAACACTGTGCAGTCATCAGTGAACATCCCCATTTCTGACCTTATGTTGGAGGGAAGGTCATTGATGAAGCAGCTGAAATGGTTGGGCCTAGGACACTGCCCTGAGGAACTCCTGCAGCGATGTCCTGGGGCTGAGATGATTGACCTCCAACCACCACAACCATCTTCCTTTATGTTAGGTATTACTCCAGCCAGTGGAGAGCTTTCCCCTCGATTCCCATTGACTTCAGTTTTACTAGAGCTCCTTGATGCCACACTCGGTCAAATGCTGCCTTGATGTCAAGAGCACTCTATTTTTAAGGCAGAGGTAGATAGATTCTTGGTAAGCAAGGGGGTGAAAAGTTATCGGGGGTAGGCGGAAATGTGGAGTAATCGGATCAGCCATGAAGGGCCGAGTGGCCTACTCCTGCTCCTAATTCGTATGTTTGTATGTACCTCACCTCTGGAATTCAGCTCCTTTGCCCATGTTTGGACCAAGGCTGTAATGAGGTCTGGATCCGAGTGGTCTTGACGGAAACCAAACTGGGCATCAGTGAATAGGTTATTGGTGGGTAAGTGCCGCTTGATAGCACTGTCGATGACACCTTCCATCACTTTGCTGATGATTGAGAGTAGACTGATAGGCCGATAATTGGCCGGATTGGATTTGTCCTGCTTTTTGTGGACAGGACATACCTGGGCAGTTTTCTACATTGTCGGATAGATGCCAGTGTTGTAGCTGTACTGGAGCAGCTTGGCTAGAGGCGCGGCTAGTTCTGGAGCACAAGTCTTCAGCACGACATCCAGGACGTTGTCGGGGCCCATAGCCTTTGCTGTATCCAGTGTGCTCAGCCGTTTCTTGATATCACGTGGAGTGAATCGAATTGGCTGAAGACTGACTTCTGTGATGGTGGGGACCTCAGGAGTAGGCCGATATGGATCTTCCACTCGGCACTTCTGGCTGAAGATGGTTGCAAATGCTTCAGCCTTGTCTTTTGCACTCACGTGCTGGGCTCTACCATCATTGAGGATGGGGATATTCATGGAGCCTCCTCCTCCCGTTATTTTTTAATGGTTCACCACCATTCACGACTGGATGTGGCAGGACTACAGAGCGTTGATCTGATCCGTTGATTGTGGGATCGCTTAGCCCTGTCTATAGCATGTCCCCTGGCTTGATGTTAATGGTAGTGTGAGGGATATGCCGGGCCATGAGGTTACACATTTTGGTGGAATACAGTTCTGCTGCTGCTGCTGATGGCCCACAGCGCCTCATGGATGCCCAGTTTTGAGCTGCTAGATCTGTTTTGAATCTATCCCATTTAGCACAGTGATAGTGCCACACAACACGATGGAGTGTGTCCTCAGTGTGAAGATGGGACTTCGTCTCCACAATGACTGTGCGGTGGTCACTGCTACCAATGCTGTCATGGACAGATGCATCTGCGACAGGTAGATTGGTGAGGACAAGGTCAAGTAGGTTTTTCCCTCGTGTTGGTTTTCTCACCACCTGTCACAGGCCCAAACTGGCAGCTATGTCCTTCAGGACTCAGCCAGCTCGGTCAGTAGTGGTGCTACCAAGCCACTCTTGGTGATGGACATTGAAGTCCCCACCCAGAGTACACTCTGTGCCCTTGCTACTCTCAGTGCATCTTCCAAGTGGTGTTCAACATAGAGGAGTACTGATTCATCAGCTGAGGGAGGGCGGATGGTGGTAATCAGCAGGAGGTTTCCTTGCCCATGCCTGACCTGAAGCCATGAGACTTCATGGGGTCCGGAGTCAATGTTGAGGACACTCCTTCCCAACTGTATACCACTGTGCCGCCACCCCTGGTGGCGATGGTGATGGAGGATTCTGGGACATTTGCTGAAAGGTATGATTCTGTGAGTATGACTTTGTCAGGCTGTTGCTTGACTAGTCCGTGGGACAGCTCTCCCAATTTTGGCACAAGTTCCCAGTTGTTGATGAGCAGGACTTGAGCAGGGTCGACTGGGCTGGGCTGGGCGTGCCATTGTCATGTCCGTAGCCGGTGCCGAGGTCTTGTAGCGGTTTGTTACAACTGAGTGGCTTGCTAGGCCATTGCTGTGGGTCTGGAGTCACATATAGGCCAGACCAAGTAAGGACGGCAGATTTCCTTCCCTAAAGGACATTAGTGAACCAGATGGGTTTTTAAGACACTCCGATAGTTTCATGGTCACCATTACTGATACTAACTTTTTATTCCAGATTTATTTAATTAACTAAATTTAAATTCCCCAGCTGCTGTGGTGGGATTTGAACTCACGTCTCTGGATCATTAGTCCAGGCCTCTGTATTATTAGTCCAGTAACATTACCACTATGCTAGCATACCCTATATGTTACTACAGTTGTGTTGTCAATTGTTAAAAATGCTAACTATGGTGGAAATTGTAGCCAGAATCCTCGCATTGCATGCCATACTAAATTAGTACACAGAGAATACTGGTACATTTAGTGTAAATTTTAAGGATAGAAGTATTGTTTGCTGAGATCTAAACTTCTGACCAGTGTTTTACCTTTATGGTGCTTGTGTTCCTCTGTAGCTTTAAACATCCTCCTGTGTAGATTTCCTGTGCACTGTCAAAAACTAAATATATGCTAACAATATGGGAGTGTGCAATTGTGATAATATTTTGCTGAGGAAAAAATAATTGCTGTCTGTTTCATAGCTATTTTTCACAGTTAAGTTACACAGGAAGAAAACACATTGGCCCAAATTTTGCGGTCGGTACGGCGGTGTACTCTCAGAGTACACCATCATACCTCCTTTGAAATCCACCGCAAGTTCAAGATTTCTGCGCTGACAGGCCATCCGCACGGTCCATGAAGAAGCAATTGCTGGCACAGAGTTGGGCTATTTGCCCACTGACTAGCCAGCAATTGCGTCCGGAAATGTTACAGTTGATGCAAATAGGTAAAGGGCCTGTTTGCATCAGCGTAAGGGGATACCTCAGGCATGATTTAAACATTTTCATATCGGAAATTATACACATTCACTGTATCAAATGAGTTTCTGCAAATATTGGCCCGGATTGGAGTTTTAATGATGCCAAAAATTATCAAAAAATTTAATTTTTAGTGAGGTTGGTGGAATGAAGCTAATTACGAATTAAATTCCAATCCTGTAAATTGTAATTAATGCTGATTTCGGGATTTCATTATATCTTGATACGGGATTCCCTTCGGAAATGATTAGAATAGAATTCTGTTTTGTGATTGCTTCTGCACCGCCTGCATCCCTGCGATCCGTGGGCCATTACGCTGCCCTCCGCCTCGCAGCGTCTGACCGCAAGTTTTTGCAGCCTCGCCGCCATCAGGTAGGTGCGTATTCCTTTCCCGGGTCCGACTGCAATTTTTGGCCCACTAATGTTGTGAATCACGTTAAATATATTTCCCCTGCTTACATTTGTTGAGAGATTTGATCTAAATCAGCAGCATTTGTGTCGGGGGTTGTGGGATAGCAAAGAATTTAGTTGGTCCTGTATTGAGCCAGTTCCAAGTATGGTGCAAATAGAAATCCCATGGCTAAAAATTGAGTAGCGTCCCGGAAACATTAGCGCCCCCGCACCGGACATGAGTGGTTGCGCCCCAAGAGGGATGCGGGGCACTTCTGTGGCGCTGCGGCACGTCGCGCCGCGGTATTGCAGGCCTTCCTCCACTTCTTAAAGCGGAGGGGCCTTGCGCAGCATGACCCGGGGCCCAGCTGGGCCCCTGGGGATTGGGAGTGCTGGCAAAAGAGCCCGGCACTCAAGAGAAGTGCCGGGCTCTTGGAGCGAAGCCGGCACTCTGCGGTGCGGGTGGGGGGGGGCGGTTCAGGAGGCCGGGGACGGGAGCGCAGGCAGGTGCTGGCAGGCGGCCAGCAACAAAAATGGCCGCCCCGCACTGCGCCTTTAAATTGCGCCTCCCCGGCCGTAGGTAGGCCCCCCTGACCCCGTCAGACATAGCGTCCGGCGGTAAGTCAGGGGGCACTCCCGAAGATCGCGGCCAGGGTGTGAGCGGGGTGCTGCGGGGCGCTACCGGTTAGCGCTGCCGCTAACCTCCCTTTGAATTTCGCGGGAGGCGTGGGCGGCACTGCGCCCGGGCGCTTTTGCTTTGCGCCTCGTTAGCGCCCTCTTAGGGCGCTAATGGGAGGCACAAAGCAACTGAATTTTTACCCCCCAGAGTCTTGTGTTCGGCATGGGGCTATTTATACATAAACAAACAAGGTTAGAAGTGCCATAAATAACAACAGAAAACGCTGGAAAAACTCAGCAGGCGAGGCAGCATCCGTGGAGAGAGAAACAGGGTTAACGTTTCAGGTCGAAGACCTTTCATCAGAATGATGTTCTGATGAAAGGTCTTCGACCTGAAACGTTAACCCTGTTTCTTTCTCCACGGATGCTGCCTCGCCTGCTGAGTTTTTCCAGCGTTTTCTGTTGATATTTCAGATTTCCAGCATCTGCAGTATTTTGCTATCGTATTAGAAGTGCCATACTTTTTTTACTTGTTTAATGACAGTACTTTGTGAAATCTAGTGCTTGATACTCTCCGTTGATTACTTTACGCACCAGTACCATACAATGGAAAATGTTATATTTGCTGAAGTTCAGACTTTGCCTAATAATGTATTTTTCAAGTTGCTCACTTAGTCTGAGATGTTGTTTGATTAAACTCTTCCCGAAAGTACAGCAGGTGATGTGATCCAGGACTAGCCTTACTGCTATGTGGATCATGTCACCACATGAAGCCCTGCATGCAGTGGGGGGCAGGCAAGGTATGGGGGAAGTAGTAAGAGTAACGAGAAGTAGACCGATCTGAATTCTTCAATTGCGCGCTCTTTTTTCCTCTAATTTTTCAGCTGCAAAGCAGTTTTCAGGACCATAGAGTACTGTTTCCGAAATGCAAGCAGTAAGTCATGGCCACAGCTAGAAGCATGGGCTTAACTGCTTCCTGAACTTCGCAAGTGGCAGGCAATTATTTAACACAACAATTTAAAAAAAACAAAACATTTTTTGTGTGGAGAAGTATAAGGCTAATCATGATTTCAAGGAAAAAGTGAAAGTAAAAGGAAACTCCAGGAAAAGCCATTATTAAGCCTTATCCTAGAGTTTCTAATACTTTAAAAGTGACTTATTTTAATTTGCTTTTAACCCATACCAACAACAACTTGCAGTATATGTAGCAGAATTATGTTAACAGAAGCGTTATCAGGCAACAATTGACTCGGACCCAAAGAAGGAGATATTAGGAGAGCTGACTAAAAGCTTGGTCAAAGAGGTAGGTCAGCAAGTCAGCATGATTTGTGACTTGGAGGGGAACTTGCAGGTGGTGGTGTTCTCACACACCTGCTGCCCTTGTCTATCTAGGTGGTGGAGGTTGTAGATTTGGGAGGTGCTGCCGAAGAAGCCTTGGCAAGTTGCTGCAGTGCATCCTTTAGATAGTACATACTGCAGCCACGGTGCGCCGGTGCTGGAGGAGGCAGGCGTGCACACTAGTCGCTGATGATGCAGACTGTGAGTGTTTGTGAGCGGACAGATATTCGGGAGGGGAGATCTGAAGAGGTGCGGTGATTGTTGATTCACTGGCCAGGTCTGGGGAAGCAGCAGTGGGTGAGGTGAACGGGACAGAAGGAGCTTGTTGAGATTAGCCTCCCGCGGGCACACTGGGCAAGAAGGTCAGAGAGAGAGGAGGATGGGGCAGTTAGGGGTTGGTGCTCGTAAGGAGGCAGTGACAGTGCCTCAACGGGCCCTTTGGAGAATGCCTAAAGAGGCACAGAGGGTAGCGGTGTGCTCATCCAAGGGGGACTCAAGCTTGGGACGGCAGCAGGAGAGTAGGAAGACAGAGGAACAGTGAAAAGTTGGATTAGGGATGGTGAGTGCATAGTACCTGAGAGGGGAAAAATGAAAGGTGGCATGGCTGGGTAACAGGAAGGGGAGAAGACAGGATAGAAGACCCCAAATAGGTTCAAAGAATCTATAAAAAGGAAGTAGAGGTAATGGGCTCAGGTCTGGAGTGGCAGCCAAAATGTGCATGCGAATGGACACAGAGGGAATCAGGTTACATCATTATCATCAGTTGACTATCGTCAGAGTTCCTGTGAATGTCATCCACACCTCGTTATTCATCATGCATGATGGTAATTCTTCTAAGGGAATTTCTGTATCCCGTCTGAGTTAAGTATTTTACTATCATATTTCGGACTGCTCATAGTTGCTCTTTCATTGACTTATTATGTAGTGCAACAGCGTCACGGCTTTCAGGTTATGGATACTGTTCGCTAATTCAAGGATTAGCTCATCTGCCTTTTGTTAGCTTTTCCTCCATTGGGGGTCCCACTACCTTCCTCCAGGCGCTCATCGACCCAAAGGCGTTGGCATTTTCTGCAGGTGGCCAGTTTACTCAACTACCGCCCAACCCTCAGCGTTGACCAGTCACTGGTAGTACCATCTACTGTCATTACGGTAGCAGTGTTTAAAACCTGACCTGACTTGATCAGTTTACTTAGGTATAGCAAAGATTAGGATAGATATGTCCTGGTTGTAAACAGAGGATAGGGAGGAGACGAGACAAGATCAAACCACCTGTGTTCCCTGGCAAACTGGATAATGAGGGCACCTAACCACAGGCCTGTTCCAAAGTCACGGTTTTATAATTGGCTACAACAAGGCATGCAGGAGTAGCCTAAAGTAACTCTGCCTCTCTCCCTATCTGCAGAGAAATAACAGGCACCTGCTTGAAATATTCCAATGTGGAATAAGTGAGATTGTGAACTCATATGGGGAATCATGAACACATCCTTGCAGCCTACCACTTCATGGCACAACATGTTTGTGCTCATTTTTTAAAACTATAGCCCTGTTTTGTAAATAGATAAGAAAAGACAATTACCTGTGGCTGGTCTTCTAATCAAAGTATATTTTGTGTAGTATGTTAAATTTGGAAAATAATCTCTGGCAAATCACCAAGATGTAGATTTTATGTAATTATATATAATTTTGAAAACTATATTCAATCATCTTTTATTTCTGTAAAAAAAGTTTTCAGTTGTGACTAGGCCATACTGCAACCTTAAATAAATATAAATATCTACTAAATATGAATATAGTTAGAGGAAATATCATCTATGCTGAGGAGTGCTCCATACAGATTATCGAGCAGTGGGTTAGGCTTTGTGTGCTTGGCTATGCAATAACACCACCTGTTGATGAACAAGTCTTTTTGTAATCAGAACAATAGTTGCAATTGGTTGGTCTCTTCTCTCTCTACCGCTCCCCCCACCCACCCCCGCCACCTTCATTGTTTGAAATGCAATAAAAGTGATTTATTTTTCTTCCACCTGAAATTTCAATAGGATGGTTTGTACCTCCAATTTCCATTGGGCACCTAAATAATGATAATGGTAATCTGGGCAGAATCACTGCAAGTGTCAGCCCATTTGCAACATTCCCTTTCCAAAGCAGATAGGATCCTAAGGATTACTTGGTTTTCTCATTATCACTACATCACCAATAAAACATACTTTGTTGCATCATTCTCCCTAACGTTCAGACATATAAAATCATGGCAGTTGGGAAGGAAGGATAAAAAATTGTGTAAACTTTGTTTTTAAAAAAATCTGATTAAAATATTTAATAACAGTTTCTCTCTACGATTTCATGGGTAAAGCCACTACCTGGTGTTGTGCTAATACAAACCAGAAGGTCCCAGGTTCCATTCCTAGTGTGTGCTGAATTATCTGTTCGCATTTGAGCAACACTTAGGCCTTAATGTTCCTGGGCTAAAGAGCGTGGGTGGCAGGGGCTGGGAAACCAGACACGGGTTCCTGTTCCTGATTAATATCCAGTGATACCTATTGAAAAGTGTGTGTATGTGGACAGCAGGTGAGGACAGGATTGGTCTTGGCTATGATACTTTCCATGGTCGAATAATCTGTCAACATTTGCTTTCTAGACATACAGATGAATAACTTAGGGTGACCATATGTCCCTGTTTTCCAGGGACAGTCCCCGGATGAGGTACTGTGTCCCGGAGCAAACAATGTCTCTGGAAGAGTCACCGGTTCACGAAACTCGTCCCTGAGTGTACCCCTGGGCAGTAAGGGTAACCCCCCGAGCTGTCAGTTTGCAGCTCTAAGGCTAAATGAAACATCAACTTGTACAGAGTGACTCACTGCGCATGTGTCGGTTGTTGTTTCTGAGTTTCCGGCCGGGCTCGTGCTGCTGGATTGTCGGCGCCAGAAGTGCCTGGGAGCACGGCAACCGGAGCGGGTGAGGGAGAGGCCGCGGGGAGGGCCTGGTCACACTCACCGGGGGAAGGGGGGACGGGCTAATCCTAGACACCGTGAGGGGGTCAGGTGTGACCTTAGTTATGGGGGGGGGGTTGGGATCGGGGTCAGGTGTGACCTCAGTCACTTGGGGAGGGGTCAGGCGTGACCTCAGTCACTTGGGGAGGGGTCAGGCGTGACCTCAGTCACTGGGTGGGGGGGGCAAGTGTGACCTCAGTCACGGGGGTGGGGCGGGTCAGGTGTGACCTCAGTCACTGGGTGGGGGGGGCAAGTGTGACCTCAGTCACGGGGGTGGGGCGGGTCAGGTGTGACCTCAGTCACTGGGGGCGGCGGGTCAGGTGTGACCTCAGTCACTGGGGCAGGAGTCAGGTGTGACCTCAGTCACTGGGGAGGGGTCAGTTGTGACGTCAGTCACTTTGGGGGGGGCCGGGTCAGATGTGACCTCAGTCATTGGGGGAGGGGTCAGGTGTGACGTCAGTCACTTGGGGTGGGAGGGGTCAGGTGTGACCTCAGTCACTGGGGAGGGGTCAGTTATGACGTCAGTCACTTGGGGGGGGGGACTGGGTCAGGTGTGACCTCAGTCACTAGGGGAGGGTTCAGATGTGACCTCAGTCTTTGGGGGAGGGGTCAGATGTGACCCCAGTCATTGGGGGAGGGGTCAGGTGTGACGTCAGTCACTTGGGGTGGGAGGGGTCAGGTGTGACCTCAGTCACTAGAGGAGGAGTCAGATGTGACCTCAGTCATTGGGAGAGGGGTCAGGTGTGACCTCAGTCACTTGGGGAGGGGTCAGGTGTGACATCAGTCACTGGGGGTGGGGGGGGTGTGGGTCAGGTGTGACCTCAGTCACTGGGGGAGGGGTCAGGTGTGACCTCAGTAACTGGGGGGAGGGGTGTCTGAATGTGCTTCAATCGTGTGACGTTACATCCGCGGTAATTATATGCACACTTGTATTGCATTTGTAGTGTATATGTGCAACTGTTAAAATATAGGCTGCTAAAAATTTTTGCCTTGCTTCGCTGCACAACCTACATTTTCCATCCTGGCTACTTTGCTGTGCTCCCACCCTGTGTGTGCCCAGATTCGGTTTAGAAAATATGGTCACCCTAGAATAACTGCCACTTGTGAGAAGGCGTTTGTCACTCATGAAACCATTACAAGAATCAATGCCCTCAACAGAAGAAAAGAGAACAGGGAAAAAAATGTTCAATAACATAATGCAGCTTCGATTGTTTAATTCCTTACTTCAGGTCTGTGGGCGTACAGAACCAGAGATTTTATTTGCAAAACACAAATATCTAGGAAGCTGTATGGGTAAAAATTGAAAAACTCCAACTACATAACTTCATAGGAAGTAGTGGAGTTGCTGTGGGGAGATGGAAACTGCCACTGTATCACAGATCAGCATAGAAAAAAGGTCACATTAACATAGTGATACAGTAGTTTGTTGTATAGAGCTACATCAATTCCTGATTTGTACAGGGCATAATAAATACCTAAAAGTGATTACAAGGCACTAATTGAAATGTTCAAATGGTGTTGACTGTGATTCGAACCTGAGTGGTTTATTTCAACCCCAAAGTTAGATTATAGCCGTGATAATACTCCAGGATATCTGCAAGATTTATTTTGTGGGGCATGGGAGGTGGGGGTGGGGATGGTTAGCAGATGGGTGCGAGGGATTTGGGATTTTCTAGTTTTGTGCTTTCAGTGGCTGTCAGTGAGATTCCTGGCACACTCTGTGATTTTTGTGCGGTGATTTCAGAATAATTTTGACATTATTTTAAAAAATGAATTCTTAAGCTGTGGGCATCGCTGGCAAGGCTGGCATTTATTGCCCGTCCCTAGTTGCACCTGAGAAGGTGGTATAGTTTGATACAAATGAGTGGTTTGCTAGGCCACTTCGAAAGGCTTTTAAGAGTCCCACATTGGTGTGGGGCTTGTAGCACCCTTACTGAGATCAGCAAACTGAGCACAGGAAGCAAGCCATTTTTATGATACTGAAATGTACCCACTTTGAAAGTAAGCCCCATATTTGCAGAACAATGGATAGTTAAAAAAGTAGCGGTGTATCTTTAAGAGCTCGCTTCTCCTCATGCTGCTAGCTTTTAACACCCTCTTTCAATGGGCAGAATTTACTCAGGATGGGACTCTGGCCAAATCACAGAGAGTTGAGGGCTGCATTGCAATGGTCTCAATTAGAACACCAACAGGCAATGCAAGGTGAAAAATAGTGTGCGTTGCAAGCAAGGACCCAGGACAATCGGTAAGTCATAATTCTTCTGGGTTTTCACTTGCCCATTTATCACCAGTGGGATTGTTCCCATACATCAGAAGATTTACCCTGTAATTTCAAAATTGGGAGCAAATAAGGAATTCAGGTAGAAATATTTCACGGAAGACATATATGGAAGGCCATTGAGACAATAAAATGAATGAGTTCAAGACGGGAAAGATAGATTGAGAGATATAATGACAAAGTGTGGCTAAGATCAACTAAAAATGGCAGTCTTATTCCAAAATGTCTTCAGCAGCGCTCCGAAAGCTTGTGATTTCAAATAAAACTGTTGGACTATAACCTGGTGTTGTGCGACTTCTCACTTATATAAGAAGCAGTTTCATAAAACTTGCAAAGGAATACAATAAGGAGGAGTTAAACCCATTTGATTGTAGTGGTTGTGGTTAATCATTTTACCCGTTATCTATTATTCTGTCTCTGACCTAATTGTAACTTCATCAAAGGTTTAATTAATAGTCTACATATTGCTATGTTTTAAAATAAATTATATTTAAGGAATCAATTTTTTTTAAACCACATAACCTTAAAGGACAGTAAGATTTATTTAGATGGTATTGCATTAAACTTGGCTCAATTTATATTTGGTCAAGCTCTTGAAAAGTTACATTAGTGTTTTTCATGAGCACTCCACTGACTTATGGTTACGTAAAATACATTTATAAGCACTGTTAGCTGAGGTCAGTGAAGGTCCACTGCATTCAAATTATTTATAGACCTCTGCCATTGTTCTAATTCAGCTGACGATTAACTACTATTTTTGTATTACGTGGCCAAAGAACAAAATGTGCTGTACCTTATGTGGGATTTTAACCACTCTGTCTTCCGGTATGTTACTTTTGCATGGTCTGTTCAGATAGAGTTGCATACGCAACCTGCTAAATTTATAGTAAATACAATATACATAGACAATAATTCATTTGTGTTTGTTAGCAAGGAATGGGTACCTGTTTGGAAGAGTTGAGCAACTTTTTCCACATTTTTGTCAACACACAGCTCAGTATATTACTATTTCATCAGTTATGAGTGAAAACTGTGTAAAAATAAAATTGTTTGTAAGCTGTTTTTTTCATGTCAAAATTTCAGTTGCAATAAGTAGCAGTCATGCTTCTCAGCAGGTTTCTCAGACACCGAGGGTAGAATGTTATTTGTATTGTATTGTTATTAGCACCATCATGTGTGCCACAAATGCAGTTAATAATGCACAAAGGGATCGAACTCCCTCCCCATTATTAGCAGAACAGGATATAAGGCTCAAGTTACCTACCATTTTGGTCACCAATGCGTTCTGAGTTGTCACTTAGCACTCACAGCCGCTTACTGTTGGCTTCTTCACCTATCTGGCTTTGCACCAATTCTTTTATAACTTGGCCAACAGCAGGAAAAAAAAATTGGGTGAAACTACGTGGCAAGGCTTCCAGGCAAATAATTAACTTGTAATTCTGAGGCTAGAAAATTGTAGATAATTTTTTTAAAGTTGCTTTTTTTAAGAAATCTATCAACTAAAAAATAACGTGTTATTTGACTTGTTGAGTGAAGATTGCCAAATTAATATCAATTATGGTAAATAGGAGAACAATTTCTTTTGAACTCATGCGCTGGGAACTGAATTGTGAATGGCCAGCCGGAGAAAGGAAACTTTCATTCCACCTTTTTTATGCTGTCACAAAATGGTGGAGCAGGCTTGATGGGCCAGTTGGCACGCTGCAGTTTCTATTCTTTTATTTGAACTCCGCTTCCAGCGGTGGTAGATTTTTTTAGAAGGTTTGAACTAAATTAGAAAAAAATAATTAAATTTAACAAGGTATTAGTGACATGAATGTACACTATTTGAAATCCTAAGCCACTGTGAAAACTTTGCAGGTAACAGGAATGCTTCCATGCACTTGTGCTTCTAATGGGGATCGCTCTTGCACACAACATGGGTTGGAAAATCAATATTGTAGCCCGATCTCCAATGCATGCTCCCTGTGTGTGAGATTGCCCTGCTGGGAGGGTGGGATCTTGGAATCAATGCTGAAATAGGATTTTGAATTTTAGGTTTAAACCAGTAAAACTCAATAACTATCCCCCGCCCGCCCCCCCCCCCCCCCCGCCCGCACCCCCCCCCCCCCGCGCCCGCACCCCTCCCCCGCCATGGGAAATGTCAAAGCCAGTATTTATCTCAATAACACAGATAAAGATGGAAAATACGGAAAAATGTTTCTAAAAACACAGTTGCGTGGCTTAACATTCTTAGAACCATAGGGAGGGGGGATAAAGAGTTGATGTTTAGGATGCTCTGATGCTTTATTTTGCTTTTAGCTATCACAGAACTCCACAGTGTGCGTCTCTTGGCCCTGAGAGGTGCCCCGTCCAGAAGTCAGCCTGATTGACAGGCTTGGCTTCCAGTCGGGCAGGGAGCACTCCACAGGACCAGGTACCTCTCAGGGGGGGTCCAATCCCCAACCCGGGGGGCAGGGGGGGGGGGTGGGTCCAATCCCCAACCCCGGAGGTCTTTGTATGGGGGTGGTTTGATGGGGAGGAGCTTGGGGGGCTGGGGGAAAGCACTCCTGCTCCTCCTGGCCCACAAGCAGTGCCGTAAAGGCACTTACCTTCTCCCTGAAGCTGTCCTCGCCTCCCTTCAGCTGCCGGGTTTCCCGAGGCCTGGGAAACTCAGCCGTCCACTGGTAAACCTGCAAAGCAGGTTAAATCAGAGGCTGCCAGCCTCATTAACATATTAAAAATGCCAACCACCTCCTGGGAGCAGGTTGGTTGTCCGCCCGCCCATTTTCCCGCCTCAGTAAAACTCAGAAGTCGGCGGGTTGGAGCCAGCTTCCCGACGTGCTCGGAATTCTTCCCAATTTAACTGCCCTGCCACACCCAATCCCACGCGCTCACCCATGTTAAAACTCCCCCCTTACTTCATGAAGGCATGTCAAACAGAAACATTACCAAATATCTGGCTTCATGAATATTCTTCAGCCATTCAACTGGACACAATGCCCATAATAAGAATCCAATTTAGAAAATGATAGATATGCAAGTGCTCTGTGGTAACCAATGTAAAGTTACTCCTCCAATCCTAAATATTACATCAGGATGCACGGTCTCTCAATGTCTTCTTTGCTTCTTTTGTGTGAGCTCCTCCAAAGCAAATGGTCCTTTTCTTCTGTACCATGCTTATCTGGCAATGTGTTCCTCCACCTTTGTGCACCAGCCCAGGCCAACCCACTCTCAATTCATGTCTGTGAAAGATCTCTATGCTTTGACATTTTCGCCATTGTCTGGCCAAGTTTTGTTAAAGTTTCTTTCGAACAACATGAGGTGAACGGCTGCCAAAGAGTTATTTCTAGTGCTTGGTGAATTCAGGAATAAGGATATTTAGCTCCTTGCAAGATTCTTGCTTCTTTTTCTGGTCTCAGCAAAAGTGATGATATAATGGAAGAGAAAAGAACAAAATGTGTGAACGCTCCTAATCTGAAATAAAAAACAAAATGCTGGAAATGCACAGCAAATCGATTAATATCCGTAGAGAAAGGACAAGTTCTATGTGGGTGAATATCTCTCATCACAGTTGGGAACAGACCTTGGTTCTGATGAAGAGGTGCCATTCAAAACATTAACCTTTCTTTCTTCTTTTCAAATGCTGCTTTATGAATTTTCAGCCTCTGTAACAGATTTCAACAATGTAAAAGAAACATATATCCTTGCAGATTCAGCACTTTTGTGGTCTTATTATATCGCTATGGCTACATGCAGTGAAAGATTTGTATTTTGTGGTTTGGGAATATTTTGCCAGTTTTCCACAATCCAAACCACAAATGTAGCAAAGTAAAACACTATGGTCTTGATTTTAATTCCCGAGGCGGGTTGGAGTCGGGTTGCGTGGTGGGCGGGTTCAGGAGCCGCTTCCGGCGGGAACAGCTGCAGAGTTGCGATTTTTATTAAAGTACCTTGTTCATTTCATGGCGGCGCGCTGGCCGGTCCAATGAGTGGGATCGGGTCACCTGGCCGCCTCTGATGATGTCACAATAGCAGCTGCTTTTAAAGCTGCCATCCAGCCTGAGCCTTTCTATTGTGGTTTCCTGCACTTCTTTTCAAAGCTATGACTTCTTCCAGAGGCAAGGCAGCTCCTTGGTTTAATGATGAGTCCCTCCAAGTTCTTGTGGATGCTGTCAGAGGGCACAGGGAGATTCTCTTCCCTCCTGATGGCCGGAGGAAGCCTCCTCAGCAGACCAAGGCAGCCTGGCTGCGCATTGCTCAGGAGGTGAGCGCAAGGTCCATTTATGCACGCTCATGGATCCAGTGCCGCAAAAGGTTTAATGATCTTGTGAGAACATCAAAAGTGAGTATCCCATCTCACTTGCCTTCACTCTGCTTCCCTTCTCTTCTCATCACCTGCACTCTGCTTTGGAAGTCTCCTCCTTCACATCCCACCTTACTCTTACTTCCCTTGCACCCTTTCCTATCCATCTCTGTCTCTGCACTGAATCACTTCAGCATCCTGCCTATGCACTCTTTAGACTCGCTCTCACTGTCATGCAGTGACAACAACTAACAACGCTACCTTCCTCTTGGGACCTTACCCCATCTTTGTCTCACTCAAAGCTTCTATGGTAGAGATTAATCACACTCACTCCATCACTGTGGCTGAAACACCGCTTGTGTCCCTCCTTGCAGGAAAAGATAGTCCACAATAAGAGGGAGAAAGCACTGACTGGAGGATCAATACCTACCCTAGCAACAATGACCAGTGCTGAGGAGGCAGCAAACGAGATTGTTGGAGGTGGCGAGGACCTGGAAGTGGGCGATGGAGAGACGGGCACACTAGACGAAGCTAGACATAATAGATTTACATCCCTCTCAGAAAGCAATGCAATATGATGTTCATGGAGAATCGCTTTGTATCATCTGCTCAAAAGGATGTGTCTGCTACATTAATATCAGATGTCTAATTCAAGCCTTTACTCTCCCAGAGGACCATCGAGCGCCCCCCTTCCCATGATCCAGGACGAAGACCCGGACATCTCCTCAGAGGAACCTGTAGCCTCTGAGGGAGCAGCATCACCAGGACTCGGTGCACCCAGCACCAGCGCAGTAACGCACACCTGGGTGGGGCAATCGCTAGTTAGAGTAGTGTTGCCACCTGGTCTATTACAGCGCACAAGTGAGACAGCGACAGCAGTGGAGAGTCCTCCTCAGAGGTCGCAGGACTCTCCTAGCTTTGCTGAGCTGCATGCAGACGCTGTGCCTCTGGGGCCATCCAGAAAAAGAGCGGTTCGTGAAATACAGAAACAAGTGCAGGTGTCTCTGGAAGGGTTTGCCTCCAGGGTTAGTGGGAGTGTGGAGAGAATGGAGGAGTCCATCTATAACATCAGCACTGCCGTGGTGGAGGCAATGGCGCATGAACGCACCACCATGGATAGGATGGCAACCTCCATGGAAAGGTTGGCATATCAGAGAAAAGGATGGCTACGGCCATGGAGGAATTAAGTCGCCAGAGTCAGGAAAACATGGTGACTGTTCAGAATAGAATGACATCTCTGGAGGAGCAATGGGCAGCTATTGAGCAGAGAGACCAGAGCTTCATGGATGCCCTTTTGAGGAGGACTGCCAGTGCAGATACGGGTCCTCATGGCCCCCCCTGAAGTCCAGCAAGGTGCTCTCCTGCCACTTGCCAGCACTGAGGTGCGGCTGACCCTAAGAGGGATGTTGTTGGCAGGACAGAAGGAAGTGTGGGCTCCTCTCAAAGCACTCACACGACCATGCCACTATGGAGCCCTCGGTCAGAGACCCACTTTGCAGAGACAACTGAGATGGCCGTTTCAGCCCCTGCACAGCCGCAGGAAGAGCAGACTGTTGAAGAGCCCTCCCAGGCTCCCAAACTCAGAGGACACCCGGCAAAGGCGTCTAAGCAGGCGCAGCATCCTAGTCAGCAAGGTGCCTCTACATCTGCTGAAGCCACAGGGGAAGCACCACGTAGAAGCACGCGTAAGAGAAAGATTTAGCACCTATAGTCACAAGGGGACTCACTTGGGTGATGTTTCTTTTTTTTCTGACTGTTGTTGGTATATTTTGTCATGTGTTAAAGATAAATTATGTCAAACAGTTGATTGTGCAGCCTATGTGTTCTGGGAAATGGCAAAAGTGCATTGAGGGCTCAGAGTGACTTACATTTGTAATGCTGATGGTAAAAGTGATAGGAAATAAGAGGGCCTAGTTGAGATGAAGTATGACGTTGGACAAGTGTCGCCTGCAATTACAGAGCCATATGGTGTCCACCTATGGTCGAAGAGTAAGCTTATGGTAGTGTGGCATGGCAGTGTGCATACCCTGGTTGACGGGCAGCAGTGAACTGGAGGGATGCTGCATTGGTCACAACAGGGCATGCAAGGCTCCCCTCACCTCCTCCTACTCCTCTTCCCAGGAAGATATGTGGTGAACCATGCGGCTGCTACTCCCCCGATTATGAGGACCAGGATGAGAGGGCATAAATATTTCCCATCCCCTTGCTATAGATTTCATTTGAGGTAACAATCTTGCAAGCGCACACTCGAAATGGCCTGAAATAATTCCATTCATGTCACACTGCAGATGGGTGTCAACTTGAACAGTCCGAAGGTCAGTAGATGTGCAAAATGTTATCCCATACCTACAACAGCAAAGTTGTTGCATTTGAATGTCAGCCATGTTTCAGGGGTGCTTTTAAAGTGCTCCACCAATGCATACAATGCAACCCGTCCCCTTGAACCTGGCCTGCTCCTGACTAGTCAGGAAACAGGAGCCAGAAGCAGGAAAATGGGAAACCACGGTGCTCCACCAATGCATACAATGCAACCCGTCCCCTTGAACCTGGCCTGCTCCTGACTAGTCAGGAAACAGGAGCCAGAAGCAGGAAAATGGGAAACCACGGTGAAAATAGGATTAGTAAGGCAGTTAACAGGCTGTTAACTGCCTTAACTACCTGTCCCACCGGTTGGAGACGGGTCAGTTTGGGAGCAGCTAAACAAATACTCAGGAAAATCGGGTGGGGGCAAGATGGAGGCGGGTTGGGGGTCTGAAGCCATTTTTCCCGATTTTCTCAACAGACCCACCTCCAAACCCACCTCCTCAGGGCTATTAAAATTGAGCCCTACTTATTTGTGACTGGCATTTGAATGTCAGTTCACCCCAGATAGGATTCTGTACCTCTGAAGGGCTGGGAATGAATGAAGCTCACCACATCTAATTAGAATAGCAACACCAAAATGTTTTATAGATTTCTCATAACTATATTTCATAACTAGATTTCTCATAACTATACTTTTTAATAGCACACCGACCTGACAAAATTCTATGGAGTTATGGGTTTTTAAGACTTGTGGTAATTTTTTTACACTTTAATTGATTATTGCACAAAAACTAATAAAACCATGCTTAAAAAGAAATTCCTTAGGGTTGTCCACATACTGAGTTCTTGAATTCAATCATGCAGCCAAGGAGATTTGCAGAACAAAAGTCTGCCACAGGGAGCAAGGGAAGGTGGAGAGGTGCTAGATGAAAAATCAGCAAGGATCCCTGCTTTAGATTGCTATCCAGTGACCCATGTTGGAAAGCATACGTGTGCGCGGACTTCAGGTGAGAGCGAGATCGAGCCCCGCTTTGATACCATCTATAGTCGAATATCCTGCTGATACTCACTGTTTCGGCTCACCAATGAATAATATCCACTGAGATGAGGTCCTGGAGACCTGTTGTCACTGTACCCCAACACTGACTAATGCCTTCAGGAGAGGAAAGGAGAAAAGGGGAGATAAAAAAAAGTTATGGCCCGGATTTTGCGGTTAGTGGCGAAGGGACGGTGCTCGCTGCTGACCTCGAGAAAAGCTGCCCACAAAGATTTAGCGGACTCTAGAGCTTCGATTTCCCCTATTCCAATGTGACTTTAAATCTGACGCAATCTATAGTGGATCTGTGGTGTCCAGCAACAGTGAAGTCATCAAGCAGGCTGAGCAGCCAATCAGATTGAAGAATTCTCACAGATAGCAAACCAGGAAGTAAAAAGCACAGATTATAATTCGCTTTTAATCATTTTACAGAAAGCAAAATAAAGATTGGGACATATACATGGGATTATGGTAGAAGCTGAAATATCATAAACAAACTTTTAAGAAACAAATAAAAATTAATTTTTATTATTTTACAACTCATGGAATTTTTATCATGGAACGGAGGGAATGACACTCCACACTTACAAAATTAGTTTTTTCAGGGCCAGAGAGGTTGTTCAGCAGTAATTATGACTTAGTACACCATTAAAAACTGAGTTACACCTCATTCCACAAGGCTTAACATTTTTAATGGTTTTTACAGCAAGAATAGTGCATAAAAGTTGATGTTCACGTCAAATCACTGATTCTGTGCTGATTGCATCTGCGAAGACTGCAACAGCGCACCCTGTGGAGGAGCAGGGTATCACTGGCAGCAACTTCCAGATTTCCGCGTTTAACTGCGCATGTGCGGACACCAGAAGTTGCTGTCAGTTTTACACAGTAATGACAGCGAGCGCTGACAGTTTCGCCGTCATTCCAGGCCAATGTGTTTGAATAGTTTTAAAGTTGCCGTCTTGATAACATATTTGACGCGGTTGAGATCAGATCTATTATGGGCTGTTAGGCAGCGTGGTCATAATTGTACTGTATGTTTCTGATTCAGCCTTGTAGACTTTTTGATTTGCAATCCACTTTTACAACATGATGAAACTCTTTTGCGATGTCATTTTTTTCTCACTTGTATCTGATTTTTGTGATAGTAATTCCACGAACAAAAGTAATAAAGGTGAGGTTGCAGATCAAAGAATGAATTGAAGGAAGAATTACCCCAGGCTGCTTTCATACCCCTCTTTCAGAGTAGTACTGTAAAGGCTTAGGGGAACCTTATGGCCAGGGATGATGTAAGGTATGGAACAAGAAGTGGAGGATATTTTCAAAAGAAAACCAGTCCTAAGGGTGAAACATTAGGTTGGTGCATGATGTGTAGTATCTAATTGAACATCACATTACGTAGACTAAGATCATATGTCATTACTTCGTTTTTTTCCCAGATGTTTAAGATGTTCCTTAAAGATCACACATCTTGCAGAACTGTCTTGGAAGATGAAAAATCCAAACTGGGTATATCAAATCTAGTAGTGGCATCAAGTCTATCATAAAAATTGAATAGTTTAAAATGTATATTATATTAATTACACATGGGGAGTTAAGACCAAGTGTATTTTTCAGGTGAAGTAGAGTTAGAGGGCAAAGGATAATTGGACCAGGGCATGCAGATGTAATTCAGTCCCCAGTTTAAAGTCAGAGGGCTAGAAGTGCGTCTCCTTTGCAGCTGCCATTAGACGCAGCCCCTTACCGCCCCGCAGCAGAAATTTGGTTGTGCATTGCGAGGCTGCCGCAGGCGATGTCAGCCAGCCTTGCGGGTTGCGATCTGGACCGGCCTCCGCTCACAGGGTGACCCGCACCGCCATTTTCTTTTTTTGGCTAACCTCCAGGTCGGCCCTCCGTGGTGGGCTGTGGCATGGTCTTGGTCGCCATCGCGCAGCCCAGCACCGCATCTCGGCGCCGGACTGCTGCCATGGCACTACGCCGCCCTGGTGGCCTAGTGTGGGCCATCAGCAGCCCTGCAGAGTGCGCAGCAGCCTCCCCTTTAACTGAAGGGGAGGGGCGTTGAAACACGGCAGCGCTCGGCAAAGTCTCCGCAGAGCGCTGCCGATCACACCCTGATATCGTCTCAGTTACCGCCCCACCAGGAAGTGGAGCGCCCGAGATTGCGCTCCACATTCTGTGCGGGGCGGTAAGCCGAATTTAGCGGCTGGGGCGGTACCTCCACGCTGGGCGCTAAATGTCCAGCCTTAACTCGGTTACCGCCCCCAAATGGGGCATAACCGAATTTTGCGCCCATTTATTCCTTATTTTTATATAATACTTTGATTTCGTATTATTTATAGTCATAGTTAAATAGAAAAACTTAGTTTGCGAAGTAGAGAAGTAAAGTTGGTTGCAGCATAAGAGTTTCTCAATAATAGAAGCTGAGGAACTGAGAGACACAAAACGAAGGCTCTGCAGTGCCACCATTAGCGGAAGAGTGTAATTACAGCATGATAAGTTTACATAGGCAGTTTCCATTATAAATGCGGATATTGGAATTTATAATGAAAACTTGGCAAAGCATGACAACAGGAAGTAAGGTTTTGTAGACAGGAAATGCGTGCAAGACATAAGGGGGCAATTTTGACTTTTACCAGAAACAGCCACACTGAGCTGGCTGGCAAGTCAGCCCTGGAGTAGGGTTGCCAACTCTGGTTGGATGTATTCCTGGAGAATTCATTACATGGGCCCAGAAATTTGCCTCTCCGGCTTGCCGCGGGGGTAAGGATCGCGCTCGCTCTTACCTACCGCGCCTGCCATTGTGTTTTGGGCCCACGGGAACTTCAGCTCCTGGTCCTGCTCCAAGAGCCGGCGCGCAGTGCTTGCGTGTCCCAGGAGCGTAGTTAGTGCGATGCGTCCCCTGGGATCACGTGGGCCATGGAGAGCCAATGGCAGCAGACCATCTTTCATTCATAGATTTGACAGGAGACCTGTCAAATCTGTGAATTGAAATCGGCCCCAAAAGAACAGCTAAACTTAAAATAAATTTTAAAATAAACCCATCACATTTATAAAATAACTATAGTTAAATAAATTAACCACTTTGAACAAAAATTTAAATTTTTGAAAAAATTAAAATACTTTTTAAAAGTGATAAAAAATAAACTTACCTTTCTTTAAAGTATCTAAAAAAAGATAAACCTGTTGAAAAAAATTTAAAATTATACTAAATTAACCACTTACCTTGTTGAAAACTGGTCTTACGCCTCCTTTTTATTAGCGTAGAATCTTCAATACTTACCCTCGCGTAGAAACCTGAAAAAAAATCTAAGTTTGCTGCATGCGCGCAGCCTCTACCGCGCACGTGGTTCACCTAGGAACCGCCCCCTTCACCATACCGGAAGTTCCGGTTTCCCGCGCATGCGCAGTGCATGCAAAAAACCGGTACTTCGGGACGCATTACGGGTGAGTACGGACTGTGTACTCACCCGGGAAGGGCTGAATTTTTGGCCCAGACCTCCCGCCTCTAACCGCCCCACCCAGGCAAACAGCCTTATTCCCATCTGCAATATTTTTAGAACTAATAAAAGTCTTCAAAGAAAATATATGAAGCACCATTTTTTTTTTAACGCCCCTATGGTTTTTCTCCTGGGTTGCTCACAGCGGTGACAACAAGATTAATCTTTAATCCCTGAGACTCCATGACAATCCTGGAGGGTTGGCAACCCTACCCTGGAGCAGGATGAAGCCGATCCCAGAGGGGGACGAACACAGGCCGGCAGCCTTGCCGCAACATTTTTATGGAGTCAAGAGGAGCATTTTTCATGAATGGCCATGAGTGGCTCCTTTAAGTCGCTTACTGCCTAGAACAAATGGGCGAAGTGTGCACAGCGCATGCTCCACCCATTTATACCTGAAAATTGCAAACTGGTTCTCACAACTGGCATTGGACCCTGAATAGCATATACAAGCAGCCCCCTGTCCAACACAGCCAATGTGCTGCTCACCCGTTTACAGCCCCACCTGAAAACTGGATCGTATGGACCTTGGCCGTCAGTAAGGCAGCTGAGGCGCCCCACCACACAATTTTCAACAGCCGGACACCCATTTTTTTAGGCAAGAAACGGATGGCTGGCAGTTGAAAATTGCTCCCAAGATTTTTCTATATATATTCCTACAGCGATTTGAGAGTATCCAAAGAAAATTCTTACTAATTATTGTGGGCTGAACAATCTGATCTTCTGAACTCTCCTGATCTACACTTGTGAAAATTTTGTCTTGTCAGACAATTTTACAAAATGATTAAAAACCTCCTTCAAGGAATTATCTCTTCATGACCTATCTTTTATTTCGCATACTAGTAATTCCACAAATTAAAATAAACTTGCTGGCATTTGCAAATCAATGTGTCAGGTCACAGTTGGGACTGAAATATGTCAGCAACTGCAACTGTCTAATCCTAAATGTCAGTCAGGATCCTTCACTATGATGCCAGTGTGTTGCAGCATGTTCCATCCAGCTACAAAAGTGTGTGCAGTCTCAGGACTCAAGTGTTACAAACCAGAGGTGCATTGATAGGATTACATAAAGATTTGTAACTTGAGCAGGAGGGAAAATATACTGCAAAATATTGCTGTAATATAGGGCTGGATTTTGCCACTGGGGAGCTTTTGGAGACGGGACTCCCACTTGTCGGGTTTCAGTCCCGCCTCCATCAACTTCTGGCCAACCCACGCTATTTTCCCTTGATTGACCTTGTTAAGCCCGCCCAGCGGGCTTAGCAGGCCAATTAAGGGGAAGCCAGTTACAGAGAACGTCAACATATGACGTTTCATCTGTCAAAAATTTTTGACAGATGAATTGTCATCGTTTGACAGCTCTGTGAAGCTGTCAAACAGTGACATTCTCTGTAGTTTGATGAGGTCTTGAATTCAAGACCTCATCAAACCTCTTTCTTCTGCAGAAATTAGATGGTTGTTGCATTGGAGAATGCAACGGCCATCTGTCATCTCTGCCGTGGAGGTGCGAGACTCTCCGCATACCCAACTCTTGAAGCCTGCAGGAAGAAACAAAGGTAAGTAAACTTTTTCTAACATTTTCCACTTACCTCAGATACTCACCTCTCCACACTTGCACCCATCACTTACCTTCACAGCACACTTTTGGACCCCTCCCACCCCTGCAGACCCACTACTCGCCTCGGTGACCCTGGCGGGGTTCGCAGCCTTCGGGAAGCCCGCACTTGTGTGGGTAAAATGGGGATAATCCTCTTATATGCCTGTTAACTACCTGTTAACAGGCAGTTAATTGGCACTAATCCTCTTCCCGCCTCCAAGGAGACGGGACCTGGCGCGGGTCGGCTACCCGCCTCCTGGCAAGATGGCACGGAGGCGGGTTGGGGGCGGGTTGGGCACCCGCCCCCAGATTCTGCCATTTTCCCGGCAGTCCCACCTCCAAGCCCGCCTCCCCAGGACTGGCAAGATCACGCCCATACATTCCAATAACTTCATTTTTAAAAATGTCGTGAATAATCTATTTACCACAATATTTTATTTTCATTTTATTTTAAGTTTGAGCAGTTTTAACTCCGTTCCTAGTGGATGTGAGCCTATAGCATAAAATTACCAAAAGGTTGGCTCCAAGCCAATAACTTCACTCATAGAGCAGTATCGGGAACGTTTGTGCAAGTGAGTAATTATTGCTCTATTACCTGCTCAGACCACTATAGAGTGAGGGAAAGCAGAAAGTTCATGTGTACTTAAATGTTTTTACACAGTATTGAAAATGACCAGGACATCTTTCCTTGTAACAATGCAAATAAAAACAGAGCTAAATTATTTTGATATCAGATTTGCATGATTGAATCAAATATTATTGTACCTCGCATGCTGGGCTTGATGTTATCCAATGACCTGAGCTGCAGTACTTGTAGGATGAGCTCAGAATTGGACAGAGTTGTGATGTTCTCCACAGTTAAATAACCTGTCGACACTCACTGTCAAGGATTGCATATGAAAGATGGCTGCTTTGGTGATTTATTAGAGGGCTGCCAACACTTGCGTTGGGTGGAAAAAACATTTATGAAATGGATATAAATTACTCTGCATCTTACGTGATGAAACTCCATTCACGTTGCCTGGGCATAATAGAACAAATCGTTTCAAAAAAGTTTTTTCAATTCAATTCCGCCTCCCCCAAAAATGCGTCAATTCAACCTTAAATTAAATTGTCTGTGGTAATAGGATGTAACGGTGCCTTGTAGAAAAATGAGTGTTTGATTGCATGGGAACCTCTCAGCTGTGCACACTGGGCCAGAGATTGCTGGGAAGTCAAGCCATTAGAATGTTGTATTAACATTATTCATTCATAAACAAATCTATAAAATCTGCGGAGTAAAAGAGATATGCCATGATTTCCGATCCTCCGCAGATTGCTGGATGATTTGCGTCGCACCATCGTTAGCCTCGGCAAAACCAATTAAAGTTTGTTCTTGGCGTAAATTTGATGGAGAGCATGAAATTGCTGGATTTTGGACATTATTACAAATGATTGCCGCCGCAACCATTTAGGGCTGATAATTAATGTCATAGAGGACCCCGGGTAAGGAAATGATTTATGGTCCTCACATGACACTCAACCTTGTTGGCCCATAAAAGAACCAATTAACATGATTCAATTGACTGCAATGGAACTGAATGTCAGGCGCTGCATAGAACGGGCGGACGATCCCATACTGCCCGTTTTGCGCCACTGCCCGAGATGAATTTCTAGGCCTCTGTGTCAGCCGTGGTTCAGTGGGTAGCACACTCGCCTCTGAGTCAGAAGGTTGTGGGTTTCAAGTCCCACTCCAGGGACTTGAGCACATAAAGCTAAGCTGACACTCCAGTGCAGTGCTGAGGGAGTGCTGCACTGTCGGAGGTGCCATTTTTCGGATGAGATGTTAAACCGGGGCCCCGTCTGCTCTCTCAGGTGGACGTAAAAGATCCCATGGCACTATTTCGAAGAAGAGCAGGGAGTTATCCCCAGTGTCCTGGCCAATATTTATCCCTCAACCAACATTACAAAAACAGATTGGCCCAGATATTCCGATCGCAGGCCTCCCGTGGGCAGAGGCCTGCAATCTGGAAAAATCTGCGCCGTTACCTGAGGGCTCCCTGGAGGCGCACAGTTCCGATGCTGGGCATCTCCAAACTGCCGGTGCGCAGGGCCCACATATCCCAGAGGCGCAGGTAGTTCACAGCATCCCTGGGATCACGTGGGCCATGGGGAGCCAATCAAAGAAGGGAATCTCCCTTCACACATTTGACAGGAAGACCTGTCAAATATATGAATGGAGATCACCCCCAAAACATAGTAAAACTTTAAATAAATTTTTAAAAAATCACATTTTTAAAATGACTTGAAAGTACAAATAAATTAACTATTTTAAACAAAACTTTAAATTTTTGAAAAAAATAATTAAAGTTTTTTACGGGGCTAAAAATAAACTTACTTTTTTAAAAGTATTTTTAAATGATAAATCAGTCGAAATTTAAAAAAAACTTTTTTCAACTCTTATCCTGGTAAAAGCAGGCCTTACGCCTGCTTTAACCAGGCGCAAGAATTGTAAGTGTTTTCTGCGGGCCGAGGGTCTCCAAAAAGTGGAACTATCCGCCCGCAGAGGCCCTTCTCCCGGGTAGCCGGAGGATCTGTCAAGAGCTTTCTTGACAGATCGGAAATGCCGGTTTCCAGCGCATGCGCAGTGCATGCCTGAAACCGGCATTTCCGATGTCCCTACAGGTGGTTACACAGCGCGTACCCACCCGTAGGGATCGGAATATCTGGCCCATTATCTGGTCATTATCACATTGCTGTTTGTGGGACCTTGCTGTGCGCAAATTGGCTGCCACGTTTCCCACATTACAACAGTGACTCCACTTCAAAAAGTACATCATTGGCTGTAAAGTGCTTTGAGATGTCCGGTGGTCGTGAAAGGCGCTATAGAAATGCAAGTCTTTTTTTTTTCTTTAACTTTCCTTATTTTCTTGAGTAATGTCAGTGACATAGTGCTAAGTTCTTTCTCAAAACTGTAAATGAAGTTTTGGCTTTTGCCTTGTGCCCCTATCACCTTTGGCCATTTCCATTTCCATCTGCATTATATGTGAAATATGAGTTTCCAATATTCTGTTTTCGGGCTGAGTTGCTGTCCTTCATGAAACACCTCAAATCATTGCACTTACATCAAGGCAATGCCAAGTCTTTTACAGTACATCATCTAACAGATGATTAAAGAGAATTCTTATCAGCTACACTCAAACTGTATCAAATATAGGAGCTGTAGTTAGCATAATTGTATTTGTAGCCTACAATATATGCTGCAGGTGAGTAACATAGCTTCATTTTATTTCTTTAAATGTTGAATTTTCTTTGTAGCTTTCATAACACATTTGTTTCCTGCAAGATAAACATTGCAAAAATAGTTTTTTCTGTAAATTTCTTCATACACAGATATTCCCAGCCCCATTAACTTATTTTTCTCCATCCCCTTTAGGAGCCCCAGTGATATGCTCTATTCCCTAGCTGAGAGAATGCCAAGGCAAAGTGTTCCCGTGATTCTGCCCGTAATCCTGTGCTACTGATTTTCAGGTGTACGGGAGTAGTCTGAGGTGATTCACCTTACAACTTTACCCTCCGCACAGAGCCTCCCAATGATGGCATTACTTAGATTGTAGGGAGTGTAGGGAGTCAGAGTGCATACTTCCATCCTACAACTCCAGGACAAGCCAGACATTTCTATTATTCTTGTTGCAAATTTATTTTGCTAATATTATAAAACAGAATTGCAGAACTGCACTGAACAATAGACAACTATTTTATTGGCTGCATTGTTGGACTATCTGGATGAAGATGCTCTATTGTAGTTCAGCTCTGTTAGTTTGGTTAAGAAAAAAGTGATGAGACATACAGTTGATGCTGTCTTTGTGCCCAAAGAAAGATATTTCTTTAATGGTATAAGAATCTTCACTAAAAGTAACAGTAATACTCTTATTCTGATGGATGAATTATAGGCTTTTCAGTGAAATTAATATGTTTGTTTCTTCTAGTTATAGGAGTGCAACACATTGTTATTTGGACAGACTGTAACATGGCATTAGACTAAAAAACATAGCCATTGATGGTTGAAGCATTTAGTTAACAGGGCATGCTTGGTCCTCCCCTTTTCCCCAGGGAATTGCACCAGATAAACCGAAGGACTGGCCCTGTCACTAATCGGGAAGGGGCCATTCCACTTTGGTTCGAAGCAATGTTGCCTCTTCCCATAGTTTAGTACCATTACAACATCTCCCACTTGATACTCAAATGGTCGAACTTTCTTGTCGAAGTATTTCTTTGTCTGGCTTTTTGATTTGCCTGTTTGTGAAGCTACAAACATGTTAGTTTGTTCTATGTTCTCTACCACCTGTACTAAGGGTGTGGTTGAAGGGGTTAACAGATGGGCTGGCATTCGCATTAGTTCGGTCATAGCCTGGTAGGGCGAGATACCTTAGCAAAATACTGCGGATGCTGGAAATCTGAAATAACAACAGAAAACGCTGGAAAAACTCAGCAGGCCAGGCAGCATCCGTGGAGAGAGAAAGAGAGTTAACGTTTCAGGTCGATGACCTTTCGACGAAAGGTCATCGACCTGAAACGTTAACTCTCTTTCTCTCTCCACGGATGCTGCCTGGCCTGCTGAGTTTTTCCAGCATTTTCTGTTGTTATTTCAGGGCGAGATACCTGTTGTGCTATGCGGGGTGGATCTAATAGCTATTAGACACATTGGCAACACATGGCATGCATTCTGCTTTGTTGCACATCAGTTACAGTAATTATTTTTCAGAATTATAAAGCAGGTGATATTTTTGTTTTTTTTAAAAGTCAGCAATTATCAGCTGAACTGTACATTTACTGTTCTTTTTGCTCTAAAGTAATTAAAAGAATGCTGCTGTACAGAATATACTGTACCAGAGTGATCTCCAGTGATTGTAATGGGTAATAATTTTCTTTTAAAATATGCAAATACAAGCATATATACAATCACTGAAATTACAGCACAGAAGGTGGCCAATCAGTTCACTGTGCCTGTGCCAGTGCTAACTCTTCACCTGGAGCTGGCTACACTTAATTCTATTTTAACGAATAGTTTTACTGGTTGTACAGCAGAAGAGGCACCAAAAAAGTAAGTTTAAAATGATTGTGGGGTCAGGAGGAGCACAAGCTCAATGCGGGCTGTTTTTACCCTGGGATTTACCCCTCAGCAATTGCAGCCCCCTCCCCCACCACCCGCCCCACCTTCCTGCCAGCTGGGTCAGCCTCCGGGCCACCCAATGTTGCGCCAGCCTGGCCCCAGCGAGCTGCAGCGCGGCGACTGTTTGGTGTCCGCAGCTCGCCGAAGGCATGGTAATGAGGCCCAGTCCTCAAAATGGACCACCGGCAGGATCGGGCATGCTCCACAGGTCCAAATATAACGGCAGGGCCTGATTTGCATGGTAAAACTCTGTTTCCCACCCGCAGCCAGCCAGGCTGAGAGGCTGGCTGGCTGCGGGCGGCACTAGGCTGCAGAGAGGAGGGAGGGAGGGATCACGTGGGGGTTGGGGGGTGGGGGGAGGGTGGCCGGAGGAGCATGGGGAGGAGGACTGAAACAATCGAGGGCTGGGAGCAGCACGGGGTTGGGGGGGTGGGGGTTAGGAAACAATTGGTTACCACAGGAGCAGAGAGTGGGGGGTGGGGAGGTGGGGGAGTGTTAGGGAACGATCGGGGGTGGGAGGAGAAGAGGGGGTTCGGAGCATCATCAGAGGGTCAGGAGGAGCAGGGCGGGGGAGACAGAAAACATCAGAGGGCCGGAGGAGCATGGGGCGGGGGGGTGTGGGGGAAGGCCTCGTGGGGTGATTGGAGACCTGGGGGGAGGGGGGGATCAGAGGCCTGGGGGGGTTGATCTGTGGCCTCGTGGGGAGGGGAGTCTGCGATCGCGGGGTGGGTTAGGTAGGGATGCTAGATCCAGGAGGTAAGTGTAAAGGCACTAACCTCCTGGATACAGCAGTCCTTGCCTTACTTTAGTTGGCGGGTTTCACGAGGCCTACAAAACCCGACCAGCAAAATTTTAATTCAAAATGGTGGTTAAATCAGAAGCTTCCAACCTCATTATTTTTAAATGGACGACCCGCCTTCTGGGAGCGGTTTGGCTGCCCGCCCCCCCGTCCCGCTTCCATTAAAACCGGACGTGGGTGAGTTGGAGGCAGGTTCTGGTCAGGATTCAGATTTTTAACACTTTAACCTTCCACACGGCCCCAACTCACCCATTTTTTTAGGTTAAAATTCCCCCTATAAACTCTCTTGGTGCACTGGTCTGAGTTTTTCTCTATCTCTCACTCAGGTCCCAGATTCAACATTGGTGCCATGCCTTCTGTGGATTTGAGGACCTGAGAGACTGCATTTACATGCTCTACTACTTCTACCCGTGCCGTTTGAATCTCTGTTTCAAAAGGGGAACTACATTCCTTCACTGTGCCTCCTGAGCAGGACCCCAACGAATCATTGCTAAATTCCTGAGTCTTCTGCACCGTATCATTGCACACATTTTGGCTATAAAGTAATGTTTGACCTCCACCCAGAACTCCCCTTTAATGGTGAGCACCAGTCCTTTCACAGATGCTGGCTCACCATATTTTGCACCTCCCGGCCAACTAGCACATAGGCCTGCCTCCACGCGCATGTTTTCCATGCACGGAAAGCAAATGGAAATGAAGGAGAAGGTTCTTGCTTTACAAAATTCAGCAAGGCCAGACCTTCCCACTGTCAGTGCTGGTAACACAGCTCTAATTTTGTTGGCTATAGTTAAAGGTTTAATTTTCTTTGGTTAATGGTTTTGTGTAAAATTCCCTTGTGCACTGTTTTAATGGGCCGGAATTTTGCAGTCAGTGGCGAATGAACGAACATGCGCTTGCCCATAGATTTTCTATGGGCTTTTGCACTGGAAGTTTCTGTCAGCCAACAGTCGAAAGTGCGCAGTGCCCTCTACAGGGCATCTAGGACCTGTGTGAACAGGGCAAGCAACTTAACCAATCAGATTGAAGAATCGTTACTGAACAGCCCAGAGTCTGAACCAGGACGTGTCCGTTAGAATATTGAATTCAATGTCAAACCAGGTACAGAAAGTGAAATAAAGAGAGGGAAGGAAAGAGTGGATTAACAGTGAGTGACAAAAGAGGCAGAAAGTATAAATAATTTTTTTTTTTTAGATCTCCAACAATAATTACTCGCAGGCTCAAAGGGCCAAATGGCCTACTCCTGCCCCTATTTCTTATTACAATCTGAAGGAATGAGACTCCACACTTGTAAAAGTAAATTTTCAGCACGAGAGAGGTTGGATGGCAGTAATTAAGATTTATCACACTGTTAAAAGGGTACTGACACTGGAACGGGGGTTGGTGTCCTATTTCCACATAAATAACGGTGAGCGCTGTTAGCCTCACCGTTATTTGTATCACAAAATCTGGCCCAATGTAATATTTGGCCCTTTTAAAATACAGGAATTTAACGCAATGCATTAAAGAAATTAAACCCCATAATATTGTTTTTGCCACAATATATTGTAACGATATAGTATATAGTATATATCTGCAGTACAAGCTATATTTCTCATCATAAAGGAGATTTAATTCAGCTTTGGTGGGTTGCAAAATGGGCAGGAGCGGATCAACCACCCATTATGAATCCTATTCAATTTTCCTTTCCCTGCTTTGCCAAGTTGTATTTTACAACAACAACAACTTGTATTTATATAGTGCCTTTAACGTAGTAAAACGTCCCAAGGCAGGAGTATTATGACAAAAAATTTGACACTGAGCCACATAAGGAGAAATTAGGGCAGGTGACCAAATGCTTGGTCAAAGAGGTAGGTTTTAAGGAGCGTCTTAAAAAAGGAAAGAGAGGTAGAGAGGCGGAGAGATTTAGGGAGGGAATTCCAGAGCTTAGGGCCTAGGCAACAGAAGGCACAGCCACCAATGGTTGAGCGATTATAATCAGGGATGCTCAAGAGGGCAGAATTAGAGGAGCGCAGATTTCTCGGGGTTGTGGGACGGAGGAGATTACAGAGATAGGGAGGGGCGAGGCCATGGAGGGATTTCAAAACAAGGATGAGAATTTTGAAATCGAGGCGTTGCTTAACCAGGAGCCGATGTAGGTCAGCGAGCACAGGGGTGATGGGTGAACGGGACTTGGTGCGAGTTAGGACACGGGCAGCCGAGTTTTGGATGAGCTCAAGTTTACGTAGGGTAGAACGTGGGTGGCCAGCCAGGAGTGCATTGGAATGGTCAAGTCTAGAGGTAACAAAGGCATGGATGAGGGTTTCAGCAGCGGATGAGCTGAGGGAAGGGCGGAGACGGGCCATGTTACAGAGGAGGAAATAGGCGGTTTTAGTTATGCCGTGGATATGTGGTCGGAAGCTCATATATGACACCAAGGTTGCAAACAGTGTGGTTCAACCTCAGACAGATGTTAGGGAGAGGGATGGAGTCAGTGGCAAGGGAACAATGGCTTCGGTCTTTCCATTATTTAATTGGAGAAAATTTCTGCTCATCCAGAACTGTATGTCGGACAAGCAGTCTGACAATTTAGAGACTGTGGAGGTGTTGAGAGAAGTGGTGGTGAGGTAGAGCTGGGTGTCGTCAGCATACATGGGGGAAACTGACGCTGTGTTTTCGGATGATGTCGCCAGGGAGCAACATATAATGAGAAATAGGAGGGGGCCAAGGATAGATCCTTGGGGACACCAGAGGTAACGATGCGGGAGCGGGAAGAGAAACCATTGCAGGTGATTCTCTAGCTATGATTAGATAGATAAGAATGGAACCAGGCGAGTGCAGTCCCACCCAGCTGGACGACGGTGGAGAGGTGTTGGAAAAGGATGGAGTGGTCAACCGTGTCAAAGGCTGCAGACAAGTCAAGAAGGACGAGGAAGGATAGTTTACCTTTGTCACAGTCATAAAGAATGTCATTTGTAACTTTGATGAGAGCCGTTTTGGTACTGTGGCAGGGGCAGAAACCTGACTGGAAGGATTCAAACATGGAGTTGCGGGAAAGATGGGCACGGATTTGGGAGGCGACAACACGTTCAAGGACTTTGGAGAGGAAAGGGATGGTAGTTTGCAAGGACGGAGGCGTATTTCACTCCCAAAGTGTTCTATCTATTAAAAACTTTGCTTTGTATGATATTTTTAAACACTGAAGGTAAATTTCTGCATCACATGCTTTGTATATCCATGTTGCTGTCCATTGCTCTTTGCTCCTCGTTTTAAATGTCATTATAAACTTTTAAAAAAAACAAAGATATAGGTTACTCCACTATTTGGTCAATTGCATAATGGAATAGCCAAACTGGTTAGAGTCCAGGGGGTTCATTATTTTAAATGGGTTGAAGACTTTAAAAAAGAATACTTTGTGCAGTAGTTTGACACAAATGACCAAGTCTGCTAAAAATAACACAGAGGAATTTAACTCCCAGCTTCCAAAATGGTGGGTCTGACATTGATAGGAAGTGCTTGGATAAAAAAATCAACAGAAAAAAAATAACATAAAACATTTTATTATGTGGCTTATTTTATAGTCAATGGCAGTGGGAACATTTTTTAACAGCTAGATTTCCTTAACTCTCACCAGCATGTCCAAATAAATAGTTATGTTGTTGTTGTGTGGCACTAAGGGGGAAAAATTTGGTTGAATTGCATCTCCTGTTAACGCCCTAAGAGGGCGCTAATGGGACGCAAATCAACTAGCGCCTGGGCGCGGCGCCGCTAACGCCTCCCGCGAAATTCAGCGGGAGGTTAGCGACGGCGGTAACCGTTAGCGCCCCACGGTGCAGCGCCTCCGGCGATGACGTCATCGCCGTGTGCAACGCCCCGGTCACACCCCGGCCGCGATCTTCGGTAGTGCCCCCTGACCTACCGCCCGATGCTATGTCTGACCGGGTCGGGGGGGGCGTACATCCAGCTGGGGTGGCGCAAATTAAAGGTGAGGTGCCGGGTGGCCATTTTTGTTGCTGGCCGCCTGCCAGCACCTGCCCCCGTTGCTGTCCCTGGCCTCCTGTGAAGCCCCCCCGCGGGGTGCCGGCTGCGCTCCGTGAGCCCGGCATTCCTCTTGAGTGTTGGGCTCTTTGGCCGGCACTCCAATCCCTGGTGGCCCAGCTGGGCCCCGGGTCACGCTGCGCTAGACCCCTCCTCTTTACTAAGGAGAGGAAGGCCTGCAGTACCGCGGCACGTAGCGCCGCGATATTCACTCGCAGCGCCCCAAGAGGGAGGCAGGCCACTTCCAGTAGCACCCCACTTCCCTCTTGGGGCTTTACCAGTGAATTTTGGGCGCGGGGGCACTAATTTTTTCAGAGAGCTAAAAGTAGCACCCCGGCGAAGTTAGTGCCCCAAAGGGGGCGTGACTCAATTTTGTCCCCTAAAGCTTTAAAAATATGTATAGGCAGCAGTGTGTGTTCTGCCTTTATCTGAGGAACACTCCTGTTTGCTTTTCCAGAGGTGCAAACAAAATACAATTTAAAAATAAATAACTTATCAGTTTTGGCACATTGAACATTTAAAATACATTCTTGAGTTATGGTACTTTTACTTGCTGTGCACAATCATATCGCAAAGTGAAATCCCATTACTGTGCAGGTTATTTGCTCTAACTCTGCTATATGTTTCAAAATGCATTATCCTTTTTACACAATTGTTAAACTTGAAACTTTTTTGGTCACTGATACTGTGAATTGTGACAACTACTCCCTTTCAACATAATAGTCACTGCATTATTTAATTTTGTTAAGTGCATGGGAGCTGTTTTGACATGATAAGGCACTACATAAATGCAAGTATTATTTAAAATCTTAACCCCCACAGTAATATAAACTTGTACATGGATTCGAACAGCTTCCATCCCAATTTAGTTATTTTATTAATATATTTACATTCATCAGTAAAAAGTCACATCAGTATGACTAAGTTATTGGATCTATATGCAACTGAAATATTGAATGTAGATGAAACAAGGTTCAATTCAATTAAAATTTTAACAAAAGCATTCAGTAAAAGTTTTTTTTAGGTTTAAAATGGAACATCACAGACAGAAGTACTATAAAAGTGTTTCAGTAGGCCAGCAAACAGATTTAGACTTGTGGGTTGTTTAGTAAATTAAAAAAAAAGAATAATGGCAGCTGCTAGAAAATGCACATTTGTAGATGTAAGATGAGAACAGGGTGGGACTCAGATGTTGTTCACAGAAGTATTTTTTTCCTTACAAGTTCTGTGCATGGGTATCATGGTGTTAAATCACTATCCTTTAAGCTATGAGTATGGGCAGTAATCCACCAAAAGCAGCTGGGATGAGAACATATCATGCTGCTATTAAGGGTCAAAGGTAAATAAGATATAATAGTCTCGATTCAGTTCTAAGTAGACATTAATGTTGCAAAACCAAGCTGCTGTTTGAGTTAATGCTGTTTCAACAATCTCATTCGGAAGGGGTACAAGAGACAGAATCTGGGAAATGTAAATGTCACACTGTAACAGTGGAGGGTTATCCATGTGATTGAGGCACATTGAGGTAATGCGAGAGAGCTCTGCATTGTATCTGTTCTAAGCATGTTGCAAAAAGTGTTTGATGCTGCTGTCACTGAGTGGAAAAATGGCAACATCCTTAATAGTATTTGGCACCAAGTATACTTGTTCGTGAAATAACATCAGTAAAAAGGAAAGTTCCTGTGTGATACCATAGTTAATGAATGAGTGGGCCTGATTACATAATACATGGACAACTAAATCACAGTTGTGTCTGCATGAATTGTTTAAAACTGATATCCCATTTTAAAGTTTTAAAAATTTGTTCAAATAGGGGAAAGATAAAATATGTAAGACCCATCTTATATTCATGGTAATCTTGAAAGGACAACTTGGTGGTTGTGTGTGAGCGTAATGCAGCTTGTGAAGATTTGTCACATTAGGAATTAAGCTTGTGAGAGATTGGTTTTAATTTATTTTTTGTTATTTCTGAAAATTTTTGATATATTAACATATCAAAAAACTTTTAAGAAGGCATCAACAATAAAACATAAGTGTTTTTTAAAGTTTTTTAAAAATCTTAAAAAAAACACCTGAAATATGACTGGTAGCAGTGCAATGTTCCTTTTAATTGTTTTTGGGTGCATTGCCCCTTTAAGAGGTTGCGCGGCCCATTCAATATACCCTGCATGCACGTTTTTTCCCATTTAAAAGCCGGTGAGCGGCTGCGCGGGAGCTGCAGAGCACTGCATGGCCACGCAGCTTAAAGGGAACATTGCAGCAGTGTATCAGAGCATGAAGTGCATCTCACCACTCTTGAAAATAATTCCACAAAATGCCCACAAAGTTGCTGGAAGTGCGAGCTGGTAACGGCACAGCGACAGCAACAGGGCATCTTGGACCTTAGTGAACAATGGGATAAACTGTGTATCTCCTTCACCAATGAGATTTAAGGATTGAGAAATAAATAGTGGAAGGACTGAGAAGGAGGGTGAATTAGAGTAGGTAAATTCAATGTCAAACCAGTTACAGAAAGAGAAATAAAGAGAGGGAAAGAAAGATTGGATATAGAGAGAGATAAAGCAGAGATGGGAAGGAAAAGTAAGAAAGAAAACAATTAAGAAAACAAAAAAATTGTAATTTTTAAGATCTCCTGAAACAATTCACAACCTGAAGGAATGAGACTCCACACTTATAATTGTTTACTTTCTGGGCAAGAGAGGTTGATTGGCAGTCATTAACAATTGTCACAGTGTTAAGAGTACTTGTACTGTTAATTACTAGACTTAACTTTCTGTGGCGAGATTAATGGGCAATTAATGTGCAAATGCAGCAACTTCATGAAAATCACGGGACAGTTAAGTGCGAGATGCCATTTTCGCGAAGCTAATGGTGGAGCGCTGCAAATCGGCCAGCAACTTGTGCCAATTCGCAATTCACGAGGTAGCTCTTCCTTGCTGCAAGTTGCTGGCTGATTTGTGCATTAAACCGTTATTTTTTCAGCAAAATCTGGCCCATTATTCCACATCGGCACATCCATAAAACAGTCAAGTACCATATGTGGTAATTTTGGTATCTCATGACCTATAGCGGTATTAAAAAAAATGTTTATTTGGTATTCTTCAGTAGAATTTTAACTTAAATTTTTTTTTAGAGCTGGTGGTGAAAATATAATCATTGCGTAGCAGGGATTGAAATAGCTACCCATCCATCTATCCAGGACAAGGGAAAAATATACTGAGACAAGTAAATTCATACCTGTTCTAGGCATATCTGTACAATATTCAATTTTGGATCGTACTACAAAGAACATAATCAAGACTATCGTAGTGGAGCTTTATCCACAATTACTTGAGAATACAGGAATTTGGTGTGTATGTTCATCATATATTATTTAGCCTCCATTTGGAAAAGGCAGATTTTAATTGTGATGTTTTCTAGTACAGTATCTGCTCTATGTTTATATTATTTCTCTTGATTAAGAAGACTGCTAAAGTACATATGTTTATGTATAAGACTTAGCATGAAATTTTTGAACATAATTAATACCAAAGTAATTTTTAAACCCTAATAATACTTCATGGCCCGTAATTTGCGGTCAGCAGTGAAGCCAAGGCATTCGCTGCTGACCCTGAAGAAAGCTGGCCACAAAGATCCCGTGATCTCTGTGGCGAGAAGTTCGCCTTTTTCGATGTTCACTTGAGATCAGTGTAGTGTAGTGGGGAATCCCATAGCGCGAGCTGCTGTGACGTCAACAAGCTGTCTAAGTAGCCAATCGCAATGCAGAATTCTCACAGACAGGGAACCAGGAAGCGAACAAGTTGCTTTTATTCTGACTTTTTAAAAATGTTACAGAGAGCAAAACAAAGATTGGGGCTCTCACCTGGGGAAAAGGTAAACCTGAAATAAATATGAACAAACTTTAAAAAAATATAATTTTCTTTAAAGTTTCTTAAAAATTTTAATTTTTATTATAATGGAGAAATTTGACACTCCACAAAATTAAAATTAGTTTTTGAGGGCCATAACGTTTGTTTTAGCACTCAATACACTGTTAAAACCCAGTTACACCTAATCCAACAAGGTCTAACTTTTAATGGGGTATTTAACAGCGATATTACTGCGGAGAAGCCCAAGTTTTCCTCAGTTTCACTGATTGCACTGATTACACTGATTGCCGGCTATGGTTGGTGGGGTGGGGGTGGGGGCGAGAGGGGAAACAGTGCAGCCAGTGTCGGAGCAGTGAATGACTGCCTGCAACTTCAGGGTTTCCACGTTAGGATGCGCATGCTCTACATCCTGAAATTGCGGTCAGTTTCAAAGGAGTAATAACAGCGAACGTTGTTCGTTCGCTATTACTACCCACTGCAAATTCCGGGCCAATGTGAACAAAATGCATAGAATCTAAAGTAACCTGATAGTTGAAGTAAGCTATTTTGTAGGAATGAACAGACCACTTTTATATGACGTTTTAGTTAAGATTGTATCAATACAATTGTATCAAAAGTGCTGTGTTAATCCATTGCGCCTTAACTTCTCTGTAGTCAAGCCTGGTTTGCTATTTTATGAGCATTATTCTTCAAGATCCTAGCTCCTTCAAACAAAACAACTTTTTATTCATTGGGGTTGTCATGTTTTGGCTGGCTTTCGACATTCTTGGCTGAAACTGGGACTTACAATGGATTATTAGGTTATAGTTAGAGTGCCTACATTTTGGAGATTTATTGCCCAGTAATAGTTTTTAGGTTACACAACATATATTTGCAACTCATTCTGAGCCTCGAATCTTAAAATATCTTTATATAAAAAAAAAACAAATTTAGAAGAAACTGTTATGTAATGTATTGTGTCAGCTGTGGCTCAGTGGGTAGCACACTCGCCTCTGAGTCAGAAGGTTGTGGGTTCAAGTCCCACTCCAGGGACTTGAGCACATAAAAAATCTAGGCTGACACTCCGGTGCAGTGCTGAGGGAGTGCTGCACTGTCGGATGTGCCGTCTTTCGGATGAGACGTTAAACCCAGGCCGCGTCTGCTCTCTCAGGTGGATGTAAAAGATCCCACGGCACTATTTCGAAGAAGAGCAAGGGAATTATCCCCGGTGTCCTGGCCAATATTTATCCCTCAACCAACATAACAAAAACAGATTTTCTGGTCATTATCACATTGCTGTTTGTGGGAGCTTGCTGTGTGCAAATTGGCTGCCGTGTTTCCCACATTACAACAGTGACTCCACTTCAAAAGTACTTCATTGGCTGTAAAGCGCTTTGAGACATCCGGTGGTCGTGAGAGGTGCTATATAAATGCAAGTCTGTCTGTCTGTAATGTATTGACACTAGAATTTAAAGGAGAACTCTGTTTCTCTTCTGGACATAGAAACATAGAAACATAGAATCTAGGAGCAGGAGTAGGCCATTCGGCCCCTCGAGCCTGCTCCACCATTCAATACGATCATGGCTGATCATCCAAATCCAGTACCCTGTCCCTGCTTTAATCCCCACTGTACACATATCCCACCCTACCCCCGTAACCCCACGTATTTAATTCCCCCTAACATATCCCATCCTATCCCCATAACCCCACATATTTAATACCCCCCTAACACTAAGGGTCAATTTATCATAGCCAAATCAACCTAACCCGCACATTTTTGGACATATTTTGCTTTCATTTTTTTTCACCATCAAGACAGCATAATTCATTGTCTTATAATATGTATTTGGCAGAAAAATGTAATGAGGGCTCAGTGGTTGTGTTCTGAAGAAAGAAAGCCTGTTCCTACATTATTAGCCCAGTCTCTTTGTTCTCTTTGACTGTTTGCCCATGTGACCATTCAATACATTGCACTGTCCACTATGACTTTGTGCTCCACATCTGATGGCTATTTTTGTTAATGTAATATCACTTTGGACTGCCTCCCACTTTATTGTCTTTGTGGCCTCCCATCCCCTCCCCCGAGAAAACATTCAAGTAACTGACTGACGGAACCGGGGTCCACCCAGTCATATCAATTGAATTGGTCTGCTTTAAAATAGAATCTGCCTATTGAATAATGTCATAAGTCTAGAACTGAATAAAAGTTGCTTAGAACAGAAAAGGATATGCAAGATTCCAAAAATACCAAAAGACAAAGTGAGGAAAATAGAGCTTAATTTTGAAATGCAAATACTGTATCCAGCATACCGTTGCTATTTTGGGGGTTAAAAAAAAACCCGGATATATCTCAGCTCTAAAAATATATAAAGGCAATTTATAATTATGCAATCTCATCAGGATTATCGCACAGGATCGTCTCAATGGTAAATGTCCACAGAATGCGGTCCTGCCACTTAAGCTGCCACTGCACCTGCTAGTCCCTCCGGTGCTGACCCTGCCAGGTTTTGTGGGCTCAGTGAGAAAGCACATAATTGGCATGGGGCTGGCAGAAACCCGCGCTATTATGGGTGCATCTCTGGTGCCCACCTGCCCTGTGCTACCAGGAAATCTGGCACCTGGCTACCATCAGGGGGTGGGGTGGGGAAGATGACATTTTAAAGTCATACTGTCCATATTTTAATATATTTCCATTATATATTTTTATATCTACATTTATGAGGGAAATTGCTTACATATACTTGGCATGTTGTAATGACACCCTCCCGCCAGTGGTGGCACTGCTGTGCTTCCACTGGGGGCGGGGAAGGTGTAATTACAGCATGACAAGTTTCTATAGGCAGTTTCCATTGTAAATGTGAACATAGAAATTGATAGCAGAAGAAGGTGACAGAAAGGGCACAAAGATGTAAGATTTTTAATATATTGTAAGAAGATAGATATAAAATCTGATGTAATTTTACACCAATTTCTTTTATGCTTTTCTCCATGAGAAGAGAAATTTGTAGTGTGCATAATATATTGAATATCTGTGTCTGTATAGATTTCCTGTCTCTGCCATTTGACCTCCTGTTGCCCACTTCCAGTGTCAGTTTTTTTAAATTATAAATTGCTATGTCCACATTTATAATGGAAAACTGTGCAAATTTTGCCATGCTGTAATTGAACAAGCTGGCCAATTAGTGCCTTGTGCAGTCAGTGAGCATTATCGGAGACTGCTTTTGAAAATGTTCAGGAAATTTGTCAACCTTTTTATTTTTTGTTCAGGTAAGTTTTGCTTTTAACTTTTCCCTTTTTTTAAAAAATGTTTACGAGTTAAATTTCCTTTTTTTAGACTCTTAGCACCTTTCAGCCTTCTGCCTGGGCTCTGACATTTTATATAAAATCGGGTTTCCAACAGTTCCCACTGATTTCATCTTCGCTGCTGGTCCGCTAGGCCTTTTGCCCACAAAATGGCTACATTTTTAAATGTGTTTTTATTTCTTCTTATTCTTAAATAAATATCTATAGTTAAAACAGGACTCAACTATTACTGTTGCCTCAGGCTCTGCCTGACATGTTGCCACTGGCTGTGCATGAGCTCATGGCGCAGCCAGTTCAACTGATATTTTGCCTCTCTCCTACTCTTCCTGCCCACTGGCTGTGCTTGAAGGTCACCTTGGTTAATGCCTGCCCTCCCTGCTTCTCCTCTCCCACCTGCTGGCAGAAATTGATGTGGCCATTGGCCCGTTGTCAGGCCCACCGGACCCCACCCCAACCGTTTGGCACATTCTCGGCCACCGGTGCCGAGCATGCCGGCCATTGGTCACTGGTCCCTTCTTGGGCCCACAGTCCTGGCCTCCCACTGGTTGGCCTGCTCTTGACCCACCAGTTTAATGGAGAAAAGGCAACACAACAGAAGTCAAATCTTCAGTACAGGGTCTCCAATTGCCCCCTTAAACCTGTGGGGTCATTTATATAGCCATTCAGGTATAGAAGGGATAACAGTTTAGAACATGGGAAAATAAGAACATAAGACGTAGGAGCAGGAGTAGGTCATTTGGCCCCTCGAGCCTGCTCCGCCATTCAATAAGATCATGGCTGATCTGATCTTGGCCTCAACTCCACTTCCCTGCCCGCTCCCCATAACCCTTGACTCCCTCACCTTTGCATAATCCAGACCAACAAATCAGTTCAATTCGCTGTAATGCTATTAATGTGAAAACTTCAAAACTGCATTGTTGTGGGGATGGGAGGTGGTACATAAGAAATTAACATGATGGTAAATTAAATCTGAGATGGATGCTTTCATCTACAACTCTGGATCTGAAATGGTCAACAATAAAATTGCTTCAAACCAGAAAATACGATCCTAGAAAACACTAAGGGAAGGTTCTCACATCACCTGCTCCCCATGGAAAAGTCTGTTTAAATCATTTTAACACTATTCTTTTAAGGATAGCAGAACATAGTATGTCCTTCATTCTGCCAGTGCATTTCACACTTCATTTAGCCTCAACCCGTCACATTAACGCCTCCTCTTGCCTTGATTATCTCTTAATGTCTCTCAATGTCTCTAAATCTCTCCTTTTGTTCTTTCATCCCCTCCCCCTTTTCCCAGCTTTATCCTTGCTTTAAATCTATTTCATTTCCTGCTTTTTTCCAGTTCTGACGAAAGGTCTTCGACCTGAAACGTTAACTCTGTTTCTCTCTCCACGGATGCTGCCTGGCCTGCTGAGTTTTTCCAGCGTTTTCTGTTGTTATTTCGGATTTCCAGCATCCGCAGTATTTTGCTATCCTAATAGTATTAAATATATTATTTTTGTCAACAAGTTGGTATTTGTAACTCCAAACCAAGATTTGCTTTAACAGGGAAAGGCCTCAGTTTAAGATTATTACATTAAGTTAGTGTTGAACTTAAATAAAGCTCATTGCAATTTCAGGAGTAATGGTTCGAAATGGAATATGTGCATGGTTGCTTTGGCTGCAGCACCGCCACTGGTGGGAGGGTGTAATTACGACAAGTTTTCATTATAAATATGGACATAGGACCTTCTAATGGAAATGTAAGAATAAGGACAGAATGTATGACTTTAAAAAGGACAGCAGAATTATAGCTATGCACCCTGGCCCAATTATCCACTGCCCTTTAATCCTGCTTTACCTGAAGACTGCACTTGGTCTTGAGTCCTCGTGTGCAACGTCACAGAAAATCAACTAGAATAAAATAAAAAGGAAATATGCATGGTCAGGCAAAGGAATTACACCTTTTTAGTCACACTCTCTTAATGTGTGAAGTAAAAGTTACCATTTTAGTCCCAACCATCCAGTTCATCATTTTAGTCAAATTTTCAGATGTATATCTTTTATTGATTGAGTTTGTTAAATTGGGACTCTTGATGTTCGGACATTTTACCATTTTTTCCCCCAGAGAACTTAATTTACACTTTCCTTTAAATAAAAGAGACTGTCCAATAACTCAGTAGATAATTGCACAACATGGTGGGCTTCAGTGCTGTGGCAGCCAATTGCAGGCAGGGTAGCAGTCAAATCAAATCACCCCAAAGTGCTTCACAAAATGAATTATTAAGGAAAGGTTCTATATTAAATAAGTTTGGGCAGTTTTAACCCAGTTGCTAATGGGCGTAAGTCATTGCATAGGGCTGCTCATAAATCATCGGCGATCGGTACTACATTTGGAGTCTCACTTTGAGACTTTACAGTGATAGCTGTTGCAGAAAATGGATAATGTTGCTTTTTACAGTAAGGGGTGCTTTTCTGAAGTTAGAGTTATGGTATTTGGTGGGGCAGTGCAGTGTTCATGTTACATTCACCTGAGGAAGGGGCGATCGATAGCTCCGAAAGCTTGTGATTTCAAATAAAACTGTTGGACTATAACCTGGTGTTGTGCGACCTCTCACTATTTATCTAGCCAGTGCTATCAACCATGCTGGAAGGACTTTATACCAGGTACCAAAGTGGAAAACATGTTGCATTCCCAGTACTGGCACCCCTCAACTTGATCAGGGCATCAAAAATAATTAGCACACTATGTGTGCCCTGAAAGAGTGCCATTAGTGGGAATCTCCCTCATCCATAGCATGCAGCATGGTAGGGGAGGAGGAAATTAAATTGATATTGGTCAGTGTATGTTCCAGGGATCATGCCAGTAATGTTATTTCAACAGCAGCATTCTGGAAGCAAGATTTAGCAAGAAATATACAGAGAAGGTGCATGTAGTCATATGTTCTTAACATCCAAAACATTCTTTAACATAACAATGCTCATATTAGTAATCTTTACCTGCTTAGGACTCACCTGGAAACATTTTAATTGTGGCTGTGAAATGTTACCTGGGGCCTGAGTCCAGTTTGTTATTCTGTTTGTATTTTGGGAAGGTGTGGTTGGATGAATTGTTGTCTATCACTTTTTCGCATGTCTTGGCACGATCTGTGAACAATGAGAATGGCACAGGAAGGAAATAAGGATATTGTTTCTTTAAACTACAGTTGACGCAATACCTGTTGACTAGCCGTAATACAGGTTCTTTCTTATTCTTACTTGACCACAGTGCTGAATGTGGGAGTCAGATTTCTACAGTTTCACAAATGATATTGTATGCAAGTGTAGCAGCAAGTTCAAGATTCTGATCTTGTCACAACAAATTGGACGTTGAATCTACAATACATGCAATTCTGCTTGATTTATTTTGTTCCGAACCAGAAATAGTGTTCTAATTATAATGTAATACATACTTTACTTAATATCAAATCTGATAAAGCCAAGTTCTACTTAAGAGCAAGTTTTGGTTGTGGATTTTTCCAACCCAATTTTATGACACATACATCCTGATAACAACAAGTTCCAAATCACATTTTTCCCAGCCCAGTGATCTAACATAATCATGTTTTCTTAAGCTGTGTGGCTTGCCATATAAGTCACATGAAAGAAAATCCTTGGCATGTACTTATGCACATGCTATATGGAGAAAATTGAGCATGGATTAGTTGAGACCACAAGGCAACTCTTTCAGTCAACTAGCCTCAATTTCTTGCTACAGTGTGTAGTGTGCGTGTAATGGGATCAGACCTTTTTATATTTTGAAAGAAGTGTTGGTAGATTCATTCAAAACTTGAATGAATTGTCAACATTTTCCATTTTGAATATGTAAAGGTGTTAATTCTGGCTCTTGACAGTGCAGGGAGGCCCAGTAAATCTCGTGAAGGTAACTTCAGTCATGCTGAGCTATAGTGTCCTCAGATCCATTTGAATGGATGGTTATGATCCAGTAAGAACCATTGAGTTGTCAACAGGTATTACTGAGCAGCCTATTAATAGAAGGTGAGAATAAACTGATATATCACCTTACTGCAAAGATTACATCCGCTATAGCTGTCAGTTTTTGTCAATCTGGAGTCCATCAGCTGTATAATAAGGTTTGTCTGCTTAACACTGTTAATTGCACATAATTTAAATCTTATTTCAATAATCCTTTCATATTGCTCCTACATTATCTGGGTATTAATCGAGGGCAAATCCTGAATCAAGTCAAGTTACACCAAACATGGAGATTTTCAACCTGTGCCCATAATGGGCGTGAAGTGGGCGGGGCATCTGCAGCACCCAGCCAAAGCCACAGTCGGGACACCCGAATCATTTTCAGGTTCGAGCCTCTTCTGAATTCAGTCGGCAAGTTTGGGTGCCAAATGGGCACTCCACTGTAGCTCGCAGTCTTTGAAGGCTGAAAATTGGCTAGATTCTCCGGCAGGTCAGGCCTGTTGGTGGTGGTTGGGAGGGGTGTGACTGCCGTTCCCGGGGTGGGGGAAGGGACCAGAACAGGCTGGCAATAGACCAGAAGACCTTTGAGGAACTGGAGGAGCATGAATGTTTCTCCTGTCCCCACAAAATTCTTTAAAAAAAAATAAACCTTTTCCTGAGCATCCTGCAGCAAGCCTTTTAAGGACTGCTGGATAGACCACTCAACGCCTGGTACAACTGGGCCTAGTCCACCCATTGAGGTGAAAGTTACCAACAAACGATCATTTTCAGTGCTTTGAGAATAAGTTTGTTTAGTATTGTCCATGCATTTGAATTTGCAAGTCAAGAAAAATTATCTTGGTGTGTTAGAATAATTTGGTTCAGAATAACACTATGCTTTGACCAGGTATGCGCCTATCTAGATTTTACTTTATAATCAAAATTTTATCTTGCTAATCTGCTATCAGGCATGGAGGCGACAGTTTTTTCACTCGTTCATGGGATGTGGGCGTCGCTGGCAAGGCCAGCATTTTTTTGTATTCGCTCGTTGTCTCTTTTACTTTGTAGTGGAGGCATTACATGTAAGCATTTGTGAAACTACATTAATGGGGATAGATGGTATCGGTTGCAGTACATTACAGCAATTAAGCTGACATATTCAATGCAGTTCATTTTTCGAAGGCTGGCCTAAAGCAAACTATTGCGTACTCTGTTGCAAACCACATCTCAAATTATAACAACCATCATGGGGACAAAAATGCTAGTAATATGATATATAATGGAAAAATCCATCTTTTTAATGCTATTTTCCTTCAGCAGGATGGATTGAACTGAGAAAGTACAACCAAAAGGAATGCATAATATAACACTTTGTGGGCTACACGACAATACATCTAAGCAAAGGAAAGTTTGCAGAAAAATACTCTCGTGGAAAGGAACATCCTAATAGGATGTGTCGAAACAGATCAGTTAAAACATTCGTATCTCACATTATTCTTCTGGGATTTCATTTCCTCTGGTAGCTCACTGCTTAATGTGCTCACGTAAAATTCTTTAGTGCGGTATTTTAACACAGTTGTTAGCCATTCAAAATATGTATTCAGTTTCATCTGCACAAGGATAGGCTTTTAGCAAGGGTTTAACCGTTATTGAGAAGCAAATTTTTTTTTGCTGATTTCCCGTGACCCATTTTAGGATGCAAGAAAGACCCAGTGGTGTCGATTTTAACAGCCTCTGCTGGGCACGGGCCGGTAGCGCTCCAAAAATCATGATTCTGCATTTACTGCCCATTTCCACACCTGATCCAACCGCTGCCATTTTGACGGGGGCCTTCACAAGGGTGACCCAGGTGCCCACCTGAAGCAGGCGGGAGCCCCATTAAAGTATTTGAATTGGGGTCCTATGGCGTCCCTAATGTCAATAATCCGATGTCATTTTCACTGGAAAAAGCGGAAGTAGAGCCATAGAGAGGCATAGAGCCATACGGCACAGAAGGAGGCCATTCGGCCCATCGAGTCCATGCCGGCTCTCTGTAGAGCAATCCAGTCAGTCCCATTCTCCCGCTCTATCCCCGTAGCCCTGCAAGTTTATTTCCCTCAAGTGCCTATCCAGTCTCCCCTTGAAAACATTGAGTGTCTCCGCTTCCACCACTTCCGTCGGCAGTGCGCACTGTTAGACTCACCCAGTACTACTCAGTGGTACAGGCATGAAACACCATTTGGACATGCTATTTAAAGGAGCCTTCACCTGCAAGCGCTCAGGTCATTGGAATTGGCTTGCAATTCACCTGGCTGGATTTTTTTCAGAAGTTTCGACCTTGGAAATCGCTGTATTTTTGCTTTATTCTGCTTCAAAATCTTCAAAAAGCTGAGGGAAGGACTGCACAGAAAAAGCTTCCACACCCTTAATGTTTAACTGTGTGTGATCGCCAACAGTGCATCAAGTAGGTCTGTGCCTGCTTTCATGGCAGATGTCATGATGCCTGCATACTGTGCTAATTCTCCATTCCCCCCACCACACATAGAATCGTAGAATCGTAGAAAGTTACAGCACGGAAGGAGGCCATTTCGGCCCATCGTATCTGCGCCGGACAACAAAGAGCTATCCAGCCACACACACACACACACACACACACACACACACACACACACACATTGACCCAGTTCAGCAAGTGAGAGGTTGGCTGCTTGGGGACAAGGATTTTCCTCATTATACCAGGCTCATGACACCTCTACATAACTTACGCTCGCTTGCTGCAGGGAGATACAACCTGGACCACTAGAGCCATCATTGAGCAAATCATTGGACTGCGCAAACAATGCTTTTGTGACCTGGACAGGTCTGATGGATTTCTGCAGTATAGCCCATGAAGAGCGTCCCGGATTGTGGTTGTCCGCTGCATTCTGCACAAATTTGCTGTGCAATGGAAATAACACATGAAGGCTGCGCAGCAAGAAGACCTGCCATCTGATGAGGAAGACCCCAACAACAGCGAGGATTGAGCAGATGCAAGAGCGCAACAGTATTAGCCTGCAGCCAGAGCTCCTCGACAACAGTTGAATAACCAATGCTTCACCTGATCAACTGCTTCCTTCCAACCTCAAATTAACCTCAACACGATCTCTACCAGCCCTTCCACCCTGCATTAAAGTACTTCCAACCTCAACCACAATTGACACACATGACACCTGACATTGCAGGCTCAGTAGCCACGACAGAACCACACTGCAGACAAATTTGTAATTTCTAACGGATTGACATTTTAAAGGCTGACACATCTGCTTTCAAACAATATTTTCACCCATGCATTATTCCATTGTGCTTTGCTTCAGTGATTTTTTTTTTGTCTGTGGTGATCGTACAAGGTGCTCGCCCAGTAGCTTCAGCATAGTGGTGGAAGGCTCCTGATGCTCAGATGAGGGCCCCTGAGATGCCCGTGGTTGGCGACCTCTAGGAGTTCAGACGCGAGAGGGCTCAGCTGCTTAATGAAAGTTCAGTTGAGTTTTTACTGGGTCCATTTGTATCAAAACCCAAGTCCAAGCTGGTTCATTCACCATTAGCTGAATATTGATTCATACAAAATGTTACTTTTGCTGTTACTAGTTGCAAAGCACTTTTTAGCAACAGAAATTTGATTATGTGTATATCTTAAGATGGCTGTACCTGAAATGCTGATTTTATCCTATGGATTTTATCCAACTTCCAAAAAAAATATATTCCACTGAAAAGAAAAGGGTGTAAAAGAAAGGACAGTCATCCGTGGCTAAGTAAAGAAATTAAGGATAAAAACAAGGGCATATAAGGTAGCGAAATCTAGTGGGAGGACAGAGGATTGGGAAAACTTTAAAAGGCAGCAAAAAATAACAAAAAGATTGATTAAGAAAGGGAAGATAGATTATGAAAGTAAATTAGCAAAAAATATAAAAACAGATAGTAAGAGTTTTTATAGTTATATAAAAAGAAAAAGGGTGGCTAAAGCAAATGTTGGTCCCTTAGAGGATGAGACCGGGAAATTAATGGTGGGAAATATGGAGATGGCAAAAACACTGAATGAATATTTTGTATCAGTCTTTACAGTAGAGGACACTAAGAATATCCCAACACTGGACAAACAGGGGGCTATAGGGGGGGAGGAGCTAAATATGATTAAAATCACTAAGGAAGTGGTACTCGGTAAAATAATGGGACTCAAGGCGGATAAATCACCTGGACCTGATGGCTTACATCCTAGAGTCTTGAAGGAAGTGGCGGTAGGGATTGTAGATGCATTGGTAATAATTTTTCAAAACTCCCTGGATTCCGCTAAGGTCCCGGCAGACTGGAAAACTGCTAATGTTATTTAAAAAGGGCAGTAGACAGAAGGCTGGTAACTATAGACCGGTTAGCCTAACATCTGTGGTAGGTAAAATTTTGGAGTCCATTATTAAGGAAACAGTAACAGGACATTTGGATAATCATAATTTAATAGGACAAAGTCAGCATGGTTTTACGAAGGGGAAGTCATGTTTGACAAATTTGCTGGAGTTCTTTGAGGAAGTAACATATAGAGTGGATAAAGGGGAACCAGTGGACGTAGTGTATTTAGACTTCCAAAAGGCATTTGACAAGGTGCCACACAAAAGATTATTGCTTAAGGTAAAAAATCACGGGATTGGGGGTAATATTCTGGCATGGATAGAGGATTGGCTATCTAACAGAAAGCAAAGAGTTGGGATAAATGGTTCATTCTCAGACTGGCAATCAGTAACTAGTGGTGTTCCACAGGGGTCAGTGCTGGGTCCCCAACTCTTTACAATCTATATTAACGATTTGGAGGAAGGGACCAAGTGTAACATATCAAAATTTGCAGATGATACAAAGATGGGAGGGAAAGTAGTGAGTGAGGAGGACATAAAAAACCTGCAAGGGGACATAGACAGGCTAAGTAAGTGGGCAGAGATTTGGCAGATAGAATACAACACTGGAAAGTGTGAGGTGATGCACTTTGGCAGGAAAAATCCTAGAGCAATTTATTATCTTAATGGCAAGAAACTGGAGAGTACTGAAGTGCAAAGGGATCTGGGGGTCCTGGTGCACGAAACTCAAAAGGTTAGTATGCAGGTGCAGCAAGTGATTAAGAAGGCAAATGGAATGTTGGCTTTCATTGCTAGGGGGATAGAATATAAAAATAGGGAGGTATTGCTTCAGTTGTACAAGGTATTGGTGAGACCGCACCTGGAATACTGCATACAGTTTTGGTGTCCTTACTTAAGGAAAGACATCCTTGCTCTCGAGGCAGTGCAAAAAAGGTTCACTCGGTTAATCCCGGGGATGAGGGGGTGGTCATATGAGGAGAGGTTGGGTAGATTGGGACTCTACTCATTGGAGTTCAGAAGAATGAGAGGCGATCTTATTGAAACATATAAGATTGTGAAGGGGTTGGATCGGGTGGATGCGGGGAGGATGTTCCCGATGACGGGTGAGACTAGAACTAGGGGACATAGTCTTAGAATAAGGGGCTGCTCTTTCAAAACTGAGATGAGGAGGAACTACTTCACTCAGAGGGTGGTAGGTCCATGGAATATGCTGCCACAAAAAGCTGTAGAAGCTACATCATTAAATAAATTTAAAACAGAAATAGACAGTTTCCTAGAAGTAAAGGACATTAAGGGTTACGGGGAGCGGGCAGGAATTTGGACATGAGTCTAGGTTCGGATCGGTCATGGCCCTGTGGGTAGTGGAGCGGGCCCAGGGACCGTGTAGCCTGATTCTGCTCCTATTTCGTGTGTGCAATTCTGTTAGATGCAGGAGATGGTTCTGTGATAGTAGACAGTAGATTGGCGGTTAGGATCAGATCAGCCATGATCTTATTGAATGGCGGAGCAGGCTCGAGGGGCCGATTGGCCTACTCCTGCTCCTATTTCTTATGTTCTTATGCTGAAGTTGCAACTTTTTTCCTCTTGCATCAACCATTGTAAATGTGTCTCTTTTATTTTAATCAATCTATGTGTGTTTTGTCATCGCAATAGCCAGTGTGACTTGCCTTGTTATTTCATACTACTCATATATCAAACAGCAGAGCCTGTAGATGCTTTTATTAGATATCACCTTTCTTAACTTACTTTAATCATGATCCATTGTAATATCATTATGAGATTTATGCATCAATAAGGATGTATTTCTAGTGGTTACAGACAGATCAGACCTGTTTGTTTGAACCTGTGCGCTATTCATGATTGTTCATCAGCCACAGTTCACTTGGCTTTGTGGAACTGCAAATGTTAGATTTTCATAATATTCCAGTTTTATCAGCGTATTATTCTTATGTGGAGATAAATAATCATGAAAGACCAGCCGAGCAAAGCAACACAACATTTTTTTTTAAAGGAGGCTGGCATGGAAACATGCTGGAGACTGTTATCTGAAATGAAATGCCATGGATTCCTCGTATGTGATGTGAGCGTTCTAAATTCAGCCAGTATATATCTACTAACTGACATGGTCGGAATATATGCTTTTAATCCTGGAGAGTAGTTTCTAAACTGTCATCATCAGGTACTTTCCAGGCTTCATAATGAGATTCCTCTAGAACTTAACAACTGTTATTTTAATTGATGTAATCACTGTTTGATTGTGCTCTGTTATTTACTGGCTTTTTTCCCCACATGCGCTTTTTTGTAGTTTACATAAGAACATATATAATTTGGAGCAGAAGTAGGCCATAAGGCCCTTTGAGCCTGCTCCACCATTCAATAAGATCATGGCAGGTTGAGATAGCGGTTAAAAAAGCATGCAGGATCCTGGGCTTCATAAATAGAGAGGTCGCACAACACCAGGTTATAGTCCAACAGTTTTATTTTAAATCACAAGCTTTCGGAGTTACAACTCCTTCGTCGGGTGAAGTGAGGAGATACAGAATCGTCAAAGCATATATAGGTAGAGAACAATGCATGTGTAACTTACAATTGCAGACAACTGAATTCAATCATCCTGACTGTTTATCTGCCGAGGTGTGATAAAGTTAATCAGGTCAGCCAGGAAGGTACCACATCAAAGACATAGCAAGATACAACTGAGACAATGAGGTGGAATCGCATGGGGTCTAACGTGTCAAAAGCTGCCGTCTGTATGTAAAACGATTAACTTTAAAATTTTTACTTTTTTACTGGGAATCACATCTGTGAACAAGCCAACGACGACTCGAGTCCGGATCACGTCATGTATCGTGACATAAACCCAAGATCCCGATTGAGACCGTCTTCATGAGTGCGGAACTTGGCTATCAGTTTCTGCTCGATGATTTTGCGTTGTCGTGTTTTCCTAAGGCCGCCTTGGAGAACGCTTACCCGCAGATCCGAGGCTGAATGTCCTTGACTGCTGAAGTGTTCCCCGACTGGGAGGTAACAATCCTGCCTGGCGATTGTTGCGCGGTGCTCGTTCATACGTTGTCTCAGTGTCTGCATGGTCTCGCCGATGTACCATGCCGCGGTGCATTCTTTCCTGCAACGTATGAGGTAGACAACGTTGGCCGAGTCACATGAGTATGTACCATGTACCTGGTGGGTAGTGTCCTCACGTGTGATGATGGTATCTGTGTTGATGATCTGGCATGTCTTGCAGAGTTTGCCGTGGCAGGGTTGTGTGGTGTCGTGGTCGCTGTTATCCTGAAAGCTGGGTAATTTGCTGCGAACGATGGTACTTCTGAGGTTAGGCGGCTGTTTGAAGGCAAGTAGTGGAGGCGTGGGGATGGCCTTAGCGAGGTGTTTGTCGTCATCGATGACATGTTGAAGGCTGCGAAGAACATGGCGTAGTTTCTCCGCTCCGGGGAAGTACTGGACGACGTAGGGTACCCTGTTGGTTGTGTCCCGTGTTTGCCTTCTGAGGAGGTCTATGCGATTTTTCGCAGTGGCCCGTCGGAACTGTCGATCGATGAGTCGAGCGTCATATCCCGTTCTTACGAGGGCGTTTTTCAGCGTCCGTAGGTGTCCATCGCGTTCCTCCTCGTCTGAGCAGATCCTGTGTATTCGCAGGGCTTGTCCATAGGGGATGGCTTCTTTAACGTGGTTAGGGTGGAAGCTGGAGAAGTGGAGCATCATGAGGTTGTCCGTGGGCTTGCGGTAGAGTGAAGTGCTGAGGTGTCCGTCTTTGATGGAGATTCGTGTGTCCAGGAATGAAACCGATTCTGAGGAGTAGTCCATGGTGAGTTTGATGGTGGGATGGAATTTGTTTATGTTATCGTGTAGTCTTTTCAGTGATCCTTCGCCATGGGTCCAAAGGAAGAAAATGTCGTCGATGTATCTGGTGTACAGCGTTGGCTGGAGGTCCTGTGCAGTGAAGAAGTCTTGCTCGAACTTGTGCATGAAGATGTTGGCGTATTGGGGTGCGAATTTGGTGCCCATGGCTGTTCCGTGTGTTTGGGTAAAAAAATGGTTGTCGAAGGTGAAGACATTGTGGTCAAGGATGAAGTGGATGAGTTGTAGGATGGCGTCTGGAGATTGGCTGTTGTTGGTGTTGAGTACTGAGGCTGTCGCAGCGATGCCGTCATCGTGGGGGATACTGGTGTAGAGTGCCGATACGTCCATCGTGGCGAGGAGTGTTCCTGGTTCAACTGGTCCGTGGGTGCTGAGTTTCTGTAAGAAGTCTGTAGTGTCGCGACAGAAGCTGGGGGTTCCCTGTACGATGGGTTTCAGAATGCCCTCGACGTATCCAGAGAGGTTCTCACACAGGGTTCCGTTGCCTGATACGATAGGACGTCCGGGTGTGTTGGCTTTGTGTATCTTTGGGAGGCAGTAGAAGTCTCCCACGCGGGGAGTACGTGGGATGAGAGCGCGTAGGATGTTTTGAAGGTCTGGATCGAAGGTCTTGATCAGTCTATTGAGTTGGCGGGTGTGTTCTTTGGTCGGATCTGCGGGTAGCTGTCTGTAGTGTTCCTGGTTGTCCAGTTGTCGGTATGCTTCTTTACAATAGTCCATTCTGTTCTGTATGACGATGGCTCCTCCTTTGTCCGCTGGTTTGATGACGATGTTGCGGTTGGTCTTGAGAGCGTGGATGGCGTTGCGTTGTGCTCGGGTGACATTCTGGACTGTCTTGTGAGTGCAGCTGATGAATCTGGCGTTGATGCATCTCCTGACAGCTTGAGCATACATGTCAAGCTTGGGGCAGCGACCCTCCGGAGGGGTCCAGTTTGACTCTTTTTTTCTTCGGTTGCTGCACTGCGAGTCCCTCTGTCTGCTGTTCTGGATCATTGATTGTCTCATTGGGTTTGTTGCTGACATCTTGGGATTTGTGGAAGTATTCCCGGAGCCTCATTCTCCTGATGAATTCCTCCGTGTCTGCCGCGAGACCGATGGGTCCATTTTGGTGGTTGGGCAGAACTTGAGCCCTAGGGCGAGAACTTCGATTTAGTCTGGTTGAAGGGTATGGTCGGACAAATTGACGATGGACTTCCCTGTGGTTGCAGCCGTGGTACCGGGGGAGGCTTGGTTGCTGCTGGTGGTGATGCCGAGTTTCTCAAGCTTCCTGTTCTTGATGCGCATGTAGGCAACGTAGTTCCGTTGCCTCGTCTGTTTGGCGGTGTCTCGTAACTGGTCTGCTGTGTCCTGAGCACAGGCTGAGAGCATGGACTCTATCTTGGTTTCGAGGTTGTGGCGTTTGCTGTAGAGCTGGTGTACGAGATGGTTGAGGAGTGTGCGAGAGGTACGACGGCAGAGTCTCTCAGCGTAGTCTGTGTTGTATGTCGACTTGAGTGGGTTCGTGATCTGTAGTCCTTTCGGGATCTTGTCTGCTTTCTTGCATCTCTGTAGATACTTGATGTCGGTGTCGATATGCGCGATCTTCTTGGCGATTCTCTCCACTTTGAGCCGGCAGTTTGTGGTGTCGATAGTGGTCATGATGCGGAGATGCCGGTGTTGGACTGGGGTGGACAAAATTGAGAGGTCTCACAACACCAGGTTATAGTCCAACAGTTTTATTTTAAATCACAAGCTTTCGGAGTTACAACTCCTTCGTCGGGTGAAGTGAGGAGATACAGAGGCATAGAGTACAAAAGCAAGGAAGTTATGATGAGCCTTTATAAAACACTGGTCCGACCTCAACTGGAGTATTGTGTCCAATCCTAGGCACCGCACTTTAGGGAGGATGTGAAGGCCTTTGAGAGGGTGCAGAAAAGATTTGCAAGAATGGTTCTAGGGATGAGGGACTTCAGTTACATGGATAGACTGGAGAAGCTGGGGTTGTTCTCCTTAGAGCAGAGAAGTTTGAGAGGAGACTTGATAGTGGTGTTCAAAATCATGAGGGGTCTAGGCAGAGTAGATAGAGAGAAACTGTTCCCATTGGCGGAAGGGTCGAGAACCAGAGGGCACAGATTTAAGGTGATTGGCAGAAGAATCAAAGGCGACATGAGGAAAACTTTTTTACGCAGCGAGTGGTTAGGATCTGGAATGCACTGCCTGAAAGGGTGGTGGAGGCAGATTCAATCATGGCTTGCAAAAGGGAATTGGATAAATACCTGAAGGAAAAAAATTTGCAGGGCTTCTAATGTCCTTTAGGGAAGGAAATCTGCCATCCTTACCTGGTCTGGCATATATGTGACTCCAGACCCACAGCAATGTGGTTGACTCTTAACTGCCCTCTGCAAGCCACTCAGTTGGCACTGTGGGAGTACCTTTACCACAAGGACTGCAGTGGCTTACCGCCACATTCTCAGGGGTAATTAGGGGTGGGCAATAAATGCTGGCCTTGCCAGCGACGCCCACATCCCAGGAACGAATTAAAAAAAAACAATGGCCCAAAAATGAGTGCCGCTACGCGAGAGTACGCACTGTATACTCTCGCGTATTCTGTCTCCAATTGCCGGTTTTCTGCATGCACTGCGCATGCGCTGAAAACCGACACTTGGTGAATTCAAAAGGGGGCGGTTCCTAGGTGAACCGCGTGCGCGCTACAGGCTGCGCGCACGCAGTGCACTTAGTGCTTTGGACGCGCAGGTAAGCATGGAAGATTTTAGACATAAAGAAAGGAGGCGTAAGACCCTTTTTTAACAAGGTAAGTACTTAATTAAGTATTATTTTTAATTCTTTTTAACAGGTATATCTTTTTTAGAGACTTTAAAGACAGGTAAGTTTATTTTTATAACTTTTTAAAAGATTTTAAATTTTTTCAAAAGTTTAATTTTTTGTTTAAAATGGTTAATTTATTTAACTATACTTATTTTATTAATGTGATGGTTTTAAAAAAAAATTTAATTGAGGTTTAGCTGTTCTTTTGGGGGGGTATAGTATTCATAGCTTTCACAGCCGTGCTGTGAAAGCTATGAATGAAAGATGGTGTGCTGCCATTGGCTCTAACTGAGTCACGTGATCCCACAGCTCGCACGAATTAACTACGCCTGTGGGATACGAAAGCCCTGCACAGCTGCTGTCCAGAACATCAAGTTTGTGCGAGCTCGGACTGAAAAAGCCAGCGCGCAGTGAGAGATCGCGGGAAGGCCTTACCCTCGCACGAAGGCTCACTCACTAATTTTTGGGCCATTGTCACAAACACCTACACTGGTGTGAGTAAGGATGTGCAGGAGTAGGGTAGGGAAGGCAGAGTGATGGGGATGTGATGGGTGGCACAGCAGGATGAGGTTGAGTGTGGCTTTGCAGTAACATTTTGTGATCTGCTGAGATCATTGAAAGGTTTGCATCACTGCAGCCTGGTTGTCCTGATGACATCCCTGCTTGTGCCCTCCTGTGCAATGTGCAACCAGGCTGCGTTGATCTCCTGGAGACGTCTCTTCCACCAATGGGAAGGGAAGAGAACCTCCCTGCATGCTGTGACTCCCTCCATAAGCATATGGAGGGAGTCTTGGGAGAGCCTGGGTGCAGCCGTGCACCTCTGTGCAGCGCTTGTCAGTGTTTGCAGCATCTCAATGCTGTAGAACACTGACAGCAGAAATGTCAAAATCAATTTGCGCATGGTCCCTTTAAGGAAACCGGCTGATGACACATCATCAAGTAACGTCATCAGACCCGCTTCCTTCAATTGGCCGGGAAACGCGCTGGGCGGGCTTAACAAGCCCAATCAGCATTAAATTCTTTTCACAGAGCGGAATTGAGCCAGCAGCGTGGTCGCAACCCGCCACCGACCCCGGCCGTACCGGATCCGCCTCGGTAGGCAAAATCGCGGCCTATGATTCTGTGGCTGACCTTCGACCTGAACTCCACTTTCCCGCCCGCTCCCCATATCCCTTGATTCCTCTAGAGTCCAAAAATCTAGCTATCTCAGCCTTAAATATACTCAATGACTCAGCATCCACAGCCCTTTGGGTAGAGAATTCCAAAGATTCACTACCGTCTGAGTGAAGAAATTCCTCCTCATCTCACTCTTATCCTGAGCCTATGCCCCCTAGTTCTAGACTCTCCAGCCAGGAGAAACAACCTCTCAGCGTCTATCTTGTCACTCCTCCTCAGAATCTTATATGTTCCAATGAGAGCACCTCTCATTCCTCTAAACTCCAGACAGTATAGGCCCAATCTACTCAATCAGGTTAGGTTCCAATTCCAAATGTACGGTAGCCTGGCACTGCAAGGCAGCTAAATTATTAGGCTGCAAAAGGTAGCCATCCAATGGCTGACCAGACAAGAATTAGTAGATGAAAATTATTATTAATTAAAAATAATTTCTACTTTTTATGTAGGCCAAATTTGCTAAAATACACTTGGGGTGAATTTCCGTAAGGGTTTCCCTGCTCGGCTGCTGTAACTTTGGTGGAAGAACCGTGGAAATCCCGGAAAAACGGTATAAATATTCTCCTGATAGTCCACGATGACTTCAGCAGAAGAGCTGTGGAAACTCTGGAAAATGGAGTAAACGGTGATTATGCCATTTTGAATATGGCAAGAGAAGTGAAGGATAATACCTGTAATACAGTTTATTAGTTGTATTAAGAGAAAAAGAAGAATGAGGGATGGAGTGGGGCCACTGAAAGTGGGATTAGGTGAGCACGTGACAACTGCAGCTACCCAGTCTGCGAAAATAATAAATGTGCTTTTTGCCTCAGTTTTTACCAAGTGGGAGTCAGGTAACTTATTTGATCTGGAAAGGAAACTAGAAGGTGTTGCAGAGGGAAGTTGTGACACTATTCACGTTACTACCAGCATGGTTGCCGAGCAGCTATGCAAAAGTAAGGTAAATAAATCTCAGGGACCAGATAAGATGCATCCGAGAATACTTACGGAACAAAGCGAAATCTGGCACAAATTTTCCGGAAATTACTGAATACTGGAGAGGTGGCTGGAGAAAGACAGATGTTACTCCTATTTTTTTTTTTAAATGTAGCAAAAGTGACCCAGGAAACTGCAGATTAGTGAGTTTTATGTCAATTGTGGGTAAAATTATGGAAACCTTTTTTTATAGATAAGATCATGGAGCATCTGGATAGAAATGACATCATAAAAGATAGCCAACATGGGATCATGAAAGGTCTTGCCAATCTAATTTATTGGATTTCTTTGCAGGTGAGACAAAGGAGCTTGATAGGGATAAGCCACTGGATGTGGTGGACTTGGACTTCTGCAAGGCCTTTGATACAGTTTCTCTGGAATGGCTGGTACTGAAAATAAAGAAAGCAGAAATCAATGGCAATATTGGTTGATGATAGAACCCAGATGGTGGTGGCACAGGGATTGTCATCAGCCTGGGAGAATGTTACCAATGGAGTCCCACAAGGGTCTGTTTTAGGACCTTTTTGTTCAATATCTTTATAAATGGTTTGGAGCTATGAGTCACAAGCACAGTGGCTACATTTTCAGATGATATAAAGCTAATGAAGGTGGAAGACTGCAAAGCTGAGCAGGATAAGCGACAGGAGGATTGGACTATACTTGGGAATTGGGTAGACAAGTGGCAGATGAAATTAAATGTAGAGGAATACAGAATGCTTCAAATGGGGACAAATAATCCAGGCAGGAACTATTACTTAAATAGAAAGAAAATAATGTGCATGGAAAATGAAAGAGATCTGGGGGTCCTGATTGACAATAAACTGAAGCTATCGTAACAATGCTCGGTGACAGTGAGTAAAGCAAATCAGATATTGGGATGTATTAAAAGGTCAATATTGAACAAAATAGTGAGGTAATCGTGACACTTTATAAATCATTGGTGCGACTGCACTTAGACCGCACCAGTTCTGGTCACCACAGTACAAAAAGGATATTGCAGCTATTGAAAGGATACAGAAGAGGGCAACCAGAATGATTGAGAGGATGGAGCGAATGGATTATGACAAGCAATTATGTAAATTGGGCATGTTCTCACTGGAAAAGAGAAAATTGAGTGGTGATATGATTGCTGTTTTTAGGGGACTAGATAATGTACACCATGACAAGGTGTTTCACCCTGTCCAGAACAGTAGACAAAATTGAGAGGTCGCACAACACCAGGTTATAGTCCAACAGTTTTATTTGAAATCACAAGCTTTCGGAGCTATCGATTGCTCCTTCCTCAGGTGAAGTAAATTAGATACAGAATCGCCAAAGCATATATAGATAGAAAACAAAGCATGTGTACCTTACAATTGCAGACCACTAAATTAAATCATCCTGACTATCTGCCGAGGTGTGATAAAGTTAATTAAGTCAGCCAGGAAGGTACCACATCAAAGACATAGCAAGATACAACTGAGACAATGAGGTGTAGAACCCCTGCGACTACACCTCATTGTCTCAGTTGTATCTTGCTATGTCTTTGATGTGGTACCTTCCTGGCTGACTTAATTAACTTTATCACACCTCGGCAGATAGTCAGGATGATTTAATTTAGTGGTCTGCAATTGTAAGGTACACATGCTTTGTTTTCTATCTATATATGCTTTGGCGATTCTGTATCTAATTTACTTCACCTGAGGAAGGAGCAATCGATAGCTCCGAAAGCTTGTGATTTCAAATAAAACTGTTGGACTATAACCTGGTGTTGTGCGACCTCTCAATTTTGTCCACCCCAGTCCAACACCGGCATCTCCGCATCAGAACAGTAGAGCCAGAGGACACAGCCTGCACTTGAAGGAGGGTAAATTAAAAACGAATCTGCGAAACATTACTTCAGTGAGTGAGTGGTACATCTTTGGAACAGGCTCCCTAGAGAGAGGGTGGATGCTAATAATGTTGATACATTCAAATACAAATTAGATAGGTTTCCTTCAGAAAATAATATTTTGGGATACAGGATATGAGTAACTTGAGACATGATTTATTGTAAGTGTAACATGCTTGGGAGCTATTTTTGGGTGCGCGGCCCCTTTAAGGGGCTGCACGGCCCATTCAAAACATCGTGCATGCGTGGTTTTTCCTATTGAAAAGCCAGTGAGCCAGCTGCGCAGGAGGTCCAGAGCGCTGCGTGGCCATGCGGCCACACAGCTTAAAGGGAACATTGCTTGGGAGGAATAGGTGACTTTGGGCCTATGGTTCCCAAAGCTTTTATCCTACTGGGGGTTTTGCTCGCCTCATGTTTGGGTCTGTCGTAGACTAACTGATAAAAATTGATTGCCATGATTAGTCAACAGTGCCATTATTGTTGTATCTTATGACTGCCAGGATGGTAGAAGGCAAACTAGATGGACCTTGGTCTTTATCACCTAGTAATTCCAATATCCCTAATTTTATTTAGTCAGTAAAATCCTGGTTTCACACTGCTACATATTGGCTCTAAGCAATGAGCATTTCAGGCTATGTATTCCAGCTCACTTGCTGTGTTAAAAAAAATTCTCCTCATCTCCCCTCTGGTTCTTCTGCCAATTACATTAAATCTGTGTCCTCTGGTTACCGACCCACCTGCCAGTGGAAACAGTTTCTCCTTATTTACTCTAGCAAAACCCTTCATGATTTGAACGCCTCTATTAAATCTCCCCTTAACCTTTTCTCCCCCAAAAGGAGAAAAATCCCAGCTTCTCTCATCTCTCCACATACCATTGGGGTAGAAGAGCGAAGGGATCTGGGAGTACAAATACACAAATCACTAAAAAGTAGCGACGCAGGTTAATAAGGCCATAAAAAAAAAGGCAAACCAAGCTCTAGGGTTTATTTCTAGAGGATATAACTGAAAAGTAGAGATGTTATGCTAAACTTGTATCGAACCTTGGTTAGACCACACTTGGAGTACTGTGTACAATTCTAGTTGCCATATTATAAAAAGGAGAAAAAGGCACTGGAAAGGGTGCAAAAAAGATTTACAAGGCTGATACCAGAAATGCAAGGTTATACCTATCAGGAAAGGATGAACAGGCTGGGCCTCTTTTTTTCTTGAAAAGAGAAGGCTGAGGGTAACCTAATAGAGATCTTTAAAATTATGAAAGATTTTGATAGAGTAGACACACAGAGAGTGTTTCCACTTGCGGGGAAGAGCAAAACTAGAGGTCATCAATATAAGATAGTCACCAAGAAATCAAATGGGGAATTCAGAAGAAACTTCTTTACGCAGAGAGTGGTGAGAATGTGGAACTCGCTACCACAGGGAGTGGTTGAAGCGAATAGTACAGATGAATTTAAGGGGAGGCTAGATAAGCATATGAGGGAGAAGGGAACATAAGAACATAAGAAATAGGAGCAGGAGTAGGCCATTCGGCCCTTCGAGCCTGCTCCGCCATTCAATGAGATCATGGCTGATCTTCTGCTTCAACTCCATTCACCGGCCCTATCGCCATATCCCTTGATGCCCTTACTAGTCAGAAATCTATCGACTTCTGTTTTGAATATACCCAATGACTGAGCCTCCACAGCCCTCTGGGGTAGAGAATTCCAAAGATTCACCACCCTCTGTGTGAAGAAATTTCTTCTCATCACAGTCCTGAATGGCCTACCCTTTATCTTGAGGCTGTGGCCCCTGGTTCTAGACTCCCCAGCCAAGGGAAGCATTCTCCCAGCATCCATCCTATCAAGCCCTGTAATAATTTTGTATGCTTCAATGAGATCCCCTCTCATTCTTCTGAATTCAAGAGGGTTATGCTGATAGATTTAGATGAGCAAAGACGGGAGGAGGCTCAAGTGGAGCATAAATGCCGGCATGGACTGGTTGGGCCGAATGGCCTGTTTCTGTGCTGTATATTCTATGTAATCCTATGTAATAACTGAAGTCCCTCATCCCTGGTATCATTCAAGTAAATCTCTTCTGAACCCTCTCCAAGGCCTTGACATCCTTCCTAAAATGTTGTGCCCAGAATTGGACACAATACTCCAACTGAGGTCTAACCAGTGATTTATGAAGGTTTAGCATAACTTCCTTGCTTTTGTACTCTATGCCTCTATTTATAAAGCTCAGCATCCTGTATGCTCTTTTAACAGCCTTATCAACTTGCTCTGCCAGCTTCAGAGATATGTGTCCGTGCACCCTCAGGCCTCTCTGTTCCTGCACCCCCTTTAAAATTGTACCATTTAGGTCATATTGCCTCCCCCTCATTCTTCCTTCCAAAAAAGTAATGAGTTTTGGAAGGTTTACTAGTAACGATGATGAGAGAGTGGACCCTATTTGCCCCAGGGCTATTGAACAAGTTTTGTGTAGTATTGCAGGTTCTACATTGTACTCTGGTAGTGTTTTCTCTGCATCTTGTAGTAAAAAGTTTTTGTAACTTTCTTGGTAGGTAGAAATGAGATGATTTAATATTTATTCTCATGCCTTAACACTAATTAAAGTAATTTTTCTTTAAGTGATTGCCAAGGATTTATTGTAACCGGAGAATATCTGGCTCTTAGCCTTGGGGCTAAATACAAGACTTGATTTTGTGACGATAAAGTTGATGAATGGGTGAATTAATGAAATGGATGAAAAGACATACTGTAAATGGGTATCTCAGTATCTGATTGCCTTACTATCATTCTCACTATTAGTCTGTCAATCAAATTATTGCTAAACAAAGGGTTGGTAATATGATACTACCCAGCTGTATATGAAACCAAAAGTAAACTAATTGTTTTGCTATGATCTGGTCTATTTATTAGTGTTGTGATAGTTGCATTACATCAAAGTTCAGAGATATTACTTTGGTTAAAATATGTTGCTTCTGCTTTTTGTGTGACATAGGGGGGAATTTTAACCCCAAAAAACAGGTGGGTTGGGGTCGGGTGGGAGGTTAAAGTGTTAAAAAACTGAATCCCGACTCGCCCACTTCCAGGTTTAATGGAGGCGGCACGAGGGGTGGGCAGCCAACCCGTTCCCAGGAGGTGGGTCATCCATTTAAATATTATAATGAGGCTAGCGTGCCTCCTGGTGATCCACCATTTCAAATTTAACTCTGGCTGATCGGGGTTCCCGCCAGCGAAAGTAAGGCGAGGACTGCTGGATCCAGGAGGTAATTTACCTCCAGTGGCCCTGCCTCACCCACACTCTGCGATCAGGCACCCCCCCCCCCGACCCTGAGGCCTCCGATCTCCCCCCTGACCTTCCCCCCCAAAGCCTCCAATCCCCATCCACGAGGCCTCCAATCTCCCCCCATGAGGCCTCCGATCTCCCACCGACCTCCTCCCCCCATCCCGAGGCCACCACCGCCCCCCCACCTTGATGCTCCTCCGGCCCCCAATGCTTCTCCAGCTGCTTACCAACCAGCCCCCCCTCCCCCCCACCACCTCGATCCCTCCCTCCTCTCTGCACGCAGCCAGCCTGCCTCTCCATTTGGCTGGCTGCAGGCGGTAAACAGAGGTTTGAAATGTTAATCACGCCTGCTGTTAAATTTGGCAGGGCCTGCGGGAAACCTGTTCTCCCGGGATTCCCCACCGCTTTCTAGCCACCACCCCCCGCCCCCCCCCCCCCCCCCCCCCCCCCCCCCCACCACTCCCAACCCGCCTCCAGATTATAATTCCGGACATATAACTTTTTAAAATACTCAATACTGTTCTTTTTTGTTCCTCTAGATTACTTATCCAAAGTTTTACGTAGCCATACAGAGCAAGCTTGTGATGGTGGCCGCCTAAACCTATATTGCCCTCGAGATACAACGATAAGTATACAGTCAGCATTTTATGGACGCAAGGTGCCAAGTTCCCTTTTGTGCCCTAGCTTACATCCTAGAAACACAATGGAAGAAAATCTAAACTGCACAGCACCAACCACTTTACAGGTACGGGAAGAATTTGAGGTTTGTGTTACAATGATACATAAAATTAACAGGAAGAATGACAAACATGATTTGCACAACTGTAGGTTAAAGTTATGTTAATAATGGTCATCTTTTAAGATTACACTATTCTTGAGTCAAGTGGTTTCAGCATCTGCTACAAGTCTATTAGAATCAATGAGTTTCAACTGAAGTCAGGATATCACAAGTCACGAAGGTTTGTGTGGGAGTTATAAAGCTTTTATCATTTTTGAAATAAACTTTTGTTCTGCCCTGCATATCGTGTACTTTTACAGTGGTTTGCATTGTTTGGCCCATGGACTAACCCTTCTGAGATATAGTTTCCAATGACCTATTTTTGGGCTGCACTGCTTTTTATGATGTCATGATATTACCAATTGCCAGTCTCTTTTGTCCATGGTAATTATCTGAATTATAATAACTTAAAAAAATTAACTAATCGATTCCAACACTTCAAAATAACAATATGCACGCCCAAGACATTTTACTAATCCAATTGGTGGCCCGAACTGACTAATGCAGGGATGGCAACTAAGTTATTGTAACCAAAAGATATATATCCTGTATATATCTTTTGGAGTTCTGACGAAGGGTCATCGACCTGAAACGTTAACTCTGTTTCTCTCTACAGATGCTGCCTGACCTGCTGAATATTTCCAGCATTTTCTGTTTTTATTTATGATATATATCCTGTATGTGTTCCTGAAAAGTTGCAGTGATGTAAAAACTGCTCTTCTGCCCTTGATTGAACAACTACCTGTTTATAGTAATAACAACAGAAAACACTGGAAAAACTCCGTGGAGAGAGAAACAGAGTTAACGTTTCAGGTCGATGACCTTTCGTCAGAACTGGAAAGAGCTGGAAATCAAATAGATTTAAGGCAAGGATGAGGCTGGGACATTAAGAGACATTAAGAGATATGCAAGGCAAGAGGTGGTGTTAATGTGACAGGTTAAGGCTGAAAGAAGTGAGAAATCCACTGGCAGAATGAAGGACAGCTGCCAGCTCCCTAGGAAGGAGGGAAAAAAAAGGGGGTGGGGGCCAAATAAAAGGGTGGATGAAAAAATAAAATATAAATGTGAAGAGACAAACGGAGGTCCCGTCGAAGAGAAGAAAAAGTTCTTATATGCATATCTCTTAATGTCTCTGCCTCATCCTTGCCTTAAATCTATTTGATTTCCAGCTCTTTCCAGTTCTGATGAAAGGTCATCGACCTGAAACGTTAACTCTGTTTCTCTCTCCATGGATGCTGCCTCGCCTGCTGAGTTTTTCCAGCATTTTCTGTTGTTATTTCGGATTTCCAGCATCTGCAGTATTTTGCTATCGTACCTGTTTATAGTATCCGGTTCACCTCCAAAGCAACTGATTGGCAGTATAGATTCACTGGCAGGTTACCAGGGATAAGGGATTAAAGTTATGAAAACAAACTTGAGAAGTTAGGACTATTCTTGCTGAAACTGAGAAGGTTGCTAGGTGACCTGGTAGAGATCTTCAAAATGGTGACGGGTTATGGTAGGATAAATAGTGCAAGGAATGGAAAGGCGCATTACACCTTACAGATTCAGGGCTCGGACCTTGTGGTAGTTGCAGAAATTATACCATCTCTCACTGGGTGAAAGAAGAGACTGCTTGGATCTGCGAGTGTAAGCCAGGAAGGGTGTGGGGGTGGATTTGGGCACTCACAGACTCATGTACACACACAATGTCAGTGTCTCTGTCTCTCTTGCTCTCCCATGCACGGGTGTGCACATGCACACACAGACACACGCAGCATGTTCAGATCTCACTCACAACCGCATTCATGCTTACACTTCGAAGTTTTTCTTTATTTTTTTCTGGATGAAAGTACTTGTTCTTTGTTTATCCAAGAGAGATCTGATCTGACCTTTACCAATTAGCTATCTTTCATGCTTTTCCCACCCCCAAGTGGGGAGAAATCCAACTGCCAAGTGAAGTATAGCAGAAATTTGTATACCATCAGCCTCATGTTCCAGGGCACGGAGAAGAGCAGGAATTGGCAGGAAGAAGAAAATAATTAAACTCTGACCAGAGGCTGTTGGCCAGGAAACAGCAGCGGGGAGCTGGCGACTGCAGTGCATGTCATTCAGGGTTAGGTTAGCTGGGAAGATGTTAGGTTGGGTTGGTCACGTTGGGGAGAGAGGCAGGATACACTAGTAAGACCAAGGACAGTAAGGACAGCTTGGACAGGGCAGGGAGGCTAGGGTAGATTTGGACAGTAAATCCAAATTAGGGTTGCTTTGGACAAAGCAGTGGCTGGGTCAAATATAGACGCTATATGGACTCAGACTCTTAACATTCTTGGAGGAAAAGGGAGATTTGGGACAAGTGAAGAGGAGAGTCTGAGCAGATCCGGTCCTAGCCATGTGGCAGAATATTTTTTTTTAAATAGAAAACTAAAAATAAAAGTAAAACTGTCAAAAATAAATAAATAATGGCTGCCGTGTGTAGTCTTGCAGGGATCTAAATGGTCCGCAGCATCGCATGATTAGCATGGACCAATCGGCAGCATTACAGATGCACATAATAGTGTTGCAGACACACATCTGTTCTTAACCTGAGGTACTTTTTTTGTATCTGAACTTGTTGAATGAAATGGGTTGCAAACACCACAGAAATTCGAACGTATTCGTCAAAAAAGCTGGTCTTAATCAAAGTGATGTTTAATCATCTTAATCTTTGTTGCCAAAATAGAACCACTCGTATGTTGCGTAACTTTCACTGTAGAATGCGAAGCTTTTGAGACTGTTGCTCTTTGTTTATAATACATTTTAACAGAGTACTTAATGCTTTTTTATTGTGAAAGCTATTTAGATCATATTTTCAATCTAAAAGTAATTCATGGGTCTGTGCTTGCAGATAATTCCCTTTATTCCTGAACCATGTCTTCTTATTTTCATTCTTGCCAGAAAATACTGGATGAATGCCAGGACCAGCAATCCTGCCAGCTCCCAGTCAATAGACGTGTTTTTGGACTTGACCCTTGTCCAGGCACCAGCAAATACCTCCTTGTCTCCTACAAATGCAAGCCTAGTAAGTAATACTTTCACAGTTAATGAATGCACATTTTCTGGTTCAACCTTTCAGTTCAAATTACACAGAGTGAAAAGTGGAAATTGTAAAATTAGGGAGATTCGTTTTATATGGTTTATGTAATAGTGATAACTAATGCTTGTCTTATTCATGGTTAATTTGTAATAATCTGTTAATTTTGTTCCTTGAATAAATTCCCTAACTCAGATTTAAATATCTGTCAGTCAATGCAATGATTTCTATTTTTATTTGTTGATTTAACTTCATCCTCTCTTCTTCCACTCAAGGAAAACAGGGTTAATTCATTGATCGCATACTCCCTGAGGGGCTTCCCACTGAAAAGAGGCACGGGTCAGAAATTTGGCACTACAGTGTTGTAGCCCTATCTCTGACTGTGTTCCCACTGGGAATGCATTTTAGAACCTGTTCTAAGGTGGAAAGGTGGAATAGTTTGGGTGGAGATGTTCTCCACAACAGACACCAGTGACATCCAAGAGCAGCTGTGATTCAAATAGAGAGAGCTTGGTCAGTCAGCATCAGTTTTCCATTCCACCAGGATAGCCTCTGTGTTCCTAAATGCGGCACACACACCTACCAGTTTGACTGAGAGTGGGCAAAATAAACCAATTTTACTGGAAAGTTTTTGATTTTTATTTCTTCCCTTCCAATGATTTTTGTGTTTTAAGTTGGGAATTGTTAGTGCTGAGAAATGGAACACATTTCCATTTTGGTCGCACTTTGCCAGCATAAAGTACTCCTGAGGTTAGGTATAGCACAATTAAATAATGAATGCACGTTTTCTAGTTCGGCCTTTCTGTTCAAAGTGTGAAAAGTGGAAATTGTATCATTAGGGAGATATATTTTATATGGTTTATGCAATAGTGATAACTAATGCTTGTCCTGTTCATAGTTAATTTGTATAATCTGTTCATTTTGTCCCTTGAAGAAATTTCCTAGTTTTTTTTGTTTCCTTCCGATGATTTTTGTGTCTTAAGACGAGAATTGTTCGTGCTGAGAAATGGAACACATTTCCATTTTGGTCACACTTTGTCAGCATAAAGTACTCCGAGGTTAGGTATAGCACAATTAAATGCAGATTAAAGCTCTCTCTACCCTGCCCCAACAACTTACCTCAGCCCCAACCTCAGAAGACCACCCCTTACTGCACTGGTGTGACATTTTCTAGTTCAGATACTAGCCATCCTGTGGCCTCTCTGCACGAGATTTTCAAACAGTGCCAGTATTTTGCTATTGGTTCATGGCCACTAAGAACTGGGTTGACTCTGCTCCAAACTCACAGAACGCTTTAGACAGCAGAAACAGACTTTCATCCAAACAGTGTGGGCCAGATTTGAGTCCAAGAGGTAAAAGTGCAGTGTACTAAACCACTGCATCATCCAGATCCTTTGATCTACATTTTTCAGTGACTAGCAGCCCTGTGAATCAATCACATGAGCCCCTTTTTTTTTGGAACCAACTGCATGATGGGCAGGATTGTAACTACAGGAGAATGTTCATACAGGTCACTGGTCATACTACACTATGCTACAGCAGACATCCAAGGCTTATTGCAGCGATTCTCTGATTTATAAAATATGCAAATAATCCTGACTCCAGAAAACTGGCCAGGAGCAAGAGTGGGCTATTGGACTGGAAGGAACGTCCACCTTGATCAAGACGCAGCAGGATTTTACCAAAGTGGAAAATCCTGGCTTATATATAACTGGCATGTGTGTTACAGATTTTGATTCCAATGCATCTATGCTGACTTGTTTGTTGAGAAGCTGGAGCTGTGGTGTGGGATGTCAGTAATCCAGTCATTCTTTTCCTACCTGGTTATATGCATTGGTGGACATTTCACAGTGTTAATTTTCAATATTCCATACTACGCAATGTTTATTATTTCTTTCTGTTGTATAACATTTATGTGCCACAAAGCTCGGTACATAGCTATACAATTGCAATATCCTCTTCATATGTTTTATTCCTTTATCTCTTGACACTTGCCATTTGACAGCAGTTGTGAGGATGCATTCAACACCCTATTTGCTTTATAGTGCACAAAGATGAATGAATCATGACATAATGTTGTTGACGTCAAGTGACCCTCCCACATAACTGACCATAAATGTTATAAAAATCAAATAAATTTGGTCCAAAACAAAATCCATGTGGCTAGCCCTATAAGCGCTAAGCATATGTTTCACTTGCAATCACAGCACCAACCAAAAAAAACTTCTAGAGGGAAAATTCAGTTGCTTTGCACCTCCCGTTAGCGCCCTAAGAGGGCGCTAATGGGGCGCAAAGCAACTAGCGCCCGGGCGCGGCGATGTTTGCGCCGCTCGCGAAATTGACCAGACATTTTGCGGCGGCGCTAAACACTACCGGCACGATCTCCTGCGCCCACAGATCGTGACGTCAGTCGAGCGTGCAACGCCCCAGTAGCGCCCCGGACCGGATATTGAGTGGTGCCCCCTGCCTTACCGTCTGCCGCTAGCAACGACAGGTTGAGGGGAGCGTTTTGCAGTCGGGAAGAGACTGGGGGAGCGCTATTTAAAGACGACCGCTTCCTGCCTTTTTTTGTCGGCGACATTTTTGCACCACGCATTCTGGAGAGAGAGAGAGACTTCTGGAGAGATTCAACACTGTGTGAAGGAGTTTTGGGTACTGAGCAGCACTTTGCAGGTTCATTTTGATTTGACCTTCCTTGCATCGATTTAGAAGAGACTATGGGGGCTGCACTCTGAGCTCTTTCCCTGGGCTCTCTCTATTGTTCTTTCCAGCAGATTTGATGTACAGGTCTCTCCAGGCCGAGATTCAAGGCTGTAGTGAGCAGAGTATGGATGGAGAGCAAGATTGACCCTTCCCTTTAAGAACTGGCCGGCGCCAGTGTTTCAGTGTTCCATTGCTGACTGACATCACATGAGCTTCGCCAGCGCTCTGAGTTAGCGCCTCGCTCCTCAGCGTTAGCGCCTTAAGAGAGGTGTGTAGCGCCTGATTTAGCGCTCCAATCACCTCCGGGGCGATAGAAGCCAAGTTTGCAGTCGGAGGTGATAATTAGCACCAGGTGCTAAATTTTGCGCCCAGCCGATAATTGCGCCCCAAACGGGGCAATACCGAATTTCTCCCCCCCTAGTCCTTAAGACTACTTTTGTGGTGCTAGAAAAATTACTCAACCATTTTTTAAATTATTACTTTCAACATAAGTTGTCTCTTTTAAAGGATCTAATAAGGATAGAAATTATTAATGATTAAATACCATAAACATTTTCTGTGTTCTTATGGCCTGTTAAAAAGACACTATGGACTGGAAATTCTGCTGGACTTCTCTTGGACTCCCACTGTAACTTTGGTGTTGAGGTAGGTGGAACCTTCAGAGAGATGGTGTAAAGAGTCGTTTTCAGTCATTTACGCTGTTTCTCAGGAGGTTCCATCAGTCTCCCACTGAGGTTATGGTGAGAGACAGGTAGTAGCCCTGTTGAATTTTAGGGCCTAGAAGTTTAAAATATAGAGTTAGGAAGAAGGTTGAGACCTATGATATATACCCGCTAAACAACAGTCAACATGGTTTCAGAAAGGGATGATTCTGTCTGACCAACTTCCTTAACTGTTTTGAGGAAGTGGCATCCTAAATGGACTGTGAAAAGCCCTACAACATGATATACCTAGACTTCCATAAAGCATTTCACAAAAGTTCCACATGAAAGACTGCCAGTTAAGTTCAAAGTGGTAGAGATTCAGGATAAAATTCTGGAAATGGGTAAGAAATTGGTTAAAGGGTAGAAAGCCACCATATACTGTTTGGAGGAGTTATATTGGGGTGGGAAGAAACGTTGAGTGAGTCCTCTAGGAATTGGTGTTGAGACGACTACTAGTTTCTAGCTGCTCAACAACTTAGATTCAGAAACTCAATGAAAATTGCAGATGATAAAAGAGGTAGCTCAGGAACTACAAAATTAATTTGACAAAAAATGTAATTTAGAAGGACAACTGTAAAATGAAATTTAATGAGGACAAGTGTGACAGACTGCTCATAGGAAGATAAATAAAGTGACATAATTACTTCATGACCGTTGTTGAAATAGGTAACGATGAAGTTGAAAGAGATCCAGGGGTTTTACTAGACTTGACACTCAACATCTCCAACCAGTACAGGGTAGTGATCAACAAAGCAACTAGAATTCTGAGCTATAGCTGAAACAGTAGAGTACAAATCAGAGGAAGCCATGCTCAAATGTATCATGTTCTAGGGCTTTTCAGCCCTAGAAGGAGGTAAGCAAACTCATAGTGGTATATGTAAGATAATAAACAATATGAAAAAGGTAATTCCAGAAATGACTTCAAACTAATTGTGCCAGTAGGACGAGGGAACACAGATCGCAACTTGTGAAAAGCAAATTTAGGACTGATTTCAGGATGTTCTTCACACGAAGACTTCTAGGTACAGTAGTGGAAGCAAAAACCCTGAAAGCATTTAAGAAACAATTGGATGACATGATGGTGAGGGGTGGGGGGGGACTTTAGGGTGTTTCTAGATTGATGAGTTAAGATGGGATGATCATCCATTTTTACCCTGTGAACTTGTGTATTCCACATGGCAACAAATGCCAAGACCTTATCACCTGGTGATAAAAGACTGCTACAGAAGCAGTTAATGACTACTGCCAATTTAGTGAAAAGATCCACTTTGCAATTTGTTACCATAGAGATGAAAAGAGAAGCTACAAACTTTAGATGTAATTTGTGTACCAAATAGAACCTATAGTTTTATATTATAAACAAAAATTACATATGTTGCAGTCAGTCCAAGACACAGTAATGATTTAACATTGTGCCTTTTCTCTCAGAGGAGTACAAAAGCAAAGTAGCCTGTGAGGGCAAGGAACTTAAACTTCGCTGCAAAACCTCTACATTGATTAACATCTATTCCGCAACATATGGCAGAATGCTGAACGGAAAAAAGGCTTGCCCTTCAAACCTTAAACTGCCTGATATAGGTAAGTTATACAGAGATACCATCTATATTTAACAAATGTTTAGCCAAACATTCATTGAGGAAAGTGTGGCAGTTTGGTTCTTAATGGCTGCACACTGAAAAATTGGTGAACCCTCAGGATACCGTTTTTGAGAGTGGGAATATAAAACCTTGAAATTCTATTTTCTCTAAAAGTGATGGATTAAATCAAAATTAACCATAAATTTCGATCAAAACCTGAAGTGTAAAAAGGCTAGATTTCCTCAGTTAAAAAATTGATGGAAGATTTAGGTTTACTTTATTATAAATGGAAAAGGTGGTATAGTGGTTATGTTACTCGACTAGTAATCCACAGAAACGTAGTTCAATCAGCATGGGTAGTTTGAGAATTTGAATTCAGTTTAAAAAAAAAAAATCTGAAAATAAGAAGCTTGTATCAGTAAAAGTGACCATGAAGCTGTCGGACTGTTATAAAAACCCAACTGGTTCACCAATGTCCTTTACGGCAGGAAATCTGCTGTCCTTACCCGGTCTGGCCGATATGTAACTCCAGTTTCACACCAATCTGGTTCACTCTTAACTGTGCCACTGAAGTGGCCTAGCACCACTTGGGCAATAAATGCTGGCCTTGCCAGTGATGCCCACATCCTGAGAATGAAAACAATGTAGGAATAATCACGTGATGTGGATTTGTTGTGGAGATGATGTCACACAACCTTGACTGTGTTGCCAGTCTGGCAATGATATCTCTCAGCCAAACTAGTAAGTCCCAGCCGGTACCATCATTTTTGAGGCATTGAAACTCTCGAGTTCATATCCAAAATGCCAAATGCCGGTATCCTCACCCATCATCTATATCTTTGACAAGCTTCACTGGCTCTCTGTGCCCTAGTAAGTTGATTTTAAGAATTCTGCTGGGGCCTGATCCCAGTGAAGCACACGCTGTATGCACCTCATGAGGCTGGCGGCAGGACCACCCCAAAATGTACGGCCAGCCTCATTAGGATCGAGCCAGTGAGCTGCAGGTGCTAGTCGCGGCCCCAGAGGTAGCTTGCCATCCAAGCCGGCCAAGAGCCTCGGGAGGGAAGCAATCGGGATCAGCATAGCCTGCTCCACCTGGTTCTTCAATAAGGTAAGTAAAAAAACTTGAAACCTTTTGGGTGGCAGCCTCTAGCGGTCCCTTTAAGGACCACTGGTTTGCTTGCTGTGCGCCTGATAAAACTGAAACAGTGGGCCTAATGCCAGTTTCAGGCATGCGCCCGGGACGCCTGCTGAGCAGTCCAAAGCAATATGGCAGGTGGGCACGTCCAGCACGGAATGAGCGCGCGTACGCCGCCGGGTATATTGGACCCTTAGGCACCTGTTTTATGCCCGTAAAACGGGCACAGACGATCTAATTTCTAGGCTCAGGAATCTACATAAGCATGCATGTACAGATCTATGTTGCGGTTGTGCAGAGAGTGATACAGGGATTGCAGTGCAACTTGCAAATCCCACATTGCATTCTACAGACCCTGCTCTTCAATTGGTTTCCAAGTCAAACTGTTTCTCAAGACTGGTCAAGCCCTTGATCGGATATTTGCTTTCATTGGTGCTTCTGGCCGGAGCTGCAATGCTCGTGGTTTAGCTTAGACTATCGAATTCAGGATCAGTAATTAGATAAGTACAGTTAGTTTGGCAGTGTTAAATTGGGCTTCATTTCAAAGTCATTCCAAGTTGTGGAAATTGCATTTTTTTTGTTTGTGCAAGCTAATAGTTTAACAGAGTTTTCATGAGATTTGAACATAGAAAAATCAAAACAGTTTTACAATTTGTTATGATTTGGCCTTGTCCAGACACTTTTTAAACCTAACACAGTTAGTGCATGTGCATAACGTTATCTGTATTTTATGCTTTGAATGTACAGTAGACCAATTTCCTGTCTCTGGATTACATGAAGGAACTGTTTTAGTTGGCAGAATTTGTTACAAATAAGATGCTGAGTTTGGTGAGATAATATATGCCAACCTGACCCATAAAATGATTCTACTGTTTTGAACCTGAGTTCCGTGAGTTTAATCGTCTATTGCAGCTCTCTGGTGAGGAATCCATAACTCAGATTGCCTCATCCTCTTGGTTGGAGGAAGATGCAACAATGAGAGTAAATGGCCTATAAGAAATGACAAATTGAAAAAAATAAGAAATTTTATAGAAAACCGCAGCGACGGGAAACACAAGTTAAGGAGGCATTCTCTTGTTGAAGAGTTTGCAGGTGAGCTAAGTACCATAAGCAAAAAAAGAACAAATTTGCAATTATATAGCACCCTCCATGACGTCAAGACATTCCAAAGAGCTTCACTGCCGATGAAGTTCTCTTGGCAGTGTAGTGACTGTTGTAATGCAGGTAAACATAGAGCAATCAGGAGCAGCCTGATTGGAAGAGTCAAGTTAAGAACTTTTTGACCATCGGGAAAGTTCATGCTTCTCAGATGCTTTTTTTTTTGCAGACATTGACAGCTTTGTAATGAATTTTATTTAGCAGAGCCGAGATCAGTGGTGCAATTGCTAACATTGTATCGTAGACACCGATCATGATATGTATACATGAACAATAAGGGTGCACGTACATTGTAGCTGCTAGTCTGAGGTTAGTAGCTACAGTACCTCATTTATACTGTCTGCTTCCAACTGGAATCCTGCCACTCAGGAGAGAGCTTTGCACATACATGCTTACAGGCATGTACAGGGCTCCACCCCTGGCCATTAAAATGTAAATGTTTCGAAAGAATTGGCGAGAGGGGCCACACAGTTAAATCAACTCAGAATAAGTTTAAAGAGTGCTCCAGAGGCCCAAAGATCAGATTTGACACTGCAGTGGTGTTATATTCTATGCAGTGTCAACCCAAACGGTGTGAGACTTGCTCCTCCATGGGGTTCAGACATGTTTCTCTCGAGTCAGGTTAAGACCTAACTGCAGAGTTATTTGTACTACAACTTTAGTATCACAGCGACACAGAAATTGCTTTGCAGTAACCCTAAAGTTGAAGAATAAACGTACCCGTAAAAAACTTCCTTAACTTTTCAGTGATGACAACACTGCTTCAAAAAAAATCACAGAACCTAATTTTGAAAATGTTGAAGGTATCAAAGGCGCTGCCAGTATAACGTTATTTTAATTAATAAGTACAGTGTTTGCTGTGTGAAGGAATAAGCCATATAACCTATTCAGAAAAATACACTCCCACTCTGACCTCACCGTCCTCGGCCTAATACACTGTTCCACGGAAGCTCAGCGTAAGCTCGAGGAACAGCACCTCATCTTTCGTTTAGGCACGCTACAGCCCTCTGGACTCAATATCGAGTTCAACAATTTTAGATCATAACCTCAGCTCCAATCACATTTATATTTTATTTTATCCACCCTTTTATTTGTCCCCCCCACCTTTTTTTTCCTCCTAGAAGCTGGCAGCTGTCCTTCATTCTGCCAGTAGATTTCACACTTCATTCAGCCTTAATCTGTCACATTAACACCACCTCTAGCCCTGCATATCTCTTAATGTCTCTTAATGTCTCTTCATCTCCTCCTTTGTTCCTTTATCCCCTCCCCCTTTTCCCAGCTTTACCCTGGCCTTAAATCTATTTGATTTCCAGCTCTTCCCAGTTCTGATGAAAGGTCATCGACCTGAAACGTCAACTCTCTTTCTCTCTCCACGGATGCTGCCTGGCCTGCTGAGTTTTTCCAGCGTTTTCTGTTGTTATTTCAGAAAAATACACTATCTTATGAAAGAATTCTGGCCTTATTAAAACATGACAAACTGGGTTGGAAATTTAGAAACTTAACTATGAAATAGCTGTGAAAATATTCTGGCTATTGAGATAAGACAGTTGTTGACCCTGAATAAATAACCTTATTGAAACAGAAGGTGAAGGGCTCCGACAGGCTGACCTTTGGGAACAAAAACAATGGTTCACCGTGGATAAGGTGTTCTAATTTACACTTCGTAAAGAGGCACATAAGATAAGGAACATCTGTCCTCATAAAGATGACATCAAGTAAGGAACACCTGCCGTCACACCGTTTTTATATGGTAAACATAGAACACCTAGAGAGGAGACATGATTCTGGCTGAGGTAGCTGTAAGAGTTGCAGAGGTTGGCAGGAAAATGACTAGAGATAATTAGCTTGCATCAGCAGAAAACCTTAAAGGAAATACCACTGGAAAAAGGTATAAATATTGAACTCTCAAATGGGATAACAGACTCGCTTTAATCAGGCAAAGCGATTCTCGGCTTCTGAGGCGGCTCTGTAGTCTCCAACTCTTTGTACCTCGGGGATCAAAGGTATTTGATATTGGTGGATATCCTGTAGAACACTTTAAGAACTGTAATACTGTAGCGAAGTTAAGATTTGAAAGTAAGATTCTCTGTTAAAAAGATCGTATGTTTTCTCTTTTTAGAACTGTTAATGTTGCGATTGACTCACCAACTGTAAATTGCATGTCGGTTCTTTAATAAATCTATAAATTTTTTAGAATTGTCTCACATAAGACTTCTGTATCAAAAACTCGCAAACTCAATCTCTGTACACTCTTTGGTGGAGAGTTACAGAATTCTGGGGGAGTTTTCCGGACCCTCATAATATCTGGAACGTTACAGTCTGGCTAAACTTATTAAAAGCGTTGTCTGGAGGACGGTAACATTCTCGGGTTGTTCCTTTCCTTTAGGGAGAGATAGGCCGGACCTTTAGACCCAATTAAGTGTCTTTAGGATTCGGCTACCTCAAACTTTAGTTGAAAGTGAACGTCTGAGAAATACGCCTGATCCGGGGTAGCCCTAAAGGGGCTAGGATTAGTAATTATCCCTTCAGCTGTAGTTCTATTGTGTAGATTTTTGTTTTATTTTAGACATTATTAGAAATCTAGGAGCAATAGTAGATTCAGCACTTAGCATGCCCGATCATTACAGAGCAGCAATCAATAAGGCTAACAGAATGTGAGCTGTGTTGCCAAATAGTAGAGTACAAGTCAGAGCGTGTCATGCAGAAATTGTATAGTGCTATGGTCAGGCTGTACTTTGGGTATTGTGTTCAGTTCTGGGCACCAAATGTTCAAGCTTTGGAAAGCATGGCAAAGAAAGGTCACAAAGCTTTTTTTAATTCATTCTCGGGATGTGGGCATCACTGGGAAGGCCATCATTTATTGTCCATCCCTAGTTGCCCTAAACAACTAAGTGTCTTGCTGGGCCACTTCAGAGTCAACCACATTGGTGTGGGACTGGAGTCACATATAGGCCAGACTGGGTAAGGACTTCCTTCCCTAAAGGACATCAGTGAACCAGTTGGGTTTTTCACAACAATCTGACAGCTTCATGGTCACTTTTACCGATAACAGCGTTTAAAAAAAATGTTTTACTAAGCAATACGTAACAGTTAAAATCAAAACACTATTTTAAAGTTAAACCACAGCTGCATGACAAGGAGACAAAGATGTAAACTGGTAAAAAGCAAGTTCAAGACTGATGTCAGCAAACACTTTTCCATGCAATGAATGATCAGTACCTGTAATTTCTTCCAGGTAGAATAATGGATCTTAGATTTCCACAGAAGAATGAGCTAGATCAGTCAAATAGGCTCCTTCATCTGTATTTATCTTTATGATTTAATATATTATGCTTTTAGAGCTACACACCCTCAAATCCAGCTGCATTCAGTGATCTCAGGTGATCTGGATGTCAGGTACAGTATCAAATATGATAGCCTAAAGAAGACATCATATCGGCATTGTTCAAATTGTTTTGTTGAAGCTAAATTTGTTATTTCCAATTATAAATAGGCAGTGCTATCTGGCACAATAAAAACCCGTAATTGTTTAAAGGGGCATTCTTTGCTAGTGTTTGTCGAACCTCTTTCTCTCATTTATTTAGAAACTACTTAACACATTCGTGAAAACAGTGCCCCCATTAGACAGGCTTTCAGTCAATTACAGTTAACCAGAAATAGGGACTGTTTTATTTTCAGTTCTGAGTGCGTGTGATAGCACCGTTAGTGTGCACTGTCATCTACCACTGTGTGAGAATGTTATCATTGCAGGTTTTATGTTACTGTTATTGATAGTCCAAAATGAAAGTAATTACTGCATTTTCCTGCACATTTATTTGAGTTGCAATCGATTTTTGGCGAATCTTGTGCTCATCAAGCTTAAGAATATCCATGCAGGGCAATGGAAACATTCTGCAGAAATGCTTCCCATTTTAGCATCAAGCTCTTCCAGGTTAGACAATGGGGGCCGAGAAATTGGAGTAACGATGGAAACCAGCGCGAAATGGTCATTGCGAAGCGAACGTATGCCTGAAGATATTGGCCCGAGACCTGCTCAGAATTCGGACTCGGGGGGGCCCCATCTGCATAAAACTGACAACTCCCTGGTCAGGGATTTAGGAAATTCAACAGGCTCAATCGCTGAGACGCCCCTCAAGTAGGTGCTGAGGAGGTTGAGATGAACTGGAGGTGGCGCGAGTCCGGGCCGCCAACGGCCCACAGTGTTTCTTGTGGAGCCAGCAGGAGGACACCTGCTCCTCTTGGCTCCACAGAAACAAAAATCATAAAAAAATTCACTTACCCTTTTATGGGCAGCCTCCAGCAGTCCCTTTAAGGACCCCTGTTTAGGCTGCTGACAACCCAGATCAACTTGGCAGAGCATGCACGGGGCAAGCTCCGCCCCCTTGATGCTGAATTTGGAGTAGGGTCTTAAAACAGGCTTTAGGACCCCAATTTGCATATTCAAGATGCCTAACGCCTGTTTCAGATGGGCGCCCTGGACACTAGGAAGTCGCCAACTTCCAATTTGGCAGCCAGCACACTTCTGGGGGGATAGTCATAGAGTTATACAGCACAGAAAGAGGCACATCGTGTCCGTGCCGGCCATCAAGCCCTGTCTATTCTAATCCCATTTTCCAGCACTTGGTCCGTAGCCTTGTATGCTATGGCGTTTCAACTGCTCATCTAAATGCTTCTTGAATGTTGTGAGGGTTCCTGCCTCTACCACCCTTTCAGGCAGTGAGTTCCAGATTCCAACCAACCTCTGGGTGAAAAAGTTTTTCCTCAAATCCCCTCTAAACCTCCTGCCCCTTACCTTGAAACTATGCCCCCTGGTTATTGACCCCTCTACTAAGGGGAAAAGTTCCTTTCTATCTACCCTATCTATGCCCCTCATAATTTTGTACACCTCAATCAGGTCCCCCCTCAGCCTTCTCTGCTCTAAGGAAAACAACCCCAGCCTGTCCAGTCTCTCTTCATAGCTGAAATGCTCCAGCCCAGGTAACATCCTGGTGAATCTCCTCTGCACCCTCTCCAATGCAATCACATCCTTCCTATAGTATGGCGACCAGAACTGCATGCAGTATTCCAGCTGTGGCCTAAGTAGCGTTTTGTACAGCTCCATCATAACCTCCCTGCTCTTATATTCTATGCCTCGGCTAATGAAGGCAAGTATCCCATATGCCTTTTTAACCACCTTATCTACCTGTCCTGCTGCCTTCAGGGATCTATGTACATGCACACCAAGATCCCTCTGATCCTCTGTCCTTCCTAGGATCCTCCCATTCATTGTGTATTCCCTTGCCTTGTTTGTCCTCCCAAAATGCATCACCTCACACTTTTCAGGGTTAAATTCCATTTGCCACTGTTTTGCCCATCTAACCATCCCGTCTATATCGTCCTGTAGCCTGAGGCTTCCCTCCTCGCTATTTACCACTCCACCAATTTTCGTGTCATCTGCGAACTTACTGATCATACCTCCTACATTCATATCTAAATCATTAATGTACACTACAAACAGCAAAGGACCCAGCACCGATCCCTGCGGTATACCACTGGACACAGGCTTCCAGTCACAAAAACAACCTTCGACCATCACCCTCTGCCTCCTGCCACTAAGCCAATTTTGGATCCAATATGCCAAATTGCCCTGGATCCCATGGGCTCTTACCTTCTTGACCAGTCTCCCATGTGGGACTTTGTCAAAAGCCTTACTGAAGTCCATGTAGACTACATCAACTGCACTACCCTCATCCACACACCTAGTCACCCCCCCGAAAAATTCAATCAAATTGGTCAGACATGATCTCCCCCTGACAAAGCCATGCTGACTATCCCTGATTAATCCCTACCTCTCCAAGTGGAGACTAATTCTGTCCCTCAGAATTTTTTCCAATAATTTCCCTATCACTGATGTTAGGCTCACTGGCCTGTAATTCTCTGGTTTATCCCTACTACCCTTCTTGAACAATGGTACTACATTAGCTGTTCTCCAGTCCTCTGGCACCTCCCCTGTGGCCAGAGAGGTTCTGAAAATTTGTGTCAGAGCCCCTGCAATCTCCTCCCTTGCCTCACAGAGCAGCCTGGGATACATCCCGTCAGGGCCTGGGGATTTATCCACTTTTAAGCCCGCTAAAACCGCTAGTACCTCCTCCCTCTCAATACTAATTTGTTCAAGTATATCACAATCCCCCTGCCTGATTTCTATGCCTACATCACCCTTCTCCATAGTAAACACAGATGCAAAATATTCATTTAAAACCTCACCTACCTCTTCCGGCTCTACACACAGATTGCCACTTTGGTCCCTAATGGGCCCTACTCTTTCCCTGGTTATCCTCTTGCCCTTAATATACTTATTAAACACCTTGGGATTTTCCTTTATTTTGCCCGCCAGTGTTTTTTTATGCCCTCTCTTCGCTCTCCTAATTTCTTTTTTAAGTACCCCCCTGCACTTTCTATACTCCTCTAGGGCTTCCACTGTTTTTAGTCCTTTGTATCTGTCAAAAGCCTCCCTTTTTTTCCTAATCCATTCTTGTATATCCCTTGACATCCAGGGCTCCCTGGGCTTGTTGGTCCCACCCTTGACCTTTACGGGAACATGTTGGCGTTGTACTCTCTCTATTTCCTTTCTGAAAGACTCCCACTGCTCTGATATGGATTTTCCTACAAGTAGCTGTTCCCAGTCCACTTTGGCCAGATCCTGCTTTATCATATTAAAATCGGCCTTCCCCCAATTTAGAACCTTTATTTCCGGTCCATCTTTGTCCTTTTCCATGACTGCCTTAAATCATGGTCACTGTCACCAAAATGCTCTCCTACTGACACATCTACCACTTGCCCGGCTACATTCCCTAGAATTAGGTCCAGTACCGCCCCCTCTCTTGTAGGACTTTCTACACGCTGGCTCAAAAAGCTCTCCTGGATGCACTTTAAGAATTCCGCGGATATTGGGCGCGAGAGATTGTGCCTTGAAATTCGCCTCCCCAACACATTTGTTTTGCCCCCAAAATGGGCGTGACGATGTCTAATATCTCCCAAGGGTGAAACGCCCTTACTCTACGTCAATGGTGTGTTTTGACCTTCCCCTACCACACAAAATGCACCAGGCATTCTTACAGCTTTTTGAAATGAAACTATTGATTTAGTACTAACTATTGACAATTTATGGATAGTTTTGTTTTATGGATAGCTTTGTATTGTGGACTTGCGGCCACCAGAAGCTGGTTTGCGACTACCCAGACTAATTTCACCTTGGACACTAGCACATTGCAAAAAGAACAGACTTTCATCCCAGCAAACTGGGCTAGCCTCCAGATAAAAATCGCACAGTGATCTAAGCTACGGTGTCACCAAGTCCTCAGTACAAAGGTCCCCTAGGATCTTCTGGTAGCCTGCAAAATAGTCCTAAATCAGTAGAGTGTTTGTTGTTTGAAGCTTTGGTTCTTCGCAATATTGTTTTGACATGCTGTTATAAAGATCAAGTGCTGACGAATGTTTTAGAAACAAGGGGGGAAAAATTGGGTTGGGTTGCGCCTCTCGTTGGCGCAAATCCCCTAGCGCCCGGGCGCAGCGCCGCTAACGCCTCCTGCGTAATTCAGCGGGAGGTTAGTGGCGGCGGTAGCCAGTAGCGCCCCGCTTGCGCCCCGGCCGCAAACTTCCCTTGCGCCACCTGACCCATCGCCGGACGATATATCCGACAGGATCAGGGGGCGTTTTTGCAGCGGCGGCGGCGCTACTTAAAGGGCAGGTGTCAGGCGGACATTTTTATTTTGGCCGACTGCCAGCACCTACCCCCTTTCACTTTTTTATGCGGGGTGCCGGCCGCGATCGATCACGGCACGGTTTTCACAGCACCCCACTCCCCGGTGGTCCAGCAGGGCCCCGGTGCACGCAGCGCTAGGCCTCTCCCCTTTAATCAAGAGAGGAGGCCTGCAATGACGCGACGCTACTGCACGTAGCACCGTGAACTTCAGTAGTAGCGTCCCAAGAAGGAGGTGGAGCCCTTCCAGTAGCGCCCCGCCTCCTGCTTGGGGCGCTACTACTGAATTTACGGCGGAGGGGCACTAACTTTTTCGGGACGCCACCCAATTTCTTCCCCAAGAAATCCATGTTCACTTGCCCTAGTGGCTTCTCCACAGTGACATCATTTGGCAAAGCAAGAGTATTTATTTGTCAAATGAGTTACAAACATTCCAGCAAGCTACAAGTTGCCACAGAGGGTGCATGCAAAGTTACATCTTGAGCATAGAAGGAGTTAAATCAACACATCAAAGTAACAAAAGTTTAATGGGGTAGAAATTGGTTATGGCCCGTTTTCAGGCCCATAACCAACAGCCTCCACAGAGAGCCACCAGAGGCAGCTCAGCAATTTCAGCAGGATGAATATTGGGCTGCGTGCCTCGCCGGCAGTAACCTGCAGGTAAGTCGAGGGGAGGTGGGAAGAACTATGGGACAGAGGCTGTTTGCGGGGTGGCAGAGGCCCTCGGATTTCTCAACACTCCTGCTCCCTCTCGCTCCACATCAAACTTGAAACATAATGTAACTTACCTTTTTGGTGGGTGCCACGTCCACGCAGAGAAAACCTTGAGTGGAGCAGGCCCGATGCCTGCTACTGCACTGCCTACTATGAAATTGGGTAAACGTTGATCCCTGGTCTGTGCTGAATTAGCTATTCTCAGCCAAGGCAATGCAAAGAGTACAGAAATTGGACCAGATAGGGAAAAATAATTATCTAGAATTCCCAGTCCTGGTCGTTAACCTGTGAGTCCTGCTGGAAAATGTTTGCTGTTGCCCCTAATGGTTGAATAGCCTGCTGACACACACTGTCCAGGCTCAACCACGAAGAGTGGCCACGCGGATGAAGTAGATAGCACGAGTGGGAAAGTGCCCCGGCACAAGTCAATGTCATTGGACGAGAAAAGAATATTGCAGGACAGAAATCTTTTGAAAACTTTTATTTCTAAGAGTTCTTTTTTTTTTGAAAAATTGATCTCTTTTCAGAGGGAACAAGGCAGCTGGGTTTCACCTGGTTTGTAAGCAAAGGATTTAGATTTCAATGCCTGCTTATCATAATCTAACACTGATAGACAACATTTCTCGCCATTAAACTGTGACAGCATTTTGTTAACCTGAAGGGGAAAAAATGATGCAATTAGGCAATAAGCTTATACAACAAAAGCAATAGATAAATTCAATAGATTTTGATGCCAACAATTTCCCTATTTCAAAAAATACATCGGCACTTGTGAGTTACGTGATCCAACATCCCTGAGTGACTATTTTTCAGTCATCTGCCAAGCCCTGTCATGTAACCTCTATTCTATGTTTTTGTTTTCTAATTACAGTACTAGATGTTTATTAATTGAGGGAGGCTTTGAACCTCTAATAAGCACGTGGAGCCCTCAGTTAATGATGAGAAAAGGTTTTAATGGCTTTGATATTTGGAAACATTAACGGGAGTTTGTGGGGTTTCTCTCCTTTTGCCTTTGTGTACTGTATGGTCTGCAATGCTGGAGTAGCCTCGGTTGACAACCTCTCTCACATATTCTGAATGAATTCTCCCTGGGAGGTCAGTGTGGCCTCCTCACTCGGACATCTCATTAGTCACGTCTTATATCCTACTGGTTTCTTCATAGAAAACAAATGGGACACATAATAGGGAGCTGGTGTTTTCCTGCATGCAGTCATTTCAGTGATCTGTCAGGATTTTCTAGTGATGCTGATTTCTGGTGTCCATGGCAGATAGGATATTTCAGTCATTAGACAGCAGTAATTTACACTGAATTTGCACTGAAAATATTGGCCCATAATTTCCGATAGGAGGCTTCCTGCATGCGGATGCCTCCTATCGGAAAAAAATCTACAAACTTACCTGAGGGCTCCCGAGGACCGGAGACTTCCGCTCCTGGGCCTCTCCACGACGAAATGCGCAGGCCCCACGTATCCCAGGGGCGCAGGCAGTTCGCAAGCGTCCCTGGGATCACGTGGGCCAGGCCAGCCAATAGGAGAAGGGAATCTCCCTTCATACTTTTGACAGATAGACCTGTCAAATATATGAATGGAGATCACCCCAAAAAGACACTAAAACATTAAATAATTTTTTTTTAAAACCATCACGTTTTTAAAATGAGTTAAAATTACATTAAATTAAATATTTTAAACAAAAATTTAATTTTTTGAAAAAAATAATTAAAGTTTTTTACGGGGCTAAAAATAAACTTACCTTTTTTAAAGTATTTTTAAATTATAAATGAGTGAAAAATTTTTTTTTTTTACTTTCTTCAACTCTTATGTTGGTAAAAGCAGGCCTTACGCCTGTTTTTACCAGGTGTAAGATTTCTATGGGTTTTCAGCGGGCGGAGGTTCTGCAGAAAGCGGAACTCTCCACCCGCAAAGGCCCTTCTCCAGGGCAGGCGTCCGATCTGTCAAGAGCATTCCTGACAGATCGGAAATGCCGGTTTTCAGCGCATGCGCTTCGCATGCCTGAAACCAGCATTTCCGATGTCCCTACGGGTGTGTACACAGCTCGTACACACCCGTAGGCATCGGAAAATACGGGCTTTCACTAAACCAAGCACACATGTTCAACAAGTATTGACTCACAATATGGCAGTCAATTCATAACCAGCAGCCCATTCACATTGTATGCCAAAGTTGTTCACGGAAAGAAATTTGTCAGTTTTCAGTGGTAAACAAGCAATTAATTATTGCATCAACAACAACAACTTGTATTTATATAGCGCCTTTAACGTAGTAAAACATCCCAAGGCGCTGCACAGGAGTATTATAAGACACAAAATTTGACACCGAGCCGCCTAAGGATAAATTAGGGCAGGTGACCAAAAGCTTGGTCATAAAAGGTAAGTTTTAAGGAGCGTCTTAAAGGAGGAAAGAGCGGTAGCAAGGCGGAAAGATTTAGGCAGGGAATTCCAGAGCTTAGAGCCTAGGTAACAGAGGGCACGGCCACCAATGGTTGAGCGATTATAATCAGGGATGCTCAAGAGGGCAGAATTAGAGGAGCGCAGATATCTCGGGGGGTTGTGGGGCTGAAGGAGATTGCAGAGATAGGGAGGGGCGAGGCCATGGAGGGATTTGAAAACAAAGATGAGAATTTTGAAATCGAGGTGCTGCTTCACCGGGAGCCAATGTAGGTCAGCGAGCACTGGGTGATGGGTGAATGGGACTTGGTGCGAGATAGGACACGGGCAGCCAAGTTCAAATTTTGTGTCTTATAATACTCCTACGCAGCCGAGTTTTGAATGACCTCATGTTTACGTAGGGTGGAATGTGGGAGGCCAGCCAGGAGTGCCTTGGAATAGGCAAGTCTAGAGATAACAAAGGCATGGATGAAAGCCACAAATGACCGAGTTTGAGTTGACCTCTTTTATAAATAGTTTAGAATCTCAGATTCAAAACAGACAGTGGACACTGGGTGAGAATTTTTCTGGTCCCTATGCATAGCGACATTGTAAATGCACTTCTGAAGATTTCTCCCATTCAGTTCTTCCAGTGAAGTTTTAAATATGTTCCTTTAGACCATTTCACTGGAAATCCTAAAAAGAGGAAATCTTCACGAATGCAATTAAAATTAGCTACACTTAGCGACCAGAAGAATTCTTACTGCCTTGTACCAGTTTAATGAAAGGTAGCTTCATGCCCCATTGTCCTGTAAGTTTGCTATGGACAGCACTGCTAAAGTTGGCAGCAAATTTTCAAGCATATAACAAGCACTCCCATAGAAGCTACAGGCATGAGCCATCACTTGAACTAATGGCTTTGTACTGTGTCTCCAGAGGCTGCACAACCTCTTCCTCAATCACAAGTGGAAGCTGACTCAGATGCCTTTTATCAACTGATGGCACACAGGAATGCAACATCAGCACAGGAAAAACAGTGTACTCATGAATACAAATGCTGTTTTCTGTAGTGGTGTTATGTTCCCACATGCATTATAAACCGGCTGGGAGGATGATGGCCATTTGGTAATTGTTGCCAGTCTCCAAGATACAGTAAATGGACAATAAAATGTCGTATATTCCACAGTATGAGGCATTATTGGCCCCAATTTTGTTGGAGTGGGGCATCTCGCAGCGTGCCCTGTTAGTTAGACTTTTTCCCCCACCCATCAGCTTGAAAAATTTTTGCTCTGTAAGTCGTTGGAAGTGTGAGCTGATAACAGCCCAGTGAGGGCAACAAGGCATCTGGGACTTTGGTAAACGATGAGACCAACTGTGTATTTCCTTAACCAATGAGATTTAAGGATTGAGAAAGAAACAGAGGAACGGCAGAGAAGGAAATAGGGTGAATTAGAGTCAAATCAGGTACAGAAAGAGAAATAAAGAGAGGTAAAGAAAGATTGGATTAAGAGAGAGAGAGAAACAAGACAGAAAGGAAAAGTAAGATTTTTTAAATTTAAATGTAAAAAATCACTAACAACAATTTACTACCTGTAGGAATGAGACTCCACAGTTTAAATTGTTCCCTTTCTAGGCTGGAGAGGTTGCGTGGCATTGTAGGAACTTAAGTCTCCTAATTAAAAAGGTACTTGCGCTGTTGAGTAGCAGCCCTCACTTTCTGCGACGAGTTTAATTGGCAGTTAATGCACAAATGCAGCAATATCATGAAACTCACGGGGACATTGAGGGCGAGCTGCCATTTTTGCCAGGCTAATAGCGGAGCGGTGCAAATCGTCCAGCAACTTGTGACGATTCGCAATTCACAGTGTATCTCTTCCTCGCCACAAATTGTCGGACAAATTACACATTAATAACGCGAGTGCCATTCAACTCGCTGTTATTTCAGCAACAAAATCTGGGTCAATGTTATCACAATGTGCTTTCCTTTGATTGTCATGAAATCTCTCAATGGTCTTCCGAGTAATTAGAAGTCATCTTCCTTACTTGTGGATCCAACAGGCTGCTGCTTCTACATCCAGTTTTTCTTGTTTTAAACAAATAGAAATTATCATGAGATATGCCAATCAACATAATTTGCTCCTTTTGAAACCATTGAAGTAGTAGTTCACAAACTAGGAAGGAGCATAGCCTAGGATGTTATTTGAGCAGCAAACACATTAGCTGAGCAGAATATTTTGGAAGTAGAGCATAAATTCTCTAGGCAACATTGTCTCATTAAGTTGAAGTAGATATTGATTGCCTGAACTTGGACAAGTAACAAACCTGTATCGGAAAAGGATGCAGCATATGTCTTTGTTGGGGTTTTGAGAAATGATCAGTAATCTCATATGACTTTTAAATAGCACTGCAAAAAGTGCAATTTAAGGGTCCACAAGTTTAATACAATAGTCTATTTTACTGTCAATTATTATTATTATTAGCCCATATCTAAACTCCCCACAGTGGTCAGGAATTATTACATGCAGCTAAATTGTGCCCACAGTCTCGGTTCTTTTCAGAGTGTTTTGGCAACTTTTGTGCATAGGAGCAATGTTTCATCCACTGGAATTTCTAGCTTCTTTGATTCATTATGTATTCCGATGCAGCCCAGACTCTTGAGATGAAAATCAACTGCCTCTGATAGTGGTTAAATTTCCTAAGCTTAATTCATTTGACCAGCTCTATTCCAATTTGGGACAGTTAATTGAGTAGTTTCATAACTATATTTGATATAGAAAATGGAAATGTCACACAACATTGGACAATACTCTTTTGAGGTTATGATTGTGTACACTGGGCCCTATTTTAGCTGATATAGTCTCAGCACCGAGGCTCCATTTAGATCAGAAGTTATTTTTTTTTAGCCTAAAGAGCATTTGCTAATTCAGCACTCTGTGCAGATTGTAACAATGCTATGCTTCTTCACATGCTTATTAGAGCATTAATATTTGTTTTCAGGTTGCCCCATTCCAGTTTTTTCTTCTGCTTTCCTGAAGATGCTCAATGCTGGAGTATAGTTCCATAGGTAATGGCAGCCCTCTGACACTTCAGCCAGGTGATTGTTCGTTGTGTGTGAGCTTAGACAGCAAGGTCAGGATCTTCCATCCTTCCTTTAGCAATGTCTAAGCAGAACTGGGAAGGACAAGCGTGGAAAATTAGATGGAGGTGCACTCCGCTGTGTCCTTGTCCATTCTCCTGCCTGTGCCATCTGCATGAGCAGGCATATTGAAATGTATTTTTCATCATTTGAATTGTAGCAACACTGGACACAATTCTGGTGTCCAGCATTGCTACAGGCGATGCAAATTTAAATGGTCCAAACCTCTATGGGCTGGATTTTACTCACCGAGACGAGTTGGGGGCGGGACTGCTGCCTTCCGAGTTCTAGTCCCGCCCCCCAGCGATGTCCGATGCACAGACGCTATTTTCCCCTGATTAGCCTTGTTAAGCCCGCCCTGCGGGCTTGCTGGCCAATTAAGGGAAAGCCGGTGTCAGATGACGTCAGTTGATGATATTTCATCTGCGGGTTTTCTTAAAGGCACATGAACCATAAGTTTTTGACAGATGATTTGACAGTGTTTGACAGCATTGAGGTGCTGTCAAACGCTGACAATCACTGTACAAAGGTGAGCCCTTGTACCCAGGCTCTCCAATGACTCTCTGCTTAGGATAAAACAGATGGCAGCTGCAGGTGAGTGTACAGAAGCGATCTGTCACTTCTCCCAATGAGGTGAGGCCACACAAACACTTCAAAGCTTGTCACCTGCAGAAAAATCTAAACACATTAAAAATGACTTTCCCAACATTTCCTTACCCCTGATACTCACCAGTGTCCCATTGGATCCTTCACACCACTGCTGCAGCTGTCATCTATACACAAACATTACAACAAACCCACAGCACGCCTCACTTACCCTGGCGGGGTTCCCCAATGTCGGGAAGCCCGCAGCAGAAGTCGCAAAATGGGAAAAAGCCTCTTAACTGCTTGTTAACTATCTGTTAACAGGCAGTTAAGTGGTTATAATCCTCTTCCCGCCGCTAGGAGTTGGGTCCCCGGGAAGATTGGTTGGAGGCGGGTTGGGAGCAGGTTCGGGACCCGCTTCCATTCTTTTTGATTTTCCCAGCAGTCCCGCCTCCAAACCTGCCTCCACAGGGCTGGTAAAATCCAGCCCTATGCGATTGATTGCTCAGTGATCGAGTGCATAAGCTTTGCCACCAAATTTTGTGAAAAAAAATTAAATTTGGTTTAAAATTTATACTGAAGTCTGAAGTACCTCCGAGACTTGTGGAAGCCAGCTTCCGCTTCTACTCCAGCCAGAGGCTGGGAGCCCACCAAAATCATGCAAACGACTCCTTGGGTAAAGGGCCAGCAGGGGTCAGGAATGCATGTTTGTTGCGGGTGAAAGTTCCACCACAGTGAAGATGTATCTCAATTCTACTAAAGTAGAAAATTTAGGCTTGAATATTGGCAGGCTGTTCAACCATGATGGGAATCATAGCTGAAATCCATCCTTTTCTTCCTTAATGATATTTCAAACAAATGCACATTTTAGGAGGGCTCATCAGGTAGTATTCATGAACAGGAGCTCTAATTGATTTATTGCCCCCTAGCCCAGGAGCAGTGAGGACATTCGTTGCATCACCACAGCTAACTCAGGACAATCCAGCAATTGAACCTAGTCTTGATCTACATGACTCATTTCCAGACTGGACAGCAGACTTACGGAAAGAACCATTGAGGGATTATTTGAGTTTAAAATATTTAGGGGGAAAAATTCAGTTAGTTTGCGCCTCCCTTAAGAGGGCACTAATGGGTCGCAAAGCAACTAGCGCCCATGCGCGACGATGTTTGCGCTGCTCACAAAATTAACTAGACATTTTGCGGTGGCGCTAAACACTACCGCCACGATCTCCTGCGCCAGCAGATCATGACGTCAGTCGAGTGTGCAACGCCCCGGTAGCGCCCGGACCGGATATTGAGTGGCACCCCCTGCCTTACTGCCTGCCGCTAGCAATGACATGTTGAGGGGAGCGTTTTGCAGTCAGGAAGGGACTGGGGGAGCACTATTTAAAGGCGGACGCTTCCTGCCTTTTTTCGTTGGTGACAATTTTGCACCACGCATTCTGAGAGAGAGAGAGAGAGACTTCTGGAGAGATTCAACGCTGTGTGAAGAAGTTTTGGGTACTGAGCAGCACTTTGCAGGTTCATTTTTATTTGCCCTTCCTTGTATCGATTTAGAAGAGAATGTGGGGGCTGTACTCTGAGCTCTTTCCCTGGTTCTCTCCATTGTACTTTCCAGCAGATTTGATGTACAGGTCTCTCCAGGCCGAGATTCAAGGCTGCAATGAGCAGGATGTGGATGGAGAGCAAGATCAACCCTCCCCTTTAAGAACTGGCTGGCACCATTGTGTCTGTGTTCCATTGCTGACTGACATCACATGAGCTTCGCCAGCGCTCTGAGGTAGCACCTCGCTCCTCGGCCTTTGCGCCTTAAGACGGGTGTGAAGCGCCTGATTTAGCGCTCCAATCACCTCCAGGGGCGATAAAAGCCAAGTTTGCAATCGGAGGCGATAATTAGCGCCAGGCGCTAAACTTTTCGCCCGGCCGATAATCGCGCCCTAAACGGGGCGATACTGAATTTATCCCCCTTAAAGCTTTCTTCTTTAAAGGAAAGCTCTTTGTTGCTTAGATTAAGGACTATGTTGTCTTTTCCAATCCAGAAATACAAAGAAAATATAACAAAAAAAAATCTGTCACAATGTTTGTAAAAGGATCCAACTGTTTCTTTATAAAAGCAAGGAAGTTGAAGCTATATCCTACTGTCTTTACTCTCCTTATACAATTGACTGTCACTCGCCCCAGTTCAGAGCTTTCATTTCTCTCTGAAAAGTCCGCAGTTTAGTACACTTGGAATTCGGTGCTGGTAAGCACGTTACTAATATCTTTGTAACTGACAGGAAAACATCTGTTTACACAAAATGTTTCTGGCACGAATCGAAATCTCAAGAAGATTGTTCTTCAAAATAAGTTGAAAATGAGCACATTAGAAAATCGTATTTTTGGAATACAAATTTAAAAAGATGTGCATTTGCCAATTTATTTAATGTAATGTTTATACAGCACTACAGGTTTAAAGGAATTTGGACTGGCCAAATCATTTAGCTTAAACTCTGGATAGGAAATAAGATAAACCTTGGCATCCAATCTTGCTTACGGTAATTTTCCATTATTTAGTTATGAAAAACATACAGCAGAGTGCAGAACTAATGTCATGTACAGTAAGGAATTTAGTTTTCCTTGTTATCATTGTGTTCCTTGCAAATTATGAAATATTCCATTTAGGCATTAAAACGGCAGTGACGAGTGGATTAGTGAAGTGACGAGTGAATTCCTGAGGGCAAAATAAATTTTATCAAAGAACTACAGAGTCTAACGATTTAAAAAAAAATGCTAACTTGGCAGGGGAATAGGCACCAGGATGAAGCATTAGAAAGGAGAAACAAAGCTCACAAAGGACGGGGAGAGACAGATAGCACTAGAGTAAGAAATAGTACGGTATTAGGTGGGGTCAGACTAAGGGAGAATACAAGAAGGTCTAAGACAGGTTTACAGTGCGTGTGTGTAAATGCACGAAGTGTGGTTAATAAGATTGGTGAGCTGCAGACGCAAATAGCCACATGGGAATATGATGTCGTGGCGATAACGGAGACCTGGCTCAAGAAAGGGCAAGATTGGGTTTTAAATATTCCTGGATATAAGGTGTTCAGGAAAGATAGGGAAGGAAAGAAAGGAGGTGGGGTGGCAGTATTGGTTAAGGAGAATGTTACAGTGCTGGAGAGAGAGGATGTCCTGGAGGGGTCAAGGACAGAATCTAGTTGGTTAGAGTTAAGAAATAATAGAGGTGCCATTAAACTACTAGGTGTATTCTATAGGCCACCAACTAGTGGGAAAGATATAAATGAGCAAATTTGCAGGGAAATTACAGAGAGGTGCAAGAACTATAGAGCAGTAATGATGGGGGACTTCAATTATCCTAATATAGACTGGGATAGTAATAGTGTAAAGGGCAGAGAGGGGGAAGCATTTCTGAAGTGCGTTCAGGAGAACTTTCTTGATCAGTACGTTTCTGGCCCAACGAGGAAGGAGGCATTGCTCGATCTGGTTCTGGGCAATGAGGTGGGTCAAGTGGAGCAAGTGTCAATAGGGGAACATTTAGGGAACAGTGATCATAGTATCATAAGGTTTAGATTAGCTATGGAAAAGGATAGGGAGCAATCTAGAGTAAAAACACCTAATTCGAGGAAGGCAAATTTCAGTGAGTTGAGAACGGATCTGGCCCGGGTAAACTGGAATCAAAGATTGGCAGGCAAAACTGTAATTGAACAATGAGCTGCCTTTAAAGAGGAGATGGTTCAGGTACAGTTGAGGTACATTCCCGCGAGGGGGAAAGGTAGGGCAACTAAAGTCAGAGTTCCCTGGATGACGAAAGAGATAGAGAGTAAGATGAAGCAGAAAAAGAGCGCATATGACAGATGTCAGGTTAAGAATACAAGTGAGAATCAGGCTGAATATAGAAAGTTCAGAGGAGAAGTGAAAAAGAAAATAAGAGGGGCAAAGAGAGAGTATGAGAATAGACTGGCAGCTAACATAAAAGGGAATCCAAAAGTCTTCAATAGGCATATAAATATTAAACAGGTAGTAAGAGGAGCGGTGGGGCCGATTAGGGACCAAAAAGGAGACCTGCCCATGGAGGCAGAGGGTATGGCTGAGGTACTGAATGAGTACTTTGCATCTGTCTTCACCAAGGAAGAAGATGCTGCCAAAGTCATAGTGAAAGAGGAGGTAGTGGAGATACTGGATGAAATAAAAATTGATAAAGAGGAGGTACTAGAAAGGTTGTCTGTACTTAAAGTTGATAAGTCACCAGGACAGGATGGGATGCATCCTAGGATGCTGAGGGAGGTTAAGGAGGAAATTGCGGAGGTACTGGCCATAATCTTCCAATCCTCCTTTGATACGGGGTGGTGCCAGAGGACTGGAGAATTGCAAATGTTGCACCCTGGTTCAAAAAAGGGTGTAAGGATAAACCCAGCAACTGCAGGCCAGTCAGTTTAACCCTGGTAATGGGGAAGCTTTTAGAAACGATAATCAGGGACACAGTGAACAGTCACTTGGACAAGTGTGGATTAATTAAGGAAAGCCAGCACGGATTTGTTAAAGGTAAATTGTGTTTAACTAGATCGAGTTTTTTGATGAAGTAACAGAGAGGATTGATGAGGGCAATGTGGTTGACGTGGTGTATACGGACTTCCAAAAGGCGTTTGATAAAGTGCCACATAATAGGTTTGCCAGCAAAATTGAAGCCCATGGAATAAAAGGGACAGTGGCAGCATGGATACGAAATTGACTAAGTGACAGGAAACAGAGAGTAGTGGTGAACGATTGTTTTTAGGACTGGAGGAACGTGCACAGTGGTGTTCCCCAGGGACCGGTACGAGGACCACTGCTTTTCTTGATATATATTAATGACTTGGACTTGGGAGTACAGGGCACAATTTCAAAATTTGCAGATGACACAAAACTCGGAAGTATAGTGAACTGTGAGGAGGATAGTGATAGATTTCAAGAAGACATAGACAGGCTGGTGAAATGGGCGGGCACGTGGCAGATGAATTTAATGCAGAAAAGTGTGAAGTGATACATTTTGGTAGGAAGAATGAAGAGAGGCAATATAAACTAAAGGGTACAATCCTAAAGGGGGGTGCATGAACAGAGACACCTGGGGGTATATGTGCACAAATCGTTGAAGGTGGCAGGGCAGGTTGAGAAAACGGTTAAAAAAGCATACGGGTTACTGGACTTCATAAATAGAGGCATAGAGTACAAAAGCAAGAAAGTTATGATTAACCTTTATAAAACCCTGGTTCGGCCTCAACTGGAGTATTGTGTCCAATTCTGGGCACCGCACTTTAGGAAGGATGTGAAGGCCTTCAAGAGGGTGCAGAAAAGATTTACGAGAATGGTTCCAGGGATGAGGGACTTCAGTTACGTGGATAGACTGGAGAAGCTGGGGTTGTTCTCCTTAGAGCAGAGAAGGTTGAGAGGAGATTTGATAGAGGTATTCAGAATCATGAGGGGTCTAGACAGAGTAGATAGAGAGAAACTGTTCCCATTGGCAGAGGGGTCAAGAACCAGAGGACACAGATGTAAGGTGATTGGCAAAAGAACCAAAGGCGACATGAGGAAAAACCTTTTTACGCAGTGAGTGATTATGATCTGGAATGCACTGCCTGAAAGGGTGGTGGAGGCAGACTCAATCGTGGCTTTCAGAGGGAATTGGATAAGTACCTGAAGGAAAAAAATTTGCAGGGCTACGGGGAAAGGGCAGGGGAATGGAACTAGCTGAAGGGCTCTTGTAGAGAGCCGGCATGGGCTCGACGGGCAGAATGGCCTCCTTCTGTGCTGTAACCATTCTATGATTCTATGCAGTTCAATAGCAAAACTTTACAATTGTCCAAATAAGGTGGGATAGTATTTTTAGCAATAGAGCACCAAACTTGTAACTAGTCTCACCCCAGTTCTATGTGGCATGGGCCAATACGTAAACTACCTTCCTTTTACATTAAATTGAAATTCCATAAGAATAGCTGGTGTAAGAAATAGAAATGTCATGCAGGTGTAATGAGAGGTAATGTTTAGAGCTCAGTCACATGAGGGGCAGAGTAGAGGGAGCATTGCTTTGCTATATCAGACCTGCAAGTGGCTAATGCTGACGGTGGTTGCTGAAATGGGAAAGTATTTCATTCTCCAGTATTAACATCTCTGGCCAAAAATTCATTGGAAATGAGTGGGTAGAAAAGATTTCACTTCTTCCTATTTCTTACAAACTCCCCAAATCTGTATATACATCAATTTATTATAAAATATTGTTCTTTTGTACTGTCAGTCTCATATATTAAACAGGGAAGTTTTGTGATTGAATTAAAATTTAAAGAGTAAATTTACTCATCCTATTGCTCCCAACAAGGAGCTGTTCTTGAATAGAGTGAGGTTTGAGGCTATTACATCGGCCCAGCTTTACCTGGGGATTTGCGTCATTATAATGTCGCTTCTATGTCGTGGAGACTCTAAACGACGCAAAAGAAAGAGCACATTATGGAGTAAGTGGCTTGCGCATTACTTATTGTCACTCCATATTTACCTGAGACTTTGTGCCACTTCGCCATTACCATCACCAAAAACAAAAGGTAATTGTCATAGCTCCGCCCCCGTTGCAATCGCGATTTTCCTGCTTTTAAGCCAGTTTTCATGCCATTGCCTCTTAGACTTAAAAATAATGGTCTTCGTGGCCTGGAAATGGCGTGATTTACTGCTCCAAGATTGGTATAGAAAAGGGAGAGCCAAATGAAGAGTCTCACCTGAACTATCCGAAGAACTGCAGCTGCATCAATTATTAGCTACAGCCCAATGTTTCTTGGCAAACAAATTATGTCTTTATCACGATTCAATTGGTGTATAATGGATAGCACACTCCAATAGTCATGCATACGCAGCAATTACATACATTCATAGTCATACAAACACTCTGAATGTGTATTCGGAATACATTAACGTGCCCAGCCCTGCTTGAAATGTACACACTGATAATTTTGTCAATTACTCTTAAAACACATGCAATTTATCTTACTTAGCTAGTTGATTAATTAGTTGATAACTATGTTTTAATACACAGTGTAAAATCCATAGTATGTACAGTCTAATCAATTGATAGTTGTCAGCAGTGCATGAAAAATAACAATCTGATTCTTCCAATGATCCCTTACCAGGAATTGACATCACTGTCTCGGCAGTCAGGCACATGGAGATCAGCCTGGTTATCTGCCTTCCCACTCTTTTGAAATCTATGAATTTCCATGTGGCATGGAGGAATCAACTAAAATCAGGGTAAATAAGAATTGGGTTTCATTGTACTGATCCATTTATTGGACGCATCTATATTTTCTTTGTTTTACAGAATCAGAACTTTTAAAACTTTTTTAAAAAATCTGGAAAAAAAACAATTCCTATGTTCTCTCGTATCGCAGGACTCATAGTCACCGAGTTAAATTGCAGCATTTTACCTCCATGATAAAGAAATCGCGCCATTAGCGGCGGGGTCAATACATTGGCCTTTGTTTTTGTAGCTTATGATTCACTGCCATGCTCGGTGTGACATACCTAATTAGAAATGCCTAATTAGAAGTTATCAGCAGTGAGATCGGCGTGCTAGATGGCAATATTTATGGTGTATGTCGTCGATCTTGCCATTGCAGGAAAATCTGGGCCAGTAGAATTAATTCTCCAATCCCTTAAGCAAGCCCCCCCACTGAGAGAGGGTTTTTTTTTCAGATTTTGCACTATCTTTAACTCGGATTCTTACCATCAAATCATTCCATTTCCATTCCGATCTGTGGGGTGATTTCCTCGAAAAGTGGCAGCGACATCATAAATAAATGCAGCAAGTTTTCCTCTGATTGGTATTTCTGTTGAAATCATAAGCATGTTATTTTTCTCTAAGAATACAGACCAGAGGAAATCTTCTGCATTTGTTTATGATGTCACTGCAAGGAGAAACTAGAGGGAAGCATCCTCACTGATGGCTTTAAATACATTTTCAGTCACATTTTCATACCTTTTCTTTTTAGGTCTTTCTGTAACACAAATCATTCCATGCCTGGCAGTGGATAAACAACCTTCACCTAGCCTACTGAAAATGCCACTATTAATCTAGATTGTTGCTGGTGGGTAATAGCAGTCTGGGTATCTTTTCCTATTAACATTTCCCTCTCTCCATGTGGGGAACATAAGAACACCAACAAGAAATAGGAGCAGGAGTAGGCCATACGGGTCCTCGTGCCTGCTCCGCCATTCAATATGACTGATCTTCTACCTCAACTCCACTTTCCAGTCCTATCCCCATATCCCTTGATTCGCTGAGTGTCCAAAAATCTATCAATCTCAGTCTTGAGTATTACTTAACAACTGAGCATTCACAGCCCTCTGGGGTAGAGAATTCCAAAAATTCACAACCCTCTGCATGAAGAAATATCTCCTCATTTCAGTCCTAAATGGCCAAACCCTTATCCTGAGACTATGAATCTTAGTTCTAGACTTTCCAGCCATGGGAAACAGCCTCTCATCATCTACCCTGTCAAGCCCTCTAAGAATTTTATGTTTCAATGAGATCACCTCTCATTCTTCTAAACTCCAGAGAATATAGGCCCAGTCTACTCAATCTCACCTCATAGGACAAACCTCTCATCCTAGGAATCAATCTAGTGGGGAGGTACTTCTCCATTTGGCACATTGTCCTACCATCTCAGCCCAGGTAGCCAACTCACCACATCTGCATGTTAAATCTGTTGATGTCCAGCTGAATTCTACTATAAGAATTATCACCGGTACGCTTTTATCGACACCAAAACCTTGGCTGCCCATGCTTGCAAACATTGCACCACCACACCTACGCCACAAATATGCAGTCTCCAGAGAACACAACCGCTACACCAGCAAAGACAGGCCGATCCAGGCCGACTTGAACAACCTATCACCAACCCGTCTCAAATCTAGAAGGCCATTTTGGACTGTTGCCGAAGCCCTTCAGCGATCTCGTCTCAGCCTTGATGACCGATGGCGAAATGCTTGGAACAACTGTGACATACGGAATGGATTCCTTATAGAGGACCCCACAGTACAACCTGAAGGATCAAACCTTCCTCGCAAACAGTGGACAACCATCAACCGCCTCAGCTCCGGCCATGGTAGATGCTGCCACCTTCTCCATAGATGGAAGATTAAAGTATCCCCATCATGCGACTGTGGAGCTCCTAATCAGACCCTGGAGCACATCATTGAGCACTGCCCTCAGAGGAAATTCGCAGGCAGCCTACGAGATATCCACATTGTTACACCGGAGGCTTTGGCCTGGATATCTGACTTAGATACTGACATCTGATTTGCTTTGCTACTACCATATGAAAGAAGAAGAAGACCACATTGAGAATTAGGGCCACAAACTCATGTGCTACTACATCAAATCTGGCATCGATGCCGTACAACATCATGCCACCAGCTGCCAAAACCTCATAAAATTTTAGTAACTGTGTTAAGATTTTGGTTAGACATGTGTTCAAACTAGTAACTTCCCCACATAACGGGCTGGATTTTAACAACCTCGGCGGGTCCGTGCCGGGCGATGTCGGTGTCAGGTCCCGGCCCACTGCTGGCTCCATCCCACTGTCCAAAATGATTTTTCCCTGATTGGGCTTGTTAAGCCCACCCAGCGCATTTCCCGAACAATTGAAGGAAGCGGGTCTGATGACGTCGTTTGATGACGCGTCTCAGCCAGTTTTCTTAAAGGGACCATGCACAAATTAATTTTGACATTTGTGCTGTCAGTGTTCTACAGCATTGAGGTGCTGCAAACACTGACAAGCACTGCACAGAGGTGCACGGCTGCACCCAGGCTCTCCCATGACTCCCTCCATATGCTTATGGAGGGAGTCACAGCACGCAGGGAGGTTCTCTTCCCTTCCAATGGGCGGAAGAGACCTCCCCAGGAGACCATCGCAGCCTGGTTGCACATTGCACAGGAGGACACAAGCAGGGATGTCGTCAGGAGGACCAGGCTGCAGTGGCACAAACCTTTCAATGATCTCAGTAGATCACGAAACGTTACTGCAAAGCCGCACTCAACCTCATCCTGCTGTGCCACTCATCACATCCCCATCACTCTGCCTTCCCTACCCTACTCCTGCACATCCTTACTCACACCAACTTACCTTGCACCACCACCCATCCCTCTCTATTTACATTATCACTTCCCCATCTCAAGAGCCACCCCTCACACTCACCCTCATCCTAGTCCAACTAACAACACACAAGGGTAGCCACTTGGGTGTTTTATGCAATGTTCATGTAATGTTTCTGTTAATGTACTGTCAAACATTGAAACCTTTATTTTCAACATTTTGCGTTCTTGGACAGATTTGTGTGCACCTTTGGAAGTGGTTTAGTGAGTTGCAGTGAATGTTGAGACATAACGGTATCCCCCGCAATGGTCATGAGTGTGAAAGAAATGGCTTGGGCATTGTAGGGATGCTTTATGGTGTTGGTGTGGGGTAGTGCCAACTTGGCGCATCATGTGGCAGCCAGGGTGTACAGCGTCAAGTGAAGTAAATGTGGCCATGGTGAGGCCATCCCTGGCCTCCCGGGCAGCAATGTGGTTGGGAGCTAATGCCCTCTGTCCTGTGCAGCATCAGTTGATTGCGGAGAAGGTTGGTGTTGTTGTTGGTGCTGCTGGTGTGCCTGATGCTGCTGGTGTTGGGGCTGAGCGTGGTGGGATTCTGAGGACCAAGGTGAGATAGTTTCAAGGGCACCGATGCTGATGTAATAGATGGCAGGTGAACTTGAGATGACAGAAGCGATCTGTCAGTGGTGAGAGAGGTTGTTTCAATGAGGTGACACTGGATAGAGAGTTTACTCCAAACACTTGCAACCTGCATAAAGCTCAATCTGTCTTCCAAATGCAGTAAGCAACACCTTCTGAGCTTGGAAAGTGAACAGCTGTGAGATGGGAGCTTTTATAGCACATTTCCAGCTGTCAAGTAATGAGATTACATAGAATCACATAGGATATATGGCATAGAAACAGGCCATTCAGCCCAACCAGTCCATGCCGGTGTTTATGCTCCAGTCGAGATGATTCCATGTTCATATAACTCCCAACCTGCTTACCTGACGTGATCCCCATGCATCATGGACCTTGTGGGCAACCTCGTAAAATGTAAAGATGAGCTCAGAATACTTCCTAATGGGCTGTTAACAAGGTCATAATGACCTGAATTGCCTCCCCTGCCGCTGTGTATTGGGTCTGTTCAGCGCTGACAGACCCGACATCTGGGAAAGGTGTGTGGTGGCGGGTTGTCAGCGTGGTCCCGACCTGCTATCCAAATTTTTTTTTCCCCACCCGACCCACCACCGAACGCACCCACTGACCCCCCCCGGAGAATTCCCCACAACCTGTGTACAATATTGGTTATACCATCAGTACGAAAACCAAGATGAGGAGGCCAAAAATCCATGGGGCGGGGGTGGGTGGAGATTCGTGCATTCTGTCACGGGGGAATGCACGCCTCCGACTACCTCTGCCACTGAGCCGGCCATAGTTTGCGGGGTCTCCTGTTTTACATCCCACTGTAAACAGCCCGTGTCACTGGGATGCATTTGGAGTATGGAAGCTCTGCACGACTTGGTGTTTTCCGGGTTGTGTGCGAGTCCTCCCTCGGAAAGAACGCCGATTGCCCACAGTGGCCTTCTTTGTAAGGCGTTGGATTTAATTTAAAAAATATATTTTCTCTTTGCTAGGGTTCAGGCGTGACCCTGGAGGTGAGGCCCACTTCTGTTCCTTGGCTGGCGAGTCATAGAGTCATAATGGCACAGAAGGAGGCCATTCGGCCCATCAAGTCCGTCCCGGCTCCCTGTAGAGCAATCCAGTTAGTCCCATTCCCCCGCTCTATCCCCGTAGCCCTGCAAGTTTATTTCCCTCAAGTGCCTATCCAGTCTCCCCTTGAAAACATTGAGTGTCTCCGCTTCCACCACTTCCGTCAGCAGCAAGTTCCAGGTCCTCACCACTCGCTGCGTAAAAAAGTTTTTCCTCACATCCCCCCTGTATCTCTTACCCAAAACCTTAAATCTGTGTCCCTTGGTCCTTGTACCATCAACTAGTGGGAACAGCCTGTCTCACCTATCCAAACCCGTCATAATCTTGTACATCTCTATCAAAACACCCCTCAACTTCCTTTGCTCTAATGAAAACAAAGCCAGCTTCTCCAACCTGTCCTTGTAGGTAAGATCCCCCATCCCCGGAACCATTCTGGTAAATCTCCTCTGCACCCTGTCAAGGTCCTTCACATTCTTCCTAAAGTGTGGTGACCAGAACTGGACGCAATACTCCAGTTGTGGCCTAACCAGCGCTTTATAAAGGTTCAGCATAACTTCTCTACTTTTGTACTCAATACCTCTATTTATGAAGTGGAGATGCCGGTGTTGGACTGGGGTGGACAAATGTGAGAAGTCACACAACACCAGGTTATAGTCCAACAGCTTTATTTGAAATCACAATCTGCCTTTTACAAATCCATGTTGGCTCTCCTTAATTAGCTTAAACCTCTCCAAATGCCCATTAATTTTTTCCTTGATTATTGTTTCTAAAACTTTACCCACCACTGATGTTAAACTGACCAGCCTGTAGTTACGAGGATTGTCCTTTCACCCTTTCTTGAACAATGATGCCGATGAAATGCTGGTTCTGTGTGATGTAGTGAGTAATTGGCCCCACCCCTCCTGTGTCTGTGGACTTGTTTGGGGTGGGAGGATACTCTACCTCCAACAGGACATCCAGGAAATTCCTATGTAGGGCTGTGACCTGGCAAATCTGAGTCCCAGCCAATTATGCAGTTGTTCCAGCACAGTCCCACTGGAGTTATGGTGGGAGTGCACTGAAAGGGCTGCAGCTGTTCAGCCCTGAGGTATTTTTCCAAAGGCAATAAGGGAAGTATTAGAGTCAGAACTTCATAGGTCACCGTTAGACATCTGCCCAGATCAAGAGTGACACTGGGCAGTAATTATTCTTATTCACATACATTACTGAAATCCTACATGGAGAAAATTCTTCAGTGATGCCTCTTATAAATATTGCTTACTGATTCAAATAACTGTTTCATTTACACAACAGGATACTAGCTGTGGGCTTGATTATAGGGCTTAAATTTCACATGTTAACAATATTTCAGAATTTTGCAATTTTTAAAATAATGTTGAATTTCATGAATATGCAGTAGAATCTGATTTAATTTTCCTAGTTCAGTTGGCAAAGCGTACACAGCTACCACCACAGCGGGAATCAGTAACCTACTGACAACCATAATGAAATTGATAAAAAAACATCTTAGTCACTCACTGTAGGGCCACATGAAGGCGTTAACCAGTATTCATGATGAGACGCAGCGGATATGATTTATATCATGATTGGGCTTAGAAAAAGTCTAGCTACCAGTATCCAAATGATAATCACATTTTTAATGTTACCAGAAAGCTAATAGGACAGTCAGTTCTTTTAATCAACGCAAAGTTTTCAAAAGTTTGCTTTGCATTGGTTGTAGTTATATTGCAGCTGATATAAAGCAGTGGGAGACTCCCTGCTTGAAGTGGCCTCACATCGCTTGTGTTGAGCTGAAATGGGCTGAGACTGCCTTAGTTATACCTCAGATTTGGTGCCAATTTATGGGCAGCAGCATGAGTGGGATATAGATATTCCCGCAATTCATCACCATATAATATGGTGAGGTGAGAGTGACTGCCCTTGACATCAAGGCAGCATTTGACTGAGTGTGGCATCAAGGAGCCCTAGTAAAACAGAAGTCAATGGGAATCGGGGGTGGGGGGGGAACTCTCCACTGGCTGGAGTCATACATAGCACAAAGGAAGGTGGTTGTGGTCAATCATCACAGACCCAGGACATCGCTGCAGGAGTTCCTCAGGGCAGTGTCCTAGGCCCAACCATCTTCAGCTGCTTCATCATGACCTTCCCTCCATCATAAGGTCAAAAATAGGGATGTTCGCTGATGACTGTACAGTGTTCAGTGCCATTTGCAACTCCTCAGATAATGAAGCAGTTTATGCCCGCATGCAACAAGACCTGGACGACATTCAGGCTAGGGCTGATAAGTGGCAGGTAACATTCACGCCACACAATTGCCAGGCAATGACTATCTCCAACAAGCGAGAGTCTAACCACTGCCCTATTGACATTCAACGGCATTACCATCGCCGAATCCCCCACCATCAACATCCTGGGGGGTCACCATTGACCAGAAACTTAACTGGACCAGCCACATAAATACTGTGGCAACAAGAGCAGGTCAGAGGCTAGGTACTCTGCAGCGAGTGTCTAATCTCCTAACTCCCCAAAGCCTTTCCATCATCTACAAGGCACAAGTAAGGAGTGTGATGGAATACTCTCCACTTGCCTGGATGAGTGCAGCTCCAACAACACTCAAGAAGCTCGACACCATCCAGGACAAAGCATCCCGCTTGATTGGCACCCCATCCACCACCTTAAACATTCACTCCCTCCACCACTGGCGCACCGTGGCCGCAGTGTGTACCACCTACAAGATGCACTGCAGCAACTCGCCAAGGCTCCTTCAGCAGCACCTCCCAAACCTGCGACCTCTACCACCTAGAAGGACAAGGGCAGTAGGCGCATGGGAACACCACCACCTCCAAGTTCCCCTCCAAGTCACACACCATCCTGACTTGGAAATATATCACCATTCCTTCATCGTCGCTGGGTCAAAATCCTGGAACTCCCTCCCTAACAGCACTGTGGGAGTACCTTCACCACACGGACTGCAGCGGTTCAAGAAGGCGGCTCACCACCACCTTCTCGAGGGCAATTAGGGATGGGCAATAAATGCTGGCCTTGCCAGCGACGCCCAGATCCCATGAACAAATAAAAACAAAATGTGCATATCATACATAAGAGCAAGTTAAAGACGCTACTCAGGTTTTATGAACCAGCCACGGCACTGTGTAATTGTGACACCGGATGGCTTTCAGTGTAAGCAGCCAAGACAGCCAAGGATTCCAGGATAGTTCCAGAGAATTCCGCATGGTCGGTAAATTTTTCTACACCCTTCAAGGATAAAGATGTTTCCGTTGAAATTTAGGTTTGGTCGGAATGGTAATCCGGATGTGGGTTCAGTTAACTCCAGGAGAGGAATTCAGGATCATTGCAACAGCTATGTGATTTTTTTTATCGTATTACTGCCAATGTCAAAATGATAACGTGAAAACCTTGACTTTGGTTAGAAGCCAAATCTGATAGATTTTTGATGAATTCCGAAGGAAATGGCAGCTTTTAATTAACAAAGTGGTGGAAAATCTGATGTGCCTTGAGGCAGAAAAAGATCTCTAATTTGTTTGCTTCTGTTTCCGGACAATGGATTTCAGGGTCAAGTCTAATCTGGAGCATAGGTTCAGTCGAGCATTAAGAAGAGTGGAAAATATTGTGATTGTAGAGATGCCAGGGCTTTGAAGCTTTATATATATTGTAAACAAAATGACAGTGGAATTGGATGTTGTGTTGATTTTACATTACAAAAATGCCTAAAGCAGTTAAAACTACACTTGTCATCTCGTTAACAAATACAACAGGGAGATGATGTATTCATAATAAATTCAAGCTGTTTTTTTCAAAAAGCATCCTTTATTTATAATAACCTAAAACATTAAACGTAGGCAGCAACATATAGGCTGGAAAAAAAAATGAGTTACACTGCAAGATCCATCCCACTTGCTGCTGAAACATAGTAGGGCACTGATAATCTATGCTTAGCAAAACTCTAGCCGCTTATATCCAAATGATAATCAATTTTTAATGTTACCAAAAAGCTAATAGGACAGCCAGTTTTTTTTTTTAAATCGTCGTGAAGTTTTAACAAGTTCGCTTTGCTTTAGTTGCGGTTATACTGCAGTGTGAGAGACTCCCTGCTCAAAGTGATCTTGTGTTGAACTGAGACTGCTGTAGTTATACCTCAGATTTGGTGCCAATTCGAAACAAAAACCGACTTGAATTAGCACCAAAACTGCAATATAACCAACCAGTAATAAAACAGCAAATTCGTGTTGTGAAATGTTCTGAGGAGGTGGCCCAATTCTCAGGTGTTGCATTCTAGATTTAGTAAGTTACTTGAGAGACACAGAGCAGAGGTCAGGATAGGACAGGAGAATTGCAATGTAGATTAATTTGCAACACTCTGACAGTAGGCAGGTACCTCAGAGCAAGTCTTCCACCACCACCGCCCCCCCCCCCCTCCCAACTCCACCACCCCCCGTCTTGGTTGGAGAACAGCACATAGTGTGGTGAGATCCATAGATTGGCAAAGGAATAGCTTTGAGGAATAGTGAGAAAATCTATATTTTTGAAATATGCAGAGGAGGAAAAGATTTGATTTTTACATGTTAGGAGAAGATAAAGGATGACACAAGTTAGATCATTTTTATTAGAATTTATGACAAGGGTTTGTTGGACTCCACAGTTTGTCAGAAGTCCTAATAAAATAACGCACCGTGATCGTGTGTTTTAAATAATGAATTATTCTCTGACTTTACAGTGCATGATTTTCTTTTCTTTTATGTTCTGTATGGAAGGAAGATGGCATAATTGTTGAATTTTAGTACTGCACACACCAACTAGTGTGAACATTTTGTTTTAAAAAGGTAGCCTATTGCTGCAGCACGTGGTTGTTTCAAGAGGTCACGCCACACTGTGGGGGTATGTGGGTTCACATCCATATTTCTTCACAAGGCCCAGAGAGTTCCTGATCTTGGGTCAAGTATCAGTGCTGCTTAGGGCAAGGGAAAATTTTAGGGGGAAAAATTTGGTCTCGCGCCCCGAAAAAGTTAACACCCCCACGCCGTAAATTGAGTGGTAGCGCCCCAAGCAGGAGACGGGGCGCTACTGGAAGCGCTCCACCTCCTTCCTGGGGCGCCACCATTCAATATCACGGCGCTACGTGCAGCAGCGCCACACGCGTCAGCACATAGCGATGCGGTACTGCAGGTCTCCCTCCCCTGATTAAAGGGGAGGGGCCTAGCGCAGCGCACACCGGGGCTCTGCTGGACCACCGGGGAGCGGGGTGCCAGGAAAACAGCCCGGCGCGCAAGAGGAGTGCTGGGCTGACCGATCGCAGCCAGCACCCCGCATGAGGAAGCAAAAGGGGGCAGGTGCTGGCAGGCGGCCCAAAAAAAATGGCCGCCCGGCACCTGCCCTTTAATTAGTACCGCCGCGGTCGCAAAAACGCCACCCTGACCCTGTCGGACATATCGTCTGGCAGTAGGTCAGGGGGCGCGACCGAAGTTTGCGGCCGGGGCGCGAGCGGGGCGCTGCGCATGGTGATGATGTCATCGCCAGAGGCGCAGCGCCGCGGGGCGCTACTGGCTACTGCCGCCACTAACCTCCCGCTAAACTATGCAGGAGGCGTTAGCGGCGCCACGCCCGGGCTCTAGTTGCTTTGTGTCCCGTTAGCGGCCTCCCCCCCCACCCCGGGGAATAACGGGAGGCGCAAAGCAAACCAATTTGTCCCCCTTAATCTCTAAAAGCCATCTTAAAAGACAATTTAAAAGATGTAAAATATTTTTCTAACCTCAAAGAGCAGTACTCTGTAGGTACAAATGTCTTGAAAATATGAAGATATAGTCAGAAATGTGACTGATTACGACTTTTTCCCTCCTCTGGATAGGGGTGACATTGGCAAGACAGCTTCCATTGCCCATCCCTAGTTATGCAACTGAGTGACCATTTTCGAGAGCATTAGGAGTCAACCACATAGTGTGGACGAGTCACGTGTAGGCCAGATTAAGTAGGGATGTCATATTCCCTTCTCTGAAGGATATTAAAAAAAAAGTTCAGTTTTTATGACAAAATGACAACTTTCATGGTATTTCACAGTACTAACCCATAAATTACCAAATGTATTGGTTGCATGGTGTGATTTCAACTCATAACCTCTTGGTTGCTACTCCAGTACACTACCATAGCTGAATGGTTAATGTGTTCATTTGTATCTTTTTTCCCTGTGTTGCAGAATGTTTATCACACACTGCCCTGGAAATTGTATCTACAAGTTGTTATGGTAAACAAAACTGTAAAATTATCGTCAGCAGCCACTATTTTGGAGACCCTTGTTTTCCTGGAATGCAGAAGTATCTCAGTGTCATCTATGTATGTGGTAAGGATAAATCATTTCAACAGTAAAATATTTATTTTCAGAGAGAAATGGTTTGATCTTCTTTTCAGAAGAGTTTTCTTTATTTTTCCTTTCATGGCATACCAGAGCTCTTATCACAACCATCAAAACGGTAACCCATCTAAGCCCATGCTTTTCAATACGTTCCAGCCCATCCACAAATACATCTTCTTTTGAAACTATCGCTGCTTGAAAAATAAATACATTTATCTTTACAACCTATTCCTATTGACTAACAGTGGCAGCATCAGAAGTCTTGGAGGATGATAGTTGCATGTGCATCCACAGTCATGATTTTAACCCGACTCGCTCAACAGAAACCTGGCGAGTGGGCAGTTAAAATCACCCTGGTTCTTACCGGTCCGAAAGCCGCCATGATCGCAACATCTGCAATTTTAACCTGCTCTCCTGAGCAGGCACCAAGGACAGGCGCCCGGAGCCAACAGGGTCCTTCTTTATATATGCATGTTGCGGCCCAATGACATCATTGAGACCCGACTGTAATTTTATGGAGTGATTATTTGCACGGCGTTTTTTGGCTCCCTCTGCACATGCACGCTTGTTTGGTACTGCGCATGCGCACTTGATCCGGTCGAGCACGCGCAGTACGATCTATGAGGAAGCCGGAAGTGGGGCCGACCCGCGAGCTGCTGCTCAAGCCCGAGCCTGCTGCTAGGGTTTTTGGGTTATCTTTTGAAAATCAGTGACTATACTAAAGGAGCCTCCAGAACATTTGTCTAGAATATCGCTGTGATTATCTACACGAACATTTTTGCGGCCTTCAGAGAGAGAGAGAGGGAATTGGAGGTGGGAGAGAGAGAGAGAGAGAGAGAGAGAGGAGGGGGGAGAGAGAGAGCGAGAGACTGGGAGAGAGAGAGATGGGAGAGAGAGAGAGAGACTGGAGAGAGAGACTGGGGGGGAGAGAGAGAGACTGGAGAGAGAGACTGGGGGGGAGAGAGAGAGACTGGAGAGAGAGACTGGGGGAGGGAGAGAGAGAGAGAGAGGGGAGTAAGAGAGAGAGGGGAAGAGAGAGAGGGGTGAGAAAGAGGGAGAGAGAGAGAGAGAGGAGAGGGAGAGAGGGAGGAGAGAGAGATTGGGGGGGAGAGAGGGAGAGAGAGACTAGGGAGAAAGAGAGAGGGGGAGAGAGGGGAGTGAGAGAGAGAGGGGAGAGAGAGAGAGAGGAGAGAGAGGGGGAGAGGGAGAGAGGGAGGAGAGAGAGATTGGGGGAGACAGAGGGTGGAGAGAGAGACTAGGGAGAAAGAGAGAGGGGGGAGAGAGAGGGAGGAGAGAGGGGGAGGGGAGAGAGAGAACGAGGGAGACTGTGGGAGAGAGAGAGGGAGGGGAGAGAGAGCGAGAGAGGGGGAGAGTGAGAGAGAGGGGGAGAGAGAGAGAGAGAGGGGGGAGAGAGAGAGAGAGGGGGGGGAGAGAGAGACTGGGGGAGAGAGAGAGAGAAAGAGACTGGGGAGAGAGAGGGGGAGAGCGAGGGGGACTGGGGGGAGAGAGAGAGAGAGGTGGAGAGAGAGAGAGACTGGGGAGAGAGAGAGAGAGACTGGGGAGAGAGAGAGGGAGACTGGGGGAGAGAGAGAGAGAGAGACTGGGGAGAGAGAGAGGGAGACTGGGGGGGAGAGAGGGGGGAGAGAGAGAGACTAGGGGAGCGAGAGAGAGACTGGGGAGACTGGGGGAGAGAGAGGGAGACTGGGCGAGAGGGAGACTGGGGGAGAGAGAGACCGGGGGAGAGAAAAAGACTGGGGGGAGAGAAAAAGACTGGGGGGAGAGAGAGAGAGGGGAGGGAGAGGGGAGTGAGAGAGAGAGAGAGGGGAGAGAGGGAGAGAGAGGGAGGGGATAGAGAGAGAGGGGTGGGGGGGAGAGAGAGAGTGAAGGGATAATTACAAGTCCTAGCCCTTTTCGGGCTACCCCAGATCAGGCGTATTCCCCAGACGTTCACCTTCAACTAAAGTTAGCGGTAGCCGAATCCTAGAGACGCTTAATTGGGTCTAAAGGTTCAGACTATCTCTCCCTAAAGGAAAGGAACGGCCTGAAGATGTTACCATCCTCTGGATAGCACTTTTAACAAGTTTAACTAGACTGTAACCTTCCGGATATTATGAGGGTCTGGAAAAAAACCCCAGAATTCTGCAACTCCTCACAAAGGAGCGTACAGAAATTGAGTTTGCGAGATTGATACAGAAATTACTCTGTGAGACAATTTTAAAAATATATAGATTTATTAAAGAACCGACATTTAGTTAACAACTGGTATGGCAATTGCAACTTTAACCATTCAAAATACAAATAGCTTACATTTCTTATCAGAGATCCTTATTCTCAAATCTTAACTTCGTTACATTTCCACACTTCTACTTTTTCTTAATCCAGAATATCCACCAAAATCAAATACCTTGATTACCTGAGACTCAGAGTTAAAAACTTACAGAGCGTGCCTGTGAAGTTGAGAAACGCTTGCCCTTCCAGCGACTTCTGACTTTCTATCTGAAAAGCTCTATTTTTATACTCTTTTTTAGTGGTATATTCTTTGAAGTTTTCTGCTGATGTAAGCTGATTGTCTCTAGTGATACTCTGTTGACTTCTTTCTATTCTTACTGTTAGTTCAACTGTTTGCTTTTAGAATCCTGTCTCTGTGTTTAGGTGTTTCAAAAACCATCATAAAATACAATATGACAGTAGTATTTATTTGATGTCATTCTTATCGAAGGTTTTCCATTCAATCCTAAAACCACAGACTCCTGTCTCCGTGGTGTTCCAAGTTTAACACATAAACAATATGATTGCTTGGTGTCATCTATTAATATTATATTTTCAAAGTCTTCTGTAGGTATATTTTACAATATGTAAATTGAAACCACTTCAACAATGGTGTTTGCTTGTTTTCTAGCTACTTCAATTGGTTTGATATTTAATCGTGTTTCCTGTCTTATTTGATGTTACTTTATGAAGGTATATGGTTGTTTAATGTTCTAAGTTTCTGTTTCCGAGTGTTAGCTTATAACACTTTACTTGGGTCATTCCATTGTGTTTCTCCCAAACTCCAGACCTTCTGGAAGCACCAATGGTTTGCTTCAATAGGGCCATTGTTTTTGTATTTACAAACCAATTCCCATTTCAAAGCTTGTGGTGTTTTACAGCTTTTGTTAACACTTCAGCTTATCTCAGAAGCCTGTATTGTGTTTGCAGCCTGTGTTGCCGAGGCTTTCCAGACTTTTAAACCCAGTATGTCATGTATTAATAATATCAGAAATCTGTTCATAGGATGGTGTATTTTTCTGAAATATGGCTATTCCATTACAAGAGGAGGGGGAGAGAGTTGAGAGGGGAGAGAGGGAGGGAGAGAAAGAGAGAGAGGAGGGGGAGAGAGAGTTGAGAGGGAGGAGAGAGAGAGAGAGAGGAGGGGGAGAGAGGAGGGAGAGAAAGAGAGAGAGAGGAGGGAGAGAGAGAGGGAGGAGGGGGAGATAGAGAGGGAGGAGCGGGAGAGTGAAAGGGAATCGGGGGGAGAGTGGGAATCGGGGGAGAGGGAGGGGATCGGTAGGGGAGACAGAGCGGATCGGAGGGGGAGAGAAGGGATAGGAGGAGGGAGGGGGGAGAGAAAGGGATTCGAAATGGGAAAGACGGGAGTGGGAGAGAGAGCAGGGGAGAGAGGGATTGGAGGGGGGAGAGTGAGGTGATCGGGGAGGGGGAGAGTGAGAGAGGAGGGGGTGAGAGAGAGAGAGGGGAGGGGAGAGAGGGTGAGGAGAGAGGAAATCGGAGGGGGGAGAGAGAGGGGATCAGGGGGGAGAGAGGAGGGGGAGAGAGGGGATCGGAGGGGGGAGAGGGAGCGAGAGGAGGAGGAGAACGACAGAGAGAGGGGAGAAAGAGGGAGGAGGGGAGGGGAGAGGAGGTCAGGAACTCGGGGAGGGGGGTAAAGAGCACGGAGAGCACAGTGGGGATGGGGGAAGAACCTAATCCAGGTCTAAAGGGGGGGTGGGGTGAGAGCGAGAACGTGATCCAGATGGTAATTCGGATCGTTCTTCCAACCCCACCCCACCCCCTTTACACCCACACCACGTTCTCCCTCTCCTCCCCCAGACCTGGTTGATTTCTCGGAAAGCTGTCACTATTCACTTCATACCCAATAAACCTGTTAACAATCCGTGACCCGTGCACAATGCCCCATCTACGGGGGGGTTGGGGGGTGGTGGAAGGTCAGTAACTTGTTGGGGGGAGAACGTCAGGAACCCGGGGGTGGGAGGAACTTGGGCAGGGGGAAGACAGAAATCCGCGGGAGGGGAGGAACTTGGGCAGGGGGAGAAGGTCAGGAACCCGGGAGTGGGGGCAGGGGGAGGTCAGGAACTCGGTGGGTGGGTAGGTCAGGCACTTGGGCAAGGGGAGAATGTCATAAACTTGGGGGGAGATCAGGAACTTGGGCGATGGGTCAGGAAATTGTTTGGGGAGGGTCGGAGAGGTTCTTAACCTGCGAGGGTGAGCCCTGTCTGTTCCAAGTGAGCTCTGTTCTGTCTGGAGTCGGCAGTCAGAATGGCTCGAATTACACTTTGCAAAGTAATTGATTACGTAGGGATGGAGGATCTAATTACACATTCCAGAGAAACTGCTGGGTGTGTCTTGTCCTCCAAGGGGACCAATCAGCAATCAGGTCTTGTCATCCAAGTTGACCAATCAAAACTTTGGTGTTGCGAATAGATACATCCATAATTTTAACTCAGGCCTGAGCAGGGAATCCACCTGGAGTTAAAATCGAGGCCATTTGTTTCAAGGGGGAAGAAAGTACGGTTGCAAGTCCCCCTTGGTAACCCCAACCCCTCTCCTTCCCAATCACTTAACCAAAAATGAAGGAACAAAACTCCAATTGAATTTTTTTTAACTATTAATGGCAACCTAGTTGGGAGTTTTTCTTCCTCCCAATTTAGTGCACGACAGAATAGTAGGTCAGAGGTTCAGGCCTACAATTTCCCACCCCAGTGAATTCCTGATCTTAGCCAGCAGTGATAGCTTTGATGTCATGTTGCCTGTCTGATGACTGGTAAAGAAAGTATAGTATTTTTGATGCAGAATCTCACAGTGCACAGAGGTGAATCACAGAAGAACACATTGGGGGAAAAATTTGGTATCGCCCATTTTGGGGCGCTAATATCAGCCAGGCGCAAAGTTTAGCGCCCGGCGCTAATTATCGCCTCCGACTGCAAAATTCGCAGATGTTTCAATTTGTCCGCAAATGGCAAATTATAAATTGTCTGTCCAAGTATTCAGTTGTTACCCCCAAAACATTGATACAAATTTAAGAAAAAGTAGATTTTCAGCAGTGGGGGTTCATTATTATAAGCACAGGGCTATCTTAGTGCCAAATATTAATATTTTCCAATATTTGACTCAATAGTGACACAAAGAATAAATATATATTTTTCAAGCTTTCTATAAATCACTGTACAGGAAAAAAACATATTGTCATTGGATACAGGTAATATTATGTGCGACCACGACCATAAAGTGGCTGAATATGACAGTCACAGTGTTCGCAAATGTGTGTAATTAAATTGGAATCATTTTTATGTATAATTACCAAGAGTTTCTATTCTTAGGGGAATCAAGGGATATGGAGATCGGGCGGGAAAGTGGAGTTGAGGTCGATGATCAGCCATGATCTTATTGAATGGCGGAGCAGGCTCGAGGGGCCGTATGGCCTATTCCTGCTCTTACTTCTTATGTTCTTATGTATAAAAACATTAGAATTCATATTGTGGTGAAAACTAGCTACAGCTGTACATCTATTGATGTGTTTTGAGGTCCAAATGTTAACAGCAGGGGAACATGCTATTGATTGACGCATGGAAAATTATATGGTAGGACTAATTGCCCTACTCCTACTGTATCTATGGAGCAAATAGAAAATGAAATAATACTAACTTTGACTGTCAACACCGGAATGTTTATCCGTATTGTAATAGATGTAGAATAAGCTTTTAGTTAAGGCACTGTTTTTAAATAGTTTTTATAAACCAGATTAGTCCAATTCAGTTAGTGTATAAAGGCTATATATAAATAATCTTCGATCTTGGGAAGAAGATACTGTAAGGGACAACATTTATAGTATAAAACCATATATGGCAACACCCATTTGAGATCAACTCTACAAATATACACTCACATTTTTGAGTTTTTACGTGAGGTATTTTCTCAGCATCAGTGTCACTGGTCATTCCCATAAACTGATCTCATCTACTCTACGATCCTTTTTCTACCCATTATCTAGATGTATGATAGCATGACCAAGCGATCGTAACAGAGAACCTGTACTCCATACACTAGTTACAAGAATGGTACTGTGAACTAGATAAACACACTCAGCTCACTAAAATAATTTCCCACGCCATTTCGACACTGCTAATGTGCTGAAAACGGTAATGAAATTCACCCACTGTTTTTGTTATATGATTTTATTTGTTATATTACTGAGTTTGTGCCAGCTTTTATTTGGTATTATTAAAGTCAGCATACAAATAATTCAAAGGTAACGTGGAACAAAATAACAGAAATATCATACTTCAGTGAACCTTTATGTAGAATTCTGATTTTTTTAAATTTCCACCAGAGCATTTTTCATATTCTGTTAAAAGTGCTTACAGCTAGAACAGTGCACTTCTTTATCTCTTTCTCACACCCACCTTCTTTAGGTGTACAACTTCTCAGATATATTAACTCATCCACTAATTTCCCCTCTTCACTAATGATGTTCACGTTTTTCAGTATTCATTCATCCTTCTGTGCTTTGTTATGCTAAAAGCAAAATGTTATTCCTTGTAAAACTGACGTTGAAGACTTCTCTCCTGTCACGCTCCTATATTTCAAAGATACTGGGGAAAAGATGTGCAGATACATACTTTTTTGTGTTTTCCAGGAACCTATCAAAAAAAAAGATTGCTTCACTTTGTCTGAACATATCTGTCACAGAACTGTTCCCAGAACCGTTAAAGGCATTTGCAACAACATAACCTCCAATTCATAGAAAGCAATGCCATGGGAGAATTGTTAGTTATATATTATAATGTACAATATATATCTTATTTAATGAGTTGATTTTATTAAAGTGGAAGTGCAGTTGGTGCTCACGTGCGGGATTTTTTTTCCCCGTAACTTTGCCAGAAGTGTTAGGAAGCTGGCCACTGTGTGGCTACAACGTAAGTTTAAACATAGAAAAACATAGAAACATAGAAAAATAGGACCAGGAGTAGGCCATTCGGCCCTTCGAGTCTGCTCCGCCATTCAATATGATCGTGGCTGATCCTCTATCTCAATACCATATTCCCCCTCTCTCCCCATACCCCTTGATGCCTTTTGTGTCTAGAAATCTATCTACCTCCTTCTTAAATATATTCAGTGACTTGGCCTCCACAGCCTTCTGTGGTAGAGAATTCCACAGGTTCACCACCCTCTGAGTGAAGAAATTTCTCCTCCTCTCAGTCCTAAATGTCCCACCCTGTATCCTGAGACTGTGACCCCTCATTCTAGACTCCCCAGCCAGGGGAAACATCCTCCCTGCATCCAGTCTGTCTAGCCCTGTCAGAATTTTATACGTTTCAATGAGATCCTTATAGCTCTTGAAATTTGACTTGAAAATTAACAGAACAGTGCAAAAAAGATGTTGCAGCACTGAATTTTTTAGAGTTCTGAGAAACAATACATTCGTTACACTTAAGATTTTAAATAATTTGTAATGCTAAAATTATTGTATTGCCACTTCTACAGTCAGCAACTCAACTGTAGCAGGGCAGCTCTTTTTAAGAAAACAAAGGAGAAGTGAAATAATATCCTTCATTGGATGGTTTGCTTTCTTACGGTCATTAAACGTTGTTATATCAAGCTGTTAAATAAGTTCATACCTATGAAGGATGAGCATCATTTAACACACTTATGTCAGCGCAAAGTGACAAAAATTATGTTCCCTCATGCATGTAGATAGCAAGACGTGCAACAGTGCTATCGTAGGATGTGGTGACAGATTGCTACGCTAAAAAATTAATCAATGTGTCTCCACGTGATTTAGACACTGATGGGCTTGTCAAATTGAAATGAATTAAATAGGGCTGTTGATCTAGTTTCTGCTGATAGTAGTTAATTCAGAGAGTGAAACCAGTGATTACATGGAGTTTTTGTATTCCATGCATCACTCAACAAGTCACAAAGGGTGGAATTTATGAAATTCCAAGGCATCAAGGGAGATCGTTTTGATGGGCGGTTCCAGTGGATGCATTCAGTATTTTTTTTAACTACCAGGATATAAACGTGCATCATCTTAGTGATATCCTTAAAGGGTTAGTGTCTTCATAAAAAAGAGTTGACAAACCTCTATCATTTGTGTACAAACACAATGCGATCATGTTAAAATCCAGTATTGCATCATTTGGCTTTGACTTCACCATTATGAAAACTATTTTGATGTTTTCCCCCTCAACCAATAAAAATAGTTTGTCCCTTTCAAATGTTTAACATTTTCTAGAAAGGGAGCTATTTTGATTTTTCATGTTGCAATATACAGTATATTGATATATGTATGCTTTTATGTATTTTTTAAGTACATGGTACAAATTAAAAGACCATGGAGGTGAATTTCCGCAGGGCTTCTTCTTTCTGTCTGTCATAACTCTGGAGGGGGTGCACAAGAGGCCAGAGTTAAAGTAACAGAGAGTTCAAGGAGAGGGTTTGTAGGGTTGGAGAAGGTTACAGAGATCGGATGGGGTGATGCCATGAAGGGTTTTAAACATGGGATGAGAATTTTAAATTGGAGTTGTTGGGGGTCCAGTGAGGACAAGGGTCATGGGTGAGTGGGACTTAGTATGGAATAGGATACGGGGAGTAGAGTGTAGGATGAGCTGAGGTTCATGGAGGATAGAAGATGGGAAGCTGGCCAGGAGAGCATTGGAATAGTTAAGTCTGGAGGTGACAAAGGCATGGATGAAGGTTTCAGCAGTAGATGAGCTGAGATAGGATCAGAGGACAATAGCAGTCTGTTACATTTTTAAAAGGGCTGAACTTGCTGGCTTTGAAAGTGAGGCTACGTTTAGAGACATTGGCCGAGATTTTGCTCACCTCGGCGGGTCTGGTGCGGCCGGTGTCGGTGGAGGGCCGCGGCCCCGCTGCTGGCTCCATCCCGCTGCCTAAAATGAACTTACTTCAATGGGGCTAATTAAGCCCAACCAGCGCGTTTCCTGGCCCAATTAGATGGAGCGGGTCCGGTGACGTCATTCATGACGCGTCTTGAGCCGGTTTCCTTAAAGGGACCCTGGCCACCTTACTTTTGATGTTTGTGCAGTCAGTGTTCTACAGCATTGAGGAGCTGCAAACACTGACAATCACTACACAGACATGCAGGGGTGCACCCAGGCTCTCCTATGACTCCCTCCATAAGCATATGGAGGGAGTCACAGCATGCAGGGAGGACCCCTTCCCTTCTGATGGGCAGAAGAGACCTCCCCAGGAGACTAAGACAGCTTGGTTGCACATTGCAGAGGAGGTCACAAGCAGGGATGTCCTCAGGAGGACCAGGCTGCAGTGGCGCAAACCTTTCAATGATCTCAGTAGATCACGAAACGTGAGTACAAAGTCACACTCGACCTCATCCTGCTGTGCCTCTCATCACATCCCCATCACTCTGCCTTCCCTACCCTACTCCTGCACATCCCTACTCACACCAACTTACCTTGCACCTCTACCCATCCCGCTCTATCTACATTATCACTTCCCCATCTCACTAGCCACTCATCCTAGTTCAATCATACCAACTAACAACACACAAGGGTAGCCACTTGGGGGTTTTATTCAATGTTCATGTAAAGTTTCTGTTAATGTGCTGTCAAACATTGAAACCTTTATTTTCAACACTTTGCATTCTTGGACAGATTTGTGTGCACCTTTGGAAGTGGCTTACTGAGTTGCAGTGAATGGTGAGACATAACGGTATCCCCCGCAATAGTCATGAATGTGAAAGGAATGGCTTGGGCATTGTAGGGATGATTTATAGTGTTGGTGTGGGGTGGTGCCAACATGGTGCATGACGTGGCAGCCAGAGTGTACAGCGTCAAGTTAACTAAATCTGGCCATGGTGAGGCCATCCCTGGCCTCCCGGGCAACAATGTGCTTGGGTGCTGGTGCCATCTGTCCTGTGCAGCATCAGGTGATTGCGGAGAAGGTTAGTGTTGCTGTTGGTGCTGCTGGTGTGCCTGGTGCTGCTGGTGTTGGGGCTGATCGTGGTCAGGTTCTGAGGACCAAGGTGAAACAGTATAAATGGTACCCATGCTGATGGAATAGATGGCAGGTGAAGTTGAGATGACAAAAGCAATCTGTCAATGATGAGAGAGGTTGTTCCAATGAGGTGACACTGGATGGAGAGTTCACTCCAAACATTTGCAGCCTGCATAAAGCTCAATCTGTCTTCTAAATGGAGTAAGCAACAGCTTCTGCGCTTGGAAAGTGAACAGCTGTGAGGTGGGAGATTTTATAGTACATTTCAAGCTATCAACTAATTAGTTGATTCAATGACCATTCAACTCCCGCCTTGGGTTAACAGACGTGGTCCACGAGCAGCGTGGGCCCCGTGGGCGAACAGTTAAAGTTCAAAGGTAAGGTTAAAAACCATTATTAAGGGTCTGTCAACAAGCCAATAATTGGTTTAATTGGGTCGCCCGCCTCTGCGGGTCGGGTCCAATCCGAGATCACAGACGTGCCATTGGGAAAGGCGCGTTGCGGTGGGATGACAGTGGGTTCCCAACCCGCAGTCAAAAGAATCACATTTCCCACCCGACCCGCCACCGATCCCATCCGCTGACCCCCCGGAAAATTACGGCCATTATGTACTTACTATTTTTCACGACTGAGGTGCATAGGAAAATTCTCACTGTGAAAACTATATTGTTCATTCATTTATTTTATGTAAAATAAACTAGTTGCTCATTTGAAATTATGCCTTGCCTTGGTGGAATGCTTTTCACTCTGCCTTCTCTTAAGAGAGTAGAATGCATGTGCGAATTCTCAGTAGCTGATATACGGAGCAAGGTTTCTGTGTTACAATCCCCAGATCATGCTATTGCTTAACTAGATGTTGGACAGTAAAAAGATGCACTCTGGTTCATAAGGGATATGAGGTCCATTTATGGGAGTGACCAGTAATGCAGAACCTGAGAGAACAACTAATGCAAAAACAACCAAATCTTAACATCCACCAATAGCTGTTTGGGTCTAAAATATACCAATAGAAGAAAACCTATGCTACTATGTGGTGTGAGAATATTGTATGGTTCATAAGCTGCATTAAGGGGCAAAGGCTGCAACCGCTGGTTTATAATTTAACTGAAGCTTATTTTTTAAATCTTTTTCAGTTTCCAAAATGTTGTTACAGGAAGTTGATCCAAGTTTCTCTGGTCTCACACCTTCATGGGTTTATAATGAAAATGGTAGGTTTATAATCTATTGCCACTTCCATAACAGCTCAATCACTGATAACACTGTAATTTAGAACATTTATTGGCATTCTTTGATGCATCATTTGGACATAACTAACCAATAAGCAATAAACGGATACGCAACAGAAGCCATTTCAATACATCAGGGTAGAACTTCTAACATGTTTGTTTTGGGCAGGGAATGGTGCATCAGTCACCTGCTTGATACATCTGTGTATAGCAAATTAGCTTATATTGCAGATATATCCTGTGGTAGCATGGAAGAATCTAGGAGCATAGAATTGGAGGACAGTAATTAACTTGACTGTCATTGATAATGCATGCAGGTTGGCTACAGGTATCCTTGTTTCAGATGTCAGAGCTCTGTAACAGCCTTCCTGTTGAATTTGTGAATGGAGTTCTCCTCTGACGTTGCTTGGTTGCTCTGCCTTAACCTGTAAGCATAGTTGCTAGGGTAGTAGCCGGTCTGGTGCAATCTGATCTCTCTGCCATCCCTTGTTTGGTCTTCTTTGTCCTCTTCTGTTAGATCCAGTAAGAGGGCAGCACTGATCCCTATATCTTTAAACAGAATGGCAGGAAAATGAAAGGTGCAATCTAACTTTAAGAGATTCCCTTCCCATTGTGCGAGAACCAGATTGACCTCTAATGGGCAGACATAGCGCTGGGTGGGAATTCTGCATGAACTATAAGAAATCAAGGGCTGCATCCCAATACCATCATCGATATGGATTTTCAATCTCTAATGAAGCTCTTGCACATTCTGTATGCCGGAAGTGTCTAAAGGTCAATCTCTTCTTTTCTGCCTTCTTACAATGACCTTGTCCCTGTGGTACTGATGGACACTAAAGATCCTGTGGCATTATTCGAAGGGGAGTAAGTAGTTTTCTCAGTATCCAGCCTGAAGTTGCTTGCTCAAGCAACACCACTAAAAAAATCAGATTAACTGGTGATTTATCTCATTGCTGTTTGTGGAATTGTGTTATATGCTGTGTTTGTCGACCTAATGACAGTCACAACATTCTAAAGTAATTCATCGCATGTAAAGCACTTTAAGATGCAAGCTTTTCTTTTACAGCTAGCAGTTAATTTTTTTATCTTTTTGCATATATAGTCAATAGGTCCTTGGGCCCTCGAGAATCCAGGTTTTCAATGAAAGAAGGCAAAATTGTTATCAGCACTCTGGCTATATTTGCTTACATCAAAAGTAGGTATACAATATTTTAGTATATTTTAATTGATATAGAGGTAATACTGTACTTCACGGTGATTCAATGAGGGTGATCCTTGAAGATCTGATAGAATTGATCAAAATTAAAATTTAAGACTAAAAACAAGTGGAGTGATTAGGAGATTATTATTACTCAAAGGGTCGTTAGGACATCGAATGCCTTACCCAAACAGTGATGGAAGCATAACCTATAATCGTTTAAAAAAAGAAGCAGATAAATATTTGAAAAAAAAAATTGAAGGCAAGAACAATGGGATTAAATGGATCGCTCTTTTAAACAGCCAGCACAGGATGATGGGTGAATGGCCTCCTTCTGTGCTGTGAATTTCTATGATTATATGAAGACATAACCTGAGTCCAGGCCCAGGAGCTGCTGTTGCTGTTTGATAAATATGTACAAACAGAGAGTGGATATTGTGTGTTCAAATTAGCATGAGGCATATGATGTATTTAGTTTGTTTCATCACAGACTTGGGGTCTTTCTAATGACGACTGGTGAAGATAAAACAGGGTCTCTCCAGGAAATTACCTTGTAAAATCATTGTGCAACTGAAGAGTCTCTTTCAGTATTCCGAACGGACCATTCACTCTGCAACACCCTGGTCCACCCTTCCATCACCCGCACACACATTCCCCTTCCCACAGCACCTTCCCGTGCAAGCGCAGGAGATGGAACACCTGCCCTTTCGCCTCCCTTCCCACCATCCAGGTGCCCAAAACACTCCTTCCAGGTGAAACAGCGATTTACTTGTACTTCATTCAATTTAGTATACTGTATTCACTGTTCACGATGCGGTCCCCTCTACACTGGGGAGACCAAACGCAGATTGGGTGATTGCTTTGCTGAATACCTCCATTCGATCTGCAAGCGTGACTCTGAGCTTCCGGTTGCATGCCAGTTTAATTCTCTGACCCACTCCCACTCTGACCTCGGCCTCCTCCACTGTTCCAATGAAGTTCAACGGAAGCTCAAGGAACAGCACCTCATCTTTCGATTAGGCACATTACAACCTTCTGGACTCAACGTTGATTTCAATAACTTCAGATCATAACCACTACTACTAATTTTTCGGACAGCAGGTGCTAGTAATGATTCTGCTGTTGCCATTTACAGCTCCGCTAGACTCAACTTTTGTTTCTTTACTTGTCCCATTACCACCCCATTTTGCCTTGCACCATCATCCCTTTTGTCATTTAATCACTCCAACTTTTCACCCTATCATAGACCTTCCCTTTCGTTCTTTGCTCCTCTCCTCCGCCCACCCCCCGCCCTTCCCCTTCCCCTGCCTCTGTACTTGTTTAAAAACAGTAACATCTCTAACTTCTTCCAGTTCTGACGAAAGATCATCAACCTGAAACTCTGGCGGAGTTTTCCCTACCTGGGCGGGTCTGGTGCGGGCGGCCGCCATGGCGGGTCTCGACCCCGCTGCCGGCTCCATCCCGCTCCACAGAACGACTTTATGTTAATGGGGCCTATTAAGCCCGCCCTGCACGTTACCCGGCCCAATTAAATGGAGCGGGTCTGGTGACATCATCGATGATGCATTTTCAGCCAGGATATTTAAAGGAGCCATGGCCATATTGCATTTGAAGGTTCATCTAGGAGTGTGCAGGCAGCACACTGAAGGTTTTCATTGCTCCAAGCAGTTGGAGAGATGGCTGCACAGAGGCAGAGGGCTGTACCCAGGTTCTCCGATGACTCCCTCCATATGCTTGTGGAGGGAGTCAGAGCATGCAGGGAGGTCCTCTTCCCTGCTGATGGGAGGAAGAGACCTCCCCAGCAGAGCAAAGGAGCCTGGCTCCAAATAGCAGAGGAGGTGAATAGCCGGGATGTCGTCAGGAGGACCTAGGTGCAGTGCCATAAATGCTTCAACGATCTCGTTAGATCAGGAAAGGTGAGTACAAAGCCTCACTCACCTTCATCCTGCTGTGCCTCTCATCACATCTCCATCACTCTGCCTTCCCAACCCTTCTCCTGCACATCATTACTCACACCAACATACCTTGCACCTCCACCCATCCCTCCCTCTCTATCTACATTATCACATCTCCATCTTACTAGACACCCCTCACACTCACCCTCATCCTAATGCAGTCATACCAACTAACAACACACATGGAGTCACTTGGAATTGCCACCCCACTCCATCATAGTCACCGTCTACAGATGTAACCCATCCATTCCTTATACTCATTCCATCACTCTTACTCAACCTTCTCTTCTTTCCCACCTTGCAGGAAAAGGGAGAGGGACAGAACCGGCGGTGGAACCCCATCAATGGCCACCCTGACCACAGCAGAGGAGGCTGCCTTAGAGCTGGCGGGAATCGCCGAGCACCTGGAGGTGGGAGACGGAGAGAGGGGGAGATCTCAGCAATCTGGTGACAGAATTACATCTCATACAGCTACATGGCATACATCAGTCACTCATATGGGGGCTGATGTCAGCAGCTACTGAATGGTCATTATGTGCATAATGGTTTCTGTACCCAATCTACATATGACATATCTAACTCATCTCTTTACTCTCCCACAGGTCCATCAAGAGCCCCCACCACTGTCCAGGCGCAAGAGGAAGACGACTCTTCAGAAAAGCCTCCAGCCTCTGAAGGCGCACCATCACCAAACAGAAGTGCACCCAGCACCAGCGCAGATACTCACACCTTGGTGGGTCCCTCGCGAGATAGAGTAGTGTTGTCACCTGGTGTGTCACAAATCACAACCGAGCAACAGCAGATGGTGGAGACAAGGACAGCAGTGGAGACTTTTCGTTGGAGGGCACAGGACTCTCCCAGCTCTGCTCAGCTGCATGCAGATGCTGAGCCTCGGGGGCCATTCTGGAGCTGCAGGAACAAGTGCAGGAGGCTCTGACAGGTTTTGCAAGCGCGATGACTGCCAGTGTTCAGAGAATGGAGGAGTCCATCTCCAACATGAGCACCACCATGTCGCAGGTGATGGCGACTGTAAGCTCTTCCATGGAAAGGATGGCCACCTGCATGGAGCAGCTAATGCGCCACTTAAAGGAGCACATGCTATCTATGCAGAATAGATGGCAATCTAAGGAGGATAGATGGCTATCTATGGACAATAGATAGGTATCTATGGAGAATAGATGGTAGAGGCTCATAGCCGTCCTCTCTAGGAGGGATGTCAGTGTAGAAGTAGGTCCTCATAGCCCCACTGATGTGCAGTAAGGTGCTCTCCAGCTCCTTGCTAGCAAGAAAGTGCAGGTGGCCCATGATAGGGATGATGGTGAGAGGGGACATGGAAGTAGGGGCTCCTCTCAAAGTGCTCACACTTCTCCCCCATTGCCACCTCCTCAGGCAGAGCGCCAGATGCCTCCCTGGACAGCGATGGCCAAGTCTGCCCCTGCACATTCGCAGGAGGAGCAGACTTTGGCGGGGCCATCACAGGCTCCAAAACCCAGAGGACGACCGCCAAAAGTGTCTAAGCAGTCACAGCAGGGAAGTGAGGAGGCTGCCTCGACCTCTGCTGAAGCCACAGGGGTAGCACCACGTAGATGCACGCGTAAGAGCAAGATGCCACACAAGTAGATTCACAAGGGTGATGTGAAGTTTCCATTTATTTAATGTGAACCATAAATTTATTTCTTTTCAAAACTTTCCGGACAAATTTGTGTGTACCATTGGAAGTGGCTTAGTTAGATGGAGTGAAGGGTCAGACATAACTTTACCTCCAGCAATGGTGGTGACTGTGACTGTGAAAGGAATGAATTGGTCATTGTAGGGATGCTTAATGGTGTGGCTGTTGGGTGTTGCCAACCTGGCGAAGCATGTGGCAGCCAAATGGGTGGACTACGTAAAGTTAAGTATCTGGCCATGATGAGGCCAGCCCTGGCTTCCCGGGCAGCAGTGTGCTCGAGTGTTGATGGGATCTGCACCGCAGGCTCCTCCAGCTCCTGCTCCTCCTCATCTTCCAGCTGATGCTCCTCCTCCGAAGAGGCTGTGCGCTCAGTGCCTTGCTCCTCATGCAGCGCTAATCCTCGCTGCTGCGCTATGTTGTGCAAGGTGCAGTAGAACATGATGATTCTGGAGACCCTGGCTGGTGTGTACTGAAGGGCTCCTCCAGATCTGTCAAGACATCTGAAGAGCATTTTCAGCATGCCTATTGTCTGCTCTATGTCACATCTGGTGGAAATGTGGCTTTCCTTATATCTCTCCTCGGCCTCAGTACTTGGCCTCCTCAAGGGTGCTTTGAGCCATGTCTTCAGTGGATAGGCCTTGTCTCCAAGCAGACAGCCGGATAGGCTGTTTGGAGGAGCGAAGAGCTGAGGGAGGGTGGACTGGTGAACAACGAAAGAGTTATGGCAGCTGCCAGGGAATTTGGCGCACACATGCATGATGATCTTCCTATGGTTGCAGACCCACTGCACATTGAGTGAGTGGAAGCCCTTGCAGTTGACAAAGACTCCTGGGTGATGATGGGGTGCCCTGATGGCCACATGTGTGTAGTCAATGACTCCCTGCACCCGTGGGAAGCCAGCCAGAGTGGCAAAGCCGAGGGCCGCTCTGTAGCACTAGCTTCATCAGTGTCAAAGTTGATATAATTGGCTGACTTGTCAAAGAGGGCATCAGTGACCTGTGTGATGCATCTGTGGGTGGCCAACTGCGAGATGCCGCATATGTCTGCTGCAGATCCCTGGAAGGAGCCTGAAGTGAAGAAGTTTAGGGCACTGGTGACTTTGACAGCCACTGGTATGGCATGTCCACCCGCTCCTCTGGGCTGCAGGTCTTCCTCCAGCAATGTGCAAATGTCTGCGACGACCTGGCACGATAACCTGAGCCTCCTTTGGCACTGCTGCTCAGCCATGTTGAGGAAGCTCACCCTCTGCCTGTATACCCTGTGTTGGGGGTATCGCCTTCGGCGCGGTGCAGCCCTGTGCTGATGCCTTCAGTCCTGTGGAGCATCAGGGCGTTGAGGAGAAGGTTGGTGGTGTTGTTGTTGGTGCTACTGGTGTGCCTGGTGCTGCTAGTGTTGGGGCTCATCGTGATCCGATTCTGAGGACCAAGGTGAGACAGTATAAACGGCATCCATGCTGATGGACGAGATGGCAGGTGAAGTAGAGTTGACAGAAGCAAGCTGTCAGTGGTGAGAGAGGTTCTTCCAATGAAGTGAGACTGGGTGGAGACTTTGCTGGAAAGACTTGCAGCCGGCAGAAAGCTCAATCTGTGTTGGGAATGCAGTCAGCAACAGCTTCTGCCTGAGAAAAGTGATCAGCTGTCAGGTGGGAGCTTTTAAATTACATTTGATGCTGTCAACTAATCAGCTGGAGCAATGGCCATTCAACTCCTGCCTCAAATTGACAGACGTGGTTCCCAAGCTGTGTGAATCCCGTGGCCTTGCAGGGAAATTTAAAATGTAGGGGGAAAAAGGTTCTTAAGTATTTGTAAACAAGCTGATAATGTTTTCAATTAGGTCGCCCACCTCTGCCGGTCGGGTTGTTGCCGCACCGGCAAATACGCCCGAGGGAAAGGTACGAGGGGGCGGGATGACAGCGGGTTCCCGACCCGCTCTCACTTTTTCAAATTTCCCACCCGACCCACCTCCACTCCCGCCCACTACCACTCCGGAAAACTCTGTTTTTCTCTCTCCACAGATGCTACCTGACCTGTTGAGTATTTCAAGTATTTTCTGTTTTTATTATGGAAAGAGTGCACCGTTTATGTGTTTGGATTTTATATTCTAGAAAAAAATAAACTTTGTATAGCTTGGAAAGTTAATAAGAAAATCTGCAAGATAGTAGCTTGAATCCATAATTCTGGAATCCTTTTGAAAAATTCAAATATTTTAAACAATATTTTTAACTTCAGATAGATTACTGAAATATTGTAATTCAGTTTGTCAAAATACACTTATAGTAAACTACTAATCGTCTTCATTATTTAGCATTTCTTATTCATCATCAAGTATTTTAAACATTAAAGAATAATGTTACAGTGAGATAGATTATGTTGTCTGAGCAGGAAATTGTTAATATAGTGCTGTATATATAAGGAAGAGATATAACATTAATTATATAATAAAAACAGAATGTTGCTCGTGGAAGCATATCACTTTTTAAAGACAAGAGCTTTTTGTGCTGTACTCAGCCTGTAAATTGTCCACTGCAATCGATTGGTCTCTGGTTTGCATAGGCATGTATTATTCAAATGAACACATTCAGTTGGCATATACATTGCAAGAAAAAAGGACCAGAAATTGCTGAAAAAATAACGGACACCGTTATTAATGTGCAAATCGGCCAGCAAGTTCAGGGGATTAAGAGATGCGCGATTAAGTGAGTTGCGAATCTCAAGAACTTTCTGTCAATTTACACCGCCCGTCAATTGCTTCGCACAAACAGCATCGCGTCCTTACCCTCCCCATTATTTTTAAGAATTTGCTGATTTATCACATTAATTACCCATTAAACTCGCCACTGAATTTTAAGTCTAGTAATTAACAGCGCAAGTACCCTTTTAACAATGTGATAATTGTTAATGACTGCCAATCAACCTCTCTGGCCCAGAAAGTGAACAATTTAAACACTGGAGTCTCATTCCTTCAGGTAGTGAATTGTTGTTGGAGATTTTTAAAATGTCAAATTTTAAATGTTAGATTTTTTTTCTTACTTTTCCTTTCTGTCTTTTTTTCTCTCTTTATCCAGTCTTTCCTCTCTTTATTTCTCTTTCTATATCTGATTTGACTCTAATTCTCCTACTCTGATTCACCCTCCTTCTCAGTTGTTCCCCTGTTTATTTCTCAGTCCTTAAATCTCATTGGTTAAGGAGACAGACCCGCCATTCACTAAGATCCCAGATGCCCTGTTACCCTCACCACGCCATCATCAGCTCGCATTTCCAGCAAGTTAGGGCACAAAAACATTTTGAGCTGAAGGGTGCAGGAAAAAGTCTAACTAACAGCATACGCCATGAGATGCCCTGCTGTAACAAGTTCTGAACCATTGTTTCTTAAGAAACAATAATATCTCATGTTGATCATTTCCTAAGAAACACCCCTATCCCATGATGATCTCCAAGAAGGCAGTTCACGATGTGTTAATTTGTTTCTGACTACAATGGCTTTTATTTTAGCTATAGAATCATATGTTCCAATATGATTCTGTAGCTGCCTCAGTGCCCCTGGGCTAAGAGTTCCTGCCCCTGATCATTATCATTATCCGCTACTAGAAAGTGCATGTGTTGACATTGTCTAAGGGCAATATCAGGCTTGGTTGTGATGCATAGGAACAGGTGTAGGCCATTCAGCCGCTCGAGCCTGTTCCTCGCCATTCAATAAAATCATGGCTGATCTGTATCATCTCCATTTAGAATCAATGGGCTTGATTTTGCCAGGCCTGAGGAGGCGGGATTGGAGGCGTGTGAGGTGTTAAAATCCCAAAAAAAATGTGCGGGCCTGATCCTGCCTCCATCCCACATCCGAGCAATTTTCCCAGAATCAGGGTTTCAGACACCGTTTACATCCTGCCTCCAAAAGGCGGGATAGGCCCTTAAGGCCCTTAACAACCACTTAATTGCCTCTATAATCCAATTTTGAGAGGCCTTTCTGATTTTTAGACATTTCCCCCATCCTACAAGCCTCCTCTGGAACACGCCAGGTAATCCTGGTGGCCTCACAAGTGGATTGCTTACTCACAGCTGCAGCTCCACCATTAAAAAGGAGTTTTCAGCAATCATCATTTGCAGGTGGCAGAACTTTGTTGTCTCAGGTCTGGGGGATCTTTTAGCAGGCTTACTCATTGTTGTGGAAGTTTGGAGCCTGAGACCCATCTCCAGTGTGACCTCCTGGGAAACCCCTCTCCCCACCTTGACAGAGCGCTTCCTCAACTGAGGTATATACCAGCAGCATGGGAACCATTTATTTCCTTTCCTCCTGGACATCAGATTTGGACGAAGACCAGCCGTGGCAGCAGCAGAACCCTGAACAACAGCACCACCAGCAGCAGCAGCATCAACAGGAGTGCCAAGCTGCTCCACACCCACCTGAAGCTGCACAGGCCAGAAGGCGCCAGAGCGCGACCACATTGCTGCCCGGGATGCAAGGGATGCACTCATGTTGGCCAGATTTGCTTAGCCTGCACAATCAAACACTTTTGTCTCACATCTTCTTACCAGAGCATCGACAATGGACAAGAACCTGCGGATTTCTATTACTCTGACCACCATACTGACAATTGCAAGTCGCCCTAAGCCCTCAATGTGAAAGTCCCATTTGCGAAATGACACAGGCCACAACTTCAGCAGTTTGCCATCAAATCTGTTTATGATACCATGACAAGGATGGCTGGTCCAAATACAATACATCACAGCACCCAAGTGACTACCCTTATGACTACTTGTTGCATTATCTTCCCCTGTGGCGTCAGCAGATGTGGAGGCCCCTTGCTCAATTTCTTGCTGCTCCTGTCTTGACGCCTTTGGCGGGCTTCCTCTGGGGTTGCGAACCTGTGAGGGCTCAGCATCAGTCTGTTGCTCCTGCGGCTGTGCAGGGGCTGAGACGCTCATCTCAGTTGGGTTAGGACTCTGGTGGGGCTCTGACCGAGGGCTTTGCAGTAGCATGGTCGTGTGAGCGCTTGGAGAGGAGCCCCCACTTCCTTGTTGTCTGCCACCTACATCCCTCTCATGGGTCAGCCCCACTTCAGAGCTAGCAAGTGGCTTGACAGCACCTTGCTGCACTTCAGGGGGCCATGAGGACCCGTTTCTGCACTGAAAGTCCTACTCCAGAGGACTTCCATGAAGGTCTGGTTTCTCTGCTCAATAGCTGACCATCGCTCCTCAAGAGATGTCATTCTATTCTGAACAATGACCATGTTTTCAAGACCCTGGCAACTAAGCTCCTCCATGGCCGTAGCCATCCTCTCCTCTACCGTAGCCATCCTCTCCTCTACGGTAGCCAGCCTTACCACGGAGTTAGCCATCCTTTCCATGGAGGTTGCCATCCTTTCCGCGGTGATGCGTTCATGCGCCAATGCCTCCACAAAGGCTCTGCTCATGTTCGCAGCGACCCTGGAGACAAAACCTGCCAGAGACTCCTGCACCTGTTCCTGGGAGTTCCAGCACCGCTCTCCTTCTGGATGGACCCGGAGGCACAGGGTCGACATGCAGCTGAGCCGAGCTGGCAGAGTCCTGCGCCCTTCGATGAGGACTCTCCACTACTGTCCCTGTCTCCACCATCTGCTGATGCTCACTTGTGAGCTGTGATACACCAGGTGCCAACACTACTCCATCTCGCGAAGGTCCCACCGAGGTGTGAGTGTCTGCGCTGGTGCTGGGTGCGCTGAATTCTGCTGACGCTGCGCCCTCAGAGGTTGCAGCTTCCTCTGAGGAGTCTGGAAGCTCAGGCTCTTCTTCCTGGACAGTGGGGACGGGGGCTTTCGATGGTCCTGTGGGGGAGTAAGGGAAAGAGTTAGAGATATGAGGTCAAGGTTACATGCACATTGAATAGTGCAGATGATCATAAGTCAATCTGTTAGAGCATCAGATTCACTATCAGTGACTCATGCAATGTCAATGAGAGAGATGCCAAACTATTCTGTCACCAGCTTGCTGTGATGCGCCCGTCTGTCCGTCCCCCACTTGGGAATCCTCCTCGATATAGGCGATTTCCACGGCCGCCGCCTCCCAGGCGGTGAGCTGGGCTACTGAGGGTGGCCCTCCTCCTGTCATGGCTCTTTCCCTCTTATTGTGGGCTCTCTTTTCCTGCAATGAGGGACACAAGTGGAGTTTGAGTGAGAATGAAGAAGTGAGTGTAGAGAATGCATAGCATAGATGCATAGAAGGAGACAAAGGGCCCTCCCTGTGTGTTGTAAGTTGTTGTTGTTGTTGCATCACCGTGATAGGGAGTGTGAGGGCTACATGGTAGAATAGTTAAGTAAATGTGACCATAGAGAGAGAGGGAGTGGGTAAGGGTGCAGGGATGTAAGTGTCAAATGGGATGTGGAGGAAGAGGTTAGCAAAGCAGAGTGCTGGTGAGGAGAGGCAATGGGGATCAGATGGAGGGTGATGGGAAAGTCATACTCACTTTTCCTGTGCGGAGAAGGTCATGAAACCTCTTCCTGCATTGCAGCCAGGTTCTGCGGCTCATTGATATGGAGTTGACCTCCTGGGCCACTTGCAGCCACACAGTTTTAGTCTGCTGGGGTGGCGTTTTTCTTCCTGAGGAAGGGAAGAGCACCTCCTTATTGGATCTTGCTCCCCCCCACCAGAGCTTGGAGGGAGGGTTCATCGAAGCGTGGAGCACACGTTTGACTGCTGGTGGACATAGTCGATCACTGAATTCCTTACTACAATCACCATAAAGTTTGCCGTCTCCAGAAGAAGCAAGACTGCTTGCAGGCCTTAAATCCAGCAGCATTGATGACGTCATCGGAGGCGACTTTCTGTATGAAAAGACCCATTGGGCCAGGGGTTCCCACACGCTGGAAATCAATTGCCCAATTCGGGCAAAATCGCACTTTTTCCCCACTTCACTTCGGAGTCGGGGTCCTGACACGAATGCCACCTGACACGCCCCAGCCCGCCCACACTGGCAAAATTGAGCCCATAGAATCACATAGCACAGTAGGAGTCCATTTGGCCCATCGTGCCTGTGCCAGCTCTTTGAAAGAGCAATCCAATTAGTCCCACTGCCCTGCTCTTTCCCCAATGGCCCTGCAAATTTTTCCTTTTCAAATATATATCCAGTTCCCTTTTGAAAGTTACTATTGAATCTGCTTCCACCACCGTTTCAAGTAGTACATTCCAGATCATAACAAGGTACTGCGTAAAAAAAATTCTCCTCATCTCCCCTCTGGTTCTTTTGCCAATTACCTTAAATCTGTGCCCTGGTTACTGATCTTCCTGCCCGTGGAAAGGGTAATTAGGCTATTAAGTACTAGTTCCTTCCTGCCAGTTTCTCCTTATTTACTCTATCAAAACCTTTCACTTACCCACCTTGGTTCCATATCCCTTAATACCCTTACCTAACAAAATCTATTAATCGCAGTTTTGACATTTTCAACTGACCTAGCCTCAACAGCTTTTTGGGGGACAGTGTTCCAAATTTCCACTACCTTTGTGTGAAGAACTGCTTCCTGACATCACCCCTGAATGGCTTAACTCTAATTGTAAGGTTATGCCCCATTGTTTTGAACTCCCCCCCCCGCCCACTAGAGGAAATAGTTTCCCTCTATCTATCCTATCAAATCCTTTCAGCATCTTAAACACCTCAATTGGATCACCCTTTAATCTTCTATACTCAAGTGAATTCAAGCCTCGTCTAAGCAACCTGTCCTCATAATTTAATCCTTTTAGTCCTGGTATCTTTCTGGTGAATCTGCGCTGCACCCCCTCCAAGGCCAATATGTCCTTCCTGAGGTGCGGTGCCCAGAACTAAACGCAGTACGTCAGTACGATGCCTCCCATGGTGGGCTAGCATGTCAGCCAAAACTGTATAGGCTTCTGAATTAAATGCACAGCTTTTCATAAATTATATTTGGAACCCTTTCATCATATTGAACTACATTTTCCAGATCATTTAAGTGCAATTTTGTTTTATTTATCAATAAATTGAGTTATGTCAAGGATGCTTGTGTCACATGTTTTTGTGTTGTTGCAGGTAACCCAGAAATGGTTGGTTTGTTGTTTGTATCCAGCGTCTGCATCGGCTTGATCTTCACACTGTGTGCAATAGTGATTCGAGTGTCCTGCAGACCAGACCTACAAAAAATTTGCCACACGAACTCTGTTGATAGGAAAGTGGACTGTTGCCAGGATGAGGGTAATAATGAGGGCAACAACAATGATGGTGAAGATGAAAGTAGTGATGATGATGATGAAGAAAGTTCCTCGGATTTTACTTTTGAAGGATTAACAAAACTTTATGGGACTGCAGGATCCAACAGTGCAGAAGCAGCAGAAATAGCTGAGAGGATAGAACGTCGAGACAGGATAATACAGGAAATCTGGATGAATGGAGGTTCAGAACTGCCTGTCATAAGGAATCTTAACCAGTATTACTGATAGCTGAGGATATCAAAAGTCATCAGTGTAGATGCATTGGCAATTTGCTATGGTGAACATGTCACAACATAGCGTTTATTATAACTACAAAGTTCTTTTTATTTTTATTTCTATTGATCTCTATTTAGTTACAAGTTCCTTCTATGAAGGAAATTGATTTATGTAAAATGTGTTCAGTGAAGTCACAAACGAATATTACTTTTAACAGGGTGAAATCTTTTGGCCAGACCGCAGCTTCAGGGAAAGCACTGTGAACAAATTATTGATTCATCTAGTTTACAGTAAATTTAAAATTTGCAAAAAGCACTGCAAATCAAAACATCTCAGTATTGGATCAGGTTAGTCATTCATCATAACCATTCTAAAACTGGGATGTATTCCACCTTTGACCAGATCAGATTCCTTAGGTTTATTGGTGTCCATTTTACTCATAGTCTGAATAAAAACAAAAAGATAAAGGACCAGAGAATGGTTTCAGTGTACCATGACCTTACAATGAATACAATCTTTCTGCTAAAAATATTGTTATGGTCATAGGAAATTATCATTGAACACTTTGAATATAACTAATTGCATAAAGGCAGCAATGTAAATATTGATTCTTCCGGTCTATTTCTTTTGTATAGAAATGCCACTTTTCTTTTCACTAGCTGAGACTTGATGATAATACCTTGTTTGAGGAGCTGAGACACCTGTTGACGTTTAAATATCACATTATCCCCATTGCATGTCACGTTGTGTTGTTCTACAAAGTGCAGATACTGCTAAAGGTGGTTTTAAGGAATATACTAGCAGTCAAAACCTATCTTTTGTTTAAAAAAAAAATGAATTTAACAAATTGGGAGTATTAGCTACCAAATGGCATATGGAAAAATCTGCCCAGCATTTTCTGCTGTATCATCCAGCACAAATGGAAAATTAAGATATAAAATCAGCAGTCAAATGTATTTATTACAATCTTGTACTTCAGTTGCTGGAAGGAAATCAGTCGAACTGTGTAAATGACCTTTTACCCCGGGTCTGCACAAGCAGGAAGCTGTGGAAGATGGCTTTAAGACACGAGATGCTGCAGTAGCCAAAATTTTCTTCAGTAGCTGTTAAAGATCGTGCCAAGCAATATTTAAGAAATGTCTACCATTGAAAAGCAACACTACAGCTATTGAAAGTGCAAAGGGATCTGCAATGTACAGCTAGGTAAAAAAATGGTGAATAATATTGTTATGAGCAAATGAGGAATGGCCCTAATTCCTGAGAGCTTCTCTGACTCTGAGCAGTGTTGCACTGTTTTATCAAGCCCTATTTGTTACTTGGCTATTATCATCAAATTATTGTGTAATATGCATTGCAGTAATATATATGCAGCTCCTTTAAAGCATTTGGGCCATAATTATTTGCTTTTCATAAGTTAAGCACAATCATGTTTGGTGAAGATTTTGCGAAGTGTTACTGTAATATTCTCATCAGTTTATGTGTAGTGCAAGGTAAATTAAGCCAAATATTTTCTTTGTATCAGCACAGATCTATCCACTCCTTTGTAGTCAATACAACAGGTTGCCATTATGATTCTAGAGGCAGTTAAGAGCTGTCAGCACACCAGGAAGAAGTTGCTGTACAAACAGAAGGGGTATAGCCCATGTGGGTTACAGTTCCTTAAGGGTACCATTAACTCCCAAACCCGCGACCTCTTCCACCTAGAAGGACAAGGGCAGCAGGCGCATGGGAACACCACCACCTCCAAGTTACCCTCCAAGTTACACACCATCCTGACTTGGAAATATATCACCGTTCCTTCATCGTCGCTGGGTAAAAATCCTGGAACTCCCTCCCTAACAGCACTGGGGGAGTACCTTTACCACACGGACTGCAGTGGTTCAAGAAGGCGGCTCACCACCACCTTCTCAAGGGCAATTAGGGATGGGCAAAAAATGCTGGGCTTGCCAGCGACGCCCACATCCCATGAACAAATTTTTAAAAAGGTGGTAGGGGGACATATCTTGTACCGAAGCATTCTCCACATAATCAGCAGCTTATCTAAGATTTATCGCTAAAGTACCATAATTCATTATGCCGCACACACAATGCAGAAGGCTCTTTAGGGTTGTCAAAAATATATTTAAATGAGGTGCCATCCCCATAATATGACTAAAGTGCCTGAGTAGCAATCCAGTCGCACGACACTCATTTGAAATGGACGCTGAATAGGTGGACCTATATAAAAGAATAATAAACTTACTGGCTGGCTCTTCCCCCTTTATTTTTTACACTTCTTCCTTCATTGGAAAAATTGTTGGTGCTCTAAGGGCAGCTGGCAGCCTTCTATTGGCCTTCTATTGGCTGCTGGTACCTGAAATTCTAGCCTCAGTGGTCCCAGCATGTCATGATTGAATTAGCCGCCCTTGTGTTATTAGGTGAGATCGGCGTATTTGCGGAAGGCGCATGCAGCATGTAGGGGACTTGCTGCGCTGGGACCACATTATTGGCTCATTGATTCCTAGGTCAGTTGGGTTAGCAGTTGATGCAACACAAAAACACTTTTGAGACAAACAGGCATCACCTCCTCTTGAATCATTATCATATTTAGTAAACAACAGAAAAACAGGTAAAATTTCATAAATTTCAGATCTTAATATTTTCCAAGAAGCTGTTGAATATATGAAATGATAAAGTGGCGAGGATATTATAATTGTTTAATTCTGAGTCTGCACATAACACTTTCAGCAGAACATGACAGTTAACAAGCTGATATTCTTTACTTTTTTAATAGGATTTTATTGAGGAGGTAATGACACTAATACAGCAAGACAATAAATAGCCAGGATTATAATTGAGACAGATACTAATTTTATTTGCAGCTGGGTGAGAACAAATATATTAGAACAAGAAATACAAGGGGATAATTGCATTATTCTTCCAAACTGTCAACATTCATTAAAAATACAAAACAGTGAATAAAGTAAGTAATGCCAGCTTTGACCTCCGGTTATACCACTCCAGTGACATCCACTGAGCCCTCATTAAATTCTAAATAGGCTTAACTTCATTATATTAGAATTTTGGGGAATTTAGGATTCTGCAACAGTGCCACATTCAACCTCCAACTCCTCAACTTTGGAAGAGTTTAGGAATTCAGGTGAACGTGGCACAGCACTAGAGTTAAATATATCGATTCCACATATTATTTGTGTTTTTTTTTGTCTTTTGCAATGTGAGAATGAAATCTTTGCCCACTGTATGCATTGCTAAACCAAAGGGATATTCCATTCCCCTTGGATTGATACAGACACCAAGGCCAGGATTTTGCTCACCTCAGCGGGTCCGGAACTGGCGGTGTCGGTGGCGGGTCGCGGCCCCGCCGCTGGCTCCATCCCGCTGTCTAAAATGAATTTACGTTGATGGGCTTGTTAAGCCTGCCCAGCGCATTTCCCAGGCCAATTAGAGGAAGCGGGTCTGGTGACGTTGTTCATGACGCGTCATCAGACGGTTTCCTTAAAGGGGCCATGGCCAACTTTTTTTTGACATTTGTGCTGTCAGTGTTCTACAGCATTGAAGTGCAGCAAACACTGACAATGACTGCACAGAGGTGCAGGGCTGCACCCAGGTTCTCCCATGACTCCATCCATATGCTTATGGATGGATGGAGTCAGAGCACGCAGGGAGGTCCTCTTCCCTTCCGATGGGTGGAAGAGACCTCCCTAGGAGACCAAAACAGCCTGGTTGCATATTGCACAGGAGGGCACAAGGAGGGATGTGGTCAGGAGGACCTGGGTGCAGTGCCACAAATGCTTCAATGATCTCATTAAATCTCGAAGCATTAGTACAAAGCCACACTCAACCTTATCCTGCTGTGCCTCTCATCACATTCCCATCACTCTGCCTTCCCTACCCTACTCCTGCACATCCTCACTCACACCAACTTACCTTGCACCTCCACCCATCCCTCTCTATCTACATTATCACATCCCCATCTCCCTAGCCACCCCTCATATTCACCCTCATCCTAGTGCAATCATACCAACTAACAACACACAAGGGTAGCCACTTGGGTGTTTCATGCAATGTTTATGAAAAGTTTCTATTAATGTTCTGTCAAACATTGAAATCTTTATTTTCAACACTTTCTGATCTTGGACAGATTTGTGTGCAACTTAGTGAGTTGCAGTGAATGGTGAGACATAACGGTACCCTCTCGCAATGGTGATGAGTGTGAAAGGAATGGCTTGGGCATTGTAGGGATGCTTTATGGTGTTGGTGTGGGGTGGTGCCAACCTGGCGCATCATGTGGCAACCAGGGTGTACAGCGTAAAGTTAAGTAAATCTGGCCATGATGAGGCCATCCCTGGCCTCCCGGGCAGCAATGTGGTCGGGTGCTGATGCCCTGGGTCCTGTGCAGCATCAGTTGATTGTGGAGAAGGTTGGTGGTGTTGTTGGTGCTGCTGGTGTTGGGGCTCATCGTGGTCCAATTCTGAGGACCAAGGTGAGACAGTATAAACGGCACCCATGTTGATGGAATAGAGGGCAGTTGAAGTACAGATGACAGAAGCGATCTGTCAATGGTGAGAGAGGTAATGAGGTGTGACTGGATGGAGACTTGTGGAAAGACTTGCAGCATGCTGAATCTGTTGTGGAAATGCAGTGAGGAACAGTTTGTGGCTGAGGAAAGTGATCTCTGTCAGGTGGGAGCTTTTACTGTACATTTGAAGCTGTCAAATAATCAGCTGGAGCAATGGCCACTGAACTCCCGCCTCAGGTTGACAGACGTGGTCACTGAACAGTGTGGTTCCCGTGGCCATGAAGTTAAAGTTAAAAAGTAAGGTAAAAAAGCCTGTTAAGGGTCTGGTAAGTACATTATAATTAGTTTAATTGGGTCACCCGTCGCTGCCTGTTGGGTCTGCTCAGCGCTGACAGACCCGACATTGGGAAAGGCGCGTGGTGGTGGGTTGACAGCGGGTTCCCGACCTGCTGACACCTCAGAAAATTCCGGCCCAAGGCAGGGAATTTTCCCGGAGCTCCCTAAACAGGGTTTCTGCTGCACTTGCAGCAAAGTTACAGTGGCAAAGTGAGAGCATCTCTGGGGAATTTCCCAGCCCAAATGTTAGATCCATTGCATTCCTCAGTTTCTAGATATTTCTAGGTTTTCCTAATAGACCATGAGGTCCCACGTCTGGTCTCTTGTTGGTGCTGGGATGAGTATTGTACAATGGGGAGTTGCAGTGAGGATGGAGAATTCGTGTTTTGATTGCTATCCAGCATTTTTTACTAGATGTACAAGCGTGTGGACTTCAGATGAGAACAAGATAATCTTGCCACAAGCGAACATCTGCTGACATTCACAGTCAAGGCTCACACATGAAGAAGAGACATTTGGGCAATGTACTGTACAATGGCCAGTGCCCATAAAATCAGCAAAGAGTTGCTGCCTTCAGAAGAGAAGGCAGAAAGAAAATTGGTGAGAAAACAAAAGTTTGTGTTGGTTTGTCCAAAATTAAATTACAGTTCCCTTCTCCAGGTCAGAGCTACCTAATTTTGGCATGTACCAAAATATTTCTGATACATACACAAAACCTAACGGCTCTGAGATTCCTGGGTTGTGAGAGGGTGTAAGTCGACCTTTGCAGGGCCAGGAATATCTGACCGGGCTGATTTACACTGGAGTTCTGCTGGACAAGCTCTCTGCAATAAATTCCGTTCAGTTTCATGGCGCACTGAAGAAGCACCTGCGCTCGCAATGACAGTAAGTGATGGAGTTAGGATAGGTTGACATCACCCACCCTAAATTCCAGAACTCAGCCTTCCCATTCACCTTTGAGAATGTGTGCCACTATTTAAGAGGTGCAGTTTGCCAGGGCCCGTTCATCAAAGCAGATGTACTTAGTTAAAGGGACACTGCTCAACTGAGAATGCTTGTGGAGACTTTTGGCCGTTTCTTCGTACTCACTGTAGATATTGCAAAATATTTTCACTGTCATACTCAGGAAGCCTTCTCCACAATCTACATTACCCTTGGAAAACATTCTACTTCAACACAGCTACTGAGCTAGAATCTGAAGACTGCACAATGAGCTTCCCACTGGGAATCCCACTTTACATGATCTATATGCTAGAAAATGGCTGAAAGAGCCCTACATGGAATACATTTGGAGAGTCTATAAGGCTGACATTGAAACTGGAAGAATTCGCACTGGTGCAATAAAGCTAGACTTCTGGGATAAGGTTTGAAAGGCATGTTGTTGTCATTTATATTATTCTGCATTTGGCCTATGCTGTACCTGAATTGGGAGCACTTGATCCTGATGCACACCATCCAGAATGGGAAGTGCTTTCCATTCGCAATGAATGATATCACCTTGCAATCAATAAGAAAACAAAATTACCAGAAAGTAGCTTCCCCATCTGACTGTAGTTGATAAAAAGGCTTAAACTTCACATATAGCAGTCCTTGTACAAGATGTCCATGGAGGTATAGTAAACCTTCAGTCATAATGTTTGCTACATTACAACAATGACTACACTTCAAAAGTACTTCATTGGCTGTAAATCACTTTAGGACGTCCTGAGGTCATGAAAGGTGCTATATCAGTGCAAGTCTTACTTTCTTAATGTGCTTTAAGGGAGCCACTCAAACATGGCATTATAGTGGAATGTGTGATACGGTGAAATTCCTGTTGATTCTTAATTCCAGTGCTGTTTGGAGTGCCTGTATTTGTATCTGCAATATGTCAAGTTTGAGTTAGTTTCATTATATTCTGGCTTAAAGAAATGGCATTGGCCGTATTTTGTTAATTAACATAAGAGCCTAGAAATTAAAGCCCTAAAATTTTAGCACATGAAAGCTAATATCACAGTGTAATTCCTAGGCTATGGTAATTACCAATTCAATTTATGCCATCTCCTTTTCTGCCAAATTCTCTATTTACATTGTGTAGTAATCTCAGTGGCACTCCAGAAGCCAACCCCATAGAAGACTTTTGAAACTGGGATGCTATTAACCTTTGTAACTGTCACATTACTGAAATCATTTCATGAAGAAACACCACTAGAGGCAATGGAAATAGAACAGATGTAATTGTATTTACAAATTGGTAAGAAAAATAGGGAGGTCACATATTACTTGGAAAATAAGAATCTAAAAAGGGTAGAAGAGCAAAGGGATCTCAGAGTACAAATACACAAATCACTTAAAGTATCGGCACTGGTTATAACAAGGCCATAAAAAAAGCAAACCAAGCACTAGGGTTTATTTCTAGAGGGATAGAATTGAAAAGTAGGGAAGTTATGCTAAAACTTGTATCGAACCTTGGTTAGACCACACTTGGAGTACTGCGTACAGTTCTGGTCGCCATATTATAAAAAGGATATAGAGGCACTGGAGAGGCTGCAGAGAAGATTTACAAGGATGATACCAGAAATGCGAGGGTATACATGTCAGGGCAGGATGAACAGGCTGGATCTCTTTTCTCTTGAAAAGAGAAGGCTGAGGGGTGACCTAATAGAGGTCTTTAAAATTATGAAAGGTTTTGATAGAGTAGATACAGAGAGTGTTTCCACTTGTGGGGAAGAGCATAACTAGAGGCCATCAATATAGTCGGGTGACTGTCTGTGTGGAGTTTGCACATTCTCCCCGTGTCTGCGTGGGTTTCCTCCGGGTGCTCCGGTTTCCTCCCACAGTCCAAAAATGTGCGGGTTAGGTTGATTTGGCTATGATAAATTGACCCTTAGTGTTAGGGGGGGATTAAATATGTGGGGTTACGGGGATAGGATGGGATATGTTAGGGGGAATTAAATACGTGGGGTTACGGGGATAGGGTGGGATATGTGTCGGTGCAGGCTCGATGGGGATTCTGTGTGAGATAGCAGGGACAGGGTACTGGATTTGGATGATCAGCCATGATCGTATTGAATGGTGGAGCAGGCTCGACGGGCCGAATGGCCTACTCCTGCTCCTAGTTTCTATGTTTCTATGTCTATAGTAACCAAGAAATCCAATAGGGAATTCAGAAGAAACTTCTTTACCCAAAGAGTGGTGAGAATGTGGAACTCGCTACCACAGGGAGTGGTTGAAGCGAATAGTATAGATGAATTTAAGGGGCGGTTAGATAAGCATCTGAGGGAGAAGGGAATAGAGGGTTATACTGATAGAGTTAGATGAGGAAAGACGGGGGGAGGCTCAAGTGAAGCATAAACACCGACATGGACTGGTTGGGCCAACTGGCCTGTTTCTGTGCTGTATATCCTATGTAATGTAATGTAAACAGGAACGGAAGTAAGCCAATCAGCCCTTCAAGCAGGTTTTGCTATTCAGTTAGATCATGGCTGATCTGTATCTCAACTCCATTTACCTGCCTTGGTTCCATATCTCTTAATCCCTTACCTAATGTAAATCTATCAAGCTCAGTTTTGAAATTTTCAATTGACCTAGCCTCAACAACTTTTTTGGGGGCAAGAGTTCCAGATTTCCGCCACCCTTTGAAATATAACCCTTTTAGCCTCGGTATCATTCTGGTGAATCTGCGCCACACCCCTTCCCAGGCCAATATATCCTTCCTGAGATGCGGTGCCCAGAACTGAACGCAGTACTCCAGATGCGGTCTAACCAGAGATTTGTACAAATATAGCATAAATTCCATCCCTTTGTGTTCCAATCCCCTCGAGATAAAGGCTAACATTATATTAGCCTTTTTAATTATTTTTGCACCTGTTCACTAGCTTTTAGTGATTTTTGTACATCACCCATAAATCTCTCTGTTCCTCCACAGTTCCTAGCTTTTTACCACTTCGTAAATACTCAAAGAACGGTCTGGATACGTCTGGTGGTGCCTTGCAGTATGCACCAAGAACTGTCTCATGAATTGTGATAGCATGTTGTGTGCTTTACAACTTTGCAATTAGGAAAGGGCTGATGGTAGATGTCACACAGGATGCCAGAGTGCCTGATAATGACACTGCTGATGATGTAGACCCGGCCCGTGAAGAACAGGAAGTAGATGCAGTGGCAACAGATGTTAGATACCTTCACAGATGAGTAGACTACTATTATTTGGAAGTCTCGGCACATCAAAGATCTATCTCCTCTCACCAAACTGTCCGTGGTCGAAGGAAAATTGTTGCTCCTCACAGCTAGCACTCACATCATAAGCCTCAACGTCAGCACATTACCTATTCCTCATTGTCATACAAGAGAACCAAAGACCAAATAGTTCTTATATCAAATATTTCACTGATTTATTACAACTGTTGACAAAAACATCATCCAATTCTGTCACCACGCATATCCTTTGTGGCTGTGTGAGCTCTTCTCTACCCTACTCTTAACACTTCTACGTACCATTCAAGGGCCTGGGGCCTGAGATGTAGATGGCTGCTGCAAAATATTATGAGACTCTTGGGATGGTGGTGACCTTTATCTCAGTGTTCCCCAGACCTGGGATGGACAAGCTGACTCTTCATCAGGGGTTCCTTAGCAGCCTGATCCTGCAAAAATGTAGGTTTCTGCAGGGAGCTGATGCAGTTCTCCTCTGTACTGCTGTCGTGAGGGGAAGCAACAAAGAGGCTCGCACACCTTCTTCGCCATTGATGCTGGAATACAATTCTGGTTACCAGTGATCAGTGGGAGAACAGACTTCAAGCAATCAGAAATATCCTTAAATCACTGAATATCTTTTAGCCCCTCCAAGATGCTGCCCTGTACACTTTGCAATCCTGTTGATATTGACTTCTCCAGATAGTCCCCCAAGACCTGCAATCCTTCATTCAGTGCCTGTACATTGAGTTGACTGACGTGCCTGGATCTCTCATGAAGTGCGGAAAGTTTTCAAATGCTTGTGCGGTTGCCATGACCTGCAATAAGTTATATCAAAGTCAATCAGTCTCCTTCGCTTAAATGGAAAATCCCTACTTATCATTTACTGGGACCTCTCATGACCAAAATAATGGTGCTACTGCTTTTGCTGTTCTCATGACACAGACCCACATATCACACCCTCATGGAAGCCTTCTCTAAAATGTGTGTCCCTTGAAGTAAAGTTATGGTTGCATTCAAGGTCGTAAGCTTTATCAGTACTTTCTTTTTATATGGAGCTAAATGAAATGTCTCTGGAAATGCAAGACCTTTATCACGTCAAGCTGGCCTTCCAGAATCAAAGCACTGAGAAAGGATGCCAACTGCTAACAGAAGACACCCCCCCTCCACTTTGACACCCCAGAAGCAGGCAGGATTTTCCTAAAGGATAGAAATATACCTACCGCTACTCAGATCTCACCACCTCCTCTTACCACACCCACAATGCCAACCAGAGGAAGAAAGAAATGCCCATACACCCTTCATGCATATCAGACCAGGACCTCACCATACTGTCCCTCCTCCAACTTGACTCCTCAACCTGCCATGTGTACATGCACTATTACAGGCTTCTACTCTATCCCAACCCCTTAGGAACTGCCAACATGCACCACTCCAACAGCCAGCACCAAGTGACCAAGACAGCTCCAGACCTCCAGAACAGACAGGCCACGCTTGCCTATCCAAACCCAGTGGCAGCAATAAGAAAAGTTAATGAACACCAAAGAAAATGCTAATCTGAGGATCCCGTCTCCTCCCCTTACTGTCAAAGTACAAATACAAGTGATAGAGGAGGCCAGCTGCAGACTGACTAGAGTGATACCAAATCCCCACTGGATAAAGGAAAGGGTGGGAATATAGAGGATGAGGGGATGGGGACAGCAGCCAGTGGCTCAAGCAGGAGGGGTAAAAGAATGGAGGAGGAAAGCACTGACTGGAGAAAAAGACCCCAAAATCAAACACTGCAAGTTAGCAGGGGAAGGAAAAAAAAGGCCAACCTTCTTTCAACTTGACAAATCAGCCCAGTGAGCTATCACATGCTACTGACCTTGCTTCATCCTCCCCCAGGGAAAGGCAGGTCCCAAATGTCTCCCCCATCCCTCACAGTAATGATATCCCCATAAGAACAAAATAGCACCTCAGCTCTGAACTTATATGACAGGTCCAGTAGAGTCCTGACATAAGTCTGGCGGGATTTACATGCTGGGACCCAGCCTTGAGCCGATGTTTCCAGGATGGCCTTCTGCGGGGCATAAGAGGGGTGAGGACTTCGTAACTTGGGAGTTCCTGCTTCTAGGCCCTCAGTCGAGATGCTGCATGTGACTGACACAGGTCTCACCAGGCATACCTGCATGATCCCAGCAGAAAGGTATCCAGGCTGGGCTCGGGGTCTGGACCACCAAAGATCCAGAAGCAAAAAAATGTTTGCGGTGGGTTTGAGGCTGTCTTCTTTGTCAGGGGACATCCAGATTCCTCTTCTGGAGGGGGATGGCCTGTTCATGGAGGCCCCTTCCCCTAACCCCATGAACTTTAATGGGTTAGTGGCAGAATTCCACAGTTGACACAATCCCAACGTAACTTCTGGAATCGCGTCCTCGTGGATTTTCAAGGCCCTCATTCAGGTTGTAAAGGTCGAATGAACCAGAAGATCAGATAAACTGCTGTATATTTTTACTGTGAGCAGCCTATTGCCATAGACTCTCTTTTGTAGACACGAGGGCCTTGAAATTCAACGGGGCTATTTACACTTGTGTTGCTTCCCTGAGCCCGGATCCTCTCCCAAGCTGCTCCTGTTGTAAACTATGGGGTCAGCGCATTTAAATATCCATCGGCAGTTTATTAGTACAAATCCCATGTAAAATGGGAGTGGTGTGGGTGCTTGGACATTAGGAGTGCAACCCTTAAAAAGCCAAGATTGGCTGAAGGTTGCAGCAGCAGGCTGGGAAGCAGCAGGTAAGTAGGGAAGTGTTTGCCACAGTCAGTTGACTGTCACATAGCTGTAACAGTATGCCTCGTGTGTGATTTTGTGCCACCTTTAAAGCATTTATTCAAGTGGAGGATGTGGCAGAGTCATCTGAAGAAGGGAGCTGGGCAATGCAGGAAAGAAAATTGTACATTTTCAATTAGTCCGGCCGCACCGACACTCCTGGATGAGGTTCAGCAAAGCAGAAGAAAACTTCTGGGTGCCCATAGGACCATACCAGAGAAAAATGTGGAAGGAGGTGGCAGTGGCAATGACTACCACTTCTCACCTCTAGGGCTGCAGACCAGTCGGACAAAGTTCAATGACAGGCAAGGTAATGGAATAAAAAGTGAAGGGCAGACAAGGTAACAGAATAAAAATAAAAGCTCTTTCCCACTTTGAGAACCAAAGTTCTTCAAGGTTCAGGCTCAAAAGATCCTCACTGCCGCTGGTCAAATGGCAACAGGTACACTTCATTTATCTCACTTTAAGTTAGCCCTGGTGCATTGTGAGCGTAACTTCTGGGATTTTGGCACACGAATGCCACTAGCCTTTATTAAAATAAATTTAAATGTACTGCATAGGCACTGGTTAGGCTGATCGCGGGAAGGCCCAAACAAGCATCAGAAACTGGAGTGTATGGGGAAAAAATTTGGTTGCTTTGCGCCTCCCGTTAGCGCCCTAAAAGCAACTAGCGCCCGGGCACAGCACCGCCAACATTTCCCGCAAAATTCAGCAGGTGGTTAGCGGCGGCGCTAACTGTTAGTGCCCCGCGGCGCTGTGCCGCCGGCGATGACGTCATCACCGTGCGCAGTGCCCCGCTCACGCCCCGGCCGCGATCTTCGGGAGCGCCCCTGACTTACCGCCAGACGCTATGTCCGACGGGGTCAGGGGGGCCTACCTGCGGCCGGGGCAGCGCTATTTAAAGGCGAGGTGCCGGGCGGCCATTTTTGTTGCTGGCTGCCTGCCAGCACCTGCCTCCGCTGCCGTCCCCAGCCTCCTGACCCACTCCTCCGCGGAGTGCCGGCTGCACTCCAGGAGCCCTGCACTTCTCTTGAGTGCCGGGCTCTTTTGCCGGCAGTCCGATCCCCGGTGGCCCAGCTGGGCTCTGGGTCGCGCTGCGCAAAGCCCCTCCCCTTTAAGAAGGGGAGGAAGGCCTGCAATAATGTGGCACGACATGCCGCACATAACGCCGCGATAGTCCCTCGCAGTACCCCAAGAGGGTGGCGGGGCGCTTCCAGTAGCGCCCCGCTTCTCTCTTGGGGCGCTAGCACTCAATTTCGGCAGCGGGGGCACTAGCGCCCCGGCGAAGTTAGTGCCCCAAAGGGGGCACGACTCAATTTTTCCCCCCATCAGTTTTAGGGTGAAAACCCAGCAGAAGTGGCTATCACCATAATTTGCAGGCCTCAAAAGTGTTGCGTCATTCCAGCGCCAAGGGTACAGTACAAACAATGAGTACATTTAGGGGTCTAGGTATTCAATGTAATTTTCTTGACCTAGTATATGCAAACCTATATACAATGCCATTCTGTGGGTAATGACATTTCCCACACACTGAGCAAATGTAATCGGCCGCAAACTCTCATATCTATATTAATCTACGATTGAAGGCCACCAGCGCCAGTAGATGCTTTAGTCAACCAATATTTGTGCACTGTGCGGTCAGCCAGCCAGCCAAGCAGGATCAGACACAGATACAAAAGCAAAATACTGTGGACGCTGGAAATCTGAAATAAAAACAGAAAATGCTGGAAATACTCAGCAGGTCAGGCAGCATCTGTGGAGAGAAAAACAGAGTTAACGTTTCAGGTCGATAACCTTTCGTCAGAACTGGAAAAAGAGATGTAACAGGTTTTAAGCAAGTACAGAGGCAGGGAAAGAGGGGAGGGGAAGAAAGCGCACAGGGAAGGTCTGTGATAGGGTGGAAGGCAGGAGGCATTAAATGACAAAAGGGATGATGGTGCAAGGCGAAAGGAGATGGTAATGGGACAAGTCAGACACAGAGGGCTGGATTTTCTCAATGGAGACGTGCTGGAGGCGGGACTTCTGGTTTCCGGGTTTCAGTACCGCCCCCAACGATGTCTGACCAACCCACGCTATGGGTTTATGCGGGCTTACTGGCCAATTAAGGGAAAGCCAGTGACAGATGATGACAGCGTATGACGCTTCATCAGTCGAAACATTTTTGACAGATGAATTGTCAGCGTTTGACAGCTTTGAGAAGCTGTCAAACACTGACAATCTCTGTTCTAAGGTGAGCCCTTGCACACAGGCTCACCAAGACCTCTCTCCTCAGCAGAAAGCAGATGGCTGCTGCATCTGAGAATGCAGCAGCCATTCTGTCATCTCTGCCGTTGAGATGAGGCACCTCCGGATCCTCAAAGGTTGAAGCCTGCAGAAAGAAGCAAAGGTAAGGAAACTTTTTCCAACACTTTACACTCACCTCTCATACTTACCTGTCCACATTTGCACCCATCACTCACCTCTACAGCAGACATTTTGACCCCTCTCACCCCGCAGACCCACAGGCAGTTAATTGGCTCTAATCCCCTTCCCACCTCGAGGAGACGGGTCCCTGCGCGAATTGGGGACCCGCCTCCCGGAAAGATGGTTCAGAGGTGGGTTGGGAGCGGGATTGGGATCCGCTTCCAAATTTTTCCCATTTTCCCAGCAGTCCCCCCTCCAAACCCGCCTCCTCAGGGCTGGTAAAATCCAGCCCAGAGTGTGGGGCCAAGCTTAGGCCAACCAGACCCAATGGAGTAGATTTTGTCTGATTGAAATCGAAGGAAATGAAAATCAGGCTCTTTCTATAACGGGCAGCCGATCCACAACGCCAGTTTTACACCCAAGTGACAAGCTAAAAATCCCCCTCCATGACTCAACATCCAATAAGGGAGCTGACTTCCAGGAATTAAATTGGGATCATGGGTTGATGCTCCCCTGATAGCTTGGTGGGTAAATGCTCTATGTGATGCTATTAAGTCATGTAGAGGAAAAGATCCCAGGTTTAATCCCTTATCCAAGGATAGCAGTTCGGGTGGTATGGTTGGCCTGAGCATCCCTGGGCTAGCAAGGGAAAGGTCAGTAAGATTTCCCTCTTCTGAATGTTATGCAGTCATTCCTGTTGCAAAGAATGCATGTGTGGACATCTGTGGGGATGATTTCCTCTCATCAATCTATTTAGTGACTTGATAAACAAATTCAGGAAAAGGTTGCCTCTGGCTGGTATTTTTAGAAAAATTATAGATACGTTCCGCATGATTTCTCCAGAAATACTGACCAGAGGAAATCTTGAACTTATTTATGATGTCGCTACACATAGTGGTGAGAGAATAATCATTACCCACTGGTGAGCACACGATCAGGATCAACTGCAATGCCTTCCACTGTTGAACAGCCTGCCAACAATCACTGTCTAAGCTCATACATAAAGAATGGCCACTTAACTGAGGTACTGGAGGGTTCTAGTTCTTCAATATAGTGATCTTACATTTATCCCCATGATCTATACAAGATGCCAATCTGATCAAGTGAAACTCATCTGAGATCTATCAATTCAATTACGGTGCCTGTAATTACAATGTAATTCCTTCTCTCCTGCCTCCAACCATCAAGAGCAATTGGTCAGTACTTTATAGTCAAAGCACTCTTACAATTGGAATAATATGTTTGTGCTGGCTACAGACAAGGAATATTTAACCACATTTAGCAACAAGTATATGGTCAAGCATGGGAACCGTGGACCATTTTCTAAATATTTTACAGATGAGGAAGGAATGTGTTACCTGAGAATGGGCAGAATTGAATTTCTAACTCAGCCAGATCAGAACCAATTCTTTTCTCATAGAATCATGAAATATGTTGAGTTGAGTGCCAAAAAGTGATGAAATTGTCAAGGGAGCAACTAGAAACCTCAACAATATAATGCTACTACTATGATGTGAAAGAGGATTCGCCAAAGAAATCTCATCAAAAGAAATGCAGAACAATCCATGCACAGTACTCCACTGAGAACTAGCTACCAATTGTAAGTACAGTCCTTCAGTTACAGGATTTGATCCACTATCACATACTGGTTAAACCAAAATCTTGGCACTATCCATCATAAAGGTCCAAAAGAACAGCAAGGTAAGTATGCATTCTTCTGTTGTGCTGATAGTTTTACTAACTATTTTCATTGTATAGCAACTTGCAATACTTAAATATTCTCTTGTCTTTAACTGTTCTGATGGCCAGAGTTAAATTTTATTCCAAAGTTTTTTTGGGGGGGCGGTTGGTGGCAGCTGCAATTTTTTCCAAACACAACAAGGGCAAATCTTTAAACCAAAATGACAATTTTTTTCTAAATTAATTTACTGAAATTTTAGATTAGTCATGATCAACTGACCATGAAAAAATATGCACTTTGACTCATGTGAAACTTGTGCCATCAGCAAATAAAACATGCATATTATTATATATCTTTTACTGCATTTTTAAAAGTTATTTCCATTCTTTTGGTGCCATACAAAAGGTCAAAAGTAATGGAATTTAAGTTAAAAAAAAAAATGCTAACAAAATATTAAACCTGGAAATGGAATGATGGGGAACTATTGTGCGATCAAGACTGTAATATCAGTATACATTATTTTATGTCTACCTGGAGTTTGCCATGTCTTTCAGGCAATTCTAAGGCTAATGGGACATTTAAGTATTTGGCCTGAGAAACAAGATATTGTGAGAGTGCAAGAGAGAGAATGGACCATGAAAAGTGTGAGAATAAGTTGGATGAAGCTGAACCATAAGTGAGTGCTGGAGCATGTTCCAAACAGTTGGTAAAGAGATTCTCGATGTTCACTGTTAATGGAGCAGATAATTAGATTGAAAAGATCTGGGGCTAGACTTTCTACAGGGGTTCCCGGTTCTCCCACCTTGGCTTTGGCGGAGGATTGGTGGAAACTCCAGAGAAATGGCAGGACCCTCGTGGTAATTATTGGTGCTGGCAGTTTCTGTTCTTGTACACAAGCTTGTGCTGTTGTGTGGGTGGGTGTGCGTCCTACTTGTTTAACTTCTGTAAATAAATCTAGTTCATTCATTTGTAATCTGAGCTCCACTTGAGTGTAGTCTGTTCACATTACCGTCTTCAAGAGTGGCTTGAACAGAAGTAAAGTGCATGAGGCACAAGCAATCTCAAGGCACAAAGTGTCTGTGGGGGCAGAAGATCACAGGACTGCAGTTTTTAATTCCAAAAGTCGCAAGCTCCACTTAATAGGGACTGTGGCAAGACCATTGCAAGAGAGTCATTAAAATATCCTTAAATTACATCATATTGGTGACAGTGTGTTATGAGGGATATCTGTAATATCGCAGTGTAGTAAAAGTGAATTGATTTTATTCAGTTGTGCAGTGGTAATGGTGTGCCATGGTGCTTTCCTAGTTGAAGGAAAAGCACTTTGTGAATGTCTGTGTACCAGCAAATTGCAAGAGATACAGAAAGCCTGCAAATTGAATCTGTTACAAATCTGCTGTACTATCATCAGTATCGGCAGTCTTTCTTCCTAGTGTCACTGTTGGCTAATTGATTTCAGCAGTGATGCTGACTGTTACTTGTGCAAGGCGATATGATGGAACTGAACTGCTATTGACAAGATTACTAATTAGCTGCTCCTGTGCTTTTCCACATATACCGCAGCTGGAAGCCATCTCCTTGGTACGCCTATTGATCTGAGAATAGAGCAGTGCACATCTGTGCAGACTTGAAATTCCCCACTCATGGTTGCCTATAGCTGGTCTTCAAACAAGTTGTATCTTGGCATGTGCATCCCAGGGCTTCCATAGCAGTTTTGAAACCATTCATGGGAGATTCTCCGACTGTGCTTTTGGTCTGTGAATCCAAGATCTTCAATGCCACGGTTATTCGTGTTACTAGGTACTCAATAACCATTGCACTGCAACATCACTCGGGTCAGAGGTGGTGTTGATTATCTGGGTGCTGGGCTCCACCACTCTACCTGCTTGAAGGGAATGCAGGTCAGAGTTAAGGATGTGATATTGTAGCATCAATTCTGCAACCTGTGCTTCCTTTGAGTGTTTTATTTTATTCATTCACTGGACATAGACGTTGCTGGCAAGCCCAGCATTTAGTGCCTGTCCCTAATTGCCCTTGAGAAGGTGGTGGTGAGCTGCCGCCTTGAACCGCTGCAGTCCGTGTGGTGAAGGGACTCCCACTGTGCTGTTAGGGAGGGAGTTCCAGGAATTTGACCCAGCAATGATGAAGGATCGGCGATACATTCCCCAGTCAGGATGGTATGTGACTTGGAGGTGGTGGTGTTCCCATGCACCTGTTCCCCTTGTTATTCTAGGTGGTAGAGGTTTGGGAGGTGCTGTCGAAAAAGCCTTAGCGAGTTGAATGTGGCTCCATATTGAAAGTGCAGGGATTGGGGGAGTGGGGTGGTGGTGATGGGGTTGGGGGGTATTTGAATTTGGTAAATTCATCCTTTGAAGTAAGTTGTGTTGACTTGTCCTCTGATGGTGTGGATATTAGGCTTTAGGGCTGACTTTGTTCTGTGCTGCACCTGGAAAATATGTGTTCCCCGGGTGCAGATCAGAGAAAAATGGGATGTACACCCATTATGTCAAGTCTCTGCCCCTGTTGCACTGCCCTGGAATTTCCTGGGGCTTCCCCAAGCAGTGTAACTGGGTCCATGCCTATGCCTGTAGTAATTGCAGGCTAAGTGTTGTACTTAAATGAGGAGGTATTTACGGCCTGCCTTATATTTCCTTTAAGTCTTCTTGACTGGTGCCCCAGCAGAAAGGAACTTGATCAAGAGCCTAGCCCCAGACCCCTGCCAACTGGACAGTTTGCGCAGGTCACAAAGGCAGGATGAAAAATTCACAGGCAAGTTGGGAATTTTTTTTAACCTGGTCAATTGGAAGCAGCAGCCGGAAGGTCCTGATCTTGGTGGGCCGGAGCTCACATTTCCTCCATCGTTTTAGGCATGTAGCCAAACTAGGGGCTGGACCTGTGCCTGGAGTTTCCCTGGGCCATACAAATAAGAGGTCGCACAACACCAGGTTATAGTCCAACAGTTTTATTTGAAATCACAAGCTTTCGGAACTATCGCTCCTTCCTCAGGTGAAGTAAATTAGATACAGAATCGCCAAAGCATATATAGATAGAAAACAAAGCATGTGTACCTTACAATTGCAGACCACTAAATTAAATCATCCTGACTATCTGCCGAGGTGTGATAAAGTTAATTAAGTCAGCCAGGAAGGTACCACATCAAAGACATAGCAAGATACAACTGAGACAATGAGGTGTAGTCGCAGGGGTTCTAACGTGTCAAAAGCTGCCGTCTGTATGTAAAACGAAAAGCTTTAAAATTTTTACTTTTTTACTGGGAAAATTTTTACTTTTTTACTGGGAATCACATCTGTGAACAAGCTAACGACGACTCGAGTCCGGATCACGTCATGTATCGTGACATAAACCCAAGATCCCGATTGAGACCGTCTTCATGAGTGCGGAACTTGGCTATCAGTTTCTGCTCGATGATTTTGCGTTGTCGTGTGTTTCTAAGGTTGCCTTGGAGAACGCTTACCCGCAGATCCGAGGCTGAATGTCCTTGACTGCTGAAGTGTTCCCCGACTGGGAGGTAACAATCCTGCCTGGCGATTGTTGCGCGGTGCTCGTTCATACGTTGTCTCAGTGTCTGCATGGTCTCGCCGATGTACCATGCCGCGGTGCATTCTTTCCTGCAACGTATGAGGTAGACAACGTTGGCCGAGTCACATGAGTATGTACCATGTACCTGGTGGGTAGTTACCTCCCAGTCGGGGAACACTTCAGCAGTCAAGGACATTCAGCCTCGGATCTGCGGGTAAGCGTTCTCCAAGGCAACCTTAGAAACACACGACAACGCAAAATCATCGAGCAGAAACTGATAGCCAAGTTCCGCACTCATGAAGACGGTCTCAATCGGGATCTTGGGTTTATGTCACGATACATGACGTGATCCGGACTCGAGTCGTCGTTAGCTTGTTCACAGATGTGATTCCCAGTAAAAAAGTAAAAATTTTCCCAGTAAAAAAGTAAAAATTTTAAAGCTTTTCGTTTTACATACAGATGGCAGCTTTTGACACGTTAGAACCCCTGCGACTACACCTCATTGTCTCAGTTGTATCTTGCTATGTCTTTGATGTGGTACCTTCCTGGCTGACTTAATTAACTTTATCACACCTCGGCAGATAGTCAGGATGATTTAATTTAGTGGTCTGCAATTGTAAGGTACACATGCTTTGTTTTCTATCTATATATGCTTTGGCGATTCTGTATCTAATTTACTTCACCTGAGGAAGGAGCAATCGATAGCTCCGAAAGCTTGTGATTTCAAATAAAACTGTTGGACTATAACCTGGTGTTGTGCGACCTCTCAATTTTGTCCACCCCAGTCCAACACCGGCATCTCCGCATCATGACCATACAAATGATCCAGGGAATGAAAAACCGGGGCAGCCGCCTCCTTGCAGGAGCAGTACACCTGGATGGCCAGAGAAGAAAATCAGCCCTATTCAGTTCACCTTGGCACACTGCCGTCGAATTTACTCATTCTAGTGCTTTTGGGTGCCACGCACTGTTCTTGTGGGTGTCATTATGGTTATACTTGTTGCTTAGCAGCCCTTTCCTGTTTGTACACAGAAAAATGCTTAACATTTTGATCTGATTTCATCTGTGATAATGACCATGTCATTATTGACATCTTTGCTGTTCAATTGACTGAAAAACTTGTGTTTTAGAGCTAGTTTTAGCCAATCAAATGGCATTATTTCACTGTTTCCCTCCCCTCCAAAATGGATGGCAGAAGCAGGGAAGACAGAAGAAAAAAGTTAACTCAGATCCTGGGTGAAAGGTAACGTCTCAAGTGACCAGAACACTTAGGCTAAGCAAATAAAGAAAAAGACTAATTTTCAAAGGAGGATTTTTTTCAATGCTCTGATTCAAATTCAGTCTCTCACACACTCCAAAATAGAACAAAGAGCGAATAGACAATAAGAGAAAATAGGAGAGGAAAAATGTAATGGAGTGAACAGAATTCATTTTGCATTTAAAAAAAATTAAATAATGTTTCTGTTTTTATAGTTTTGAGGTTAATATTGCAGTAATAAAACAATCTCTCATGTTTGAGTAGCTTTAGTACTGTAATATTACTGCTATTTCAATATCATTGCTCATGAATTGAAAACTTGCAAAAATGGTTGGTCCAGGAAGACACATTCCTCCTGGATCTGCTAGCAGTCTAAAGGTTAAATGATACAGTAACTTAAAAAAAAATCAGTATAAACATGTAGAGGCTTCAAACCAGCAGCCCTTCCAGAGCACTCCTTCTGATGTTGGCACACACTCTGGTGTGAGTGTGGTGGAAGGGCTGCGAATTAGGCCAGGACCCAGATACATTGGATTTCAATCTTGCACACGAGTTTCCATGGTAGGTGTTCCCACATGTTCGACCGATCGTACACCAAGCACATCATTAGCGGCTATCTGTGTGGAGTTTGCACATTCTCCCCGTGTCTGCGTGGGTTTCCTCCGGGTGCTCCGGTTTCCTCCCACAGTCCAAAAATGTGCGGGTTAGGTTGATTTGGCTATGATAAATTGACCCTTAGTGTTAGGGGGGATTAAATATGTGGGGTTATGGGGATAGGATGGGATATGTTAGGGGGAATTAAATACATGGGGTTACGGGGGTAGGGTGGGATATGAGTACTGTGGGGATTAAAGCAGGGACAGGGTACTGGATTTGGATGATCAGCCATGATCGTATTGAATGGCGGAGCAGGCTCGACGGGCCGAATGGCCTACTCCTGCTCCTAGATTCTATGTTTCTATGTTTACACTGAGTGAGATCGGTGTACTTGCTACTAGATTGATGGAAGTGAGTCCCACCTAGAGTTCTACTGCTTGTTAATTATGCAAATTACCAATTTAAGAGGTGCCCTTTTAAAGGGGCACAACCCATAAACTATAACTTAAACCAAAAGCTTTTAAAGGAACCTCAACAAATGACACCTGGGGTTCTAGGCCTGAGTTGCAGCCTGGCCCCCTGAGAGCGCAAAATATTGGCCAACTTTATTAGCCTCCTTATTAAGGGGGTCAATGGGAACAAGCCACTCTTTCTGCGACAGGGGGTCCTGGAACACTTTTGGATCCAGTACCCCTGGACAAAATATCTAGCCACTCTTGCATGGCAGTCAGCTGAGATGTATCCCTAGTGGCACTGGTGCCCGCCTGGCCTATTTAAATTAAGGGACCTCTCCCACAAACTTTGGCAGGGTCAGCTCCGGAGGTCCCGGGCAGGTACAATTGCACCGGGATGTTTTCAGCCTCCTACTATCTTTACAGTTTAAAAATATGCTATAAATTTTCACAATATAATGGAAATATTAAATTAGTTATGCTTATGCCAATTGACAAAAAAAACCATAGGTTTCCAGAAGATTAAATAGTACTGTGTGCGTAGTTCAGTACCGATGAATATAGCTCAAAAAGTCATTGGCAATGAGACTCCCCTTTGCTAAGAGTATGTACTATATAAATTTTCCTGCTTTTCAATAGAATGGGCTGCCAGCATTGTGACAACTGTTATGTGGACTTTAGTTTGACAAAGGGAGGAAAAGAGTCACTTCCTATTGGTGGTGTTGATGCAATATGTTCCACTCTACAAGGCTCCATTCTATCCGGGACTTTACGTTCTTGGCTGAATTGCGGGTGAGAAGTGGGTGGAAATAAAGTAACTGTATTTGTATCCAGCAAGAAATGTAATCATAGATGATGTACAAAGTATACAACCAGAGCACAGATCATTTCCTTACATTTCAAGTCCGCCTTGATAAAAATGAGTCATAGGAAATACACTTGCTTAAATTCTGGCCACTCGCATGGATGTGAATCTTTAAGGTAGCATTTCACAGTTCATTCCAGAGGAAGGAAAGGGCAAAGGATCTATCAGATAAGAAAGTCAAGACTGATTATATTTTACTATAGAGTACAATTCCCACTGTGTCAAATTCTTTGAAACAATAAGAATTTTCCAAAAGAAAGTTAAATACAATCAGTAGTATTACAGTTAGCACTATAAAATGTTCTGAAATTCAGACTTTAACATAGTTCTGTTTAGCAAGAATGATGCCCGAGAATATTTTCAATGACGTACGTGAATGGCTCTGAATTCACGGTCGTACTCTGAGTACTCCGACATACCGCCTTTGAAATTGACCGCAAGTTTGGGATTTCCGCATGCGCTAAATTCCGAACTTGTGATCTGTCAAGTTCCGACTGCGCATCGACTTCGTTGCATGTTTCACCTACTCATTCAAATCAACGTGCTGGCGAAAAGTTGAACTAATTGCCCACATAGTGCGCATTAATAACCCTGACATTTTTTTACGTCTGGTGCAAACAGGCGCAGGAGCCTGTTGCACAGCGTAAGGGGAGGGGGGATGAGAAAATTGTATTAGTTTATGCTACAGCCCATAACAATGAGGCACTGGTTCGTGTCTGAGCGGATACAAACTTTGAAAGAAACTTTCATTTGTTCGAGTTTGAAAACCGGGCCTTTTTGTGTCACCGTCTTTGCTGCCCAACAGCTTTTTGTAGTTTCGGTTTAATTATTTCCCAACTTCAATTTAGATAGGATTTAATTCACTTTCATGATTTCCTCATGTTATCAGACATTTAAACTCTCGATTTTAGATTATTTAAATTAATCAAAAGTGAATTGGTCTAATAGAGGAGAAACAAAATTCGATGAGACTGTAATTATAGGTTTGTGTATTATAATCTTGGTTTGTGTATTAAATACGATTGCAATGATCGTAATTTACTAAAATAGCATTTCTGGCTGCTAAATTATTTAAAATGAATTGTGGGCAAATCAGCAATCTCCTCTCTTTCCCGATTGGCTAAGAGTCATGAAGTGAAAGGAGCACTGCCCCACTTGATCTCAGGTTCGCATACATAAGAACATAAGAAATAGGAGCAGGAGTAGGCCAATCGGCCCCTCGAGCCTGCTCCGCCATTCAATAAGATCATGGCTGATCTGATCCTAACCGCCAATCTACTATCTATCACAGAACCATCTCCTGCATCTAACAGAATTGCACACACGAAATAGGAGCAGAATCAGGCTACACGGTCCCTGGGCCCGCTCCACTACCCACAGAGCCATGACCGATCCGAACCTAGACTCAAGTCCAAATTCCTGCCCGCTCCCCGTAACCCTTAATGCCCTTTACTTCTAGGAAACTGTCTATTTCTGTTTTAAATTTATTTAATGATGTAGCTTCTACAGCTTTTTGCGGCAGCATATTCCATGGACCTACCACGGTGCACTCCTGGGATCTGTGGGCAGACTACGGTGCGCACAACTCTGCAGCATTTAACAGCAACTTTTCGAAGGGGGGCTCGCACAAGGTAAGTGCAGATTTCGTTCGGACGTCAGTGGTATACTCCTTAGCTATGCCGCCGACTGCGAATTCAGGGCCAATATGTTTATTCACACGTTAAAGTGAAAGATTTTTTTTCTTAAAAATACTTAATAGAGTCATATGGGGGGAATTTTGCCGGCACTCGGGGCGGGTTTGGAGGCGGGACCGGTGGCAAAATTGCAAAGATTGACAGCGGGTCCCAAACCCGCTGTCAACCCGCCTCCAAACAATCTTCCCGGGTCTTGGGTCCTCGATTTGCGCATGGACCCGACACCTAGCTGCGGGAAGAGGATTATAGGCACTTAATTGCTTGTTAACAGGCAGTTAAGAGGCTTTTTCCAATTTTGACAGGTCTACTGCGGGCTTCCCGATGTCCGGACAGCACATCAGGGTAAGTGTGGTGTGCTGTGGGTCTACTGTAATGTTTCTTCATTGATGACAGCTGCAGAAGTGGTGTGAAGGATCCAATAGTACACTGGTGAGTTTCAGAGGTAAGAAAATGTTGGTAAAATCATTTTTAATGTATTTAGACTTTTCTGTAGGTAACAAGTTTTGAAGTGTTTGTGTCGTCCCACCTCATTGGGAGAACCTCTCTCACCAGTGACATCGCTTCTGTAACCTCACCTGCAGCTGCCATCTGTTCTAGCCTAAGGAGGGAGTCACTGGAGAGCCTGGGTGAAAGGGCTCACCTTTGTACAGTGATTGTCAGTGTTTGCAGCACCTCAATCTTGTCAAACATTGAAAAATCACCTGTCAAAAAAAATTGTGTGTGGCCCCTTTAAGAAAACCGGCAAATGACACGTCATCAACTGACGTCATCTGACACCAGCTTTCTCTTAATTGCCCGGCAAGCCCGCAGGGTGGGCTTAATAAGGCCAATTGACGCAAAATAGCGTCGGACGTCGTTGGGAGTGGGATCGGAACCCGGGAGGTAGCTGGCCCGCCCCCAAGCCGCATCGAAAGGTAAAATCCAGCCCTAAGAGTCATAACAGCAGAGAAGGAGGCCATTCGGCCCATCGAGGCCATGCCAGCTCTCTATCGAGCAATCCAGTCAGTACCACTCCCCCGCTCTATCCCCGTAGCCCTGCAAGTTTATTTCCCTCAAGTGCCTATCCAGTCTCCCCTTGAAAACATTGAGTGTCTCCGCTTCCACCACTTCTGTCGGCAGCGAGTACCAGGTCCTCACCACTCGCTGCGTAAAAATGTTTTTCCTCACATCCCCCCTGTATCTCTTGCCCAAAACCTTAAATCTCTGTCCCCTAGTCCTTGTACCATCAACTAGTGGGAACAGCCTTTCCCTGTCTAGCCTATCCAAACCCATCATAATCTTGTACATCTCTATCAAATCACCCCTCAACCTCCTTTGCTCCAATGAAAACAAATCCAGCTTCTCCAACCTGTCCTTGTAGCTAAGATTCCCCCATCCCCAGAACCATTCTGTTAAATCTCCTCTGCACCCTCTCGAGGACTTTTACATCCTTCCTAAAGTGTGGTGACCAGAACTGGACGCAATACTCCAGTTGTGGCCGAACCAGTGCTTTATAAAGGTTCAGCATAACTTCTCTACTTTTGTACTCAATACCTCTATTTATGAAGCCCAAGATCCCATATGCTTTGTTAACCACTCTCTCTATATGTCCCGCCACCTTCAGGCACCTATGCACATTAACTCCCAGATCCCTCTGTCCCTGCACACTCTTTAAAACTGTGCCATTAAGTGTATATTGCCTTTCCCTGTTCCTTCTGCCAAAGTGCATCACCTCACACTTCTCTGTATTAAATTGCATCTGCCGCTTGTCTGCCCATTCTGCTAGCCTTTCTATGTCCTGTTGCAGTCAATTGGTATCATCCTCACTGTTTGCCACACCCCCAAGTTTGGTATCAACGGCAAATTTAGAAATTCTATTCTGTATTCCAATATCCAGGTCATTTATCAAAAAAAGCAGTGGCCCCAGCACTGACCCTTGGGGAACACCACTATCTACCATCCTCCAGTCTAAAAAACAGCCATTTACCACCAAAAAATGTAATTAGATTAGTCAAACACGATCTGCCTTTTACAAATCAGTGTTGGCTCTCCTTAATTAGCTTAAACCTCTCCAAGTGCCCGTTAATTTTTTCCTTGATTATTGTTTCTAAAACTTTACCCACCACTGATGTTAAACTGACCAGCCTGTAGTTACTAGGATTGTCCTTATACCCTTTACACCCTAATAATAGTAGAACTATACTGAGAAAACAAGATGAAAAGCCAAAGCCCATAGTGCAGGACAATATTAAAATGGAAAGAGTAAAAATAGTGAGAGAAATCAGGAGGTAGTGATTAGGTGATGCCAAGCTTGAATTTTGAAAGCGCGAAGATTGTAGGGGGAAGAGGAGACTGAGGGAAGTAAGAAGTTCCACAGCTTGAGGTAAAAGTGCTGGCAACACTTAGCAAGTCAGACAGCATGGGTAAGAAAGGAAAAATGTTGATGTTTTAAGCACAGCCCTTCTGTTTTTGTTCCGATTTCTGCATCTGCAGTATTTTCTCTTTACATCCACAGTTTGAGGTCCTGGGAAAGGTTCTAGTTTTTATCACAAGAAGTATAGATTCCAAGCGGTAACGATGAACCCAATATAAAACCTTAAGAAGCCCTCAATTAAAGTATTGTGTGCCATATTGGACTCCATACTATCGGAAGAATAATGAGACTTTAGACCGGGTACAATGCAGACTCACTGGGATGCTGCTTAGTATGAGCAAATACAAATACAAAGAAAGACTTGGAAAAATTGGGTCTTTTTTTGTTAGAACGACGCAGATTATGTGGTGATATAATGAAGTGTTTAAAATTATGAAAGGATGGGACTGAGTAGATAGAAACAGACAGTAGTTGGGTTAATAAGGAGGGTCTATAGATACAAAGTTAAATATGAAATTTAGAACAGAGATCAACTTCTTCAAAGAGCTGTGAGGCTGTGGAATTCACTGACAAGGTTAGTGGTTAAGGCAGAAACAATGTCAACTTTTTAAAGATTTGATTGGATAGGTAGATGAAGAAAAGGGGTTGAAGGGATATGGGAACAGGGTAGATAAATGTGATTTAAAAACTATTTTCTCGCTTGGAGGGTAAATGCCAACATGAGCTGGTTGGGCCAAATGGCCTGTTTCTATGTTGTAACTTCTATGTAGACCAGGAGACTATGCAGACTAGGAGACTGCAGTGTATCTTAATTTCAAAGCATCTCGAATGGAGAAAATATTTGGCACTTGGGAGGAACAGGAAACTTTGGAGCAACATTGATCATAGTGTTATTGATGAAATAGAGAGAGAAATTAATGGTTGTGACAGATAGAAGAGAGGGATCCCCCATCACATGGCAAACCCTTCCTTGTATCCAGGAGTGAGAGAGGAGTTTTAGGAGAGCCTTTCTAGATTTGGGAGCAGTATTTAAATCTTAGGCTTTATCGAGAAGTAAGAATTGTTGAAGGGAAAAGAAATGTTTACTACACAAACAGGGGATCAACATTTCCACTAAAAAACATAATTGTAGCCCTGATCTTAAGATTATATAACAAGCTTTGCACATACCATACACCTAGTATAACTTGCATTCACATAAAATATGTTCTTTTGCCTGTAAAAGTAAAAATGATCACATATAACACACACCTGCACGCAATAATACATCTGTGTAAAAGGATTTACGCAGAAAGTGTACTCATGGGGTTAAATATTCTGATTTAGCCATGCTGGAAAGAAAAGTGTAGGGGCCTCAAATCAGGTGAACTGACGTCTACGCCTGAATTTCCAGTATGTGTTCCTGTCCTGCAAGGTTCTGTGCCTGGACCTCATTAAAATTTACCCCACAATGTTCATCTGGTTTTGGCCATTTTCCAATGCAGAATTGTATGCATTCTCAAAAGTATTTATAGAGTAGCTTTAAGATTATTTCTGTGTTTTAAAATAGACTTTGTTAAGAGGGTACTCAATAGTAAAGATGTGTCAGATCAGTCAGGTTGAACGCACTCTAGATAAAAGTTGATCATTCATTCACATCTGATGTTGAATGGCTAATACGTGACTCGGTGTCAACTGCCATATATGTAACTGGGTAAGGATTGTTGGACGATTCAATATTTAGGATCCAGGCAAGCTGTGTTGGCAATGAAGGATACATTGATCTAGGTTCTCTAGTAGGCTCAGGAAATGATAAACTTCTATTTATTTGGTAGTATTCCAGTATACAGTCAAAATTTTCCAGCATCCTATGCATGTTTCCATAATGGTTTTCTACATATTTGCACATATATCTACATGAATGGAAATACACCAAATGCATGCAAACTATTACACTGCAGTTTAAATTGTAATTCATTATATATTTACTTTCTTATGCTCAGTCCTATTATAGATTGTACACTTATTAACTAATACAATTACATTGTTAATTGGCACTTTGTTAACAAAATAGTCACTGTATAATATCCTGTATATGTCAGTTAATACTTTCTACTTATTCAAAAACCAGGGGCACAAGTTATAAGGAACATCAATGCCCGTCCTTTGCTGTGCTCTACCTTCTTCTACACGATTAGAAGGAAACTGGGCAAAGTTCAAATGCAGTGCAGACAATTGTTTAGCCTACTCTATGTCCTGTGTTGCCTCAGGACATTCTTCTTCACCTTCAATCATGCAGTTATACAGCCACATTGGCCGATGCCTAAGTGGGTCTAGGGTTTGTCATGTTCAAAGTTTAGCCTAACCTCAAACATTCACCAGTCTTTGAGATTTGGATAGGTTCGGGCTGATTTTTGAATTAATTGCAAACATCCCCCATTCTAAATGTACATTCTTGTTGATTTTACAAATCACCAATGAACAATTTCATGTAAATCAGCGCAGTACTTTCAAAATTGCCAACAATGTCAGCATTGAAAGGAATGTTGCAGTTACAGTATAATCCCTATTTCAGAGAGATTTGATACAACAGATGGATTTATGAAGCAGCATATTTGAGCACTCACTTTGAGGTATAGTACGTGGAGTGATCTATTTTGTAATCAAATAGTCTTATTTTCAGGACATCCTTGGTGATTTAGAGTGGAGTAAAACTAGTTTCTGTTGGTTTCAGGATTTCAAAAATTAATTCCTCAGAGGGAGCAAAAGTGATGAAAATGAAAGAGTGATTAAAAGATATGGGAGTGCCAAATGGGGAGTGGAAGGAGAACAGCAGAAAGAACTGAGGAAAGGAGATGGGATACAGCGAAAGGGATCAAAAGCCATGGGGGGGGGGGGGCGATAGGGAAAAGAAATAAAGGCTACAAACATTGGAGAGTGAGAGGGAGTAAACTGCGATTGAGTTCAGTGAATTAAAAAATGGAGGAAAGCTGCTATCCTACATTGTGTCCCACATTCTTGTGGGGGAAGGAATAATGTCTCCTATTAGTGTCAGGAAGTGGATATCCCACCTCCACCCCCACCCCCCCCCCCCCCCCCCTCCATATGTGTTTATTTATTTCACCTCACACACCGATTTTGGATTGTATTGAGTTTTCTCATTTAACTAGCTCAAGTCCCATGGCAATGCTCATGGGTCAAAGGAATGGGGCAACATAAGCACACATGTAGAGGGAGGGAAAGGTGTACTTTTGGGCTGAATTTGAACAGCTTAACGAAATATATCAGAAATGTATATGAAAAAGAGAAAGCGCCAAAATATTAATAAAAAATGCTGAAATTCAATGTGATAAGGAATTTAACATGTCTAGTCATGAAGCAGTGGTCTTGGTGATGGGCCTTTAATCAGGGCTTTTTTTTTATTGGAAGGAGTAAGTGTATTGCCTGAGTGCTAGAACACAGGTGGCCCTTTATCTGCCTTTGCTAGTTCCTGAGATAGTCATGCAACTGATCTAGCCACTTTCACCACTCCTGTGGTTAGATAGTCCTGTCCACTTTTTGGCATATCAACTGTCAGTTGTACAGGGATGCTGAATGGGTTGGTTGTGACATTGCCCTGAAAGACAGCAATTGAACCTGTGCCTTGTCGCTGCTGCCTTGCAGTTTCTCAGCATGACCACTGATCTAATTAGGATCAGACCTGAAGGCAGCAATGCGACCTTTGCCTCATGGTTTTCCCCATCTGACCCCTCAGCATGTTGAAGCTGGACAAGAGAGCCGCTTGTATATTAGAGTCCAAGGCCTCTATAAAGCAGTTTGAGCATTTGCAAAAGATGGTCATTGGGGAGCTCTGCTGCAGGTGCCCCTGGAGTTGCCATGTACTCCATGGTAGATTGCAGTGCAGAGATGCCTTCCTGCACAATTGCATAGATACAACTAGTGGACACATCCACACTCCTAGCCAAACTTTGCAGGGTACTTTGGACAAATTCAAGTGACTCCTGCTGAGATAACAAACTGTTTTTATATGCAGAACCCTAGGCACTGTAGCTGTGGAAGGAACTGAGCTGGCTGTCCAGACAGCAGGTTCTTGCTACACCTCTGCTGCCACCACTTTTTTATATTTGTACTCAGAATATGGTAAATGCTGTCAAAGCCACATTTATTGCTCATCCCTAGTTGCCCTGAAAGATGATGGTGGCCAACCTTCTTGAATGGCTACAATTCTTGTGGTGATGGTGCTACTTCTCACGCATGCACTATGCCATCTCCTCAGGCTCACTATCTCTGGGTTGTGTAAGCTCACTATCTACATCTTCTTAGGTTATGTGTGGCTGTGTTGGTGCTTGAAATAGTTGATAAGAATGGTGTAGGGTTCCGTGAGGTGCTCGCAGGCTGTTCTTCTAGGCTTACAAATATAGAAAAGAAATACGTTATAATCCTGGCTGCAAGATACACTTTCAAACCGTTTTTGCATTGCAATATACTATATGTGATGGCATTGTTGTTTAGTCTATGCCTGAGTGTGTTGAGTGAGCCCTGTGTTTAGGTAAGACTTCAGGCTTCAACCTTCCCTATTTTTCCTATCCTCTCAGAGCCAGTTATATCCACCATGATCTCTTCAAAGTCAGTCAAGGACTTTACATTTCTGAGCCTTCATCCAATTCAGGTCTATTATGAGCTATCTTGTACTGCAATCAGAGAAGAATTCTTGAGATGTTGCAAGTTTAAAAAACACATACAATGGCATGCAAATGGATCAAGTAGCCATACTGTGCATCAATAAATCAGCATGTATCATGTAGCTAGATTGCATTAGGAGGATTTGCTGTACAAAGTCCCTTTAAGATTTCATTGAGTACAGTTTCAGTCATAAGTTGCTATTTATATTTGTACCCTGTTGCAGTATGAAAAACATTCTAAGGATGAATGCTTTGGATGGGGCAAAAATAGAAGAGTAATAAACTATGGAACACTTTGGCTTGCTGCTTGGGGCAACTACAAGGTATAATACTTTATTGTGTAGCCTTGCGTTCTCAGCTTTGCTCAGGTCTACCATCTTCATCTGCATTTGCAGCCATATCTTCTGGGTGACCACAGTTATCTGTGCTGCTGGGCTTATTGCACAAATCATTTCTGTGGTGAGCTCACTATGGTACCAAAGAGGACAGCCCTCCTTTTCCTGAATTTGTCCAGCACGAGTTCCGGTTTAGCATCAGTGAATCTAACAATGCATGAGTGAGAAGCTTCTATTGTGCAAGAATTTCAAGTCCATTCTCTCGTGTTACCAATGAGAATGCAGCCATTGAATTAGCTGCGGGAGTGCTTTAAATGGTTATGAACCTGGTGCGACAGGTTCCTGGAGCTGGCACAACATAAGTAATATATGCAAATCCTGAATATCCGGATTAAACAGCCATGAGAATGCAAGCAGAGGAAGCACTCACATTGCGCTACATACCCTTGATTTATGCATTGAGGAATTTCCAGGATTACATTTTATTCGATTAATACCAAACAGTACATGTACATCTCTAAGACAACAGACTGTGAATTATTCACTGTGACTGCAAATAAATTTCATAATTGATTAAAGTGGGTGCAGGAACAGAGAGACCTGGGGGTGTATGTACACAAATCTTTGAAGGTGGCAGGACAAGTTGAAAAGCTGTTTTAAAAAACATACAGGGAAGAATTTTAACCTTAAACGGGAGCGTGGGGGTAGTTAAATTGTTAAAAATGGGATTCCCGGCCTCAACCCGCCCACTTTAGGTTTTAACATAGGTGTGGTGGGGGGGATCGGGGGCGGGGCAGGGGGGGGGGCAACCAACCCGCTCCCAGGGGGCAGGATGTCAATTTAAATATTCTAATGAGGCTGGAAGTCTTTTTTTAAACCTCCATTTTGTTTTTAACTGCATGTGGGCGGGTTTCACACAATTTGTGAAATCCAGCAGTTACAGCAAGGCGGGGACTGCTGGATCCAGGAGGTAAGTGGCTTCAAACCTACCTCCTGGATCCCGGGTGCCTGCCTAACCCACCCCCCGCATCGAAGATCCCCTTACGAGGCCTCCGATCACCACCTTCTCCCCCGCCTCCCCCCAACAATGATGCTAAAGCCGGCCCCAATCCTTCGGTGGCCGGCCCCAATCTTCCCTTCACACCACCCCTGTTCCCCCCCCCCCCCCGCCCCCAAAACCCCACGATCATCCGGCCCTGATGCTCTCTTTCCCCCTCTCCCCCACCACCACCGATCCATTTAACAGCCCGGCCTGACCCCCGATCCTCTATTCCCCCACCCGATCCATTTAACAGCCAGTTAAAGTCAGCAGGGCCTGCGGGAAACCCGGCCTCCCGGGTTTCCCGACCACATCGGAGCCCCCCACCCCCAACCCACCTTCCTCATTAAAATTCCGGCCATAGAATCCTTGGTTTTATTAATAGAGGCATAGAGTATAAAAGTAAGGAAGTTATGCTAAACCTTTATAAAACACTGATTAGGTCTCAGCTGGAGTATTGTGTTCAATTCTGGGCCTTAGAGAGGGTGCAGAAGATATTTACTAGAATGGTACCAGAGATGAGGGACTTCAGGTGAGTGGAGAAGCTGGAGTTGTTCTCCTTAGAGCAGAGAAGGTTAAGAGGAGATTTGATAGAGGTGTTCAAAATCATGAACGGTTTTGATAGTGTAAAGAAGGAGAAACTGTTTCCAGTGGCAGAAGGGTCGGTAACCAGAGGACACAGATTTAAGGTGATTGGCAAAAGAACCAGAGGCGACATGAGGAAATAAAATTACGCAGTGAGTTGTTGTGATCTGGAATGACTGAAAGGGTGGTAGAAACAGATTCAATAATAACTTTCAAAAGGGAATTGGATAAATACTTCTCTGGGAATAAAGGGATAAGAGCAGAGGAGTGAGACTAAAGAGTGTCACGGGTACGATGGGCCGAATGGCCTCCTTCTGTGCTGTATGATTCTATGATTTACCAAGTTATTGCCTTGATCACTAATACAACTTTCATATCCATACCAGTGCACTGTAAGCTGAATTAAGCATGTGATTTCACTGCGACTCATTTTGTTACTGCACATATGTTGCCTCTGGGATACAAAAGCAAAATACGGCGGATGCTGGAAATCTGAAATAAAATCAGAAAATGCTGGAGATACTCAGCAGGCCAGGCAGCATCTGTGGAGAGAGAAACAGAGTCAACGTTTCAGGTTGATGACCTTTCGTCAGACGCTGCCTTTGGGATGTCCGAGTCCAACAAGTCTCTGTCTCATTTACCCCTATCACCCAGCTGAGTAACTAACCACATCAGCTATTCTAAATTTTCATTTTAAAGGGGCTTTATCTATAACAGAGTTCATTATAAGCGTTTCAAATATTTTGCAATTACAAATCATATATAGTTTGAGTAGGAGATATCCAGTTTTATGGAGAAAGTAAATCTGCAGTAAAATTGACATTAAATATTGAATTGCTAGCTCCCCTGATGGCACCATATGGTACGGCACTGAGCCCTTACCACCAGTGGATCTCTGACATGTATTCGTTATTTCTTCAGGTTCTGTCCTTCAATTGCAAAGAGTTGTTTGGCAGTAGATAAAGTGAAGTTCCAGCTCTCTTCTCTCTAGGGTGCTACTCTACCTGACGCTTCCATTTAGAACTTGAGCATTGATTTTTAAGGAGGATGATTCTGAGCCGTACAGACCAGGAAGGTTCCTGGTTTGGTCACTCTCTATTGAGCTAGCTGATCTTCATCACCGCGGCAGTAGGCATGCTACAGTGAGCTACCGCACCACTAGGTTAGGGAAGGGAAAGGTCAACCAGGGGTCGCGCTATGTAGACACAAACCGAGGACAGGACTGGGCGTGGCTATGACACCCCCATGTTTGAATACCCTGGTATAAAGAACCACTTAGGTGTGATATTCAAGGGCTGCTGACGCCTCTGGAATTCTACCACTGCAACTGTACCACTGCATAAGTTAGCGCTTTCAGGGGCGGAGGGATGGGAATAAAAGGAGCTCCAGCATTTTCTGTTTTTATATTAGCTGTAAGTATACCTTGAGGTCAATCATCCATTTTCATCTAACTGCTGGTTGTTCCCAATTCATCAGGTTAATGAAACGATTATAGAATAAAAGTACCCCAAAATGTTACCAAAATATTATTGTACGCTATCTTTGCAGAATACCTTTCACCTGAGCTTTTGGTTTAGTGGTAGATCTTAAACACAGAATAGTTAAAAGAAGAAACAGAAGAACCTGGTCGCTCACAGATACTTATCATCACAGATTTATAGCAACTCTAACATTCTCCCATTTTAGAATACAAAATAAACCATATGCCTTTATTAATGCAAACTTTAGGCTCCCTCAGCCTTCATAAGGATCATGCATAAATAGAAACAGCACAAGTTCTTTAACAAAAAATCTTTTTCACAGTAACAGCAGAGTCTCGGAATCTGCATGCCAAATAGACCATAAACATTCTAAACTCTTTATCAATGTTAGCTAGGTCACCACGGACTCTTGCACTCGCTGTGAAATAGCTGAGAAAGTGAAAATATGCCCACAAGTCCCTTTGGCTGAAGATAAATTCTAGAAAACGACCAGTTTCTGTAAAGAGTTAATAGCAAAGGTATTTTAAGGGGGATAAGAAATAAATTTATGTGACAGCACACAACACTTGTAATAAATCAGCATTAAACATGCCTGTGGCAAATTGTCAGTGGTCAACATCATTATCAAATGTTTTATTGCTTTGTTCTGTGATGTGGGATTAAGTGCCTCATTTAGGCTGTGGCGAGGTGAAGGTTGGATGTGCAGGCTGGATTAATGAGAGGTATTGCTGTTAAGACCTGTGCCTTGCTGAGGGTGAAGAGTGAGAGCTGCATTCTGTTGCTGTGACAGAGGTCAGCCACAGAACCACATGACAGGCCTTTCAGAAGCAACGAACAAGGAGAATGTCCGGAAGTACAACCTCCTTAACCACTCTATAGCACTTATTAACAAAAGAGCTCTACAGAGAGAGGATATACAAGCAGCTTGGGGCAGTCGCTTCCCCCAAAACAATTATTTCTATGCGATGTCTTTTTGCATAGACCAGAAATTGAATGAGCCTTTGATCTTTTCAGATTTACTTTAAACATAAGCATTTGTGCAGCAAACTTTGAATAAAACTGGTAATCATTTGCGCACAGTTGAAATTTTGGGATTTTTTTTTTAATGTGTTCAGTAGGAACTTATTTGTTCAAACTGCCTTTCTACTGTTGTATTGTCAGTCTCTATTGTGCTTGTTTGAATGGGAATACCACCCAGGTTTGCACTGATTCTATTTTCTTTTACTAGTGGAATCCACACAGGACATATATAAACTAAGCCAGTTAAGTTTACTTGCATACAAATTCTGTCACCAGGAAGCCAAGTCTCTCGCTATGCTTGGATCACCTTTCATCTGGCAATTATTCAAGAGCTTTATTGCAGGGTCATTTCATTTTTTTTTTCTCTTTTATTTTTCCGGTTAATCTTTCCGTCCTTATTCCGTCGCATCACATTCATTTAATGATCAAAAGGATAGTCATCAAATCTGTTTCTAAGCTTCTGCCAATGTTGCTCTGTAACCAAATGCTGACAAGAGTGGCGTTGGTTGAATTACTTCCCAGTTTTCCCTCCCTTTTGTATGAGAAAGTGCCTCACCTACATTTGGTGCCTTGTCCAAACAGCACAGCTAAAGCCTGGAACCTTCCACATGGGAATACAAATCCAGCACGTTGGCATGCATCCAGCGGGTACAGTGACGTGGTATGTCACAAGGCTGCCCTTGCCAATTAGCTCTTGACTGCGTTTCGATTTTGGCAGATAGGAACATGTATCTGTAATATATTAAACTTCTTATTAGTGTTACGCACCTTAATTAGGCATCAACATTTTATGACACACAGTCACGCCTACAGCTGCTCACTTCTACCACAAGATGGAGCTTAATAAGCTCCAGAGGCTGTAGGTTCACAGAACCTAAGCTATGGCATCACTATGCCCTCTGAGGGAAATTCACTTTGTCCTGACTTTCCACGGGTAAAGCCATGGGAGATCTAGTACTAAAAAAAAAATTAAAACCGTTCAGTGATCTAGTTCAGCAGCAATCTGAAGAACTGACATTGGGTTGTAGGCTTGACAATCGTTTAAATTCATATATTCTGCAGTGAATTTCTATCAGTCCTCAGCTGAGCTATTAATAATGCATTTACTTTGCTGTGCTGCAACAGTGTAGTTCGTTAGGCACTGCCATTGCCCCTGGAGATCGTATACTCCACCAAAAGAAATGGGCCGAGAAATTCCTCGGAGCTGCTCCCACTCCGCCGGTATAACTTCTCTGAATGTGCGGCGTAAACCCTGTTTACAAGTGTTTCCACAGGCATCCTCAGGAACAAACATGAGCAAAATTGTTAACTTTTTTAGTTTTCAGTTCTGATGTAGGGTCCGCAACTAAAATTATAGCCTACCTTGTTCTCTTTACAGATGCTGACTCACCTGTATTTTGCTTTTATTTAATAAATAAAATTTGCCTTGTCGCTGGAGGTGGCTGCCAGCTTGCCAAGACAGGACAGCAAAGCAGTTTTGCTCTCATTGGCCAGTACACACCTTCCTAGCCACAAATACATGGGCTAGAATCATAAACATAAATGAAAGCTTAATAGCAAGTTTTCTGTTGTTATGACTGCTGTGATTGCATCCCAGGGTTGTTGCTACAGCACCTTGTACCTGAGCCGACATTGCAGACCCATATTCTAAAGCAGTTCTTTGGTATAAACGCACCATGCCAGTGCAGCTTCTCCATCTATCTTGACCCATTCAGCCCTGCTGAAATGCACCTCCCTCCGATCAGCAGTTAATAAGATGACGCCGAAACAGCAGAGCCATGGAAAAGTTATGAGTCAAACTGTGGTCAAAGATGGCATCCAGGCGGCTTTCTGGCAGGTAAGTAACTCGAGGCATTTTAACTGCCCATCCTCCAGGTTTCCGTCAGGCAAGTAGGGTTAAAACCCTGCCCTCTATCTTTGGGTTTATACCAATTGTTTTCAGTCAATCTGCTGTGATATAATAATAACAGTTAGTGGGATGGAACATTTTTCTTTGTATGAAATGGAAAGACTATGCTCAGTTACACAAACTTCTCCAGACTAATGTAATGCATCCTGAACAGTCTGGAGAATTACACGTGTCATGTAACTTTTTGTGACAAACATCACAGCCTTACTCTCCTGTGAATCAACTCCTTCAGCTAAAGTTTATTACAATTTTCTGGGAGGACTTATTGCTCTCTTAATTACAGGTCATCGCCACAAATAATTGAAAGAAATTGAGAGATGTTCTCTTTCATCATTTGAGAACAACCCTCCACCCCAAGTGCCTAATGTTGATTCCTCTTGGTGCAACTGTACATCCAGTGCTCTCCTACAGCAGCATTGCACTTTTAGATGCTCCCTCAGTGGCAGTGTATGTGAGATAGCTGGCTTTTTTCCGAGCCTCTTCAGACTGAGGGGGCAGCTAAATCCTGAGAGACCTGCTGCCAGGTGCATCTCTTCTGATGTTGCACGGGCAACCTGATCCTGCCTCCTTCTGACTAGATGTGCAGGCATCTGAGGGGTTTGGCAGGAGGGCCAACACATGGTGCTACCCTGAGAGACAGTAGCACCATGTGCGTACACGCCACTAGGAACTGGCTCTGCATGGCAATAATCGGCAGGAAAGCAGACCAAATGACACCAATGAGATTGTAGAAGTCCGAAGAGATACTTCTCTATCCCCAAAAGTCCTACCCTGCCACGTCTCCAGTGGCAGAGTTCGATCTAGTCCATTATGTTTGAGTGCTTTGGTTAATAAAGAACTGGTATCGCCAGCAGAGAAACTGATGAGCCAGAAGGAAGTTTCTAAATTTAAAAAAAATGAATAATTTCCCTTAATTATTCTATCGATATCAATCAATTGTTCTGCCATATTAAAGAAAGGCACACTATAGCTTTAGCAAGGAATTAATGAAAAGAAAGTCACATCAATCATCCTTAAATTAATCCAGGAAAAAATGAACAGGTTCATCCAGTAAGATTTATGCATTATTTTATTGAAACGTAAACAGTCAGCAGGACAAGACACATTTTGGAAGATGAGAAGATGAGATCATTTAACAGCAGTGCACAATCATGTTATTAGTTAGATGAGGTTATTAGCTAATGCTTTGATTTATTCTTTATTTACAGAGAACCACCCAAAATAACGTTGTTATTATTATTGCAAATACCTGCACTTGTTACAACAGATCGTTAACATACCATACACAGTGGGTTTATCTGTGGGTCAGAGTTCATTTTTAACATTCCAAAGTGAGTGAAATACTATTTTATATTGCACATTATTTTCGATTATTAATTTTTTGAGTGAAAAGTTACTAGGGCTTGACAATGCTGAAATTTACATTTTACCAAACCTGCAGTTTATGATATGTTCACTGGTGGTTAAAAATATTTACAGTATGATATTTATAGTAATATATTACATGCCAGAATAATTTTTAAAAAGACTTGCATTTATATAGCGCCTTTCATGACCACCGGACATCTCAAAGCGCTTTACAGCCAATGAAGTACTTTTGAAGTGTAGTCACTATTGTAATGTGGGAAACGCGGCAGCCAATTTGCGCACAGCAAGCTCCCACAAACAGCAATGTGATAATGACCAGATAATCTGTTTTTGTTAGTTGAGGGATAAATAATTACATAAATTAAAGTATTACACAATGGTCCGCAGTGGCGATATTGCCGTTGAATGGCATAAGTTAGACTATTGTGCTCTTTGATCCTCCAGTGGCGAATTTACGCCACAATTTCCTGCAGAATGGATTAGAATACACCGCAGCGAGCATCGCAGTGAGTCAGAAGCGGAGCAACCAATGACCAATACAGATCCTAGGTGCTGGGGATGGTGTCCACTTTTGTAAATAGTCATTTTGGGAAATTGGCATTGCCTCTTGTGAAAAGTGGCCAGTTGCTTGTGGTTGTTGACATTCCTACTAGCGATAAAAGCTCATTTTCAATCCTCCATGTATTGCCGCTGTTTAATCACAATCGTAAAAGTGCCAAAAACATTCCAAACTGGACAAACCCAAGAGTGAAAGCAGCTAACTTCAGTTTCTAATTGCACCTGATGTATTATTTTACCAAGGGTATGTTTTCTACATGTTCTCCAGATGTATAATTTAACTCTTGCCGACGTTATTACTTAACAATTTTAAATACATGTAGGGTTGTCGATTTATAAAAGTTATAACTACAGACAAAGACTTGCATATATTTAGTGCCTTATGGTGTCTCTCAGCAATGTCTCATAGCATTTTAAATTTGATTTATGAGAATGGGTCTGGGGATTCTCTTCAGATTGTGCACTCTGTGGATAATGAGGCATCAAAAGCAACCATCTTGAAATAACACATAAATCAAGTTGCTGCCAGGTCTCCAGCACCATTATTTTTCAGTCTAAGTGGCAGAGGCATGAACGCTGGCTTAAGTGAAGCAAATTTGCAATCGCATTGATTTTAATGGAGGGGGCGAGGCTATGATAATTAGTTGTTCAACATTTTCGCCGAGTGTCTCATTCGAGCAACGCAAAAGTCCCAGCCATTATGGCGTGGCATAAGTAATGGCATAAATCACTTATGCCTGGAATTTCTGGACCATAATATTGACGAATGCTGTAGATGCATGTTTACTATGGTACTAGTTTTCAGCAAATTCAGGCCCAATAACTTTATTTAACTAATAACATTATTGTCTGATGCTTTAAGTAATCTCATCCCCTAAAATTCTTCTGAAACTATTTTCAATATCTATCCATATAAAAGTTTTGAGAATATCCATCACAGTTCAGATGTCACACTTTAAAGTGTCAAAAGGATATAAGAAAGAGACAGCAGTCAATTCATCATTTATTTTTTGACTTGGAGCCAGAAATTTGCAAACATCTTCCAAACTTCTATCGCCAAACAGTAATTAAACAACGAGTTATTTCAGGTTGTGTTTACTTAATAGCAATTGGATTTTTGGTTTCAAAGTGGCAGGCTAGCTTAAGTACAGCTCAATCTTTGTGCATTAACAGCACTGTGGGAGTACCTTCATCACATGGACTGCAGTGGTTCAAGGCGGCTCACCACCACCTTCTCAAGGGCAATAAATGCTGACCTTGCCAGCGACGCCCACATTCCATAAACGACTTAAAAAAAAACCACACAGTATAATGCTCCTTCATTATAAAAGTAGCATATCTTCTATCATATATACAATTTTCCGGACACCAGAGCTTTCCTTTGAGCATCCCAAAGTCTTGTTTTGATGTGTCGCACTCCTCTGCAGCACTGGTGGCCATACGAAGGGTCATTAGAGTAGTGGATATCCAATGTCACCCAACAGCCAACCTGCCCCTGCTGTTGACGTAGAACTGAGACACTGGACTTACGAAGTACAAAAGCATCATGACCTCTCTCGGCATGCGATAAATTCAAATGCAAGAAGCTGTGCCTGTCATCACAAATGAGCAGCATTTTTAGGGTATGGAAGCCTTTGCAGTTCATGTAAGTATGAGGGTTTGCATTTGTAGCATACAATGCCACATAGATGCAATCAATTGTGCCCACAACCCTGGGGAATCTGGCCATTCTGAAAATTTTGATTGCTCTCTGTGTGGGACCACTGCCAAATTCTATAAATTGAACTGCTCTGGCAAAAAAAAAAATTCTTTCTTAACTTTCCCTATAGAGGACTACATAATAAATTGGCTGATCTGGCAAAAGTCCCTTATGGCTCACTGGAATGAGCCCGTGGATAAACGCTGAGAGTTGTGGTCGCTTCCTGTGCCACTTTTAGAGCTGTATGTGCCGTAGACCTTGGTTGCAGAACTGGCTGCCGCAATAAACCGCTTCTCCAAAGCTTCATGACTGAAGCACAGCCTCCTCAGGCCTCAAAGTGCAACTGGGTCTATAGTTCCTGCTGGATCGGCAGTGCTGGATAGGCTGGCTACTTTCTGGTGCTGCCTGATTTATTTGGCTTCCCTTACAACATCTTGATCATGTAAGGTGGAATACCAGTTGGGTAAGCCCATTGTGCGACTCTCAGATCCTGGCTCAGTAATTGTTTTGAAATAGAATGCTTTCCAAAGGGAATTCAGAATGTAAGGGGAGCCTTCCTGAATATAACGTTGAAAACTTTTTGCAATGCCTGCAGTGAGTCCCAAGATATGGTCAAAAGTCTCGACCAGTCAACTCAGTGAGCAGACTCCATTTAATCAAGTACTTCCATCTTGAAGAAGGCAAACTGAACTTTTTAAATTAATGGATTTTCAAAGATGGATGGGAAAGCAGAAATCACAGAATTTAGGATGGGTGATATCATTTCATCCTAACTCTATCATTTACATATGGCTACCACTGAGAAGGCAGGTGCTTCTTCAGCACGGCCTAAAGCTGAACAGAATTTCTGCTTGGGCTTCTTCAGCAGAACTTGGTATACAAAACACAGTGTCAGAAATTCTTGGCTCCACCAAGGCGTAATTGCTGACTTGCACCTACTCCAACCCAGGAATTTTGGGTCCTAAGTATTTAAGTATATTAAACTGTTTTCCTCCAGTATGTTTGTTCCTGAAATCAGTACAGAAAATGCTGGTAGTACATCCGCAGCAGTTCAATCCACAGTTAAAAGTGAAAGGTAACTTTTGGGTGGGACACTTTATCATTTGGCCTTGAATTTTGTCCAACAACAACAATAACTTGTATTTATACAGCGCCTTTAACATAGTAAAATGTCCCAAGGCGCTTCACATGAGTGTCATAAAACAAAATTTGACACCGAGCCACATAAGGAGAAATTAGGGCAGATGACCAAAAGCTTGGTCAAAGAGGTAGGTTTTAAGGAGCATCTTAAAGGAGGAAAGAGAGGCAGAGAGGTTTAGAAAGGGAATTCCAGAGCTGAGGGCCTAGGCAGCTGAAGGCATGGCCGCCAATGGTGGAGCAATTAAAATTAGCGATGTTCAAGAGGCCAGAATTAGAGGAGCACAGATATCTCTGGGGGGCTTGTGCTGCTGGAGGAGATTACAGAGATAGGGAGGGGTGAGGCCATAGAGCGATTTGAAAACGAGGATGAGATTTTTAAAATCAAGGCGTTGCTTAATTGGGAGCCAATATAGGCCAGTGAGCAGAGGGGTGATAGGTGAACGGGACTTGGTGCGAGTTAGGACACGGGCAGCAGAGTTTTGGATGACTTCAAGTTTACGGAGGGTAGAACGTGGGAGGTCAGCCAGGAGTTCATTGGAATAGTCAAGTCTAGAGGTAACAAAGGCATGGTTGAGGATTTCATCAGCAGATGAGCTGAGGCAGGGATGGAGTCAGGCGATGTCTTAGTGATGGTGCGGATATGTGGTCGGAAGCTCATTTCAGGGTCAAATATGACCCCAAGGTTGCAAACAGTCTGGTTCAGCCTCGGACATCAAATTTGTGAACGGTAAGATTCAACCTTGGACAGTGGCTAGGGAGAAGAATGGAGTTTGTGGCGGGGACCAAAGACAATGGCTTCGGTCTTCCCAATATTTAGTTGGAAGAAATTTCTGCTCATCCAGTACTGGATGTCTGACAAGCAGTATGACCATTTAGAGACATTGGAGGGATCGAGCGAGGTGGTGGTGAAGTAGAGTTGGGTGTCATCAGTGTACATGTGGAAACTGATGCTGTGTTTTCGGATAATGTCGCCAAGGGGCAGCATGGAGATGAGAAATAGGAGGGGGCTAAAGATAGATCTTTGAGGCACCAAAAGTAACGATGTGGGAGCAGGAAGAGAATCCATTGCAGGTGATTCTCTGGCTACGATTAGATAGATAAGAATGGAACCAGGTGAGTGCAGTCTCACCCAGCTGGACAATGTTGGAGAGGTGTTGGAGAATGATGGAGTGGTCAGCCGTGTCAAAGGCTGCAGACAGGTCGAGAAGGACAAGGAGGGATAGTTTACCATTGTCACCGTCACATAGGATGTCATTTGTGACTTTGATGAGAGCCGTTTTGGTACTGTGGCAGGGGCAGAAACCTGATTGGAGGGATTCAAACATGGATTTCCGGGAAATATGGGCACGGATTTGGGAGGCGACAACACGTTCAAGGACTTTGGAGAGGAAAGGGAGGTTGGAGATGGGGCGGTAGTTTGCAAGGACGGAGGGGTCAAGGTTGTTTTTTTGAGGAGAGGGGTGATGACCGCAGATTTGAAGGAGACGGGGACAGTACCTGAGGAGAGAGAACCGTTAACAATATCAGCTAACATGGGAGCCAGAAAAGGAAGTTAGGTGGTCAGCAGTTTAGTGGGAATAGGGTCGAGGGAACAGGAAGTGGGTCTCCTGGATGAGTTTGGAGAGGGCATGAGGGAAGATCGGAGAGAAACTGGAGAAAGATGCGAGTTCAGGGATAGGGCAGGGGGGAGCCTTAGAGGAAGTTTGGCCCGGTGGGCTAGGGGAAGGAAGGAAAGCAGCAGAGGCAGCTGATCAGATTGTCTCAACCTTGGAGACAAAGAAGTCCATGAGCTCCTTGCACTTGTTGTTGGAGGTGAAGGTGGAGGAGACAGAGGAGACGGGTTTAAGAAGACGACATTCATTCCATCAGAAGTATTAATGCTAAAATGAATGCGTGATCAAAAATGTATCAACATTTCATTATATTAATTACAGAGATAGAAATCTTCATAAGCCTTTGATACGCAGAATAGTTTGTACATGAAATTTGACTGACTATAATTTAATGGTGTGATTTTACTTGGTTTGTAATTTAGGTTTTGAAATTAGCTTTTTGATTTATTTTTTATACATGAAATGATCAACTCTCTCAGTCAAAAATTATACTACAGACTAGCTGGCTATGTGAAAGTGATTTCCATACTTTAATCTGTTTTTTGAAGTTAACAGTGTAGGTCCTAATGAGCATCTTTATTGCATTGATACAGTTGTGGCAACAGCAATCCTACATCATAATACTACATGAGTCATAGTATTGGTCTCCAGCACCCTGAGTTATGAAGAAGTAATTTTAATTAAATTGGTTTTGTGGCTTGGATGTTTGTCTACATAACTGCACTTCAGAAAGTAACTTGGGGTGGGATCGGTGCATGAGGGGGGGAGGTGCAGGGCGAGTGACAAACTCTCATGCCGAGGTCCAGTGAGATGCTAGCTCCCAGGCCTCATTTCTACATTCAGGATCAGACCCTTGACCGAATGCGCCAGGAATTGGTGCCTGGCTGGTGGGCGGGAGCAGGAATCTCCAACTCAAGACCCGGGACACAAGGGCAGGTTTGTGTGAGAAAATGTTGTTGCAGCTTGAAACAATACTTGCTCCAATATGAGGAGCTGGCATGGATGAGCCACAGGTTGAGGAGGTCAAACTGCTAGTCCAGAGCCAGTTCCCCTCCGCTTGAGATGAGAAATTGACATACACAAGAGAGGAGGAATACAGCTATAAAGATCTCATTCCATGTGATCTCAGGATATTCGTGTCCAACAAACTAACCACACATTTACACTGAGAAGCAGTGCTATTTGAAGATTGCATAATATACCAAAATATTGGAGTAATCAATTCAATAAAACTGAAATACTTATCAAAAAAAACTCCATTCTCTGGGGGGAAAGAAGTTATTGATGTGAAAATCTGTTGGAGTGAAAAACCTAGCAAGAAATATGAATTTATGCTGAGTTTACTTGCAAAAGCACAGAGGGACGATATCAACTTGTCTTGAATCCTTTTGTTACGTGTAAGTTCTCAATGTAGTTTACCTCAAGATATTAGGAAATTGGATCCAATAACTTGCAGGGAAATCAACTAAAACAATAAAATGTACCTAGTGATAGAGGCCAGAACATCAACATGCAACAAGTTTGATGCTACACTCTTGCACATCGCTGGCAGCCAAAGAGGACATTGTGGTGGTGATCTCAAGCAAGCTTCCTACTTGGCTACAGAGGTATGTGGCCCTGAAGGACTTCCAAGAGGTGTAGAGGAAGAAAACACTTGAGGATTTGTGCTCTTCACTAGAAAATAACTGCTGTGAGGCAGAAAACCCCCAGCCACTTTTACTAAAGCAAGGTCCAGTTTAATCCTAGATTAAGATATGTGCTAAGACAATCCATTAACGCAAGTTTATATTAATTTACAAGAAGAGCAAATCAAAAATCAAACTGTATCCTTAAACCAAGAATTAGCTGTTCAATACAGATGTCATATAATAAACATTTTAGCCCCAGGCTTAAGCACAATGTGAATTTTAATCAGCCGTCGTGATTATAGATAATTTATGGTTAACTCCTCAATCCAGGTGCAAGTTTAGCTCAGCTATTACTTGTTGGTTTTAATAGTATTGTAACCACATCAACGGGTGTCCATGTATTCAAGGTAAAGACTAATTTGATTCAATGAGAAACCTGTTGGTCCTTAGGCAATCTGTCTCCTTTAATCAAATAACTGTTTAAGGTGGGACCCTTACATTTTTTTTACACGCTAAACTGGTGGGAACTAACAGAAGGCATTCTATTATGTGGTCAAACAACAGAGGACCTTTTCCAGTAGACAAGAGTGCATTATGTTTTGAATATTTGGAATTTTGGTGAGCAAAGAACCTGGTATACGTAGTCATTTATTTTTATTTTTTGACAGACATTGTGGCCTGAATTTTAATAGTTTGGCGGGTTAGGAGCCGAATTTAATGGTAGGGCCTGGTTTGCATTGGAAACCTCTGTTTCCCACCCGCAGCCAGCCAGATTGAGAGGCAGGCTGGCTGCAGGTGGGTAGGCCTGTGGCACTAGGCCGCAGAGAGGAGGGAGGGAGGGATCGCGTTGGGGCCGGGGGAGGGGGGGGGTGGAGTTGGGGCAGATCGGAGGGCCGAAGGAGCAGGGGAGGTTCGGGGAGCTTCTCGCAGGCCGGAGCGGCAGAACGGAGGGCCGGAGGAGCGGGTGTGTGCGTGGGGGGTGGTGGTCCGGAGCACGCACAGGGGGTCAGGGGAAACAGGGGTGGAGGCAGATGACATCGGAGGGCTGGAGGAGCATGGGGTGGGAGGAGGCCTCATGGGGGGGGGTCTCCGATCGTGGGGGGTGTGGGTTATGCAGGGACGCTAGATCCAGGAGGTAAGTGTAAAGGCACTTGCCTCCTGGATCCAGCAATCCTCACCTTCCATTAGCTGGCGGGTTTCATGAGGCCTGCAAAACACAACCAGCCACAATTAAATTTAAAATGGAGGTTAAATCTGAGGCGCAGCAGCCTCATTTATTATAAATAAATGGAAGACCTGCCTCCTGGGAGCGGGTTGGCTGCCCGCCCTCCCCCGTCTCGCCTCCGTTAAAACCGGAAGTGGGCAGGTTGGAGGCGGGTTCTGGTTGGGATTCAGATGTTTAACACCTTAACTTCCCACACGACCCCAACCCACCCATTTTTTGGGGTTAAAATCCCCCCCCCCCTATATTTTTATTAGACTTTTTTTAATTCGTATATGGGATGTGGACGTCGCTGGCAAGGCCAGCATTTATTGCCCATCCCTAATTGTCCTTGAGAAGGTGGCAGTGAGCCGCCTTCTTGAACCTGCTGCAGTCTGTGTGGTGAAGGTACTCCCACAGTGCTGTTGGGTAGGGAGTTCCAGGATTTTGACCCAGCGACGATGAAGGATCGGCGATATATTTCTAAGTCAGGATGGTGTGTGACCTGGAGGGGTACTTGCAGGTGGTGGTGTTCCCATGTGCCTGCTGCTCAAATGTACAATATAGAGAAAGGTAGATGGCTGGGAAAGTGGCTGAGTTTTGCGTGCTGCTTTATCTCATTGGAAAGGAAGAGAATATTACAAGATTAATGCCCCTAAGTTTAACAATAAGACATCCTGCACCTTCAAAATGTGCTGGAGTGTTCCCATTACTGGCAATGGACCTGAAACAGAGAAAGCAGTGACTGATAATTCATTGCTGGGTTTTTACAGTAGGAAGTCCAGGAGGGTAAGGAGTCTTTCCACTTCCCTGTTGGTTTTTTGTTCTGGGTTGGAATGTAATAGCCCCTTTTTTAATTGGTAGAGGTTTTCTTCCTTTTATGGTAACTTCCTGTCTTCATCTCAAACACACACTCAACAACTTGCATCAATGTAAAATGTCCCAGGGCACTTCACAGCAGCGTAATCAGACACTATTTGACACTGAATGAAAGAAGGAGATATTAGGGCAGGTGACTAAAAGCTTGGTCAAAGAGGTAGGTTTTAAGGAATGTCTTAAAGGAGGAGAAAGAGGCGGACAGGGTTAGGGAGGAAATTCCAGTGCTTAGCGACGAGACTTGTGCTGAAAGCACAACGCCAATGGTGGGGGAGGCACAATTGCAGTCGGGCCATTATATCGTGATCAGGAGTGGGAAGCCGGCGGTGCTGGGGATAATTCTAGCACCCTTACCACCACCCTGGATGAGATCAGTTATCTCAGCACAGACAGCATTGAAGCCGGGTCATTCTTGGTCTGCAAGGCTCCGCTAGAATCACAGAATAGTTACAGCACAGAAGGAGGCCATTCGGCCCATCGAGCCCGTGCCGGCTCTCTGACTCGATTTGTTGAGCCTTTGAGGGAGGCCTCACGGCCAAGTCTGAGCCTCTGCTCACCATACGTCTACATGAGCGTACTTTCCAGCAGCAGTCATTGGATAGCGACCGACTGATTTTTTTTTTTTCTCCCTTCACTGCCCTCCGTAGCCCAGGTGTACCAAGGTCAAATAGCCCCATCCCCAGCTTTACTGAAACTCTGCTGACTCAGCACGCAGCAATAACAGGAACTCGACTTTTTATATAGCATTCCTCGCATCAGAAAGATGTCTCTGAATAGTTTACAGCGCAGAGATTTTAAAAAATGGCTGGTTGGGGAGCAAAAATTCTTAGCTGGGCTGCTACAATAAAGTAGAATGGCTAAATTTACTCAAGTATATGGGAACGAACATCCTTCTCTCCTTTTATGCTGTTCATTTTTCACCTTGCATCATGTCTCCATACTATCTGCAGTTGTCCTTTCTCTTTTCTCTTTATAACTCGATTGGAAGGCCACAGAGTTCACCGCGAACAGATGTGTGCAGTCAAAGATCTTCCAATCCCTTTGTATTTTGTTAATTTACCATTAAAACAAGTACAGCCTTTGATTCCTTTGGGATCCCTTCTAACATAATACAAGCGGAATAACAAGTAACCTGGTTTCAGCCGAATAATACAGCTATTGTGTGGCAATGCACAAACAGGTCATTAATGTTGCATACTTTCATTTTTCGAATGTTTATACAAACTTTGAAATCTAGGATACAACAGCTATAAGGTAAATACAGCACATATTCTAATATATTAACTTCAGTTTCATTTGAACTTTGGTATATATGCTGTAAAATGTTCATCGTTATGCAACATTACAGGGAATATTATAAAGTCCTCCTCCTTGCTTCTCACATTAATTGCATTCCTGCTGCCCCCTCGGGTTACGGAGGAGACAATGCTTTTGATAGTCTGGGATTCGGTTCTTGCTAAACTGATAGCCCACATCTAGACATGAAAAAATAATAAAAGCTCTCACAACCACTGAATCCTGATGCCAGCTACTGAGACAGAATCTGAAAAGATCTACAATGCTTTGATCACCTGAATGCAGATAGGAGGTAGCTTACACTGAATAGAATCATAACGAGCCATATTACCAAGGCTTTTTATCATTAAACTATTGCCTATTTCGGTGTGTAGCCTCTTAACTATTTGAGGGCTGGATAGATTCCGAGAAATAAGTATGTTTCACGCCACTAAAATAATATTCTGAAAACTCCATAATGGTCAATAATAATTGAGAACAAAGTACAGAAGCTTGTTACACCTTAATATTGTGCATTTATTTATTTTAGCTCTTCATTTGCTCTCATTTTTAGGTGCATGCTCTTTCAGTTAACAGTCTGGGTGTGGACATCTCTGTGACTCTGGTCCCATTGCTCTGTTGTTGACCCGAAGACAACCCCATATAAGTAGGAACATCAGAAAATGTCCTTTCTTCTTGCAATGAAATGGCTCATTTTCACATGGAAATTAGTCTAAACCAACTAAGCTCCTCCAACCAAGATAGTCAATCCTCACATGAATGCTCTTTTCTGATTTGGAATCAAACTTTGAAGCATTGATACTGTTGTTCCATTAGGATTATTATGTTGTCTTCAATTTGCTATAATTGTAAATCTGGCCTGAAAATCCCAGTGTATAAGATACAAAATTGAAGCAATCCTTATTGTGTCACTTCCGCTAGTCAAGATGATGAATTGGTGGAGAAGTTCTGTTCCATTCCTGAGCAAAACAAGAGGCTGATATGATGTGCATCACGGAGTGCATAACCACAGCCATTTATATACACATAGCATGGTGTTAACTGCTTGGGTCAGTCATTGATTCGCTGATGGATTGTTGTGTGAGCCAGGCTAGATTACACTTGGAGCTCCAGCTCCTTCCAAAAAATTGGAGCAGCACTTTGTAAGCACAGACACTTAAGTGACATATAATGCAGCGTGATGGTCCCCTGAATTTCAGAGTGAAATAGAGTATTCAGTTTATGTAGCTAATACAACTTAGTAAGTCAATACAATGTGGCTACTTTCAATAACATTGAATTATATCACTCAAGAGTCAGGATTCCTAAATGAGGAAAGGAATGTACTCTCTGATTATATCTTTGATAACTACAGTGGTATTTTTACAACCTTTCCAAACCTATCCATTTATGTGGCAGATAGGCAGAACAACACAATATCCATCACTAAGAGTACCTCAGTAGTGCAATCACTCACTGAGCTGACCAAATCCTAAGTAACATGACTGCCAAATTGGGCCTGTGTCAGGTCATGAAAGTACCAACGTGAGGGAATAACCTGATTGGCCTTGTCCTCACCAACCAACATTTGATAATTAGTAGGAGCGACCTTGGCACAACACTTCTGAAGATAAACCTCAATTTTAACCTGGGGCGAGAGTGGGGCCGGCGAGACTCGCTTCAACTTGCCGGCGTGAGGCCCTGGCCAGTTTAATCCCCCTGGGCCTCATTACAATATCCATGGACTGACTCCGACCCAAACCTAGCGAGAATGACGTGGAGGCTAGGGGCGGGAGCAGGAAATCGTGTGGCTGCAGGGTGTTACTGGGGAATCTAAGGAACTGGTCCCTGGCAGTTAGCTAACTATCTCCAGTGGGGGTCTGACCAGGATTGCGATCAGGGGAGGGGGGGAAGACCTGGGAAGGGGCGGCCCAAGTTCTCCTTCTGGGGCCGGCCCAGGGGACACTCCTGCTCCTTCTGCCCCACAAGGAAACTTAATTTCTTTTAAATAACTCACCTTGACGACCCTCTTCTAGACCTGCTCCCATGCTGGCGCCAGACATCACTGATGAGGCTGGCATTGCGTACAAGAGTCGAAATCAAAGCGACGTCATCGAATCACGACTTTTGAACATTTATGAGGCCCTTGCCTGCCTGCCTGCCGGCCTGCAGCGAGGATCTTGCACACCTTCTGAAACCTGGGAGTTAAAATTATGGCCAGTGAGTGTGGTACCATGCCGGAGGGCAGGATGCTGCTTCTATTTTAACCCCCACATGGCCCATTGTTGTCCGGCATGTGGGGTTAAAATCAGCCCTACAGTATTGCTTTCACAGTGAGTATACCCTCCATCGTGTATTGTGGTACTACCACTGTGCTAAGTGGCACACATTAAGGACATTTCTAGACTTCCCAAAACTGGGCATTCACCTGGAATGGGCGGGTTGTCTTATGAGGAAAGGTTGGACAGGCTAGGCTTGTATCCGCTGGAGTTTAGAAGAGTAAGAGGTGACTTGATTGAAACATATATAAGATCCTGAGGGGTGGATGTGGAGAGGATGTTTCCTCTTGTGGGAGAATCTAGAACTAGGGGTCACTGTTTAAAAATAAGGGGTTGACCATTTAAGACAGAGATGAGGAGAAATTTTTTCTCAGAGGGTCGTGAGTCTTTGGAATTCTCTTCCTCAGAGGGTGGTGGAAGCAGAGTCTTTGAATATTTTTAAGGCAGAGGTAGATAGATTCTTGATAAGCAAGGGGGTGAAAGGTTATCGGGGGTAGGCAGGAATGTGGAGTAATCAGATCAACCATGATCTTATTGAATGGCGGAGCAGGCTCGAGGGGCCGAGTGGCCGACTCCTGCTCCTAAGTCGTATGTTCGTATATTGTGGGCCATCAGAAACAGCAGCCATGTGCCACCATAATTGAGATGTGCCACCATTGTTTTATCATTGCAGCAGTTCAAGAAGACTCACCACCAGCTATTCAGGGCAACTAGGGATGGACAATAAATGTGGCTTTGCCAGCATCAACCACCTTCTGCGAACAAAATAAAAACTAGCTGCCACGTAAATGAATAGTTTTAGGCAAGGTATAAAAATGTATTAGTAGGATAACATTTTTATCTCTGGTTACAGTCCTCTTATTTTTTTTCTGTTGTGTTTGATTTTTAACTGTGTCGCAGCAAGTTTTTTTCCCTGTATTCTAAGCCCGTTAGGCAGATGGAAGAGACAAGTCCTAAAAGGGGAGATTGTCCTGTGTCTGTATCCAGTCACATAGGATCATTTTATTAAAACAGATGGAAAATCAGGTGAGTTCCTTTAACAGGGATGTGCTCTGACTCGCTCGATCTTCAGATAGTTGTGTCCACACGATCCAGTGCACCTGGGCAGAAACCCAGGAACATAAGAACATAAGAAATCGGAGCAGGAATCGGCCACTTGGCCCCTCGAGCCTGCTTCGCCATTCAATAAGATCATGGCTGATCTTGGGCTCAAAGCCACTTCCCCGCCTGCTCCCCATAACCCTTCACTCCCTTATCTTGCAAAAATCTGTCTATCTCCACCTTAAATGTATATAATGACCCAGCCTCCACAGCTCTCTGGGGCAGAGAATTCCACGGATTTACAACCCTCAGAGAAGAATTCCTCCTCATCTCAGTTCTAAAAGGGCGACCCTTAATTCTAAAACTGTGCCCCCGCGTTCTAGATTTCCCCACGAGGGGAAACATCCTCTCTGCATCTACCTTGTCGTGCCCCCTCAGTATCTTATATGTTTCAATAAGATCACTTCTCATTCTTCTAAATTCCAATGAGTATAGGCCCAACCTGCTCAACCTTTCCTCATAAGTCAACCCCTTCATCTCTGGGAATTAAGCTAGCGACTCGCCTCTGAACTGCCTCCAATGCTCTGCCTTGAAAGAAAAAGTATTCGCAGGAGTACTTATCTCCCCTAAAGTCTTTAATTAGTATGTAATGGAACCAGACCCCACCCACCAATCCCATGACATAATTGAATTTTCTCATGACATAGAAATTGTAACAGTTTTAAATCAAGTGCGAACTTACATTTTGATTTTACCTTTGGCTTGTCGTAGAATATTGTACATTTTTGATAAAGTGCACAATATTCTATTTGGTGTCAAGTTCTAGTACAGTTCAAAACACCACTGAATATTTGGGCAACCTAGTGTTACAGCATTCGCCTCCCATTGTGAGGACCTGGTGTTGAATTCAGCATGAATTCCTATTCAAATTTTGCTGCTTTTTATGTGCAAGTACCCAGCCGGGCCACTAGATGGCGAAACTTTCAGTGGCCCAGTGCTCTGTCTTGAAAGAAAAAATATTCGCAGGAGTACTTATCTTAGCATTGACTGAAACAGAAGAGAAATCTGCAACAAAGTTATCTTGTATGTACACAGAAAAGGGAAATGGATTCATTAGGGATTGATGAATTGATACAAATTTTTCTTGGAGTCTGACTAAACCAATTTTCCACCACCAACATAAAAAAAGGATTAGGTTGAAGGGAATGAAGATGCAGAGAGGAATTAGATATACTGTATAGCTTATACCCAGTCCCAGTCCTCTTTCTTGTTAAGGAAAGGGAAAATATCAGTTGGGTGACGCCTGATCACAATCTTGGTATACAAGGACGTGGCAGGTTATTCAACATGTGGGTGCTTCATTCAACAACAACAACGTGTATTTATATAGCGCCTTTAACATAGTAAAACGTCCCAAGGCGCTTCACTGGAGTATTAAAAGACAAAAAATTTGACACCGAACCACATAAGGAGAAATTAGGGCAGGTGACCAAAAGTTTGGTCAAAGAGGTAGGTTTTAAGGAGCGTCTTAAAGGAGGAAAGAGAGGCAGCGAGGCGGAGAGGTTTAGGCAGGAAATTCCAGAGCTTAGGGCCTAGGCAACAGAAGGCACGGCCACCAAAGGTTGAGTGATTTATAATCAGGGATGCTCAAGAGGGCAGAATTAGAGGAGCGCATATATCTCGGGGCGGGGGGGGGGGGGGTGCTGGGTGGGTTGTGGGGCTGAAGGAGGTTACAGAGATAGGGAGGGGCGAGGCCATGGAGGGATTTGAAAACAAGGATGAGAATTTTGAAATCGAGGCGTTGCTTAACCGGGAGCCAATGTAGGTCAGCGAGCACAGGGGTGATGGGTGAATGGGACTTGGTGCGAGTTAGGACATTCAGAAACAGTAGAAGTACTCTGAGGTGACAAGACTTTTAGCACTTTTGTGACAGTGATTTTTTTAATATTCATTCATGGGATGTGGGCGTCACTGGCAAGGCCAGCATTTATTGCCCATCCCTAATTGCCCTTGAGCAATAAAAGCTGGCCTTGCCAGTAACGCCTACATCCCATGAATGAAGTTTAAAAAAAAAATTACTGTCACAAAAGTGTTAAAAGTCTTGTCACCTCAGGATACTTCTACTGTTTCTGAATGAAGCACCCACTGCTAACCTGCCATATCCTTGTATACCAAGATTGAAACGTCAGTTTAGCCCGCGTTTAGCGCAAGACGCCATCTTGGTAAAGGAGTTAAAGCGTGCACTAGGATCGGCCGTCTGGCGGATTGTTAAGCGGCTGATTGCCACTTTAAATGCATGCTAGGGCTCGTTAAGGAAGCTGCATGACGTTTTGGTGGCGAGCTGCTTGTCCTAACGTCCTCTCCTAACAGCGACCAGTTGTTTGGGAGTAAACATGGCGTTGATGTGGATTTCAAGCGCTACTTAAAGGGATACTCACCAATTCATGTTCACTTGCTGCTGGAGCTGTGAATAGGACCTCGGAAACACATCGGGAGACTTTCTGGGACATTTTGCCAAGACTTCACCAACACTCTAGCAACATTTATTCCAAAAATTCTCAGAGGACTTCACCTAAAAAGAGTAAGCTCTGTGCTGCTCTACCTTATAGGAGTACCAGGAGAAAAGGAGTGCTTGGTCATCGACATCTTGCTAGGGGTCCCTTGGTCAGAATGAGGTATCGGAGGAGGACATGAGGCCAGGAAGAGCAGCAGCAACAGGAGGGCCTGGTGGTGTCCATCACCCCCCATCGCCCTCCCGCCCCCGCAGGTACAGAACATTCCTCCCCCTCTGGACCGCCTTCACCTAGACCTCCAGTGCCGCATCAGACTACCTGTGTGTCCTCACCCTCGGTCCCTGAGCCATCCTGCAACGTGCTGCTGTGTGCCAGCCAGCCCACTCCACACCTTCATTGGGTGCGAGGAGCTCCACAAAAATTGCGTCTAATCAGCACTTGAGTGCTAAACCTGCAAGGGGGAAAACTTTGTGCGCACCAGCAACTCGAGTTAACAGCTGCCGAAAATGGCCGCAGCACTAACGTTGAAAAATTGGCTCTGGGGGTTGGCGATGTGGAGCGCAGCGCTAACTTACCATGCAACGCCCTCCTGGTGGCGTTAATGGAGGCCTCCGACCTGAAGTTCCCGTCACAGTCGGCGTTGCTGCTTCTTGCAGCCTCTGGGAGTGAGGCTGTGGAGTTCGCAAGGCATTGTGGGCACCTAAAGGGGCTATGTATTATAGGGGCAATGCACTAAAAACTAATACATTTCAAATCAAATGGAAAAAATGCATTTTCAGCCCTTGCTGCCTTTCAAAATAAACAAACATTAAAAATGATTCCCAAATGGCAGTCTTCAGCTCTTAAAGCTGAATTGTCTTCCAGACCTAAGAAAATGGTAAAAGTGCTTCAGCACTAACACAAATGGCTCAGCAAGCCAGGGAAGGGGCACCAAGGGTCTCACAAGCAGCACTCCAGCTTTATGCAGGGGGTCAACACTGCAAGAGAGGTCCTCTACCCAAAGGGGCCACGAGGCCCTCCAGAAAGAGGGATATGGGACTACATCACTGAGGCCATCACTGCCACCAGTGTCGCCCCCACCACCTGGCTCCAGTGCCCAAAGAAGCTTCATGACCTCAGACCACTGGTCAGGGTCAGTGAACGCATCTTCAAAAGCCATCTCCTACCAACTGCACCACTAGCCTCACACACTGCTCAATGCACTCCCCCCTCCCCCTCCCCATCATTCACCTACCAACAACCTGTATCAATCACAAGGCACATCTCCCATTTCTAGCCTCACCTCATCCCCTTGGAGGAGATGGTGCAGGCCATTCTTGGCAGGGGCATGGCTGAGCCCTTGGCCAGCAGCGGAGCTGAAAGGATACAAGATGCTGGTATCCTCGTACGTTATCCTCCTTTGGGCATGCACCTCTTGCTTTCCCGCCCTCCCCTCACCACAACTGCACCCTTGTGCCTTCCTCACACACCCAAGAAATGTAGCCTTCCCAGCCAGTGATTGACCAAGAAGAGGGAGAGGAGAGTGAAGAAGAAGAAGAAACATCGTCACTCGATTTCACACTCCCAGCTCTTCAAGGTCAACCAGCAAGGCAATTTTCAGTATCCCCCACTAGAAGTCAGCCTTCCAGCAGCCATGCTGCAGCCACTGGGGAAACGCTGCGTGACATCACTAGGATAGGCAAAGGTACACACAAGACAGTCACTAAGAGAATGCATAAGGCTGATGAGTTGATTTCTTGATGTCATATTGGATGGATAGATGTATAAAGTTGGATTGGAAAGTTTGCTTTGTGGTGGCTTTTATTTCAGCATTGTGGCCAAGAGGGCCCTGTGATGGTCACTAACAGAGGGAAAGTAAGGTGTGGAACTAATGTTGAAAAGTGAATTGGGGTTGTGGTCACTGGGACCACAGGCAGATGATTCTATCCCGGCCACAAAGGGGCTGTCTGCATGCATGCTTCTGTCTGCTTCCTCCTCTTTGGCTTCCTCCTCCTCTGTGTCTTCCTCTTCCCTCTGCGAGCGGATGCAGTAAATCTGAAATGCCAGCATAAAATGCTGGCAATACTCAGCAGCTCAGGCAGCATCTCGACCTGAGACGTGAACTCAGTTTTTCTCTCCACGGCTGTTGCCTGACCTGTTGAGTATTTGCAGCATTTTCTGTCTTTTCAGAGGCCTTCCTTTACCATCCGGGGCCTTGCAAGTGTCCAACAGCACTCCTTACACACTTAAAAAAACTTTTCACATCCGTTGCAGCAAGCCAATGCTTCAATAAAATCAAAAAAAAAAGTCCAAAAGCTTAAATCCAAACTTACCTGAGTGATGTGTGTGTCACTTTAAGAGGTGCTGACATCGCCATTGTCAGCCTGCTTGCACACCTGGTTAACCTGACGTGCTTAGGACCCAGCGCTGAATTCAGCGCTAGGGTCGAAGTTCGGATTGGTGACGTTAAGTCGGCGGTGCACGCCAATTGACGTCACCACGCCGCCATTTTCTTCCTCCAGGGCCCGGCCACTTACCAGCAGCGCAAAGGAAGGGAGGAAAATGGCGGCCGCCACGGGACCCGCCACCAGCTGGCGAAAGAGTGGCGGCCGGCGTTTTAGTGCCATTTCATGGCGCTAACGTGTTCTGCTGAGGAGACCAATTTATAGCCCCAAGTGTCTGGTTTAGCACCTCCAGGCAAGTTCAAATTATGGTAATTAGCAATTGGGACCAAAATTGTGTGCCAAATCCAAACTTTCAAACAGGCGTGTCTTATTAGCACAGCACCCATTTAACGCCTGTTTTCACCCTTTGGCCAAAATAACCCCTACTAAGTCTAAGTACAGCCTAACTAAAAGAGGAAAGAATACATGAAGGACATAGCTCAGCTAATGAAGATATTACAGACTTCTCCATTCTTATCTATTTGTCTCTATGGCTGCATTTTTGCCAGCGCTCAGAGAGGCGGGTCAGAGGTTAAAGTCCTATTGATTGACGGTGGGTCCCGAACCCGCCGTCAACCCGCCTCCAAACAGCTTTCCCAAGTGTCGGGTCCCCGATTTGCGAATGGACCCGATACCTAGCGGCGGGAAACGGATTAAAGGCAATTACCTGCCTATTAACAGGTACTTGTCTGTAGTTTTCAGCCTGTTTTTCAATTTTCCCGCTTCTGGCTCGGGTTTCCCGACATCCGAACACCACGCCAGGTAAGTGTGGCGTGTTGTGAGTCTGGTGTAATGTTTGTGAAAAGATGACAGCTGCAGAAGTGGTGTGAAGGATGCAATGTTCAACATGGTGAGTTTCAGAGCAAGAAAATGTTGGTTACTACATTTTTAAAACATATACAGATTTCTTTAGCTTACAAGTTTTTAAATCCAACTGTATGTCCAGTGCCACCTCATTGGGAGAACCTCTCTGTCACCAGTGACAGATCGCTTCTGTCATCTCACCTGCAGCTGCCATCTATTCCAGCCTATGGAGGGAGTCATTGGAGAGCCTGGGTGCAAGAGTTCACCTTTGTGCAGTGATTGTCAATGTTTTCAGCCCTGAGGGCTGGATTTTCTCAATGGAGACTGTGTTGGAGGCAGGACTTCTGGTTTCCGGGTTTCAGTCCTGCCCCCAGCGACGCCTGACCAACCCATGCTATTTTCCCTTGATTGGCCCTGTGGGCTTACTGGCCAATTAAGGGAAAGCCGGTGACAGATGATGTCAGTGTATGACACTTCATCTGTCAAATTTTTTGACAGATAAATTGTCAGCGTTTGACAGCTTTGAGAAGCTGTCAAACACTGACAATCTCTGTTCTAGGGTGAGCCCTTGCACACAGACTCACCAAGACCTCTCTCCTCACCAGAAAGCAGATAGCTGCTGCATCTGAGAATGCAGCAGCCATTCTGTCATCTCTGCCATTGAGATGAGGCACCTGCGGATCCTCAAAGGTTGAAGTCTGCAGAAAGAAGCAAAGGTAAGGAAACTTTTTACAACACTTTACACTCACCTCTCATACTTACCTCTCCACACTTGCACCCATCACTCACCTCTACAGCTGACATTTCGACCCCTCTCACCCCCGCAGACCCACTGCTCACCTCGCTGACCCTGGCGAGGTTCTCAGCCGTCGGGAAACCCACAATTGCAGGCACTCTGGTCCAGCGCAAGAAGTTAGTGGGAGACTGTCTCAGCCAGCAACCCCAGCCTTCGGGTCCTGGTGGAACTTTAGGCACTGATTCCGGAGAAAGACATTTCACTTTCGGGCTCTTGATACTGTGCTGCTAGTGAGTGTAGGGGTATGTCTTTGGGGTCCCAGAGAACAGAAGGGCAAGGAGGGAGTGGAATTAAGTCAGTGAGAGAAGTCAGGACAGAGGAATTGAGAGAGAGAAAATAATAAAGAGTACAATCCCCTCACACTGTGAGATCGGGGTACAATCTCCTCTCTAACTCTGGGGTCAGAGTACAGTTCCCTCTCTCTTTGTGAAAAGGGGGTGTACTACTGAGTGAGAAAATGAGAGAGCATGCAAGAGAATGAGTGACTGCGTGAGCTTGAGCGTGTGAATGAGTGAGTGTGAATCTGAGAGTGAATGTGTGAGAGTAAGTGAATATGAGAGTAAAAGGGATGAGTCACTGAGTGAGCGAGTGGATCGGAGTGAATGGGCATGAATGAGTAAGAGAGAGTGAGAGAAAGCGATTGAGGGAGAGATTGAGAGAGTGTTTGAGGATAAAGGGGTGTGTATGAGGGAGCGAGTTACCAGACGCATGATAGAAGAAACGAAGGAGGCAAAGTCTGCTTTCTTTGCTTTGCATCTCCCCTGCTATTTGCCCTCCGGGCTCGCCTCTAACTTTGCTCTCTTCTATCACCTTCGAGAATGTCTGTTGCATTCCAAAACTCTTTCAAATCCCTCAAACTATTCTACCTTCTCTTGGCATCTTTCCTAAGTACCCTAGCAACTTTTCTCTAGACTCTCCATTAGTCATGACAACCCGGTGAAAATGGTTATGTTTGGCTATGCCTGTGCCACACATTTCAGAGCGAGAGGGGGACATCCCATGACAAAGCGGTAACCTTGATCATTATTACTTTTGGAGGTGGAGTGCCCTCAGTGGTTTGGCTGTTTTCTCTGCTCTCAGTGGGTCTTCCTTTATACAGCTTCAAATGGCAAGCTGCCGTCCTACACTGAGCAAAACAAAAATCTGGAACGCAAGGGATGAGATAGACAGTGCCGCTAAAGATTGTTAACTAGATTAAACTGCGATTGGAATGAAAGGCTGCAGTGAAGCAAAAGTAATAATAAAAGAAATGACAGAACTTTGCAGCAATTTTTTTGTCAGCCTTTCTGTTATGTTCGAAGCTATATCTGTTGTGATACATTATTAAGTAAAGCAGGTTCCATGCTAATTGCACAACAGCTGAATGACTTAACTTTTGCAAGATTATGTTAATGTGTAAACAGTGTATGAACACAAACAAAAACACACCTGCTCCAATCTACCAGTCCCCCGAAAAATGGTTCAGCCATTTATACGGATTTTTATTAATTAGTTCTCAATTTGTATAGCTGTATTAATAGAGCTAATTTGAGTAATTCACTAAATTCCTATGTAACAATTTAATTACAAAAGACTTTTATTGCAACTCAAGCTCAAATAAACATAAAAATTGGCAGCAATAGGAGTGGTGGGAGAAGAATGTAGAGAATTATAATAGCTTCAGCTAATTCCATGAGATCTACTGCAATTGGCTGTGTGTTGTATGTTCGTTCATCTTGGCATCTGCTAGATATTTGCTGGATTTTTCAAAAACATTCCAAAGTAGCAAAAACCATCAAACCAGCTGAATGATTTTTTATAATTTAGTATTGCTACTCTGCAGCTAAGAGCAAATTTGAACCAGAAAGTCAGGAGAAACCTATTTTGGCATTCCATTAAGGCAACTGATTGCACTCATCCCTGGTTCCTACAAATTATTAAGAGATAATGTATTCACTCACTCTCATTATTGTTTAAACTTTCAAATGTAAACAATCATTCTTGCCATGAGAATGCGAAAATAATTCTGATGCTCCCCCTTATCTATCTTTTATTGTACCAAGTGAAGTTAAGTTAGTGGATAAGATTATTAAATTCTGTTGGCCACGAGACTAAACATTAATGTGTGGTAAAAGTTCAAATTATTACAACAAGCTGCTGCTCAATAGTTACATCACAACCTATCTACAAATAGTCAATATCTGTTCCAGTACTTTTTATGCTAGGATTGAGGATAGAAAACTGATTACATAATTTACAACTCCTACGACCAAACGAAAGAAAAACAAGGATAACACAATGAATAACAAAACAGGTTTATGATTCAACATTACATATTTACATTGAGGAATGTTAGAAACTGTGAACATATGACAGAACTTTCAGAGATGACACATCTGCATTTCTAGACTGAAGACTCATTATTAGTCTAGGGAGATAAAATCAAATGCTAATCTTTCAAAGAAAATATTGTCCTCCTAATCCTATACTACTGTAGCTGATTCCTTTAAGCCTTAGACTGTAGAATTACCAGGGATTCTGTACATCAAATGTTGTGACCAATACTTTCTAAGGGTCAACACCTAAGAAGTGCAGTCATAATTAGAGTTCATGTGAATAAATGACTAATTTCTCTACACTGCTCCAAAGTTTCACTGACAGTATTTTTTTTGCCTTACTTCCTCATATCAACAGACTTTTTGTGTTGCTGAGGAGAACACAAATAGAAATAGAGTGAACCTTCACAGAAAATGCAAAGACGAACAACTCTGAGCACCTTAGCTGGGACATCCCCATATGCACTCGGTAATTTTCCTTTAGGAAAGGCAGATTAGCCTGACTGTATCTGTTCTTTCAAGCAGAAGTAAATATTTAATGGAACATTAAATTTACCTACTGAGAGCATGGGCTTTGTTCAACTTTATGCACAATTGCAATTATTATAGTATTACTGTGTATCTATTTTGAAAAGCTTGTAATTTTATCCAACATTAATTATATTGCCTTGGTGTCATATTTGATCATGATTTGAGCGTCCTACCTCATATTCCTTCAACAACAACTTGTATTTATATAGCGCCTTTAACATAGTAAAACGTCCCAAGGCGCTGCACAGGAGTATTTTAAGACAAAAAATTTGACACCGATCCACATAAGGATAAATTAGGGCAGGTGACCAAAAGCTTGGTCAAAGAGGTAGGTTTTAAGGAGCGTCTTCAAGGAGGAAAGAGAGGTAGCGAGGCGGACAGGTTTAGGCAGGGAATTCCAGAGCTTAGGGCCTAGGCAACAGAAGGCACGGCCACCAAAGGTTGAACGATTATAATCAGGGATCCTCGAGGGCAGAATTAGAGGAGTGCAGATATCTCAGGGGGTTGTGGGGCTGAAGGAGATTACAGAGATGGGAAGGGGCAAGGACATGGAGGGATTTGAAAACATGGATGAGAATTTTGAAATCGAGGCACTGCTTAACCGGGAGCCAATGTAGGTCAGCAAGCACAGGGGTGATGGGCGAATGGGACTTGGTGCGAGTTAGGACACGGGCAGCCGAGTTTTGGATGACCTCAAGTTTACGTAGGGTGGAATGTGGGAGGCCAGCCAGGAGTGCATTGGAATAGTCAAGTCTAGAGGTAACAAAGGCATGGATGAGAGTTTCAGCAGCTAATTTCATCACTAAGACTGCCCATTTCCACCTCTAACATCGCCCGTCTCCATTCTTGCCTCTGCTTATATGCTGCCGAAACTCTCATCCACGCCTTTGTTACGTTTAGACTTGACTATTCCATTGTACTCCTGGCTGGCCTCCCTAGTTCTACCCTCCATAAACATGAGGTCATACAAAACTCTGCCACCCGTGTTCTAACTCGCACCAAGTCTCGCTCACCCATCTCCCCTGTGCTCACTGACCTACATTGGCTCCCAGTTAAGCAACTTCTCGATTTTTAAAATTCTCATCCTTGTTTTCAAATCCTTCCATGGCTTCTCCCCTCCCTATCTCCTCTAGCCCTATAACACCTGAGATCTCTGTGCTCCGCCAATTCTGGCCTCTTAAATATTCCCGATTTTAAGTGCTCCAACATTGGCGGCCGTGCCTTCAGCTGCCTAGGTCCTAAACTCTGGAATTCCCTCCCTAAATCTTTCCGCCTCTCTACCTCTCTTTCCTCCTTTAAGACACTCCTTAAAAACTACCTCATTGACCAAGCTTTTGGTCACCTGCCCCAACATCTCTTTGTATGGCTCGGTGTCAAATTTAGTTTTTTGATAACTCTTCCGTGAAACACCTTGAGGCGTTTTATTACGTTAAGGGCATTATATAAATACAAGTTGTTGTTGCCTCTTACCCAACTAGATAATCTGCATAACAGCAGGAGATTTTGAAAGTACCAATTTGTCTTCCATTATTTATCAAGTGCACTTTTTATTTACATCCCCTGATCACCCATTGATTTATATAATCTGTTGTCAAGTTACTATAGGGCTTCAAGACTCTGAAAACGGAGATTTTGTTTTGTTAGTTTCTGCTGTCTTTTTTACTTTTATTTATAATCATAGTCCATATATGAGGTTTAATGATTGTGGAAGGGAGGTAAAGCCCCATTAACTTTAATTAGGTTGTTTGATAGCATAAATGACTTATGACATTGTGAAATTAAGTGGGAGTTATTTGGAAGAGGCTCGTGTTCCTGTACAGATGCAACTTAACTAATATAAACAAAAAACTCCAAATGCTGGAAATCTGATACAGAAACAGAAAATGCTGGAAACACTCAGCAGGTTAGGCAGCATCTGCGGAGAGAACAGAGGAGTTAACGTTTCAGGTGTTGACACTTCGTCAGGTTTCTACCTGACCTACAGAGTGTTTCCAGCAATTTCTATTTTTTTTAAAACTTAACTAATGTCATCTGACTGCAGACAAATAATTGCCTTTAATCAGTGATGTATTCAGATATTTGAAGTCAATAGTCTACTCTGATAAGTAAACAGTAACTTTTCATTTACCTCCAACAGACAATGAATGTCTTGTGTTGACTATAAATGTTGAAGCCTTGGGCCAAGATGTTTTAGTCAAACATCTTCTGAAGGCCACTTTGAAAAGTTATTGGCCCAGATTTTGCGGTAGGGTTAATGGTGAGGCTATCAGCCAGCTTATAAATAATAACATACTTGCCCTTGAATTGTATCTTATCACATAAAAAGATCTAAAAAAGCATCACCCAATTAATTATATTTGAGGTGCAGTGAATGTTATCTAGCTAAATACATCACCCATGCTGCATCAGTAACATCCCATCTGTTTTTGATGACATTGGTTGAGGGGAAGGGTTGGCCAAGATACCAGAACTCCCTACTGCACTTCAAATATAGAATGCCCGCCTGAACCAATAAAATAGGCAGGATGGGACCTCCGCAGCAGGAGGAAGGATTAGTGCCACAAGGGTAGCCGTTGCCAAGCCATACCCATACCTTAATCAGCAGAAGCTATTCCTGCAGTCCTTTGATAATCTTCAGAGCTCCCTGCATGGAATGTTGGAGAACATATAGCAGTGCTGATCCAATATTTGTGTAGGCATGTGAAAAGGTTTCAGGAACCTGCAGAGCACCAGGGAGCAAATGGCAACGCCAAGACCCAAGTGTTAATACAATGTTAACCACCAGCATCGTGTCTGCTGCTATTGAGAAGTTAGACTCCAAATTACTGGACTACGGAGAGAATCAGTTTGAGAGCACTTTAATGGCAGATTTTATGCCCTTTTGTGTGGTGGCCAAGGGTCTATCTTCACACATATCCCTAGTCATCCATACGAGGCAGCCAGCATCGAGGATATGGCAGGAGGAAAGATGGATGAAGACTTGACCTCGCAGGGTGATGGCACATTCGCCCAATCCAGCCAGCCACCTCGGGGATGCAGAAGAGGCAGGTAGGGATCACCAGGAGCCAACCAGCGCAGACTGAGTTGCTGGCAGCAGTAGTCGAGCTAACTCATGACCCAGCAGAAACATGGTATCACCATCAGTGAGGTCGAGGGTCTCCATTGAGGGCCAGCAGCATCCACTACACTTGCTCCTCCCACTGAGGTGGCACTTAGAAAAAGCAGATTAGAAAGTAGACAACACACCCCTACACTATCACCAAGGGCAATCATCAGGGAAACAAACACTGATGTAGGGACATGAGTGGAGTTGGAAAATAAACTGCTTTCACCTCCCTTGTAATGTCAGGTGATGGTTTATTGGTCATTTTAGGGATAAATGGCTGTTGGGTGCAAACAAATAGGAATAGTAACAAAGGCAGGGGTATTTGACCCAGCATGTTGGTATTGGGCAAGAGTAATACAGAGAAGCCCATAGGATGGCTCTTATAGGGGCTGCAAGGCTTCTTTTAACTAAAAGTCTGATCAATCAGTTCTTGCCACACCAGCTACATCATCAAAATCTTTTTCAATTCATACATGCACTGGGTTGTTACAGGAACAGGAGCATGCTATTCAGCCCCTTGAGTCTGTTCTGCCATTCCATTAGATCATGGCAGACCTGTACCTCAACTCCATTTACCTGCCTTTGCTCCACATCCCTTGATACCCTTATTGTTGTTTGGCATCCTGGCAGTAACATAAACAACAACAACTTGCATTTATATTCATAAATATCCCAAGGTGCTTCACAAGAATGTTATAAAACAAAATTTGACACCGAGCCACGTAAGGTGATATTAGGATAGGTTACCAAAAGCTTGGTCAAAGTGATAGGTTTTAAGGCGCGGTGGAGAGATTTAGGGAAGGAATTCTAGAGCATGGGGCCTAGGCAGCTAAAGGCACAGCCACCAATGGTGGTGCGATGAAAATCGGGGATGCGCAGGAGGACAGAATTGGAGGATGGCAGAGATCTCGGAGGGTTATAGGGCTGGAGGAGGTTACAGAGATAGGGAGAGGTAAAGCCATGGAGAGATTTGAAAAGAAGGATGAGAACTTTATTTGCAGCAACTTTTGGGAGCCAAGCCACTGGTAGAAATACTGTGCCATCTCCAGTTGTTCCTTCCTTTCATTGGTGGTTTAAAATGAGTTGGTAGCGCAAAAGTTCAATGTAGTGGTGACTTTAACTACAACAGGTGTTGCTGTCTCTTTGCTGGATGTTGTTTGAAGGTTAGGCTCATGTAGACGGTACAACTCAATGGCTGTCTCCCTCCTGGATCACAGACGGCGAATGCAGGTCTCGTCAGGCAATCCCAAATAGTCGTGCACGAGTCATATGATGTAATGAAAGAAAAATAGTGGAGTTGAAGAACTTTTTCTCTGTGTGGACATGTGGAACACTGCTGTAGTCACCCGACGAAGGAGTTGTAACTCCGAAAGCTTGTGATTTAAAATAAAACTGTTGGACTATAACCTGGTGTTGTGCGACCTCTCAATTTTGTCCACCCCAGTCCAACACCGGCATCTCCGCATCGTAGTCTGAAGAGCCAGAACTAAGCAGGAATCCAGACAAACCTTTAAGTTCTGCATGGGAATTAGGAAATCAAGTTTACTAAAAAAACTACAGCATCCCCTAATTTCCCCCCATCTAACCAGGGCTCAGATGAGTTATAACTGGTTGATCTGCTAATTTGCTTTGTGTTTAGTCCTAGGCATCCACTACAGTCTACTCCTGTTAAAGTACTTTTCTGCTTGGGAAAAAAAATCAAATTATCCAACATAATGAATTAAGCAATTTTAATCAAACAGCACAGGAGACTGTTTTTTGGACAACTTCAATTCAAATTTGTAGAAAATTCAATTTAAGCAACTTTGAATTGGGGAGGAGGAGCAGATTATATTCTGTATGGAATAGCCACACTACAGTATATGATTAAAACAACTGTATGAAGATTTAAAGGACATTTTCCCATAAGGAAAAGGCTAACCATATACTTTAGACCTTCTTGCTTACTTAGCAGCTCAAAAGGAAGTTCTATTGAATGATCTGAAGTAAGACACCGACCTTGCATTTATTTGGTTTCACAACAAAACTGGAATCCAAAATTGGCAAAAATTGGAGTTTGACAAATAGAGAGTGAAATTCTCTCCAGCGCTTTTGCTAATTTATACAAATTACTCGACGTATATTTTCTTTCTCTTGAAACAGTCTAGCCTTTAAACTCGCTCAAGTAAAATTACTAGCATGCCATCAGAAAATACTTTTTTGTACTTTAAAGGAAAGAAGGTACCATATTTGGACAGAATCAGAGCAACAAGTCACTTAATCCTTTTCCTCATTGTATGCACACCCACACAGAACCTAAACCAAAAATCCTCAAATTCCTTTAAAGTAAGGTTAGGCAAACCGCATTACAAATATGCAGGATAAAACTTGTAAGGAAATGGTGTTTAATATTTGTAACTTTGAGAATTAAACACAACCTGGTTCCGAAGAGTCTGTTTCAGTTATTTTTCTGTGAAAACCATTTGGAATGTTTTTACTTGTTTGGCAAAGGGACAAAAAGGCATAGCATGAAGGATGATATCAGTGAAGTCATATACCGGCCAACACCTGCATAGAATTTGAGCTGATAGAACCACAGCAAAAAAAGCTTTTGTTAAAATGCCAATGAATACTTCATACACTGTAACTGATTCTTACAATTGTATGAGCAACAATTAATCAAGATTAACGCCTCTTTATGAACAATCTGCCACCCATTCAAAATAAACAGCTGTATTAGATTACAAGAGGAGACTGTAGAACAGTATTTTTAAACTACATGTACAGTATTAAATAGAAATCCTAATAATGTCCAGGAGATTATTTACGAGAATGGTACCAGGGATGAGGGACTTCATTTATATGGAGGGATTAGAGAAGATGGGATTGTTCTCCTTAGAACAGAGAAGGTTAAGGGGAGATTTAATAGAGGTGTTCAAAATGGCTACCTTTGGTGCTCGCAGCTCAATGGAACATAGGAATAAGAGTAGGCCATTCAGCCCCTCAAGCCTGTTCCGCCATTCAATGAGATCATGGCTGATCTGCGATCACGCCTTTGGCCCATATCCCTTAATACATTTGGTTAACAAAAAGCTAGCAATCTCCGATTTAAAATTAATTGATCTAGCATCAATTGCCGTTTGCGGAAGAGAGTTCCAAACTTCTACCACCCTTTGTAGAAGTGTCTCTTAATTTCACTCCTGAAAGGTCTGGTTCTAATTTTTAGATTATGCCCCCTAGTCCTAGAATCTCCAACCAGCAGAAATAGTTTCTCTCTATATACCCTATCTGTTCTCCTTAATATCCTGAAAACTTTGATCAGATCACCCCATAACCTTCTAAATTCTAGAGAATACAATCCTAATTAGTGTAATCTCTCTTCGTAACTTAACCCTTGAAGTCCAGGTATCATTCTGGTAAACTTACACTGCACATCCTCCGAGGCCAATATATCCTTCCTAAGGTGTGGTGCCCAGAACTGCTCACAGTACTCCAGGTGTGGTCTGACCAGGGTTTTGTACAGCTGCAGCATAACTTCTACCCCCTTGTTATTCTGTTTAACTTAAGTAAGACAGCCATCTGATGTGGAAAGCATAGTGTGGTATTTTATACTATTATGTGAAGGCAAGTTATCTTGCTTGAAATAAGTGAAACCGATCATAACTGTTGTTTTCTATGTTCACTTGATGTGGAATAAAAGAGTTTAATTATTCATATTAAGCTTCATCTCACCAAGTGTTAACTTGGTCTGTTTTCAGAGAGATTAAAGAAATAGAGGTGGAAAATCATGATTATCGGGTCCAGATCACAAGTGGATGCTATTGTTACATCCTGGGTTATCATACAAGTAGATATAGAGTCAACTCCGTTAATAGTAAGACGCTCAGACCACTTGTGGGCACGGCTGATGCTGTTGAACCTGAACAGGTATCTACGAAAGACTGAATTTGTAATGAAGGGATTTTTACTAGTCCTAGCCCCGTTAGGGCTACCCCGGATCAGGCGTATTTCTCAGACGTTCACTTTCAACTAAAGTTTGAGGTAGCTGAATCCTAAAGACGCTTAATTGGGTCTAAAGGTCCGGACTATCTCTCCCTAAAGGAAAGGAACAGCCCGAGAATGTTACCGTCCTCCAGATAGCGCTTTTAATAAGTTTAGCTAGACTGTAATGTTCCGGATATTAGGAGGGTCCGGAAAACTCCCTCAGAATTCTGGAACTCCTCACCAAAGAGTGTACAGAGATTGAGTTCGCGAGTTTTTGATACAGAAGTCTTATGTGAGACAATTCTAAAAATGTATAGATTTATTAAAGAACCGACATGCAATTTACAGTTGGTGAATCAGTCAATCGCAACATTAACTGTTCTAAAAAGAGAAAACTTACGATCTTATTATCAGAGAATCTTACTTTTAAATCTTAACTTCGCTATAGTATTACAGTTCTTAAAGTTCTCTATACAGGATATCCATCAATATCAAATACCTTTGATCCCCGAGGTACAAAGAGTGGTAGACTACACAGCCGCCTCTGAAGCCGAGAATCGCTTTGCCCGATTAAAGCGAGTCTGTTATCCCATTTGAGAGTTCAATATTTATACCCTTTTCCAGTGGTATTTCCTTCCAGGTTTTCTGCTGATGCAAGCTAATTATCTCTAGTCATTTTTCTGCCGACCTCTGCCACTCTTACTGCCACCTCAGCCAAAATCTTGTCTCATCTCTAGGTGTTCTAAGTTTACCATATAAAAACGGTGTGACGGCAGGTGTTCCTTACTTTGTCATCTTTACGAGGGCAGATGTTCCTTATCTTATGTGCTATCTTTACGAAGTTTAAATTAGAACACCTTATCCAGGGTGAACCATTGTTTTTTTCCCAAAAGGTCAGCCTGTCGGAGCCCTTCACCTTCTGTTTCAATAAGGTTATTTATTCAGGGTCAACAACTGTCTTATCGCAATAGCCAGAATGCTTTCATTGCTATTTCATAGTTAGGTTTCTAAATTTCCAAACCCAGCTTGTCTTGTTTTAATAAGGCCAGAATTCTTTCATAAGATAGTGTATTTTTCTAAATAGGTTATATGGCTTATTCCTTCACAGTAATACCTGGTTCCAACACAGTGAATTAAAATTCCTTTATTTACAAATCCCTCCTTGGTCTTGTCCCACCAAATTCTGTAATTGCTCCAACCTTACATCCCAGCCTAAGCTCTACGGTCCTACAACTCTGGCCTGCTATGTAAATCCTCCCGCCCCCGGGTGCCCCTCATTTGTTGGCAGAACTTTCAGTTGTCGGGGTCCTACCTTCTGGAAATATGTCACTATATCTCTTCACTTAATATATCCCTCAAATCTTTTTCAGCTGTGCCTTCAGTCAACTCTTCTACTGCCACTTAGTCGGTTCTCTCATATATGAAGTACCTTTGGACAGTTTATTCCGTTAAAGATGCTATACAAGTGTAACACCTTACTACATTTCTCAGGACATCCCAAAGCAACTGATATCTAATGAATTACGTTTGAGTAAGGTGAAGTAATATTATACCCTCTTTAGGGGTGTGTAACTTTACTGGAGTATCTAATAATTATCCGATTGTAGCTGAAGGAAATACAGAGCATTTCATTGCCATGGAAATACTGGCAACATATGACCAGATGTTTCAACATGTTGATGGTTTAATGCCAGCCAGTCATCATTTACAGTAAGTGCAATTATATACTTGCAGCTCATTAATGTGACAGGAATATGTCTAAAACATACACCACTGATTTTAAACTCAGTAAGCCTTTCCAATCATAGAACATAAATCATGAAACAAATGTACAATTTCCCATTAAAATCAACCTTGGTAATTCAGAAGATATGCAGATTATTATTCTTAAAAGAAAATCTGATTTCATCGGTGCAGTTACATATATCATTGCTACAAATGAAAAGTCCCACATGAAGTTTATAGTAGGTGTAGAAAAAAGTGTATATAGCACTTTATCATGTCCTCAAAATGTTCTAAAGCACTTTTTATGCAATGAATCACCTTTCCAATTGCATTCACTGTTAAATTAATTCAGCAATTCAACAGGTACAAGTAGCATCAACAACTATAACAACATCAAAAGCAGTAGCCCAAGACCAAGCTGGAGTTAGGGCAGAAACATTCCATGACATTACATTAAGTATCAACAACATATATAACCTTTGTACTTACTTTGTAACTCATTTTAATGTATCTCACTCCTAAAAATGAACACAGCTCCATTTGTTAAAATAGATTTCTAATTTGTCTCGCTGTTTATCAGTATAAATCTCGCTACTAACAACTCCCTGACATCAACGGCTCTGATATGCATCATGCACGCTGGAGATATACAAAATGTCAGAAGATCTAACCCGTGTCACCACACTTTCAGCTTGGGATGGGCACGCCTATTTTTTCGAGCAAAATCATGAAAGTCACGAGCAAAACAATTTTTACTTTTATATTTTTAAAGCATACCGTAACACGACTCACTCATTTGACAAGTGCATTCTTTAATGGTCAAAAACACTCGCTCTGTTCCTGTATGTCACTTTTTTTCCTTCTGTCTGTCCCTGTGTGTAACTGTAGATTTATTTTTGTCCTTCTGTGTTTCTATATCCTTGTGTGTATTCGTGCTTCTCTATCTATGTGAGTAACTGCTGCTTTCTATGTCTTTCTCTCTCTCTCTCCCCTTTCTGCTTCCTCCCTCTCAACCTTTCGCTCTGTGTATATGTGGTTCTCCATCTCTAAACCACAGCAAATTGAATTATGGAAGATATCCAGATATTAGAAACAGATACCCTGCTTGGCTTATGGCCAAGTTTTGTATCATTCAATAGGTCTCCCTTACATTAGGAATAAATTAAATGGTTCAGAACTTCAGTATGATCTTAGTGATTTGCAGCAGGCCCACTCAGGGTAATCAGGATACAAATTTGTCAGATAGATATAGGGACTAGATACTTAACAGATGCAAGCTTTGAATTGAAACTGATGCAGTAAAGATGTACATAGTCATAGAATGTTACAGCACAGAAATAGACCATTTGCACAAATCTGTGCCAGTGATTTTCTTCACACTTTGCCTACTAATCTAATCCCACTCTTCCAGTCCATGAGGTCATATTTCCCTTAATTCCACATGCCACTAACTATGCTATATATCAGTTACGTGGTATAGTGCTATATATACACAGAACATGGAGATCAGTTCATTTTAATTAGAAAGTGTTGACTTTTTTTGCATTTAGTGGGAGGGGTCATGCTGGCAATATTACAATGGTTACTGACACGAAGCATTCAATGTCCGCATCACTGACTGATATACTAGTTACAGCATAGGTCAGGTGCAGACTAACACCTATGGCTATAATTTTCTAGTAAGAAAGCAGGTAGGTGGGATTGACACTGTTGAATGTTTCATATTTTTGTGTTCTTAATATGCCTCAGATTCAAAAAATTACACTACCTACAGCACTGTTCATATTTTGCCATGATAGCCATTCTTAAGGTATTGAGCAAGATAGCCATTGGTGAACAGAAATCCACTCCCAAAAGCAACTCCAAAGCATTTTACAAAAACCTACTTGTCCTGTGTGATTTCAGTCAGCTGCTGCCATTTTGAAAATAAGTAAATGCCTTAAATTGCCATTTTAATTGAAATCAGTTGTAGTTTGTCAAAATTTGCATTTATTATGTGCAAATTCATATTCAAAACAAGATAGTCTATCTGTGCAAAATACTGACCACTGATAAGCCTATACGCAGAGCCCATCTGTCTGCAGTTTGATCATCTAACCAAAGGAAAGATATTATTACTCAAAGCATACATGAATAGTAATAATTGAATATTTGAAACTTAAACTATGAGGAAAGGTGAAAGAAATGGGGCTTGCCTTCTTTGTAAAAGAGACTTCAAGTTGATCTAACTGAAGACTTTAAAATTATGAAGGTAATTTATAAAAGTGACGCACATAATGATTCACTTGGGCTCAATACCATGGGCATAAGTTTAAAAATTAGTGTTATGAGTAAGAGGATTCAGGAAATGAGCTACCAGTGAAGGCTATTGAAAATGGGCAGTATAACTGTTCTCAAGACAATAGAGGCATTTCTGGAGACAGAAAAGATTGGTAGAGGTGGGTTGGTGGGGGAGGCTTGTTGGGCCTATTAGTCCTTTCCTGCTTCTAACGTTACCTGTTAAGGTGTGTGTCCTGCTTCTGATAGAACTGGAAAAGCAAAAGGAAGAAAAAGGAACTAGATTGCCTACATCTGGTTTTATTAACTGTACTCAGCAATAGCTTTCCTGGTTGTGGGGGATAGTACTAAAAATGGTGACACTTAACCACTTACTATATCCCAAAACAGCGTAGGAGGCTGAGATCAGAGTGGGAGCACTGTTCCAATGAAGCTCAACAGAAGCTCGAGGAACAGCACCTCATCTTTTGATTAGGCACTTTACAGCCTTCCAGACTCAACAATTTCAGATCAGAACCTCTGCCCTCATTTTTTCCCCAGACAGCAGCTGTTGCTGATGATTCTGATATTCCCATTTACACCTCCTCTAGACCCATCTTTTGTTTCTTTACTTGTCCATTAACATTTTCTTTTGCCTTGCACCATCATCCCTTTTGTCATTTAATCTCTCTTGCCTTCCACCTTATCACAGACCTTCCCTTTTGTTCTTTCCTCCCTTCCCCAGCCTCTGTACTTGCTTAAAACCTGTTACATCTCTAATCCTAAATAACAACAGAAAACGCTGGAAAAACTCAGCAGGCCAGGCAGCATCCATGGAGAGAGAAAGAGAGTTAACGTTTCAGGTCGATGACCTTTCATCAGAACTGGGAAGAGCCGGAAATCAAATAGATTTAAGGTCAGGGTAAAGCTGGGAAAAGGGGGAGGGGATAAAGGAACAAAGGGGGAGATGGAGAGACATTAAGAGACATTAAGAGATATGCAAGGCTAGAGGTGGTGTTAATGTGACAGATTAAGGCTGAATGAAGTGTGAAATCCACTGGCAGAATGAAGGACAGCTGCCAGCTTCTAGGAGGAAAAAAAAAGGTGGGGGGGGACAAATAAAAGGGTGGATAAAATAAAATATAAATGTGATTGGAGCTGAGGTCATGATCTAAAATTGTTGAACTCGATATTGAGTCCAGAGGGCTGTAGCGTGCCTAAACGAAAGATGAGGTGCTGTTCCTCGAGCTTACGCTGAGCTTCCGTGGAACAGTGTAATAGGCCGAGCATCTCTAATCCTTTCCAGTTCTGGCGAAAGGTCATCGACCTGAAATGTTAACTCTGTTTCTCTCGCCATAGATGCTGCCTGACCTGCTGAGTATTTCCAGCATTTTCTGTTTTTATGTAAAGGACCTTTATGGTCTCTGCAACTACAGTGAACTGCAAAGTGGGAAACTAATTGCTGAATGATTCTCCAGTTGCTTTTAAGGCTTTTGTGGTTTCCTGCCACACTGCAGGACTGGAGCACAAAATCTAAGTTAATGCTTCGGGGCAGTACTTAGGGACTGCTACACTGTCAGATGTGTCACATTTCCAGCTGAGATGTTAAGCGGAGACTTTTTCTGCATGGCCAGGTGGACATACAAGATCTCATGGCACTATTCGAAGAAGAACAGAGGAGGTCTCTTGTCTTAGCCAACATTAAACACACAACTAGCACCACCAAAATAGGTTAACTGGTCTTTCATCTCATTACTGTTGGTGGGAGCTCACTAGAAAGACAAGGCCAGATACAAATCTTTTAAGTAAAAGATAAAACAAAGCATTTCTCAGGCAAAATCAGATATCAAGCAGTGATGAGTTAGGACAGGTGACTGAAGACATAGTCAAAGAGCTAGATTTTTGAAAGAGGAACGAGAGGTAGTAGGGTGCAGCTGTGTCGGAATGCATCTTGGATGAGTTGTAATTTATGTAGGGTGGTCAGAGAAGTGTTGGAGTAGTCAAGCCTGGAGGATCATCATGAATAAGGGTTTCAGTGGCATTGGGTGCGAGGCAGTAGTGAAGGCAGGCAATATTATGGGGTTGGAAATAATTGGATTTGGTGGTGATTAAATCGCCAGAGTTTGAAACTCAGAGCCGAAGAGGTCATTCTCAGCCCTCAGCTTGAGTGGGCAACTATACAGCTTGTTGTTCAAACATACTTTTTAGAAGAAAAGCACTGCAAGTAAAATTTTCCAGTTAATATAAAAACATTAACTTTGGAATATAATAATTTAAAAAGTCATAATTGGTGACTATTCTCAAAGTACCTATGCAGAGAATTTTAAACAGCTGTATTATATATAAAATTAGTTTTCTTCAAAGTTTGTAACAACTGGATATCCTTTCATATGTTGTTTCAAGAGATTGTTTCTGTAACTTATGAATCTTTATAGTGGGCTGTAGCTCCCTCTTCTGTCCAAGCTTATAAATGAGACTTCTGCCCATAAAGCTTGTGGTTCTGTTAGTCATGCTGCACAGCACTGCCAACAGTTCCATGTTGCAAAATCAAACCACAATGGCCCATATTTTGCAGTCAGCGGCGAAGTAACGGCGCTCACCGTTCACTACGCTGACAGCTGGCCACAGCGTTTTGCAGGGCTTTGAGCGTAGACTTGCCTGTCATCGGGTATCTGATCCAGTGTGGCACCCTCTACAGGGGATCTGTGGCATGTGAGTAGGACAAGCAACAGCGAGGCTCTTCAACCAATCGGATTGAAGAATCCTCAGAGACACACCGAGTGTAAACCAGGAAGCATAAACCAGGAATTATAAATTTGATTTAAATCATGTACGGAAAGCGAAATAAAGATTGGGAAAGAAAGATGGGATTGAGAGAGAGATAAGAGACAGAAAAAGTAAAAAAAAAATTAAAATAAATCTCCAACACGAATTAAATTCTGAAGAATGAGACTCCACACTTGTAAAATTACATTTTCAGGGCCAGAGAGATTATTTGGCAGTAATTACGCCGTTAAATCACTTGCACCTGAATGCACCAGCCCTAACTTTTTCTGCCGTGTTTAGTGGGTAAGTACTGCAACATCATGCCCTTACATTGATTTCAATGCCAAATCTAGCGGCGAGGTACTATTATAGCGCAGCCTGTGGAGGAGCAGGGTAACACGGACCGCAACTTCCGGATTTCCGCTTTTAATTGCGCACGTGCACACTCTGGAAGTTGCTGTCCGATTTACTCCATAATAACTGAGCGCTTCACCATTATTCTCAATGCAAAATCCAGGCCAATGGCCTTTCCTGCATATTTAAGATGCCTTATTGCACATTTCTTAAAACCTGAATCTATCTATGAACCCTGCAGAAAATAAAGTAACATAAACATCATACAAATTGGAAAATAAATATTTATTTAACATGAATACAAGTGTTCCAGAATTCTAAAGAAAATATAAAATTGGGCTACAGAACAGCTATTGTCATACAAGATTCATCTAAATTACCAGTAGCATTCTTCTGGTACAGTCTTCTACAGGTAATCCAAAGCTTTCTATTTGTTTCAGGAGTTCAACATCTGACAAAAGAACAAGGCTTAAATCGTAAAGTAGAGGAATTTTTCATTGGACAATCACTGATTCTTCTCTTAACAAACACCCAAGTACTTTATACAAGAACATAGTAGCTTCTGCATAACGTTGGGGGTAGAAATGCGAGAAGGGAAGTGTGCCACAGGAGTTTGTCACTATTTTCTAGGACCCCACCTGATGTCTTTTACACCCTGAAACTGTCTTTTCAAAGCATGCCTGTCTGACCATTCTGAATCAAGATGAGACTCATCATCATTTTCATCAAGTTTCTGAAAAAAAAGCAAACAAAACTTAAAATAATCATAGCAAAGTAAGGCTAGGATTTTATTTTCAAATTAAGGTTTCTTGTATCAGAGTATAATCATAAGCAAACATTTATTTCTAACCAACAGGAGAAGATTTCTGAAACTTTTGATTGAAAACTCAGGAGGATTTCCTTTTGGTAGGAAAAAGATACATATAACTTTTTACCATTTTTTAAAAACCATAGCTGCATTTAATTTATTTTAAACAATTCTTCAAAATAAGCACATTTTTAATCTGGGATTCTTCTATTAATTTCTTTTAGAATTTTTGGGTTCATTGCTTGTATTTGTGTAAATTCTTATCCATTGCTGAAAATGTAAATGGAATATTGATGTGTACCGCCAGCTCCCAACACTGAATTTTCTCCCTTTTTGTCCTTTCCTCTTAAGATGAGGATTCATGTTGATACAGCTCATTGTGTGCCTCTGGCTCTCTGGTCCCTTACCAGGATGGCTAATCTTCATAAGTAAGCCTAGACAGCAAGTGTTTGCTGACTAGTTACCATAGGAGGATAACAGCTAAGCCTAAATCTATTGTCAAATCAATATCCACAAGTGCACGTTTTAGCAGGGATTACTAGATAATGATCAGGAACATGAGGCATGACTTTTTTTTTCTCCTCCACAACCAGAGACAGTGAAACCACATATAATGCCCTCACTACTGCTATGGCCGACATGAGCTAACTCAGCACAGACCAGGAACTGAAGCCTTGAACTTCCTGATCTCTATGGCTGTGTATCACCCGACATAGTGCAATTTAGCCAATAAACCAAAGGGAGTGATTAAATGTTTTCAGAGACCCTACTGTTTATGTAATAGTAATGATATCTTGGAAAGAAGAGATTTTTAATTAAAATGTGTTCTAAGTTCATTACAAATTCTAGCTCTATCCTTGGACACAAAAACTACCAATACCTGAAAGCCAAAAAAGGTTTGGCTCTGCACACACAATCAGATTTCCTACATTAAAGCACTGAAACTTAAGTCTATCTATTCAATAGACTGAAGAACTAGATCAGGGTCATAAAGCAAACAATATTATAGGCAAAAGTCTAAGGCCAGTAAAGCACCATTAATCCCACAGGACAATATGAATTACAATCTCTCAAACCATAACATGGTATGACACTAGCACAGCTTGCTAGCTGTTGGGAGGCATTATCTCATTTGAATTCTGAATTTCTTTTCCCAAAAGACTGGTACATCATGTGGTGTTACAGCAATATTTGCAGCTGGGTTCAAAGTATTTGTGTGCTTTGTCATGCAATTTAATGTCCTCTGGATAGTTATTTTATAACCATGTCTGAGTTGAATGTAGATTCTTTCGATTACACAAAGGGTAGTATTTCATGTAAAGTAGATAAATCGCTGTACCTTAAGTTCCTCTTGTCGTTTGTGGTAGTACATCATCATTTGCTTCTGTTCATGCTCATTGATAACTGGCTCTCTAGCTGGAGCACCTTGACCTTGCTATGAATAAAACAAAGCCACAATTGTATTAACTGCATTCACCTGCTAAAGCTACATGATTTACTGCTTGTTATTTAAAAAATGTTCACTCATTTTTTGCCCCTTTCCCTTCTGTCCCGAAGATGGTCGCTGCTTACTGGGAAATGGTTCCACAGGCACTGGTTGCCCTCCAGTACTTTGCTCAAGTGGCCATTCTTTGTGTGTGAGCCAAGACAGAGAGAGTTAGCATGCTGTTCAGGAGGGGGAGGAAATCATAGAGGAGACCTTTTGCAGTAGTCATGCAAAACTGACAACCATACTTCCACTAGGGGTCACTGGACAGTTATCAGCAGTCAGAACTCAAGCTAATTTTCCTCTTTCTAGGATGCTAAAGCCAACTGTAGTGCCCCAAAAATAACAGAAAGCGCTGGAAAAACTCAGCAGGCCAGGCAACATTCGTGGAGAGAGAAACAGAGTTAACGTTGAGTTTTTCCCAGCGCTTTCTGTTGTTATTTCAGTTTTCCAGCATCCGCAGTATTTTGCTATTGTAGTGCCCCAATACTGCCCTCTGCTGAGATCTGCATAGAACAGGTACTGTACCTGCGATCTTCTCTGGCTCCGCTACTCACTGACTTAACCAGCTGAGTTATCAGGGAGAATATTTGATTATTGTTAATCTGCTCCTTATATCCTAATTCTGAATGAACATAGGGGTTGAATTTCTACATGGGTTCTCCAGAGTTGTCCATCATAACTTTGGCGGAAGATCTGTGGAAACCCTGGAGAAATGGCATGAAGCCCTAGTTCCCCTACGATGGTGGTGGTGCGTCTCCTATAGCTATTGCTTTGCTTTACATCCGGCTTGTTCGGCCACTTTGGAAGGTGTTAAGAAATGTTCCACATAATGTGGAAGTGGAGTCGTGTAGGCAAAACCGCGTGGCAGGGTCCCTTCCCTGAAGGACATTAGTGAGCTGGTTGGATTTTTATTTCAATCCAGCAGCTATCATGATTTTTTTCTGGTGCCAGCTCGCAAATTACCAGATTTACTGAACTCAATTTCACAACTTGCCATGATGAGATTTCAGCTCAAGACCTCTGTTTTGCTAGTCCAGTGCCAAAGCATTACTGTATCCTAAATTTAGGGGGGTGCAGGGAGGAGGAAAACAAAGAGTTCCAGATATCCTTTACCCTTTTGTGAAAAAGTGCTTCCTGATTTTACTCCTAAAACTCTAATTTTAAGATTATGCCCCTTGTTTTAGATTCCCCACCAGAGGAAATAGTATATCTGCATCTACTTAGTCAAATCACTATCATTTTAAACACCTTGATTACATCACCCCTCAAACTTCCAAACTCAAAGGGAATACACAGCAACCTATCCTCAATTTAATCCTTTAAGTCCTGGCCCAGAAATACATTAAAACATTGTTTCAACCATGTACTTACTTTTTGTATCTTTACAACAATTTTTGTTTTTTCATTCTTGCCTACATAGTCAGAAAGTTTCTTTCCCCTCTGCAACTCTTTTCCTGCCCACCACAGTTGAGCCTCAGCCTCCTCAGTCACCATCTTCCCAGCCTACAAAAATTATAAGAGCAGAGAATTAAAAATTTAATGAAGTCTCTTAATATAACCTGCAACAATGTAAAAAAAAGGGTGGAATCCTCCCTTCAGTTGCTCACCTCCATTTTACTGAAACTTTAATTAAGAAAAGAAAAACATTCACATATCTCCATAGCAAATAGTGCTGTGAGCCAACCAGGAAACAGATATGGATGAGCCTGAATCCTTTCAGTTATCTCTTTGCAGTCCATTACTCTGCATGTTGTTTTCTACTTACTTGTAATCCTGACAGGTCTTCTTTCCCTTCAAACTCCTGTCGGATTGGATCATGTGGTGGCAGCCCCATGGGATAAACAATCATAACAGCTCCTCGCAGTTGGTCAAGTGCATCCTTTACCATCTCCATTGTTACACATACATTGGCCTGAATTTGTTTCTAAAAATACAAGAGGGAACCCTTCATTTACCAATCACATTTCTTAAGTATCTTTCACTGGAAGTTACCATTACAAAAACAATGTATTAAGCCCCTAATTAACAATTATTGTTCCTCATTCAGCACCCTCCATAACCACGAGTTAAGCCAGGCTTATCTCAACTAGGGCAATCAGCCAGATACACTAAAACTGACCATATCAGTTCAGGAGTGGGAAGAAATTATTAAAGGTTCCTGCTCCCGATCACTAATAAAGGGCTGGTGCTGGAAAGCAGGTTCCAGCAGGTGCATGTGGACATAAGGTGAGTTGAGGACAGGATCAGGCTCAATTGTGCCAATGCCATTTCAACAGATTTAATTTATTTGTTGCAGATCATGGAATTTCATCATATTCAAATTAATTTAGTAGAGAGTGAATTGAACAGAACGCCACAAAATACTTCTTAATTGGTGTAAAATTGGGTTCAGAAGTTCTGTTAAAGTGAAGAAACCAGTGAAATGTTTAAACAACTAATACTTAAAACACTGGTGATGCATGCACACAAAAATTAACAATGGAATTTATTGGGTCATTCTTTAGAGTCGAGGTGTTCAAACTTGGCAAGATGTCTAAGCAAATCACTTCCATTTGCTCCTTTTATTTTTCACTCACTGATTTGTCTTGTTTGAATTTCAGGGACCGGAGGATTGAAAATTACTGTTCTTATCCCTAATTGGTGGATAAATCCTAAATCATAACATTAAGATCTGAAGATTCCACAGCTTGAAATAGATGCTAATTAGCATGTGTTCCATTTTATGTACCTAATCAGCATATGAAAACAAAAATCTTAGACATTCTTGAACAAGTAAATTAATCTTGACAAAGTAATATTTTAAATAGTAATGACAGAGGATATGTGATGGAATAATTCCGATTATTTTTTTTTTTACTGTTGATATATTTGCTTTAATCTGGAATGGAATGTACATAATTTTACAAAATTGAAAAAACACAAAAGTCCAAAGCTGCAAACTTAAAATACAGAGAGAATTAAAATAAATGGAACCCGGACCAGCTTCTAAAGGTAAACTCGGAAACTCTGTCTGATTTTCATACCGGTGCAAAACTAAGATTACGTAAATTAGGACTATAAACACAGAACTAGATGCCATAGTACAAAGTAAACCAGCCTCAATACTAGATATTAGAAGAATTCCCCTCTCATAGGAGGAGCTAGCTGCAACAGATCCCCAGCAAAAGTAGTTGTAATATGTTTAAAAAAACCTGAATACAAAATGGGATATTCCAAACTTTTGCTCAAATACCTTTGCAGTCAAGAAAACAATTTGGCAGTTTCCCCTCAGAGATTTGTTAGCATTCAACCTCCTTCCTTCTATAGTTCACAACATGTTTCGAGTAAGCACTAGACACTTTAAAGTGTAGTATACGGAACAGACTTTATTGATACCGAGGATGAGGGGTCAACTCAACCCGAATCAGAGAGTGGCTTTTCGGCTTCAAGTTCTATCTTTCGAGCCCTCCGAAGAACTATTGAAAATCATGCTCCTTTATACACTATATTTTGCCTACATTAAAGTGCGTCATAGATAAGACCTCATGACGTATCTATTCCTAAATCCTTTAAAGACAGTCTATTCATAAAGACAGTTGTAGTTGTTTAATCCAAAGCTACTTCCCTTCAACAAGACTTCCTGATGCAACCATTCTTAACCCTTTTGAAGAACAGGCTTTATTAACTCAAACAAAAGCAAAATACTGCGGATGCTGGAAATCTGAAAGAAAAACAGAAAATGCTGGAAATACTCAGCAGATCAGGCAGCATCTGTGGAGAGAGAAACAGAGTTAACGTTTCAGGTCGATGACCTTTTGTCAGAACTTGAAAAAGTTGGAGATGTAACAGGTTTTTAAGCAAGTGTAGGGGCAGGGAGACGGGGGAGGGGAGGAAAGAACAAAAGGGAAGGTCTGTGATAGGATGGAAGGCAGGAGAGATTAAGAGACAAAAGGGATGATGGTGCAAGGCAAAAGGAGATGGTAATGGGACAAGTTAAGAAACAAAAGATGACTCTAGATGAAGTGCAAATGGCAATGGCAGAATGATCAACAGATGCCATGTGAGAGAGAGAAAAAAAGATAGGGGCAGAGGTTATGATCTGAAATTGTTGAACGCGATGTTGAGTCCAGAAGGCTTACACCATCATCCCTTTTGTCTCTTAATCTCTCCTGCCTTCCATCCTATCACAGACCTTCCCTCCTATCACAGACCTTCCCTTTTGTTCTTTCCTCCCCTCCCCCCGCCCCTACACTTGCTTAAAAACCTGTTACATCTCCAACATTTTCAAGTTCTGACGAAGGATCATTGACCTGAAACGTTAACTCTGTTTCTCTCTCCGCAGGCTTTATTAACTGTTATCCTTCTATACAAATCGTCTACCTATGTTTATTACCCAAGCCCCTAAAGTTAGGCCTTAATCACTCATGGCTGACGTCATTACTGTCATGTATTTCTTTGCACAAGCACTTTACATATCAGAAGACAAGCTATGCATTCCTTTCACGATACTTCAAAGTCATCCTGTTTATATTGGAAAGTCTATTGCTCCATGATACGAACAAGTTTGACTATTAACCCTTAACTCTCCAAGCTGTCCAACATACAACTCTCCAGGATATCCAAGAAGATTAAATAACCAAGACAGACTCTTAAGATATGGAAAATTGGACTTTTCTCATTCCATGCTTTATTGTCATCAATGCATCAACCTATCTTAACAATTAATGTAGGGATGATAGATCAGTTTAGCGATAAAAACAATTGGAAGCAAAAAGCTATGCAAATATGTTCTTTTATCTCCCAATTTCTAATGTTAGAGTTGCCGTATTTCAGATGATATGTTAAACCAAGGTCCTATCTGCCCTCCCAAGTGGATGTAAAAGATCCCAAGGGACCATTCGCAGAGGACAGGGGATTTCTCCTGGTGCCCTGGCCAATAATTATCACTAAAACAGATTATCTGGTCATTTATTTCAGTGCTGTTTTAGGACCTTGCTCTGCCCAAATTAGCTGCCGTGTTTCCCTACATTAGAAAGTGACTACGCTTCATTGGTTGTAAAGTGCTTTGGGACGTCCTGAGGTCGTGAAAGGCACTATATAAATGCTTTCTTGAAAGAGTACCTTTGATATCAGCGCTTTAGCTTCTTCTATAGTCTTTCTTAAAACTTCTTTCATTGATTGATTAGGAGCTGGAATATAGAAGAGAAAGCTTATTAGGTACATTTTCAGACTAATTACGCAAGTAATGTTTCACATCAAATTCCTTTATAGGTAAAACATATTCACAATTAATAACAACTGAAAATGCTGGAAGCACTCAGCAGGCCAGGCAGCATCCGTGGAGAGAGAAACAGAGTTAACGTTTCAGGTCTGGGACCCTTCTTCTGAAGAAGGGTCCCAGACCTGAAACGTTAACTCTGTTTCTCTCTCCACGGATGCTGCCTGGCCTGCTGAGTGCTTCCAGCATTTTCTGCTATTTCAGATTTCCAGCATCCGCAGTATTTTGCTATTGTTCACAATTAATAATCCTTGATCCTTACGACAGTACTTCTATTCCACTGCCTTAAATGTGTTTACCAGGATACTAATGGTAGCTTAACAAAGTTGCTATGCTGAAATAGAATTCTTTATTTCTAATTCATTCCGGGAATAGAAATTGTAAAGTTTACTTAAACCAAGAATACTTCGTAACATTTCTTATTTGTTGTATCCCCATCTTTCCCAATGGTACTTCAAATTGGAAAGGATTCTTCTCAGCCTCAGCTTGAAATATGCAATAACAAAAGCTCCTGCAAGTTGTTTTCAGTGTTAACGACCCTTGCTGTCTTACCACGTCCATTTCTCCGTCCTATTTCGTCCCTTTTGAATTCAAATCCTCCACTTGGTATACATTTCTCTGCCCACTCGTCCTTCAGTTTGAGTTCCTCTATCTGCTCATCTGTTAGTCCTTGCATATTAATAGGAAGGAAGATGCCATGCTCTGCCAATTCACCCATTTCTATAAAATAAAACATTATTTAGAATTTTAAAGAAACACAACACTGGTTTCCAAGTATTATTTACTTGTACACAAACCAAAAGGACTTTTTTCCCTTTTTAAAAAAAACAACAACAGACAATGTATTGATTGTAGCTTCAGCCTTTTCTTAATGGTAACACTATCACTACTAGGTTAGAAGGTTTTGGGTTCAAGGCCCACTCCAGAGACTTCAGCACATAATCTAAGCTGGAAACTCAATGCAATACTGAGTGTGTGCTGGGCTGTCAGAGGTGCCAGCATTCAGATGAGACATTAAACAGAGATCCCATCTGTCCTCTCAGGTGGATGTGACATTCAGAGTAGGATAATTCTCCTGATGTCCTGGCCAACATGTATCCCTCCACCAACACCTCCGTTCAGTCCGCAAGCGTGACCCCGAGCTTCCGGTCGCCCGTCATTTTAATTCTCCGCCCTACTCAGACTCTGACCTCTGAATAGTGTCCTCGGCCTCCTACACTGTTCCAATGAAGCTCAACGTAAACTTGAAGAACAGCAGCTCATCTTTTGATTAGGTACTTTACAGCCTTCCGGACTCAACATTGAGTTCAACAATTTGAGATCATAACCTCTGCCCCCATTTTTTCCAGACGGCAGCTGTTGGTGATGATTCTGATATTCCCATTTACACCTCCTCTTGACCCATCTTTTGTTTCTTTATTTGTCCCATTACCATCTCCTTTTGCTTTGCACCATCATCCCTTTTGTCATTTAATTTCTCCTATCACACTTTCGTTCCGGGCCCCCCACACCGCCTCTGTACTTGCTTAAAACCTGTTACATCTCTAACCCTTTCCAGTTCTGACGAAAGGTCAGCGACCTGAAATGTTAACTCTGTTTCTCCCTCCACAGATGCTGCCTGACCGGCTGAGTATTTCCAGCATTTTCTGTTTTTATCTCAAGTTATAAAGTCAGGTTTACTTGTGTGATCAATTTCACCCTGCACTATTTCTTGTCTGATTTATAACTCAATTGTGGGCCCCATCTGATGCCAAGCGTAGAACTGAACCGTGTAGACCAGTAAATGTCCCATTTTTAATTGCCTGTCCGTGCTGAGTTAGATGCTTTCAGAAAGGATGGCAGTAGGGGTTCTACAATTAGCCTTGCACTCTTCTAGGCTAGGAAGGAGGACAAAAATAATACCCAGGCTTTCCACTTTGATTGTATTCCAGTGATTCTTGCTGGAAACTGTACGTGTGTGAACGTTAAATAAGGCGAGAATCATGTTTAGCTGCAATGGCCCCATGGTAAAACAGCCCAACAGTATTCATGGTATACATTTAATGGCTACTTAAGGCAAAGTACTGAAGAGTGGCTGGTGCATGTGGAATTGTACTCAAGCCATGACAGTCCTTCAAGAAAGAACGGAGAGAAAATAAATATAACCCAATTGTTTAGAACAACACTGTCATAAACAGATTTATAATAATGCTCAAACTGATTATTTTGAGTACTGATAGTACTGTACCCACATAATGGTGATGCCTGCTGCACTGTCAAGATTATTCTTGCCAATTTACCAATAAATTTGACATTTGTAAAAACTTATCAATACTCACCTGTACAAATCCTGTCGACCTTGAGGCTTCCATTATAAATGGCTGCTACCAGCTTGGTTAGGTCCTCCACTGTAACGTGCACTGTAGTGTCAAGCAAAAACTGGCTCTCGCTACCTCGTTTGATGTGCAACTGAACCATAGCTACAATAAAACAATTAAATAATGTTCAGTATTACATCTTCATATATGGCAGAGATGTGATAATAAATGTCTGCTGAATCACAAACTAAATAAGCATTTTATACCATTGTTTGGTCTTGAGTATCATGGTATGCAATGGTATGGACTTGCAGCCCAACTACAAAAGAACTCTCATAACTCCCTTATGTCCATAGCAGCAAAAAAGGGAATTCTAAGTACATACTTAGACACTTGGACACTGCTGATATGCCATCAGCAGGAGGTATGCAGAACTCCAGACATCGTTAGCGCACAATAATAAAGAAACATGCCGATGCACACTTTCAATAGCATCGGGATGCAGATTTTCCTAGGAAGTAGCCAGAGATATGTAAAATGCAGATGTCTTCCTACTGACCCTCCAATAGTAACCAATGACACACAGGTACAGTAAAAAGGTAGCAGCAGTACTAAGAGGTCACAAACTTGAGCAACATTAACTCACAGCCCTGGTCTGTGCAAAATGTCTTGTCATTCACTTTATTTTGTATATTATCAGTGTGCAGAGGGATAGAGGATATAACACCGCCAGCAAATTATCTACCTATTATATATTAAGTTCAGTACACGGACACATGATAAGTAATCCAGTCCCCATTTCACAAAGAAAAAGAAATATGCTGCCCAAGTCACCCTTCTCTTTCATATGCCAAAAAATAAATCCAGAGCATCCACTAAAACACCAAAATCGCCATGGAACAGCCACTAAAACAAAACAAAAAATCCATTGGGTATCTACAAAATAAACACAAGGTATCTACAAAAAAAAGCAAGACCCATTATGTGTCCACAGAAAGCTCCCAGAATCCCTCTGTCAGGACACTTTCATATTAGTAATAATGCCAGTTTCTATGATGCAGTATCTACCCCATTTCAATTGAGAAGCAGACTTGGGCGTAACTGGAAACTGTGCATGCATAGCTTCTCTGAGGTACAGATAGACCTTCCCTCACAAGCCAGTAATGCTGGTTCCCAAAGTGGGGAACACAGCCTACATGTCACTAACAAGTGAAAACAGCAGTATAGAATATGTTGCTGCCTCTGATGGCTCTTGCCGAAGAAGCAGAGAGCTAGTCGAGAACTCCATTCATATTAACCACTGGCAAAAACCCTTCCTTACTTCCAAAATGTATTACTTCACATTTTTCTATTTACTGAATTGCGTATTGCTATCCTATGTCCTCCTGCAACTCTCACAATCCTCAGCACAATTTGTCGTAGCCCCCTTCCCCCATTAGAAGTCAGCAAATTTCAATATTCCTCAATTCCAGATACTCCAACACAGACCCCTGTCTTTCCAGTCTGTTAAACTACCTTTTACCCCTAATCTTTGCTTTCTGCCCTCCAACCCATGTGGCCACACTTCCTTTCATTCTGTAAGGCATTATCTTTTCCATAAGTCCCATATGTGGCAGTTTATCAAATGCTTTTTAAAAAAAAAATAGAAAATCCATATAAACCACATCCATTGCATTTCCTTTATCCATCCTCTTATTTCTTCAATGAATTCTCTAAGGATGGTCAAAGATGGACTGCTTTTTAGTAATCATAGTATTACATAGAATGTACAGCACAGAAACAGGCCATTCAACCAAATAAGTCCATGCCGGCGTTTATGCTGCACACAAACTGCCTCCCACCCCTCTTCATAACCTTCCAAATCCGTGTTTACTGATCCCCATTAGTTCATGTTTCTCCAAGTGCTTGGTACATTCATCCTATTTGTCTTCATCCTAAGTGTCAGCTGTGCCTTAGCTGGTAGCATCCTTGCCCCCAAGTCAGAAGGTTGTGGGTTCAAGTCCCACTCCAGAAACTTGAGCACAAAAATCTAGGTTGACACTCCAGTGCAGTATTGAGGAAGTGCTGCACTGTCAGAGGTGCCATCTTTCGGATGAGACGTTAAACCAAGTCTGTGCTCTCAAGTGGGTGGAAAAGATCCCGGAGCACTATTTCGAAGAAGAGCAGGGGCGTTATCCCCAGTGCCCTGGCCAATATTTATCCCTCAATCAACATCACTAAAACAGATTATCTGGTCATGATCACATTGCTGTTTGTGGGACCTTGCTGTGCACAAATTGGCTGCCGTGTTTTCTGCATTACAACAGTGACTTCACTTCAAAAAGTACTTCATTGGCTGTAAAGCGCTTTGGGGCGTCCTGAGGTCCTGGAAAGGCGCTGTATATAAATGCAAGTCTTTCTTTATCTATCCAAAACTGCATGGAGAGAAACTCTGAAACTAAGCTAGTGAAACAGTGTTGGACACACCTCATTAATTCTCAATTCTGGCTGTTGGGAGGGATCGTTAACAGGAGTCAGAGGTGCAGAAAGAAACCCTCAGTCCAGGAGTGCGACCGTCCTCAGCAGCAAGCTGCTGGTAAAACAACAAGTTGCCATGGTGACCACAGCACTCCTCACAACTTTACCACTCAACAACAATTTAAAAAAAAACATGCCGCCGCTAGCTGGCAAGAAATAAAAATAAACTAATTCCATGCAATACGACACACGCCTCACCGAGCAGACTCCCCAGCTGAGGGTTTTAAGCTTCTCCGAGGCACCGACCGCTGCGGCCTTCCAAACGCTGCGCACGCGCCAACCCGGAAGAACATGCCAGAAGCTTGGCGCGCACGCGCATTCCTTCGCCGGCGCCGGTGTGCCGTTCGGACGCATGCGCACGAGCCGCGTTCTCCCCGTTGCAAGGGGGAGGGGCGTTTTGTCTAAGACCGACGGTCGCCTTGTGGTGCTATGGCCAGATAAGTTTTTTTTTAAACTGTTTCAGTTAAGCTTGTTTTTTTTTTGTGTGGAATATCTTTAGAAACTAAGACGCTGCCGGGGCTCGGTGGGACAGCGGGTTACTTTTCCAAATCGGTTCTCTCTCTGGCTGCATCTCCGCTCACCGCAAGGTAATTGCAGTTGGGGGAAGGCTATTAGTTCATCTTTCCAGAAAAAAGAATCCCTACAGTTCTCCCCATTGAAACAACGAATTGTTCAATGTTGCTAAGTTTTTGCCTGCTCCATTCAATCTGGCTTTTTGTGTTAGAAACTTCCTGACTGGCACCCCTTCCACCACCTTAAACATTTACTCCCTCCACCACTGGCGCACCGTGGTTGCAGTGTGTGCCAATTACAAAATGCACTGCAGCAACTCGCCAAGGCTTCTTCGCCAGCACCTCCCAAACCCGCACGACCTCTACCATCTAGAAGGACAAGGGCAGCAGGCGCATGGGAACACCACCACCACCTCCAAGTTCCACACCATCCTGACTTGGAAATATATCGCCGTTCCTTCATCGTCGCAGGGTCAAAATCCTGGAACTCCCTCCCTAACACCATTGTGGGAGTACCTTCACCACACTGACTGCAGCGGTTCAAGAGGTGGCTCACCACCACCTTCTCAAGGGCAATTAGGGATGGCCAATAAATGCTAGTTTTGTCAGCGATGCCCACATCCCAGGACTGAATTTAAAAAGTCATAAATTTAAATTATACTAATTTGAACCGGTGTTCCCTTGTCTTACTCCCACAATTTAAAGTAATATCCTGGATTTACTTTTCCCAGTTATCTTATCTCTAAAATATTTTCATCTGCCCTTATTCTACACAGTACATATTTTGTCCAGCTGCACCCTTTGATTCCACTTCCCCTCCAAGTTTGGTGGCACTTGCAAAATTGAACAATTTGCATTTGAGTTTCTGAATCATAAGTCATTGGTCTACAAACTACCTGCTGTTTTCTAACCATCAATTTCTTATCCATTCCCAAGACTTGCCCTGAATCCCTGCAGCTTTGAGCTCAATTAGTAGTGTTTTATGTGGAACTTTGTCAAATGCCTTTTGGAAGTTTAAGTATATCATGTTGTAGGGTTTGCCACAATCCACTTAGGTTGTCACTTCAAAGACATCCAAGGGGTTTAACAGGCAGGATTTTCCCCTTTTAAAAGGTCACATTGACTGTTTACTCGGTTATTGTCGTATAGATAATCCTCAAATTTGCTCAGGCCTCTACTGTATAAAGCAGGGATCCAGAGTGCAAATGAGTAGGACCCAACTCCCACCAGTTGCTTCACTGAAACCAACAGCCTTAACCCAATAGCACATTTGTAGAGCTACATTTTTGTCAATCTTATAAAGCTTTTCATGCAGCTCTTGTGAAGTTGAAAGATTTGGGAGTACATGGCAGAATCTACGATGTGGATGCCAGCTCCAAATTCTGTGTAGATAGGAAACTTACTGAATCTATCTCGCTCAAAAGAATGAGGCAAGTTTGTCCACTGTCTCCATGTTCAACGATATAGTAAGGGACAGTCTTCACAATCCTGAGAATTATAAAAGAATCCTTTTGCAGAAAATATGTATTATCAGACTCACCTGGGGATCGAGTGCACTCTTTTCACCATCTTGATCATTGGGTTAACGTGGATGATAGGGTGGTGGGTGTCACCAAATGCAGTATTGTAGTTTTTCAACAATCAAAAAAGGATTGCAACAGTACTGATTGGAAGGTACAAGGACATCTATCCCAATTGTTGATTCATATCAGCACCTACATGTCCTGATGGATGTTAACTTTTGCCTGGATACAATCCTTCTGAACTCTGCTGCAGAGCGGTGAAATGTATTTTGCCCTTTATCTTTCTTTAATAAGTTACAACACAGGGTAAGCTGGTGCATGCAAGATATGTATCCAAACGGTATGGTTCAGAACTCCAGGCATTCAATGGAAGGGTTTCTCACCCCAAGTGTCACATCCAGGAGCAAGCTATGACATGGTTGTGTAGTGAGAAAGGGAAACTGTTGTAGGGAGGGGGGATTCCAGTTTACACTGACTGGTCATTAAACACCCAAGTTCCAACTTAGAGCACCCTGGAGCATAAGTCCACCTCATGGTAGGTACATTTTTTTGTCAAAGCCTGTCACAAGTACCTTGGTTAAGTAGTTGGTGACGAGTAAGTCTAGTACAATATTGGACCTGAACATCTCAAACTTGTTTGCAGCCTGTGAACATGTTTATTGCCCTTCCCTAGTTTCCCAGAGAAAGTGTTGATGGGCTTTCTTCTTAAATTGTTTTTTCAACCGAGGGGCTTGTTTCTGTGACTGCCTGTCCAGAGGTGGTTCTGGTGTGGAGCAGTGCTCCTAGAGAGTGCTGTCTGATTCTCCAATGGACAGCATATCACAGGCTACGTGCCTGCAGTTTCTCAACTTGTTCTTTGGGCACACTCGTCCACACCATGATTCAGCTCTTGTATGCTTTGCTGTTCTTAGTAAAGAGAAAAAAAACTACCATACTACGAAAATACATTTATAGGACACAGCTATGTTTATTGAATTAAGATACAACTCAGACATCACAGGATCTGTACAATTTACTGTGCACACATTAGTCTCAATACTGCAGTCTTCAGGAAAAGATTAAGACAGGTTGTCTGCTGAATATAATATACCAAGCTTAATTTGTAGGATTATAGATACACATTGATAGACACTTTAAAGATCAGGAGACCTATAAAAACTATAAACAGCCAGGTTACCACATTGAAACATTGCAGATAGGACTTTGTAAACACTGTTTAAGGTGTTGCAAATTACATATTTGTTGCAGTCCTTTCATAAACCACAGAAGTCAGTGGAAAGCTCAACAGTTACAAACTGGGAGTTTGCACACCAGCAACACCGTACTTGCACATTGAAAGTTTTAAAATTGGATACTAGAATTAAGAGCTATACACTTAGACACCATTTACATGGTCTAAGTGTATTTAGTTGAAATGTGACTGGAAAGGAATTTTTAAACAGCGATTTCCCATTGCACCACAGGCAAAAGAGCAGCAACAAGCATTATTATAATGCCTCTTTTGGATATCAGTAGTGAGAATTTAGCCAATGCACTATCTACAGCAAGGCTGCAAGAATTTTTTTTAATTTTTTTATATAAACTGTTTCAGCATTTTTCATCATATATTTCACTTCACCTGATGAAAGGGCCATTCCATTTTCATACATTAATGCAGTTCAGAAATATTTAGCTGGCTCAATAAAAGGCAATGATATGGAGGGCAGTTTTTAAAATGCACGAAAAGGATCACCTGCCTGTTTTCTGATCCACATTTAAATAGATTGCTTGGTTTATGACAATGACATTTTTATTGACTGCATCTGAACAAAGAAGTGCACTGTGACAGTCAGTTCAATACATTAACACACAATTGCAGCAAAAACCTTACAAATGAACATTTGCACTGTCAAACCAACAGAAGAATGTAGTACTGTATTAAAAAATTAAAATGTCAGACAATGGTCCAGGCTTTGGTAATATTTGGAGGACAGTTTGGAATAGTTGCAGTTTCTACTGATGTAACAGATTCTGGTCTCATTATTCAGTAGCCTTGTTCCACCATCTACTGCAATGACCTTGGCTTATACAGACCCATGCATACTTTGTGAAATACATTTTTCCATATATCAAACTTTGACCTAACTGCTGAAATCACCAGTAGGTTTGAATAGGTTATATAAAGTATGATATTGATATTGATATATATATATATATATATATATATATTATAAAATAACATTAATTTGTCGATAGGACATTTTGGGGGTGGGGGGGCTAAGTGTGCTTGACAACATGAAGGATGCTGGTGCTGGGAATAGAACACTTCATTTGTCATAACTAGTGACAAATTAGAGGCAGTTTTACACTGTAGCCTCTTGCTTGTAGGTCAGGGGAAAATAGTGGGTAAGCTTTCATTTTCTTTAATGAAAGCCTAAGTTTTAGGAAGGGATGTAATTAACTTTTTGGTGAGGATGAAGGTTGATGCTAGGGGATGTACAAAGGTAATGCAAGTAAAGAAAGAAAGACTTGCATTTCTATAGCGCCTTTCACGACTACCGGACGCCTCAAAGTGCTTTACAGCCAATGAAGTACTTTTGAAGTGGAATCACTATTGTAATGTGGGAAACGTGGCAGCCAATTTGCAAACAGCAATGTGATAATGACCAGATAATCTGTTTTATGTTATGTTGGTTGAGGGATAAATATTGGCCAGGACACTGGTGTAGACTTATAAGTGAAAACTAAGAATGTAATGTGATTTTAATCATAGTAATTGATTAGCAGTTAGTGTTATTATCTTTGATACAGACCCACCTGCTGATGAATAAGGTTCAATTATTAACCAGCAATTTTCTAATTTTATCCCTTCTGGGTAGGTGTAAAATGCAGGGAAGATAGTTTTTGTGCTCATTAAGACATGGGATGTTAATGCTTCGGAATAGACCATTATCAAATTTCACAGATGCAATGTCAGGATCAAGCCCTCCCACCCCCCCAAGTGAGATACAGCACCGTTTAGGTGCTCCCTCTATGTTGCCCCCAAAATTGTGCCATTTAGAAAAGCACACAGTTATTTGCACACTTCCTCCAACAGCCATCTCAGCGAAGCTGCTAATTTAATACCCATTATGTTGTGTTGTATCATGCCTTCTAGGAACTAGGTAGGCACTGCTCAAATTTACTTCTGCAAAGACCCTGATAGTCAGAGTGAACAGACTTCCATCCCATCAGTGGAACTCAGGCCGCAGTGCTCAAAGGACAGTGCACTGTGATGCATTCCATAGCGGTCATTAGGCATACTGGGCCTGACAACAATGAATATAACCCAATTCGCTTCAATAGGGGTGTAGTATACCCACAACCTCTACAGAGGCAAGTGTCAGTTTGATTCCATTACTAGAAGAGCCCATGAATGCAGCATAGTGATGGTCAAACAATTGTATAATCACAGTAAGAAATTGAGCTGTTTCATGCTCGCTGAGCAGCATGGGTAATATCTCTGTCCATTAGGACAAAACCAACTCCTAACCTGCAGAGGAAGGAGCAGAGTGTGTCAAGATAAACAAAAGCAAGAACAAAGAGAAATAAGAAAAAGTAAGTACTTCACATGCTGGATGGCAACGTCCACTGTTCAGTTTTACCAATATCCTAGCAACAACCTTGGATTTTAATTAAATATAGATTAAAATGTTCTGGCAGTTTTAGAAGAATACAGAATTGGATAATCTGAACCAACCTGTGTTACAAAGGGTGAAAATTATGCAAACCCTCAGAACAACTAGACCGTCACATAGTTTAACGTTGGTTAGTTATAATGCAATTCGTAACAAGTCAGATTTGAACCAAGATTTCTTGGATAGGTTCAGAGTACAACAGTGTTACTTTAACCAGTGTAATTTCACATTTTTAATAAAAACATCAGTTATGTAATCCATAGCATTACCGCTTCTCCTTGCATTAGTCATTTTAACTGCATCTTGTACCAGGTTAATTCCCAAGCAACCATTGATTTGTTGATATCACATCCAGGAAATGGCAGATTTTGAATCTGCACCCTTAACAAAATACTGTAATAATTTGCTGACCATACAAAATCATTACCAATACTTTAAAACCAATGCTGATCATCTTGTACAAGAGATGCCAAGTGTTTGTTTGACATTTTAAACACATATTGCACATGTAAAGCCCGGACAAAGAATTCAAATTACAAGTAACATTTTTAAAAAATCAGCCTTCCCACCTTATTGGAACACCTCTCATCTTTCGGTAAAGTCTTGTTTTGATAAAGAGGCAGGTGCCTCTGAGTTGAATGGCAGGATTGGGATGATGACATTTGATCTGAAAGGTACAGGAGGTGGTGCTCTTCGAGCTGGTACAGGTACTGATGCACCAGTTGCTGTGTTATTTGTATTCCAGTCACTACCAAACCCAAAATCTGTAGCTGGAAATAATTTGTGCGCGCTCTGTAATGACAAATTGCTAACATTCTCATTCCAAGGGTCCTGGGCGTCAATTTGTTTTGCACCTGTTGACAGATTTCCTTCTTTTAGACTAAAATCATTATCCTCAAAGGTCACCCACCCACTGGTTTGTATTTTGTCATTTGTAGCAGGTTTACTTTGAAGGATATTGTTGCCAACAAAAGGATTTGATGAAAAGGCAGCTTTGCCAATTCCAGCTCCAGCAGTCAATGAGTTAGTGGACAGGACAGGATAACTGCTGCTGGTTTGCAAAGACAGCTGTGACGCAACAGCAGGCCTCTGAACAGGGTTTTGAGCATCAGTCCTAAATGGATTGTAACCAGTTTTTCCAGTGAATGGCAATGCCTCCAACATAAACCCATCGGCCAGAAAGTTCAAAGGACTAGGAGAGACTTGGAAGCTCTCCTGTGATTTACTTCGGGGAGGAATGGGAGGTACAAATGGCATGCAATTAGCTTGTGTTGATACAATGGGCTGGATGGATTGTTGCTGGCACAAAGTTGGAGATATACAGGCATATGCTGGCTGCAACCTAGTGTTTCCACTTGATAACTGGGTCTTTGTCCAAGGGTCAGCAAGCCGGTCAAGTGAAAGGTCAGCAAAAGGGTCAATGTTAGATGGTCCTCCATTGTTAATTCCGTTAATATTGGCTTTTAGCTGTTAAAAAAAAACACAAAAATAAAATGTTACACAAGGGGAAAAAAAATCATTTTTGGAACTACTTCAAAATGTTACCTTAATCGAAATGAAAACTAAAATAATAAATTTACCATTTAATTTTCCCAAATTATTACTACTGTGGATGACATATTCCCAGGCCTCTGTCTTTGCTTCAGCCGACGACTACATATGTAACAGCAATACTCATGATTTTCCCTCCCTCCCTCCTTTACTACCTGTAGTGAGGAAATATGGCCTCCACATAGCACTATCCCACAGCAATATGGTCAAGATCAGAAACTCTTTGCTACTATACTCCAATTTGACAAGCTGATTTAAAAAAAATTTGGTTGGTATTTTATGCACGTTTGTACTTATCTGGACCAGAGTCCATCACTTCTATTTCCCAGTTTTCTTATTTTCTCCATACTCCTATCGTCATGCCTCCTTTCATTTCCACCCCCGCCCCCAAATTCCTATCCCAACTCCACTACTCCTCGACCTTCCTACTCTCCTGCCACCATCCCAAGCTCGACTCCCTCTTGGATAAGCCCACAGCTTCCCTCTGTGCCTTTCTTGGTATCTTCCAAAGGACCTATCGAGGCACTAGTCAGTGCCTCCTTAGGAGCAGCAATGCCAACTGCCCCATCCTACTCTGACGTTCCCATCCAGCATGCCCGCTGGAGCCTAATCTTGCCAACCTCCTTCCTTCCTGTCCAATTCACCCCTCCCAGCGCTGAGCCTGTGGACTCTGCCAGCGGATCAGCTATCACACCCCCACCCCATCTCCCTCCAGAATGTCCGTTCACTAGTGAACAAGGCCCTTGCCATCCGTGAGCTTACTGTGGATGATTGCATCGTGGCCTTGACAGAAACTTGGTTGATGAATGATGACCAATGTTTCCTTTTTTGGGGGCTGCATGGCCCCTTCAAGCAGCTGCGCAGCCCATTCAATTTCACACATGCGCAAAACTTTACATTGAAAAAGCCGGTCCCGGGCTGCACGGGACGTTGGTGATGACACCTTCCTTCTCCCCCTGCCCCCCCCCCCCCCCACCTCTTAATGAAGCCTACCCGCCTGGCTATACCTTCCACCACTTGCCCGCCAGACCACCGCAGTAGTGGTGTGGCGCTCATCACCAAATCTCACCTTGGTCTGTCCCCCTACTCCTCTGGCACCTTCTCCTCCTTTGACCATTTCAACTTGTTCCACCTCTCTCACTCTCCTTTTAAACTCCTCGTTCCCTACCGCCCACCCAAGTACCATGGCAAGTTTCTCACCGAGATATCTTCACTGCTTTCCTCCCTCTTATCCAACCTTAATCTCTCCCTTCATACAAACTCACCTACCTATATTCACAGCAACCCATGCGACCTGCCATCTCATGTGACTTCTCTACTTCCCATCATGTCAATCACATAAGGACATCTCTGATCACTTCCTTATATCCCTTACCACTCACATCCCCCTTCCCACTCCCTTTTGTGTCTACCCCTGGAAAAAACTCTTTCCCCCCCCACCCAAATCACTTACAACAGCACTTTCAAATTCCCAACTTTTTAGCTTTTGGCCCTCCATTCACCACGATATTTCTGCAGCTGCCGATCTGCTTAATCACACCCTCACCTCCGCCTTTGTCCCCATTAAAACTATATTCTCTCACTCTGGTCGTTCCCCCTGGTACGGCCCCTATCTCCACTCCCTTAAGTCCAAGGGATAAAGACAATGGCCAAACCAGTTGTCCACCATAAACGTTCATAGTCAGATCTGGCTGCAGCACATAAAGCACTATTAGATCCCGATCTACTCTGCTAAAACTGTTCACTATTCCAGGATCATTCTGGAATGCAAAGATTAACCCCCAGCTTCTCTTCTTCACTACAAACCCTCTTCTTATATCCCTCACCTCCAACAAGTGCTAGGAGCCCATGGACTTCTTTGTCACTAAGATTGAGACCATCCATTCAACAGCCTCCGCTGCTTCACTCCCTTCCCCTAGCCCACCAAGCCGAACTTCCCCATAGATTCCCCTCTGCCCTAACATCTTTTTCTAGTTTCTCTCCTTTCTCCTCCTGTCCTCTTCGAGCTCATCTTGTCCATGAGACCCACCCTGCTGTTCCTTGACCCTATTCTAACCAAACTGCTGACCACCTTACTTCCCTTCCTGGACCCCATGTTAGCTAATATTGTTAACGGTTCCCTCTCCTCAGGTACTGACCCACTCCCTTTCAAATCCACCGTCATCACCCCTCTCCTCTGAAACCCACTCTTGGCATCTTTGTCCTTGCAAACTACTGCCCCATCTCTAACCTCCCTTTCCTCTCCAAAGTACTTAAATGTGTTGTCGCCTCCAAAATCAGTGCCGATCTTTCCCGGAAATCCATGCTTGAACCCCTCCAATCAGCTTTCTGGCCCTGCCATAGCACTGAAATTGCCCTTATCAAAGTTACAAATTACATCTATGTGACTGTGGTAAACTATTCCTTCTCTACCTGTCTGCAGCCTTTGACACAGTTGATCACAATATCTGCCTCCAATGCCTCTCCTCCGTTGTCCAGATGGGTGGGGCTGCCCTCACCTGGTTCCATTCCTACCTATCCAGTTATAGCCAGAGAATCACCTGCAATGGCTTCTTTTCCCACTCTCGCACCATTACCTCTAGAATCCCCCAAGGATCTATCCTTGGCACCCTACTATTTCTCAGCTACATGCTGCCCCTCGGTGACATCATCCAAAAACACGTCAGGTTCCACGCGTACGCTGACGACACCCACCTCTACCTCACCACCATCTCTCTCTACTCGCTACACTGGCTCAGATTTGTCAAACTGCATGCTCGACATCCAGTATTGGATGAGCAGAAATTTCTTCCAATTAAATATTGGGAAGACCAAAGCCATTGTCTTCAGTCCCGCCACAAACTCCATCCCTCTCCCTGGTCACTGTCCAAGGCTGAAACAGACCGTCCGCAAATTTGACGTCCTATTTAACCCTGAGCCTAGCTTCCAACCACATATCCTCTCCATCGCCTACTTTCACTTTACACGTCTCCATCCCTGCCTCAGCTCACCTGCTGCTGAAACCATCATTAATGCCTTTGTTACCTTTAGACTCAACTATTTCACTGCTCTCCTGGCTGGTCTTCCACCTTGCACTCTGTAAAATTGAGCTCATCCAAAACTCTGCTGGCTGTATTCTAACTCACACCTAGTCCCATTCATCCATCACCCCGTTGCTCACTGACCTACATTGGCTCCTGGTCCGCCAACACCTCATCCTTGTTTTCAAATCCTTCCATAGCCTCGCCCCTCCCTATCTCTGTAACTTCCTCCAGCCCTACAACTTCCAAGATCACTAACTACGTTCCTTCAATTCTGGCCTCTTGCACCTCCCCAGTTTTCATCTCTTCACCATTGACGGACATGCCTTCAGCTACCTAGGCACTAAGCTCTGGAATTCCTCCTAAAACTCTCCGCCTCTCTACCTCTTCCTTTAAGACGCTGCTTAAAACCTACCATTTTAATCAAGCTTTGGTCAAATTTTATTTGATAACGTTTCTGTGAAGCGCCTTGGGACATTTTACTACATTAAAGATGCAATATAAATGCAAGTTTTCATTATCAAGTTAAATAAGAAGTGGAAGTCTACATTTTCCTACTTCTTCTGTGGTAATTTATATTTGTGAAGTTCCAGTATGTTATTGGTCAACTTTAGTCTCATTTGAAAAAATATAGTGGTGACACTACCTTTCCTCTTCAGTTTATACTCTCTCTCTCTGTGATCCCAAATAATGCTGAAATTAAGAACCATATTGTGCAGTACACCAATACCAACTGGAGAGTAAACTGAATCTTGCAGTTTCAATCTGATTGGAAACCTTTAGTATACACAGGAAACCTACATCCCGTCAGCCTAAGAGGGGACCAAAACCTTGGTCCAAAAAATGGAAAAGAAAAAGGACAGATAGAAAAAAGCACAGAAAGATTCTGTCTACTAAGCATTTCAAGGTTCTCAGGAAAGCTTATAGTAATATCACATTATGGGAAACAAAAACAAAATATGGAATACAACAGGATGACTATTCCAGTAGTGATTGAAAAGGTGTTGTATAGAAGATACTCAGTTACAAAATGTTCATTTCTTTGTAATAATACGTACTGTTTGAGGTGGACATCAGATTTGTCCTTATTGGTCAGTTCTGATAGAGAATAAAATTGCTGAACTAATATCCCAACTTTTCACTTATCAAGATATTAGTGGATAGGAGTTCCTGACAAATTTGGTACAGTTTGAAAGCAATCAAGTGGGAGCGATATACAATTTAATTAAAAAACCTTAATGGGTACGTAAGTTTACTTTGTGTTGTTGAAATGGATGCCGAGTTGTATTTAAAGGAGGTAAATTTATTGCTAGGCTGCTCACACTTCAACTATCAATTAGAACATAACATTTTTGATTGGAGAACCAGAATAATATACACTGGTCAGTACAGGACAAACACAGAAGATTTTACCTCTCGGGATGAACCCAAGGTTCAAAAAAGAAATTGTACTATAATCTTGATCATTTTGGGAATAGAAATTATTTGGCAAGCAATGTAGCTTTATGCCTCAAGATCTCAAAGTTGTAGACATGGCAAAATGTAGGCGTTAAGGGGGTATTATCAGATGTCATTTAATATTTTTTAAACTGATTTATTGATACCACATCCAGAAAGCTACGTTTATGTGGGAATTGTTAACCAGGGAAATATTTTAACCATGCTTCAAATTTAACACAATGAAAACATGAGTAGCAATATACCACTTTTCTTCCTCCTGGAAAAAATGTTTATGAATATTTTCTACAGCTATGTGTAAACTGAATATAAGCTTTATAAAGTAGATCTAACATATATATGAATAAAATAAAATTTAAAAGGCTGTGGTAAGTATTTTGCAAAATGAGGAAAAGTGCATTTCAAAAGACTGGCAAAATTGCTGATGTATGAGGTGTTGCAGTTCATACATCAAAATATAGTGAAATAAAATAAGAGTTATTAGAACCACATAGAAAATTGTAAATTAATTCAATACCTTTCACCCTGATGGTTGTTCCTGCTTGTGAGAAAGAGACAGTAACATCAGAAAGAGAAAAGCAATAAATAGGAAGTCATTAACCAGACAGTTGCTGGACAGCTACTGCTCTAACACTAGTCACAAGTTTCCTTCTTTGTATCAATGTTGAATATTTACACCATATGCCAAAATGGATCCCTATTTAAGGTCACTGGTGCACGTTATATACAAATTTTAAACAGATGCACAACAAATGCTACAAAGTACAAATACATTTTAATATAGATAAGTGTGATGTGGTGCATTTTGGTAGGAGGAATAAGGAGGCCACCTACTCCTTGGAAAACAAGAGTCTAAATGGGGTAGTGGCACAAAGGGATCTAGAGGTACAGATTCACAAATCATTAAAAGTAGCAACACAGGTTAACAAAGCCATAAATTATGAAGGGTTTTGGTCGAGAAGATGTTTTCACTTGTGGGGGAGTCCAAGCCTAGGGGTCATCAATATAAGATAGTCACTAATAAATCCAATAAAGAATTCAGGAGAAATTTCTTTACCTAGTGAGTGGTTAGAATGTGGAACTCGCTACCACGTGGAATATCTGAGACAAATAGTATAAATGCATTGAAGGGGAAGTTTGTTAAGCACTTGAGGGAGAAAGGAATAGAAGGATATGTTGATAAGGTGAGATGAAGTAAGGTGGGAGGAGGCTCATGTGGAGCATAAACACTCGCACAGACCTATTGGGCTGAATGGCCTGTTTCTGTACTGTAAAATTGTGTAATTCTATGTAATTGATAAAATAACCCAACTGACCAAATTTCTCTTCCTTTTATCCCCTCAAGGTGGTACCTCATGCTGAGATGCACTTCCACAGGTGCCAGCAGCCCTCTGGTAGTTTGCCCAAGCAGTCATTCTTTACATAGGAGCCTGGATGGTAAGGCTCAGTATGCTGGTTCCATCATAGAGGGCATCTCAGGCAAGCCAATGTCCACTCATGAGTACTTTCAAGCTCACTGGACAGCAATCAGAAGCAGGAAGACTGGTTAAATTTTTGCCTCCCTAGCCTGGGGACATTGAGGCCAGTTGCAGCATCCCAACAATAAAGTGGAGTCCAAGAATGGACTAACTTTTTGTTCTGTTTTCAGTATATTTCTGCTAAGTAGTTCATAGCCTATCTAATAGAGGGAAGTGCTGATTGGTGGGTAGCTGTTGAGTGTTTCTTGTTAAGTTTTAAGTTTATTTCTGCTAAATTACTTCCATAGTCTGGTAAATAGAGGCATGGCAGGGCAGCTCAGTCCCGTGATTTGCACATCCTGTGCCATGTGGGAAATCCTGGACGCTTCTTGCGGCCTGGATGATCACGTGTGCAGGAAGTGTCGGCAACTGCAGCAACTCGAGCTCCGGGTTTCGGAGCTTGAGCGGCAGCTGGAGGCACTACAGTGCATCCGCAAAAGGTGAAAAATACTTGGAAAGCATGTTTCTAGAAGTGATCACCCTGCAGCATCAGAATGTGCAGGCAGAGGGGGAATGGGTGACCACTAGACAGAGAAGGAGGACCAGGCAGGTAGGGCAGGAATCCCCAGAGTGCATCTCGCTCGCTAACCGGTTCACAGTTCTGAAAACTGGTAGGGGTGATGGTTCCTCTGGGGTGAGCAGCCAGAGCCAAGGCACCATGGGTGGCTCAGCTGCACCAGGGGGGGAAGGAAGAAGAGCAATAGTGATAGGGGATACATTAGTTAGGGGAACAGATAGGCGCTTCTGTGGATGCAGGCATGACTCCAGGATGGTATGTTGCCACCCTGGTGCCAGGGTCAAGGAAGTCACTGAGCGGCTGCAGCACACTGAGGGGGGAGGGTGAACAGCCAGAGGTCGTTGTCAATAGTGGTATCAACAAAAAAGGGATGAGGTCCTGCAGGCAGACTATAGGGTGCTAGGAAAGAGATTAAAAAGCAGGACTAGGTAGTAATCTCCAGATTACTCCCGGTGCTATGTGCTAGTGAGTACACGAATAGGAGGATAGAACAGATGAATGCGTGGCTCGAGAGATGGTGTAGGAGGGAGCACTTTAGATTCCTGTGGCATTGGGACTGTTTCTGGGGAAGGTGGGACCTGTACAAGTCGGATGGGTTCCACCTCAACAGAGCCGGAACCAATATTCTCGCGGGGAGGTTTGCGAGTGCTGTTGAGAAGGGTTTAAACCAGCTTGGCAGGGGGATGGGCACTAGCATATAGGAGTAGAAAAGAGGAATAAGGTGCATAAAAGAGTGAGTGTGTTGGATAGTACTAGAGGCGGAAATAGTATCATTAGAGAGGAGCAGACTAAGAAAGATTACGAAAAATTCAAAAATGGGTTTAGAATGCATTTACGTAAACGCAGTGTGGTGAATAAGGTTGGTGAGCTACAAGCATAATTAGCTGTGTGGCAATATGATGATGTGGCAATAACAGAAACGTGGCTTAAAAACAGTGAGGACTGGGCACTTAATATTCAAGGGTACAAGGTGTTCAGAAAAGATAGGGAAGGAAAAAAGGGAGGTGGGGTGGCAGTGCTGATTAAGGAAGACATTGTAGTGTTGGAAAGGGAGGGTGTTCTTGAGGGGACAAGGACAGAATCCATTTGGTTAGAGTTGAGCAAAATGGTTATGATCACACTATTGGGGGTATTCTATAGACCTCCAAATAGTGAGAAGGAAGTAGAGGAGCATATCTGCAGGGAAATTGCAGAGATATGCAAGAGCTATAGAGTGGTGATATTGGGGGACTTTAATTACCCAAATATCGATTGGGATAATGCTAGGATAAAGGGAAAGGAGGGGGAGGAATTTCTGAAATGTGTTCAGGAGAATTTCCTTGACCAGTATGTTCTTGGCCCAACTAGGAAGGAGGCATTGCTGGATCTGGTGCCGGGGAATGAGGTGGGTCAGGTTGACCAAGTGTCTGTGGGAGAACACTTGGGTACGAGTGATCATTGTATCATAAGATTTAGATTAGCAATGGAGAAGAGCAAGGAACAATCTAGAGTGGAACTTCTAAACTAGAATAGGGCTAACTTCAGTGGGATGCGAGGGTAAAATGGAACAATGGGTGATCTTTGAGGAGATGTTCCAAGTACAGGCTAGGTACATTCCAACAAGAGGGAAGGGTAAAGGAACCAAAGCAAGGGCTCCTTGGATGTCAAGGGAGATAGAGAAGATGAAGAAACAAAAAGAGGGTGTATGATGCATGTCAGGTGAATTCAAGGGAGAACCAGACCAAATACAGTAAGTTGAGAGGGGAAGTGAAGATGAAAGTAAGATTGGCAAAGAGAGAATATGAGTAGACTGGCGGTTAACATAAAAGGGAACCCAAAAATCTTCTACCGGCATGTAAACAGTAAGTGGGTAGTAAGAGGCGGGGTGGGGCCTATTAGGGACAAAGAAGGTGATATATGCTTAGAGGTGCAGAGCAAGGCTAGAATACTCAATGGGTACTTTGTATCGGTGTTTACTAAGGAGGTGGATGCTGACAAAATATCGGTAGAAGTGGAACAGGTAGAAGCAATGGCAGGGGTGAAAATTGATAGACAGGATGTACTAGAAAGGCTGGGTATGCTTAGAGTGGACAAGTCGCCTGGTCCAGATGGCTTGCATACCGGGGAATTGAGGGAAGAGATAGCGGAAGGGCTTGCCATAATTTTCCAATCTTCCCTAAATGCGGGGGAGGTGCCCGAGGATTGAAAAGTGGCAAATGTGACACCAATGTTCAAGAAAGGGTGTAAGGACAATCCTAGTAACTACAGGTCGGTCAGTTTAACATCAGTGGTGGGTAAAGTTTTAGAAACAATAATCAAGGAAAAAATTAACGGGCACTTGGAGAGGTTTAAGCTAATTAAGGAAAGCCAACACGGATTTGTAAAAGTGTTTGACTAATCTAATTGAATTTTTTGGTGAAGTAACAGGGAGGATTGATGAAAGGAATGCAATGGATGTTGTCTACATGGATTTTAGGAAGGCGTTTGACAAAGTGCCACAGAAGGCTGGTTAACAAAATTGAGGCTCATGGAATAGGTGGGTCAGTGGCAGCTTGGATAAGGAATTGGCTTAAGGACAGAAAACAGCAAGTTGTGGTAAATGGCTGTTTTTCAGACTGGAGGATGGTAGACAGTGGTGTTCCCCAAGGGTTAGTGATGGGGCCACTGCTTTTAAATGACCTGGATATTGGAATACAGAGTAGAATTTCTAAATTTGCCGATGACACCAAACTTGGGGGTGTGGCAAACAGTGAGGATGATACCAATTGACTGCAACAGGACATAGAAAGGCTAGCAGAATGGGCAGATGGAATTTAATGCAGAGAAGTGTGAGGTGATGCATTTTGGCAGAAGGAACAGGGAGAGGCAATATATACTTAATGGCACAGTTTTAAAAAGTGTGCAGGGACAGAGGGACCTGGGAGTTAATGTGCATAGGTCCCTGAAGGTGGCGGGACATATTGAGAGAGTGGTTAACAAAGCATATGGGATCTTGGGCTTCATAAATAGAGGTATTGAGTACAAAAGTAGAGAAGTTATGCTGAACCTTTATAAAGCGCTGGTTAGGCCACAACTGGAGTATTGCATCCAGTTCTGGTCACCACACTTTAGGAAGGATGTGAAAGTCCTCGAGAGGGTGCAGAGGAGATTTACCAGAATGGTTCCGGGGATGGAGGATCTTAGCTACAAGGACAGGTTGCAGAAGCTGGATTTGTTTTCATTAGAATAAAGGAGGTTGAGGGGTGATTTGATAGAGGTGTACAAGATTATGACGGGCTTGGATAGGTTAGACAGGGAAAGGCTGTTCCCACTAGTTGATGGTACAAGGACTAGGGGACACAGATTTAAGGTTTTGGGCAAGAGATACAGGGGGGATGTGAGGAAAAACTTTTTTATGCAGCGAGTGGTGAGGACCTGGAACTCGCTGTCGACGGAAGTGGTGGAAGCGGAGACACTCAATGTTTTCAAGGGGAGACTGGATAGGCACTTGAGGGAAATAAACTTGCAGGGCTACAGGAATAGAGCGGGAGAATGGGACTGACTGGAGTGCTCTACAGAGAGCTGGCATGGACTCGATGGGCCAAATGGCCTCCTTCTGTGCCGTTATGACTACGATAAATCCCTGTAACTAGTTTGCTGTTGTTGTGCTTTAAAATCGTTACTAGAAGTAAAACTAAAGTGCATTACCAAATACAACTGAAGATTAGACTGTAGGATATACAATATAAATCAAACACGGCAATATTCAGCTTATTCAATTATTAGATTTCCCAACATAAAAATTAATAATTCATTATGCACGAACCAAAGAAGTTTATGGTACAGAAGGAGGCCATTCAACCCATTCTGTCTGCCGGCTCCTTTCTAGCACAGTCCAAAACTCATTCCACGACCCTGCTCACTCACCACAGCCTTGCATCTTCCCCTAATATTATCCAATTTTTCCCATAAATGATGCAATGGTCTCTGCCTCAACCATTTTACATGTGATGAAGTAAACTGCTCATTCCACAGTTCTAGTGTCTTTCGTTTAAACCACACAAACTACAGGGAGTATTTCTGCTATGTTCTTTGCTTTATTTTCCTCACATTGATAACTTTATATCTGGGTAAATTAATCCCATTCTACAGTCTGCTCATGTTTGCTACTATTGGTGCTGCAGGGTAAGGGTTACTACACCTCTGCATAGGTCCTCTTGGCTAGCCACTAGGAGGCTGGAATCATCACACAGGCTGCAACATACTATCCAATTTTCCTTCACTTTTCAAGGAGATGCCAGAACTGAATAGGCATAGCTCAGCATAGTTCAAATTGAGCAGTGTGGGGAACTGAACCCCTTTCTTATTCCGTGGCAATGAGCAGTTTTGCATTAAAATTTAGTATGTTACTCAACTCCCCTGGAACTATTACATTTATTTAGTACTTAATTATGTGATGCCACCCCATCCCATCAAAAATAAAAGGATCTGTGCAATGGAATATAATAATCCAGAGGCGCAGTAGCAGTTTTTGAGAAACTCAGATTCTGTTTTTATTTGGTCTGCCTGCTTCTGACATCCACAGAAACCATGCTCAGCAGTTTCCAAACCAAATGACTAAGAAATCCATTGAAATAGAGTTTCTATTTGCTGGATATGGAGTGCGCATACTCTCTCTGTAGACACACAATACATTTACCCAAGTCGAAGAGCTTATAAACAGTTTGGAAAGAGTCAGAGCTGAGGGACACCAAAGTGTATGCAGGATATTTCTGGGGTTTAACAAACTAAAACTGTGCAGCTTGCCAGCAGAGAGAACTGGTAATCTTTCCACTGCTTGTCCAGCCAAAACCATCCAACCCATTAAGGCTATAGCTTGCAGGGTTATCTGGAGATGAGCAGGAACTGTCCCAGATCCCAGAAACAAGTCTACCCCTCCATGCTCCAGTCATAACTGGTTGCTCAAAAATCATCAAAAGTGCCCTGGAACACTTTGCAGCTCAGGTTCTATGCCACGGACTTGTTTCCAATTTTTTATGACTAGTTGTGTCATCTTGGAGCCACCTTAACCCCAAAGAGACCCTGCTTATCTCCCTTACTATGGACAATAGTCATTAGTTGGTCATTAGACGACCACAGGTTTGGGATACTAGTATATTTTAAATGAGTACTTTTAAAATTTACAAATATGATCAACTTAACAATGCAAATGAGTTTTAATGTTGCAATGAATATTTTCCCCCAAAATTCTCCTTTTTTTCAGTCCCCCCTTTCATGAAGGCATCAACTCCTTGCTAGAGCAATGTTCCACTGTGCCAGTAGCTCTATTGTGACATGCCCAAATGGCCATTTTTCAAGCATGAGCTGTAACAATGAGCATCAAAAAACTGTTTGACTTCTGAGGGATTTTCCCCAAAGAGCTTAATTCTGTCCTCTCCTGATATCTACACGTGCACATTTCCAGCAAGGACCAGAGTAGCAATCAGGGGTGGGAACCTTGGTCAATTCTTCCCTTCTCTAACCTAAGGATACGTATGCTAATTGTACTGCCGTTACTGCTGCCTTGGCCCAGACTAACCAATTCAGGAACGATCAAGGATCAAGTCTGGGAACTACCTGGTCCGTATGGCTCAGCTATGCACTTTACAAACTTGCTAAATCATTGAGGAATTAAAAAAAAATTAAATTCATGATTGGCTGCCAAATGGGCTACATCATGGAGCAGGAGTACATGTTAACATCTATAATTTCCTACATGGTGACTTTCCAGTCCCAATTGAGACTAATCAATTGAAGTCTTAACAAAAAGGGACACGAGGCACAAAAGGAAAGGAACACCCAATGACCCTTCACATAGCAGGACTATTAAAAGATTTAGGAGCAGGTTAGCTGCCCCCCTTAATAGGGAAAAGGAATGTGGCACAGGAAATGCAAGGATTAGAAAGTTGAGAAACACAAGTTTTAAAAGGGAATATGAATAAAAGTTTCACACTGGTGACAGGCCAGGCTTCAGTTTTACATACTCAGGTTTGGTTGTTCCATGAGGAAGGCTGTCATATATTTAACCACAAAATAAAGCTTCCAATCATGAATATAATGGATTTAAGTTATTACATGGCACTATTTAAAATTTACATGTATAATTAATTTTAAAAATGCAAATGCATTTTAATGTTACAATGAATATTTTCCCTCAATAATTGCATTTTTTCCTTGAAATCATCTTAAAAGTACTGAGATACTGGTCAGAAACACACTGATAATGGCAGAGGTTACAGTATAATAGGCAGGTACTGAAGAAGCAATTTTGGTAGACCTAGCAGTGGGCTGACTGAGTAGCCCCGATTTTAATCTCCAGTGCACAACGAGAATGGGACAAGCAGAGGTAAAACAACAGTAAAGTACTTACTGCTCCGTTCTCACCGTGCCCCCACCCGCCACCAGTTTAACTTCCGGATTTTGGAAAGCATCAGGCAGGCGTGAGCCTCATGAATGTTAAAGTTGGGATCCGATGACACAATTTGGAACCCAACGCGATTTTAACTATGAATCTTGCAAGTTGCGCACAGTGCCGGACCTGCCAGTGAAACCTGCCGTCAAACAGGAGCATGACTAGAAGAGGCCCACGAAGGCAAGTACTTCTAATTTTTGAGGGGTTTCCTTGTGGGTCAGGAGGAACAGAAGTGCTCTTCCAGACCCCACATGGAAATCTGCCCAGGCTCCACCATTCCCCCACCAACTCCCATTACCACTGCCTTATTGCCGGGGACCAGTGGCAGGCTCCTGCTGCTCAATATCCTGTTCCCGCCTATCGACTGGCCATCTCGTGCTTATTGCCAGGATCGAGCAGAAGTCTGACATTCAATGTGCAGGTGAGGCCCAGGTATTAAAATGTTCATGTCTCATGCCGGCGCCATCATGCGAGCTTACCACTTGCCCTGCCCCGGTACACCACACTCGCGTCCAGAGTTAAAATCGGGGCTAGTAACTTTGATATAGCGGAGACTTAGAGAGAGATATGTAAAGATTTGGTAAGGAAGATGTTCTGCTCACAAAATTAGTTCACAGTCAATAGTAGAATGATTTGTTCACTGGCTTTTCAGTCTTGTGTGATATTAAGTTACTTTGAAACTGGGACCCATTTTCTGTAAGATCACACACATGCAGGGGTGTTCTACACAAAAATGTTTTTCAGTTATATTTTCTTTATATATACACAAAAGCAGTGTTATTTAATAGATACCATAGTGTTGCTACTTACCTGCTCTGCAGTAACAGGTTCTGCTGGCAGGTTCTGGGCGGATTTGCTGCGGGGTGGAGCCTGCGGTGCGAGATGATCTAAGCTATGAGAAGGTGGCGGTGTCTGAGAAATAGGTTTCAAACCAACAGGTTTAAGAGGCTCCTGTAGCTTCTGTGAACTTATTGGGGAAGGTTGCGGTGGAAGAGGAGTAGCAACTTTTGGCTTGAGTGGTTCCGGCAAGAGTATTGGTCCTAATTGACAGACAGAAAAGGGGTTAGATGACATTTACTTATCACTTTAAAGTGATATTTAGATTCCTTTATATCTGCAATTTTGCAGATCAATTAAGTTTCTGAACTATATTTCAGTATTTACAAAAAAGTGAAGTGGATAACTCAAAATGCATCATTAAAAAATCTTTCAATAAAGTTATCACATCCTAATCCAGAATCACTGACTTATTTTTCATAGATCTGACCAGTTCTTTTAGAACTGATAGCAGGTCAGATATGCAAAAATCAGCAGTTAATACTGCAGAATACCTTACTGGTGATGGACCATACCAGTTTATATCATCAGCTGGTAGAGTTAAAGAGTGAGCTACAGGATAACAGTAACTCAGTGCGCAACAGTCAATGAACTACACTGTCAAACCTCACAGAACTTTCTGCAGGAAACTTAAGAATTAAAAAAAAATTAAGATGGAGTTTATTCTTCATAGAGTTCTTGCTGTAGTACTGTCAACACCCAACATGAAGATCTGGGCTGCAATTCAAAACAGATTGGTGTGAATTCCAGTGCAAGTCTTTGCAATTTGAAGCTTGTATTTTGAATTCAACAGAATATACCGTTGATTGATAAGGATCAGCATAATGATTTAGAATATTGATAGAATATAACATGTAATAAATACACTTTTTCTCACATTAAAAAATTGTGGCCTCCCCTCTGATGGCATCAACTTTCTGCTGGGACATAGCTGCACAGGACTACTCAGCATGCTATTTTTAAGGGGCGCATGGACTCTGTGTTTGGGTAAATATAGTCATTAAGTTTATTTTGAAACTCTCCATCAAGCTGATAGTTCACTCAGTTTTCAAAGTGTATTGCTTTCCTTCCTCATTTATCTTGGCAGCAAAAGTAATGCTCAACCCAAACGTTTAACATTTCGCACACAACATATACAGACTAATTTTTTAAAACAGGAATAAAAACAAGGACAGTAACTAGTATTGTGATTGTAAAAGGATTTAAAAAATATCAAACTGATCCCAAAGTGCAATGATAGAACAAGAGCTTGTGTCCATAACTGATTTCAATTGGGTCATGGAGGGAGAAGTGGGGGTAATGAAAGAGTGCAATCAAGGGCCATAGCCATGATCACATTTGTATGGGGCAATCTGGGCCATCCACAGATATTGGTGTTTTGTTATTACAAAGTATCATAGCTGGGGGATAAGACATTTGTTGTCACTAAATGAGGAATAACTACTCTCTTCACAGTCATAACTACTTTCTTCAGTCATGACTAAACAGTGTTCAGGAAGAGGGAAAAAAGTTGCCTGGGTTGTCACAATGCGAACTACAACTCTAGTGGAATTCAACCGCTTCCCTCATGACAGGAAAGTCAATGGGCTGGATTTTGTCAATGGGGACGTGATGGAGGCGGGACTCCCACTTTTTGGATTGTAGTCCCCAGCGGGCTTAGCAGGCCAATCAAGGGTCCCTTGGATACAGGTAATGTCAGCCATTGAAATTTCATCTGTCAAGAGCTTTTGACAGATGAAATTTCAGCGTTTGACAGCTCTGTGAAGCTGTCAAACACTGACAATATGATTTCTAACGTGAGTCCCTGTACTTAGACTCAGTTAGAAATCAATCCAGCACAGAAAGCAGAGACTGCAGCTTTTGACAGCTCCGCGGCCATTCTGCTTTCTGTGCCGGTGAGCTGAGGGACTCCTGAGAACTGAAGGAAGGAAGCCTGCAGGACAAAGTTAAGGTAAGTACAAGTTCTTAAAACACTTTACACACACCAAACACACTTACCTCTGCACTCATGCATCCATCACTCACCTGCACACCGGACATCTGGACCCCTCCAGACCGACGGTCCGCCTCGCTAAATCGGCGTGGTTCGGACCTGTTGGGAAGCCCACACTTCAGGGCTAAAAATAGGGATTAGGCAAAAAACTGCCCGTTAACTACCTGTTAACAGGCAGTTTATTGGCACTAATCCCCTTCCCGCCTCGGGGAGGCGGGTCCCAGCACAGGTCGGGTACCCGCCTCCTGTGAAACTGGCATGGAGGCGGGTTGGGGGCAGTATAGGTTCAGGACCCCCGAATCTGCTATTTTCCCACCCCACACGCCTCCAAACCCACCTCCACGGGCCGGTGAAAATCCAGCCCAATGGGTCAGTAACGCAGCACACGCAACCATCACATATCTTCTAGTAACTGACTGCAAAGCAGCATAGACACAAGATCAGATAGCTTGTGTTCAACTCCTGTGCCACTGATTTCATGCTTCTCTCTGGTCACTCAATTGGACTGCACCAGACTGTGTAAAATCTTAGCATCCTGTTCAACCCTCAGCTGAGCTTCAAACCCCACATCTTATCAGTTACTAAAGCTGCTTATTTCTTTTTCCATAACACTGCCCACCTCCGCATCTTCCTTAATCCCTCTGCCACTGAAATCTTTGTTACCTCAAAACTCAATTGCTCTAATGTCCTTCTTGATGGCCTCCAATGTTACATAAACTCCAACTGATCCAACACATTTGCCTGTATCCTGTACCGTATTATGTCCTGCTCACCCATCACCCCTGCCCAACTCAATCTGTGCAAACTCCTCCAGCCTTATATCCCCTCCCACACCGGACTCTGGCCATTTGTCCATTGCCTCCTCTCTTTGCCTCAACCACTAGTGGCAAAGTCTTTGGCCCTATCTTTGGAATATTCTCATTAAACGCCTCACCTCTCCTCTTCTATTTTCATCTTTAAAAGTCTTTTCAAAATCCATCTTTTTGACCAACTTTTTGGTCACCCTACCTGATCTTTCCCTTCATGGTTTGGTGTCCTTTCCCTAATCATTTCCTCTTCCTCCCTCCACCTCTCTGTCCCTCAGTAAAGTGTCTTCAGACATTTTCCAAGTTAAACACAGTATATAAATGCAAATTGTTATTGTTCACTAACTTCAGAGTGGGAAGAGATGGAAACTATAAAGGAAGAGTAGAAAGAATTGGAAACCGAACCATTAGGGAAACTCTAGAAATGGTTTTCCTTTAACATGCTCAGAAATACAAACCTTTTAATAGTTCTGGAGTTTTGCTCTGAGCTTCTGAGAGTGGTAGACCGACAGCTGGCTTGATAGGCACATTAGCTGGTGCACTGATAACCCCAGCTCGTGGTGGTATGCTCTGTAATGAAAGAACTGAAATGTATCTAAAAGCTTCAAATAAGTTAGTCCACATTAACTTAGTATAGCAAAAGTAATTAACTCTCCCCCTCTGGTTACATTGAATACACAACAGGATCTGAAGATTTTCTCTATTGAACTCTAATAAACATACCGGCCTGGAGGCAGCACCAGCTCCTGCACTAGCTGAACTCAAGATTGCCTGTGGAGATGGTTGGCCACGGCCTGCAGAGAAAAAGAAAGCGCTGGGTAGCATCAAATGGTTTTTATTTTCATCTTTACACTTAAATATATATATATATGCCTGTGTATATCAGTTTAAATAGAAGTTTACCTTCTGGTTCTTTTCTGCCTTGTGCTGGGCTTTTTGGTACTACGCAGCATGTGGAGGGAATTAAGCAAATTTCACATTGATGGCTGTACTGAATGCTTATTATTCAGTAATGTGCAGATTACACATACAACAACAACAACAACAACAAGTATTTATATAGCGCCTTTAATATAGTAAAATGTCCCAAGGAGCTTCACAGGAACGTTATCAAACAAAGTTTGACACCGAGCCACATAAGGAGATATTAGGGCAGATTTTAAGGAGAGTCTTAAAGGAGGAAAGAGAGGCGGAAAGGTTTAGAGCTTAGGGCCTTGGCAGCTGAAGGCATAGCTGCCAATGGTGGAGCAATTAAAATCGGGGATGCTCAAGAGGCCAGAATTGAGGAGCGCAGATATCTTGGAGGGCTGGAGTAGATTAGAGATAGGGAGAGGCGAGGCCATGGTGGGATTTGAAAACAAGCATAATGTTTTAAAAATCGACACGTTGCTGAACCAGGAACCAATGTAGGTCAACGAGCACAGGGGAACGGGACTTGATGTGAGTAGGACACAGGCAGCAGAGTTTTGGATGACCTCAAGTTTACGGAGGGTAGAAAGTGGAAGGCAAGCTAGGAGTGCATTGGAATAGTCAAGTCTAGAGGTAATAAAGACATGGATGAGGGTCTCAGCAGATGAGCTGAGGCAGGGGTGGAGTTGGGCGATGTTATGGAGGTTGAAATAGGCGGTCTTAGTGATAGCGCGGATATGTGGTCACAAACTGCCTGCTGCGAACAGTCTGGTTCAACCTCAGACAGTTGCCAGGGAGAGGGATGGAATCGGTGGCTAGGGAACGGAGTTTGTGACGGAGACCGAAGACAATGGCTTCCGTCTTCCCAATATTTCGTTGAAGGAAATTTCTGCTCATCCAATACTGGATGTTGGACAAGCAGTCTGACAATTTAGAGACAGTGGCAGGGTCGAGAGAGGTGGTGGTGAGGTAGAGCTGGGTGTTGCCAGCATACATGTGGAAACTGACGCTTTTTTCGGACGATGTCGCCGATGGGCAGCGTGGAGATGAGAACTAGGAGGGGGCCAAGGATAGATCCTTGGGGGACACTTGTGCTGACAGTGCAGGAGCAGAAAGAGAAGCCATTGCAGGTGATTCTCTGGCTACGATTGGATAGATAAGAATGGAACCAGGCGAGTGCAGTCCCACCCAGCTGGACAACGGTGGAAAGGTATTGGAGGAAGATGGTGTGGTCAACCGTGTCAAAAGCTGCAGACAGGTAGTGAAGGACAAGGTTGTCACAGTCTTGTAGAATGTCATTTGTGACTTTGATAAGTGTCGTTTCAGTACTGTGGCAGGGGTGGAAACCTGATCAGAGGGATTCAAACATGGAGTTCCAGGAAAGATGGGCACAGATTTAAGGAATCAGTTAATCCACGTTTCAATGTTAAATAATAAAATCAGATTGTTTACTCCTATTGAAATGCCTCTTGGCTTCCTCTAGGGGTTGAATTTATAACTGATGCAACTTTTTACATTTGCCTATCCAATTCAATTGTCAGATAGTACTAGAAATTGAATGCTTAATCGGAAGTGTCGTGAAGCTTAACCAATATATTAAACTATTGTGCTTCTCAATTGAACAAAGTTGACTGTTTCAGTGCACTGTTTTTAAATCTTAGCTGTGTGAAGAATACAAACTTGCTATGGAAACGCTGTCATCAGTATTGTAGGCAGACAAGAGTGACACTTGCAGCAACCTTAGTCAACTGCTGTGCAGTCAGTGATTCATAGCTAATGCTCTCAGTTACAGCACACAGCAAAAGTGCCTTGATTGAGAACTGATTAAATAGTTTCAGGAGAGAGAAAGATAAATAGAGGCACAGCGAGAGAAATGGGGCGGGGGGGGGGGGGTAGGAAGGGAGCGAGAGAAAGGGAGGGGGAGAGGGAGAGGGAGAGGGAGGGAAGGAGTGAGGGTGGAGAGAGTGAGTGAGAGAAAGAGAGAATGAAAGATTGATCCATGCATCCCTGGCACTAGATCCTGTGACCATCTTTGGGAAGCAGGCATACTGCCTGCACTACATTTCAAACAACCATTCAGAAATTGTTAAGTACGTATATTTTGTATACCTGCTGTGTCTTATTTTTAAAGTTATGTTCTGCTTTCATGGAAAGATTGTAAAGTTTCTATTCCAATGAAATGTTGGAAGTGAAGAGAACACAAGCCACAAAGTTCCAGAGAAATCAAGTTAATATCACAACTTTATGCATGCAAGAACCAATTATTTCTAATAGTTATTTTTAACACAAACTTAAAAAAGAGTTCCTTCATTTAACTCTAATGCATTATACTTCTGTTACATCACGAACAAGAGTTACCTTCCATTTCCTTTCTAGCTAACCCTGGACTGACAGGTGCCCCAGGACCTTATGGAAAAAAAAAAGAAAATATGTTCTCTACACAGAAACCATCACAATGGACACACCAAGGGCAGAAAACAGCAAAGTAAACCAAGCCAAAACACAGGTGAAAATCTAACCATTTACATAGCAGCAGGTTTACCCATTTACCTTTTACAAAAGCAGTTGCGCAGTGAAACAAAAAGGTACTTGGCGAGGAAGAAGATAGCCCACACTGTCTGTGGAATACTCTAATATTGAGTTTCCAACGGACAATTAGTGGGAGTAGTAGTCAAGCAGAACTGAGCAGAGTGGAGAGCAACACTTTGTGTAGTGCACTATTAATGCCCACTATAGTCTTACTGATTTTGTTCGCTTGCGGTTTGTGATTGTTTAGCTCAATACATAGGTTGCATGAGTAACAAGCGCATTTAACAACAAAAAAAATCATCACAAAACAAAAGGAAAATATTAATGGAGACGGAGTTTCTGCAACCTGGCCAAAATGGAAGGGGAATAGCTCCTGCAGTACAAGATTTGGAAATAATATTAGATGTTAAAAACGATCTGTTGCTAACGAAGGAGGTAAAATTATTTCTGTTGTTGAGTATTGTTCCCACTTTATATTGATCAGAAGCAAAAAAAAAGTGATTATTTCATCAGATAAGAATTTTAACTGAAAGCAGAAATGGCAAATTTGGTGCATTGAAAATCTCTCCATCTCAACCATTAATTATTAATAGTATTTTTCCATGTGCAAAGTCAAAGGAATGTTATATTAAAAGTCACTAAATGCAAATGGAAAGATACTATTCTCATTAATGGAATAGGAGAGGGAGGGAGATAGTCATCAATTATTCCTACATAAGGATGCTCTTATTACTGGTGCATTAACTTTGATAATTAAACCCTGGTCATCAAATGAGCAAAGCAAGTATGAAATGTCTCATCAATACTATACAATTTAATTATTGATGGTTGTATAGCAAGTTACATAGTGGATGCGTGCCACCTATGCCCTATATGTTTTTTTTATGTTATTGCCTGTGTGCTTAGAGGAAAGTACGAATCTCTCCCACAGAGATTAAAATGAAAGGGTAAGTCACACCCCCATAGTATACTTCCTATTGACACAAACTCATAACAGCAGGTTACAGGCCAGTACACTCTTGGGTTGGGAATGGTTTGGGATCTGCAGGGACAAGAGGAGATGCAAAATTGAAGTAACAATGCTATTTTTTTTTATATAACAGAAACACCTACTTTACTGAAGGACAGAGAAAACCATTTCAGTTCTAGACAGCTTGCAAAATATCTTGTAGATGTAAATATCATCACAGGTGAGCATTTAGGGAAATGAATCAAAATGTCTCTTACAATATCATGTCATTTTTACCTTTGAACTCTTTCCTAGTAGGTGCTGGGCTTCTAGCTCCTTAGTGAAGCAAGAGGATTATAGTGAAGAGAAGGATATTAGTATTTGTGATGCATGCACGAATTTAGTGTTAATATACAGAAATAGGTAAGCCATACACGCACACAGACAGAGTTTTAAATATTCAGAAAATGTATTCTTGGCTACAGGCTACATAATTAAATACTTCCTCTGAAAAACCTTAACTCATTAACCGTTTGAATCCTGACTGTGAAATAGCAAATGGATAATATAATTTTTTTTAAAGTGTTACTTAGTCTTTTAATAAAAAATGTAAAATACATTGATATATAGACCATTCATTGCAAGTCAATTTAAAATACAAACCCAGCAGATAATTAAGAAAAAAATATTGCAGCATCCATTTAAGCTGATTAAGCCACATTGGTTCTCTGAGCATATACTGTGATCAAACTGGATAAGCTGTACACTTGCAGTGAACTCAGAATTAGAGCAGCCTTCACAAAAGGTTTATACATGCAAGAAAACTACTCAAAATATAGGATGCAACAAGGTGAATAATAAAAATGTATCCTCTTAATCTATTTATGTCAAAACACATACATTTCTAGAAAGCATGAAAGGATTATCTATTACTCTGTCAAGAATGTGATTAGCAATATTTGCTGCAGCAATATAATGTCCAGAAATCCCAAAAAAACAATAGCCAGAATGTGCTTTGCGCCCGTTGCACGCAGGGCAACACATTAACAACGAGAACTATTAATCTTTTGACCTTTTGCCAGTGGTCCCATTTCCCACTATTACCAATCTGCACACATTCTAGGCATCCTAAGACTGCAGAAAGGATGGGTGATCTAAATTAACTGTTGCTTCCCCTCGCTCTTTGCTTAAAAAAAGCGACTGCCGTTTTCTCTTCACATAGAACAATAAGGCATCCCACCAAGAAATCCCAGAGAATGGCAAGATGGACATGCACTGTTCTGCGCCCATTCACAGTCACAGAATAACTGTAAAACTCAATATGGACATAATTTCGATTGCAGGGGATAATCCCTTGCAGAAGGATTTTCTTCATTTCACTACAAAAATCAGACGCACAAGTTGGCGTAAAAGTTACTTAGTTCAAAAAAATTAACAAAGTGTTCATTTGTATTTTTGAAGCTGCAGGGATTGTTACACCACCTGCAGTATTCAGCTCAATAGAAATACAAGGATCATCTCTAGTTTCTTTTTATTCGTTCCTGGGATGTAAGGCCAGCATTTATTGCCCTTTAGATGGTGGTGGTGAGCCACCTTCTTGAAACGCGGCAGTCCTTGTGGTGAAGGTACTCCCACAGTGCTGTTAGGGAGGGAGTTCTGACCCAGCGACTATGAAGGAACGGCGATGTATTTCCAAGTCAGGGTGGTGTGTAACTTGGAGGAGAACTTGCAGGTGATGGTGTTCCTATGCACCTGCTGCCCTTGTCCTTTTAAGAGGTAGAGGCTGCGGGTTTGGGAGGTGCTGCCGAAGAAGCCTTGGCGAGTTGCTGCAGTGCATCTTGTAGATGGTACACACTGCAGCCACGGTGTGCCGTGGTGGAGGGAGTGAATGTTTAAGGTGGTGGATGGGGTGCCAATCAAGCGGGCTGCTTTGTCCTGGATGGTGTCAAGCTTCTTGAGTGTTGTTGGAGCTGCACTCATCCAGGCAAGATTCTGGAAATACAGTATTACTGGCTTTCTCACATTTTTATTTCCTCCTAGTGATCTCTATCCCCTGATCCCTCTATATTTCTACATGTAGGAAGCACTGTTGCCTCAGTAAGTGAACGCATATTAGCTGCTATCTCCTCTTTTGCATTTATCATTGAAGGTAGTAGCCAATAGTTCAAGATTTCAGCACATTAACCCTACTGAGTATTAAATTTGCTCAAGTCTAATTCATAACAAAGAGTAGATCTTCTGTGGCATAGTAAATACAAGTCCAGAACCTGGAGTACAGCTTCTGATATTTACCATGGTCCTGTTGCAGCTTAAATCAGATAGTCAGTAGTGGTTCAGCCATTGCTGTAATACAGCAAATTTACTGAAGCAATACATCATGACTGACTTGATGTACAAATATTACACACCTTATGATACTGAAAGAGACAGGCTGCACAGATAGATTGGAATACTATATTTACCTTCCATTTTGATCTTGCTTCCATTTGCAAAACCTCTTATTCACCATTATGTACAACATGATTTTTTTTGTTCAATACCCCCCAATTTCCCACAAAGGATTTGCCAGTATCTTAAGATTCAAGCACTTTATTTGTGTAGTAGCACTCTTGCCTCCAAGTCAGAAGATTGTAGTTCAAGCTCCACTCCAGAGACTTAGGCGCATAAGCCAGGCTAACATAAGAAATAGGAGGCCCTTCGGCCCTTCAAGCCTGCTCTGCCATTCAATGAGATCATGGCTGATCTTCTGCCTCAACTCCATTCACTGGCCCTATCGCCATATCCCTTGATGCCCTTACTAGTCAGAAATCTATCGACTTCTGTTTTGAATACACCCAATGACTGAGCCTCCACAGCCCTCTGGGGTAGAGTGTTCCAAAGATTCACCACCCTCTGTGTGAAGAAATTTCTTCTCATCTCAGTCCTGAATGGCCTACCCTTTATCTTGAGGCTGTGGCCCCTGGTTCTAGACTCCCCAGCTAAGGGAAACATTCTCCCAGCATCCATCCCATCAAGCCCTGTAATAATTTTGTATGCTTCAATGAGATCCCCTCTCATTCTTCTGAATTCAGAGAATACAGGCCTAGTTTACTCAATCTCTTCTCATAAGACAGTCCCGCCATCCCAGGAATCAATCTCGTGAACCTTCGTTGCACTCCCTCTATGGCAAGTATATCCTTCCTTAGGTAAGGAGACCAAAATTATACACAGTACTCCAGGTGTGGTCTCACCAAGGTCCTATATAATTGGAGTAAGACTTCTTTACTCCTGTACTCAAATCCTCTTGTAATGAAGGCCAGCATACCATTTGCCTTCCTAATGGCTTGCTGCACCTGCACATTCACTTTCAGTGACTCATGTACAAGGACACCCAGGCCCCTTTGAGCATCTGCATTCCCCAATCTTTCACCATTTAGGAAATATTCTGTTTTTTCTATCAAAGTGGATAACTTCACATTTATCCACATTATATTCCATCTGCCATGTTCTCGCCCACTCACTGAGCCTGTCGAGATCCCCTTGAAGCCTCTTCACATCCTCTTTGCAACTGACACTGCCACCTAGCTTTGTATCATCAGCAAATTTGGAAATGTTACATTTAGTCCCCTCATCCAAATCATTGATATAGATTGTGAATAGCTGGGGCCCAAGCACCGATCCTTGCAGTACCCCACTGGTCGCAGCCTGCCATCCTGAAAGAGACCCGTTTATCCCTACTCTTTGTTTTCTGTCTGTTAACCAATTCTCAATCCATGCTAGTGTATTACCCCCAATTCCATGTGCCCTAATTTTGTTCACCTACCTCGTGTGGGATCTTATCGAAGGCCTTCTGAAAATCCAGATGCACCACATCTACCGGTTCCCCTTTGTCTACTCCACTAGTTACATCCTCAGTGCAGTGCTGAAGTGCTGCACTGTTGGCGGTACCATCTTTCAGATGAAATGTTATATTGAATCCCTGTCTGCTATCTCAGGTGGACGTAAAAGATTCCATGTGAACAGCAGAGGAGTTCTCCTGGCCAACATTTATCCCACAACCAACATCACTAAAACAGATCATCTGGTCACATAGTTCATATTGCTGTTTGTGGGATCTTGCTGTGTGAAAATTGGTATTTGCCTACATTACAACAGTGACTACACTTCAAAAATACTTAATTGGGTGTAAAGCGCTTTGGAGCATCCTGAGGACATGAAAGGTGCTACATAAATGCAAGTTCATTCATTCTTTCTATATAAATGCAAGTTCTATCTATCTATCTATCTATCTATCTATCGATAGATAGATAGATAGATAGATAGATAGATAGATAGATCGATCGATAGATATATATATATATACACACACACAGTAAAGTTAAAATTATCTGGAAATGTTCAGCTTTTGAACAACTATATTTTTATCATACATCTATAAAATGATTATACATTACTCAGGAATATGAAGCAGAATTAGGCTATTTAGTGCAGGAATGCTACTCCAATCCTGAAAGGGCTAAAGTTGATCGATTTGCCAACCAGTGAACAAACTTAAATTGAAAACAGCTTCTGAAAGAATTTGCAATGGAACCTTTATGATCAATACTCCAATCATCTGCCTTCTGATTATCCAGAATTTATGCCTTGTGAGAGATATCAAAACAGCGTAATATTTTGTTATTTGTATTGATCCCTTTTTCTTGCTAAATAAAACTATATATTTTTTGTTAGATGTATTATACTTGTGCTCATTCCTGTGCCAAGGGCATTGCTGCATCACATGTGTAGGACAAAAATTTGAGGACTTTTGATTACTTGTCAATTTCTATTATACACAGAGCAAGTGATGGTAGCTAATGAACATTCCACTGTAGTTTTGACTATCTAGGACCAGTAAATCTAACTTTGGAACACATTTTACATTGTACTCAATGATTATCACACCAGTACTAGCAAAAGTAACAAAACAAAAAGGTATGTGCTACACAGAACCTTGCATACAAAAGTCTAAGAATATTTGGATGTCTTTACTCTAGGTTTAGTAATTTTCTTTTCTTTAATCCCAATTTAAGTACTCAGCTAAGCTGAATTGTCTTGCATCACTTATACTTTATTGAAAGCTTAAAATATTGAAGTAAGATTGGGTAAATAATCCTCATCTACCTGAAGGAGGTGGTGGTCTTTGTGGTGGAGCAGGTCTTGAAGGAGGTACTGAAGGACGTGGTGGAGGTGGCCGTTTCGGTTCCAGGGATTGACTACTTTCCTTGTGTGTTGGAACTTGCTGGAACTCTGAAGAAGCTGATTTTAAAAAAAGACACAATTTAGAACCAATCATTTAACAATAATGACACAATGGGTAGGGCCTTAGGTCAGATATAGTGGAAATAATTGTGTCAATCACAAGAGAACAACAACCATAATATAATCTAGGTGAACTATTTACAGAAGCCTATGATTAACGTTCCCAATATTGACCTTGTTTGTTTCTGATGCATAAAATTTAGTAAAAATGAATAAGCAATTAAAAAAAAAAAATTCTGTAAAGGTCATCCAGACTGGCCAATTTTTCTCATATTACATTCTAATATTTTAAACAAGCTGTTGGACAGAGAAGCATAATGGATTTTTTTGTAAGATAAGGAGAAATAAAATCATTTTTTATTATCCTAGAATTTAAACATGACACTTTTTATTGTGGGTAGCCAATAAAAGAAGATAACTACACTTTAAATATGATGTATTTATTATAACTTTCAGACAAATCTGCCCCCTGATTCTGAAATCTAGTGGTCCTTGCTTAGGCATCCATCAATGGTGTACAAAGATAGGTTTAAAAAGCTGGCTCTATTCACTTTAGAAGTGCATAGACTTCGGGGTGATTTGAGAGAGCTATATAAAATAGTTAATGGACTAAATTGATAGATAATTTCAATTTGATAGATTGGGGAAGAGCAGGGATCATGCATACGTTACACAAGGCTTGGGCTAGGTTAAATGTGAGGCAGTTCTTTTTCCCCCCCAGAGAATAGTAGATCCATGGACCAAGTTGCCAGCTCGTACAATGAGTGCTGATTCTCTGCATACATATAAAAGACAGCTGGGACCAGTTCCTGGCTGGGGTGGAGATCACATCTTATGAAATAATAGGCAATATAAGCATGGTCAATGCGGTCTCCTGAACTCGTTTTGATTGCCTAAGGGCATTGGAGAGGAATTTTTCAGATTTTTCTCCCCCTAACTGGCCATGGGTTTTTATCTGCTTTTTTGCTGCTTCTCATCAGATTACATGGCTTCTAGAGGATAGGGGGTGTCTAATCATGATGCTTCAGGGATCACGACTGTGGGGCAGCTTGATGGACCAGGTGGTCTTTACCTGCCTGTCATTTTCATATGTTTCATAATACTATGGAAATAGAAGGGGCCTTATTATTGCTGTTCTTCTGTGCTTGAGGAATGCAAACTGGTAGCTGCTGAAATGAACTGGTACATCTGTAACTAAATCATAGCACTGCCAGTAATGGCCAAGTGTAGGTAGTTTTCTCAAGAGAAAGTTACAAGAGATAGGCTAGTTTGCATACAATGAGTTCTTCTATATTTCTAAATGAACTGTTGATATTCACAGCAAACCTTTACCTTGATGTGACTGTTCTTGCAGAACTGTGGAAGGTCTTGGAGTTGCTCGACTTGGTCTGCTAGGCAGTGATGGTGGAGGCATCTCTGGTATTGTGGGCGATGGACAGGGACTTGTCCTCGGGGTTGAACCAGGAGAGGTGCCTGAACCTGAACCAGAGACAGGCTGCAAATGCTGAGGGATTTCATCTACTTCAGCACTATAATCATCCACATCACCTGTATTAAAAGTGTTAGATACATTATATGCAATACAAACTAGTAACAAATGCTTGTAAAGTTGTACTAAACTTGATCAACTCTTACATTTGGCTGAATCTGCATACTGCACTTGTTATCGTCCAAGCCAAAATTATTCTTTGTTTAAAATTGCAGAAGTGATTAGTCGACTGCTCACTGATGATCAGTAATGGGATTCTGCAATTAAAGCTTTGTGGAATACCCAAATACTTAATGATCAGGTTTCAGTTATAAATGACATTTAGTTATTAATTTCATATACTGCCAGCAATTTGTTAATATGCTCAAGTAAGATAAACATTTAAACAGTTAAATTAATTTCTGATAGATGCTTGTCTGTGGATCATTGATTTATTTATAGCCAAATCATTTTACTACAAGTTTTTATGCATTTTAATATACTGCACAGGCAATTAAGTGGCATCGAGTTACAGTTTAGAAATTCACGAAACATAGTAAAAGGCCATTACCTTAATTTAATTAAATTAAGTAATGAAAATGTGATTTTAAACTAACAATGCTTATATATTTGAATACCTACTACATACCTTCCATATCATAGTCAGCGGAAACATCTGTATCCTCTCCAAGCAGTGTGGAGCTAGCAGAGACTGGTAAACCAAGGCCAATTCTTTCCAGACTCATCTCTTCCTCCAATCTGCTGCTCCAATCTGGATTCTTTAGACGGATATTGATTGTCCTGCCCAAAACCTGCATTGATGCAATGGCATTTTTTTCAAAAACGTTTTCATCAAGATATGTTTCAGTGATTCTGGACAGGACTATTAAGTTAGTCACTTCTATCTGTCAGTATTCAGGCAAGATTCATTTATTTATTGATTTTAATAACATTCTTTTGGGACTCCATGAAATTCCTAGTTTTAATGCAGTGAATAGAAGTGTCTTTCCAGGTCTTGTACTCTTCTCCTCTGTTTCTATCTCTGCTGCCTTCTACCTACGCTTGTTATGCTCCTCTGCTTCTGCATTTCTCCGTGTCTTTCTGCTATTCTCTCCCTGCACCTATTTGTGTTTCTCCCTCTTATTCTCTCCGTGTGTTACTCTCCCTCTTAACTCATTACTGCTCCTGGTGCTTTTTCTGTTACTGCAGGCAACTGATGTTTTTTCTTTCAGATTCTCCTCCCTTTAAAAAGAAACTAAATCTGAGGAGAACCCCCCAAAAGGCTCCTCCAATCCCCTGCACAGCTGATCAGTGGACTCCTCTCACTGTACGCGATAGCATAGTCTGGAAATGGACTGGTTTATCCTTTGGGAATCCTCAGTCTACATCACTAAACCTGTAAAATCTATCACTTAAATCTAAACAAAAAATAGCTCGGCCAACTGAAACATATTTGCAACTGGCCAACATGAGCTGTAATACTTAGAAGGAATAAAATGGAACAGGCTAGTTATCTTGGACAAAAGATCAGCATTGGTTCAGAGAGGCATCCAAGAGTAGGAAGAGGATTAAAAGCTCATGGGGAGCATCTAGAATTTTTACAGGTAAAGTGCAAATAATTGAAATAATGTCAGTAAATTTTCAGATTTTTATTTTTGCTCTCCTTTTTCATGCAATTCTTCATCCTTCTAACTGCACTGAAGTGTCAGCCTGGATTATGTGTTCAAGTCTCTGGAATGGGGTTTGAAGTCACAACCTTCTGACCTAGTCATGAGAGTGCTATCACTGAGCCAAGGCTGACATCTTAAAGGCCTGCATACTGTTGATGTTGTAATAAGGTCTGGAGCCAAGCATATCTCTCATCTCTATCACCATAACTAACCCTGGTTCAATGAGGAGTAAAAATGAGAAGTCGCACAAGTCAATGAGGAGTGTAGAAGAGCATACTGAGAACAGCATTAAGCATATGTGAAAACTAGATGCTTACCTGATGAAGCTGCAACAGAGGGCTACTTGCATGCTAAACAACAAAAGCAGCATGCTACAATACAGAAATAAGTAATCCCACAACTAACAGATCAGGTCAAACTATCGGTGAGCAGATTACTCAGGAGTAAATGCCACTTCAGAGGGCAATTAAGAGTCAGTCACATTGGTGTGGGACTGGAGTCGCATATAGACCAGACTGGGTAAGGGCGGCAGGTTTCCTTTCCTAAAAGGACATTAGTGAACCAGTTGGATTTTTACTACAATCTGATGGCTTCATGGTTACTTGTTTACTGATATTAGCTTTTTACTTCCAGATTTTAAAAAAAAGTGAATTCAAATTCTTAAACTGCCATGGTGGAATTTGAACTCACATTCTTTGGATTATCAGTAGACCTATGGATTAGGAGTCCAGTTATACAACCACTACACTACCATTGCCTCAGAGCCTCTAGGTTAAGTGGAAGTGGGGGGAAATCAGCCAAGGTTCCTTTTCTTACCGATATCCAGGGACCCTTGTTGCAAGGGCACATGTGTGCACTGCAGGTGAGTAGAGGATTGGGCTCAGCTGTAATAGCTCCCACAATCAAACCTGCTGACAGTCAATTTTAAATTTGACACAAGAAAACCTACTCAGTGAGGAACAAGAAGGTGGCGAGCAACTGTGGAATCCTACCCTCAGCGTTTCTCAGTGCTTTCAGGAGAGTAACTTGGCAGAGTAGGGGGAAAATAAATATATGGGGAAGAATAGTAGTTTATCAGAGGAGGCACTCTACTCAGATACTGATCAATTTCTCTATTTAACAGCCCTAGCACCTGACTTTTTTTGGGGTGCTTGTTCATATAGATGCAAAAGATCCCATGGCAGTATATGAACAAAAGCAGAGAATTCCATGGTGTACTTGACAATATTCATCCCTCAATCACCACCACTAAAACAAATTAACTGGCTATTTATCTCATTACGGTTTGTGGGACCTCATGTGAAAATTGGCCATCATGTTTGCCTACAAAATAAGTGTCTACACTTGAAAAATAGTCAATTGACTGCAAAGTGCTTTGTCATCCTGAGAATGTGAAATGTACTATATGAATGCAAGTTCTTTCTTTACCTGGCCACAGTGGACCAGTTTCCCAGGAGTTTCCATGCACATATTGCAATGGAGTGAGCCTTGGCTCAGTGGCAGCATTCCCACCTGAGTCGGAAGGTTATGGGTTCATGCCCCACTCCAGACAGCGGGATACACGTGTCTAATGGGAGTGGAGTGGCGAACTGCCATCGTATCTAGCCAATCATCCTCAGGGATGTGCGAGTCAGTCTAACGACCTGTCCATAAGAAAGGGCTTAGTTACGGAAAAACCCATAGCACAATCTGTTTGATGTAAAGCAGTGGAAGGAATGGGTTGTCTCAAGTGCTGATTGAGACAGAACAACTTACATTTATTTAGCGCCCTTAAAGTAGTAAAACTTTCCAAAGCGCTTCACAGGAGCGTTATCAAACAAAATTTGACACCGAGCCACAAAGAGCTATTGGGCCAGAACTTGCGGTGGGTAATAACGGTGAACTAATAGCATTCGCCCTAATCACCCCTTTGAAACTATCCGCAACTTCAGGATGTAGCGCAGGTGCATCTAAACGCAGAAATCCTGAAGTTGCAGTCAGTCATTCACTGCTCCGACACTGGCTGCGCTGTGGTCCTCCCCCACCCCCATAGCCAGCAATCAGTGAAACTGACGAAAACTTGGGCTTTTCCGCGGTAATATCACGGTTAAATACCCCATTAAATGTTAAGCCTTGTTGGATTAGGTGTAACTTGGGTTTTAACAGCATATTGACTGCTACACAAAAGCTATGGCCCTGAAAAACTAAATTTAATTTTGTGAAGTGTCAAATTTCTCAATTATGATAAAAAATTAATATTTTTAACAAAGTTTGTTCATGATACTTCAGGTTCTACCTTACCCCCATGTGAGTGTCCCAACCTTTGTTTCGCTCTCTAACATTTTTTAAAAATCGGGGTAAAAGCAGGTTCTCATTTCCTGGTTCCCTGTGAGAATTCTGCAATGTGATTGGGCTGCTGAGACAGCTTGTTGCTGTCACAGCAGACCGCATTAGGGATTCCCACTACACGGCGCTGAAATCAATTACGCGTCGAAAAAGGCAAACTTCTCACCAGAGATTGCAAGATCTCTGGGCAGCTTTCTTCAGGGCCAGCGGCGAACGCCTTTGCTTCGACCCACAAATTTTGGGCCAATAGGACCAGTGACCAAAAGCTTGGTCAAAGAAGTAGGCTTTAAGGAGCGTCTTAAAGGAAGAGATGTGTAGAGAGGCGGAGAGATTTAGGGAGGGAATTCCAGAGCTTACGCCATAGGCAGCTGAAGGCTCGCCACCAATGGTGGAGTGATGAAAATCGGGGATGCGCAAGAGGCCAGAATTGGAGGAGCGCAGCTATCTCTGAGGATTAGAGAGATGGGGAGGGGGCGAGGCCATGGGCGGTGGGGAGGGGGCGGGAGGCGAGGCCATGGAGTTTTAAAATCGAGGCATTGCCGGACCAGGAGCTAATGTAGGTCAGCAAGCACGGGTGTGATGGGTCAACAGTGCAAGTTAGGGTACGGGCAGCAGTGTTTTGGATGAACTCGTTTACAGAGGGTGCAAGGTCAGGAGAAAGAAAGAAAAACTTGGTGTGCAAATATATTTTTAACACTTGAGCAAAATTTAGCAAATCCCATTTACAATACGCTCTGGATAGGAGTTTTACTTACTTCGGTGCCATTTAACTTCTGCACTGAGAGAGCAGAACTGCCTTCCATGAAAGTCACCCACATTTTGTCTTCTACAAACCTTAAAAAAGAGGACATTTTTCAATCAGACTTTTATATTTAGATATACACCAAATACATAGAAGCAGGTGCAATGGACAAGGTAAATCTGGTGACAAAAGTGCAACAATCATTACCTACAGAATACTACCAGAGTGCATTAAAGGTAATTATAAGCTATTAATTCTCATCAAGGGGTTCATTTGGAACCACAATAGTGACACTCCAATGGTAAAATTAAGTGTATCCAAAATATACAATTACAGTCTTGAAATCATTCCATGACATTTTCTTGGAACATGCTACCTTAAGGTGCACTTTGTTGTTTTTGTGCCAACAGCGGCCATCTGTGCAGTACTGACTCATGTCTAGTAGTAATGTTTTGTTGCAGGGTATTCACATTGCAAGATTAGCAAATTATTTCTGCAGATAGAGAATTTAAGAGATTGCCAGAAAATTCTAATGTCAGGAAATTACAAGGCTGTATTGTAAACAGAAATTTTGCATCTCAATGTAACAGCATTTTTCAGTGAAGCCATCTCTTGTGAACAGACCAAGAGCAAATCCTATTTTAGTAGCACTTATAGAACCACAGAATGTTACAGTGCAGAAACAAGCCATCAGACACATCAAGTACATACTGGTATTTTCCCTCCACCTTAGATGCCTGGTGTAAGCCAACTATCCAGCTTTGAGAATTCCACACTCTAACCACTTTCTATGTACAAAATCTTTTTCTAACCCCCCCACAACTGCCCAGTTGTGGCCCAACCACTACTCTGGTCCTCAATCTTCTGGCCTCACCAGGGTGACCACTCTCAATTGCTATCCAGCAGCCCCTGCTGGAAATCCATGTGTGTGTACACTTTCGGCAGGTACAGTACTGCAGCCAGCAGTGATACCATCCACAGTTGAATAGCTGCCAACACTTAATGGCAAGGCTTGCACATAAACAGTGGTCATATGGGTAAGGGACTGGATGGTGACTGGTGCCAGTGGAACGATACACTAGCAAGGAGTCAATACATTTAGGAGAGGAGGGAAGGCGACTGGCAGAGAAAAAAAATGTATCCATGTTAATTGTCTCCTGTGGCATCAGATGATACACGGTTTATAGAGACAGAAGTATTATACCACATAATGCACAACATATTGGCCCACAATTTGCGGCCAGCGGCGAAGCAAAGGCGTTCGCCACTGGCCCCGAAGTAAGCTTCCCACAAAGATCTCGCGATCTCTGTGGCAAGAAGTACGGCCTTTCCGACATGCAGTTGAAATCAGTGTAAGTTAATGGGGAATTCCTCGTGCAAACTGCTGTGATGTCAACATGTTGTCTAAGCAGCCAATCACAATGCAGAATTCTCACAGACCGAGAACCAGGAAGTGAGTAAGCTCTTTTGATTCTAACTTTTTAAAATGTTGAAGAGCAAAACAAAGATTGGGGCGCTCACATGGGGAAAAGGTAAACCTGAAATAAAGATAAACATCTTTTAAAAAAATATTTTTCTTTAAAGTTTCTTACAAATTGTAATTTTTATTAAAATGGCTAATTTGACACGCCACAAAATTAAAATTAGTTTTTCAGGGCCATAACATTTGTTTAACAGTCAATACACTGTTAAAACTCCAGTTTCACCTAATCCAAAAGGGTCTAACTTTTAATGGAGTAGTTAACAGCGATATTATCGCGGAAGAGCCGAAGTTTTCGTCAGTTTCCCCCATTTCACAGATTACACCGATTGCCGGCTGTGGGGGAAGTGGGGGCCACAGCGCAGCCAGTGTTGGAGCAGTGAATGACTGACCATAACTTCAGGATTTCCGTGTTAGGATGTGCATGCGCTACATCCTGCAGTTGCAGTCAGTTTCAAAGGCGTAATAACAGCGAACGCTGTTCGTTTGCTGTTATTACCCACCGCAAATTCTGGGCCAATATTCTTCTGACAATGTGCAGTGGTGTGCCTTTAATACTATAAACCTTAATTGTTAAGTAAACACTACCCAGGTCAATCAAGAGCTTAAACTATTGTTTAGTAAAGAGAATTTATAGATTGGAAGGCATTTCAGGCTCCAGGTCAATTACTGTTCATTTTTTTAAAAAAAGGATTGTTCACACACTAGGCACAGGCTGGATGGATAGAGACAGACAGACATATGTAGTTTGTTACCTTATCAAAATAACATCACCATATGCAGCAAACTGTGAAAGTAAATGGTCTATCAAGTTATCATCAAAATAGTCGTAGTCCGGGGAGGAGCTGGTCAGTGACACTACTACTGTGCCATCGGGTGGTCCCTGAAAAGCGATAACTTCCTTGTATACTCTTTGTCGAGCCTCGGGATCAACGTCAAATATGTCTATATCTATAGTAGCAACGACAGGCCTAACAAAATAAAAAGAACATTATATACAATTTAAGTGCAGAACTATACAATTTATAACAAATAGACAAAAGAAATGGAGCATCGTTGGGCTGATCGCAATAAAGAGTGAAATACATAATTAATGCTTATGGTGGTTCTTCTCTCTTATCCTTCCCCCAATCCACACACACATATACCAATTCTCTTTGCTGAATTGTGCTGCATGCAAAGGTTTTCTCATGTAGCCATTCCCAGACTAGGTTATTTTAGACAGACTTGTCCATTACAAGTTAAAGGAGGCTCCGACGATCACGGAATCTGATGGCTGTCGTAGCTGAACATACTATAACTAGGTTCCAATACCTCCACAGTCCTGAAATAAACTGGTTCCTTGAAGTTCAGGAGTAACTCATCAAATTGAAGTACATTTTAGTAGATTATGTTACCCCATGTCACATCATATAAGCAAATTTAAAGTAAAACTTTCTCATGTCAACTAAGTTACTCTTGAATGAGCGGTGTAGGCAAAACAGTAAATCGGCTGTTTTGCACTTGTTTCTCCAGCCATGTATCTAGATGCCAACTGAGAAGACAGCAAGATAAATCAAGAAAACTCTATAGCCCCTAATAACTATCTCTCCATCAGTTAGTAAGAGGCCTAGGATAGAAACGCAGACAATTCTCCTACCAGTCTACTCTATTGTGTGCCAGATTGCCTGATCACAATTGCAAATCTGTTCCTGGAAAGCCCAACAATGAACATCACTGTAGCACAGTGGAGTAAATCCTTGGCCAGTGCCTCAATATAGGCTTTCTGCAATACCGCCAGCAGTGTCAGGCATCTGTTTTAAAAATACCCTAATTTATGGGTGACCAGCTTACTATGAAATCAAATGACAAAATAAATCTTAATGATTTTAAATTGTAGATTTTTGCACATTTCAGACATTTGGCTTAATTTTTTTTTTAAATCTAGTTTTCATGTTGCTTCAACAATGACATGTTTGGTGTACCTGTGATCAGATGTTTTCAGTTCTGCTCTTCCATAATATACCAGTGTTCCAGGACTCCATGAATTAGTTAGCTTAGGTTCATCCTTAATACTGGAATTCAGTAAATCTAGGTCTTCAGCTGGAAAATACAGAAAATAATTAATATAGCATGAACTTCCTCGCCTACAACTTCCCTCTGCAAGAAACAGTGGAACTCAATGGATAGCTTCTTTCATATGATAGATTTACATCAAGCACTTGACTTTTAAACTCTATTGTTCGGCACATCAACTACCAATTCTCCATGGAAGTAAAGTGAGGCAAATATGTCTGCAATAACTTGTGGTGGCCATTACGGAGACATGGTTAGAACAAGGACAGGAATGGTTGTTGCAAGTTCCGGGGTATAGATGTTTCAGTAAGAGTAGGGAAGGTGGTAAGAAAGGTGGAGGAGTAGCATTGTTAATCAAGGATAGTTTAACAGCGGCAGAAAGGCAGTTCGAGGGGGATCTGCCGTCTGAGGTAATATGGGCTGAAGTTAGAAATAGGAAAGGAGCGGTCACGTTGTTAGGAGTTTTCTACAGGCCCCCAAATAGTAATAAAGATGTGGAGGAAGAAATTGCAAAGCAGATTATGAATAGGTGTGGAGGTCACAGAGTAGTTGTCATGGGTGACTTCAACTTTCCAAATATTGATTGGAACCTTTATAGGTCAAACAGTTCGGATGGGATAGTTTTTGCACAGTGTGTGCAGGAGGGTTTCCTGACACAATATGTGGATAGGCCGACAAGAGGTGGGGCCACGTTGGATTTGGTACTGGGTAATGAACTGGGCCAAGTGTTTGATTTGTATGTGGGAGAGCACTTTGGAGATAGTGACCACAATTCGGTGACTTTCACTATTGCAATGGAGAGGGATAGGGCCATACGGCAGGGCAGGGTTTATAATTGGGGGAGGGGTAATTATGATGCGATTAGGCAAGAATTAGGGAGCATAAGATGGGAACAGAAACTATCAGGGAAAGGCACAAACGAAAAGTGGAGCTTTTTCCAATGGAGCAATTACTGCGTGTCCTTGATAGGTATGTCCCTGTCAGGCAGGGAGGAAATGGCCGAGTGAGAGAACCATGGTTCACAAAAGAGGTTGAATGTCTAGTCAAGAGGAAAAAGGAAGCGTATGTAAGGATGAGAAAACAAGGTTCAGTTGGGTCGATTGAGGGGTACAAGGTAGCAAGGAATGAGCTAAAAAAAGAGCTTAGGAGAGCTAGGAGGGGGCATGAGAAGTCCTTGGCGGGTCAGATCAAGGAAAACCCCAAGGCTTTTTACTCTTATGTGAGAAATAAAAGAATGACCAGGGTGAGGGTAGGGCCGGTCAAGGACAGTAGTGGGAACTTGTGCATGGAGTCAGAAGAGATAGGAGAGGTGATGAATGAATACTTTTCGTCAGTGTTCACCGAGGAGAGGGGCCATGTTTTTGAGGATGAGAGTGTGATAAAGGTGGATAGGCTGGAGGTGGTAGATGTTCTGAGGGAAGATGTTTTAGCAATTTTGAAGAACCTGAGGGTCGATAAGTCCCCTGGGCCAGATGGGATATATCCTAGGATTCTTTGGGAGGCAAGGGAGGAGATTGCAGAGCCTTTGGCTTTGATCTTTGGGTCCTCACTGTCCACGGGGATGGTGCCAGAGGACTGGAGAGTGGCGAATGTTGTTCCTCTCTTCAAGAAAGGAAATAGGAATGACCCTGGTAATTATAGGCCAGTTAGTCTTACTTCAGTGGTTGGTAAGATAATGGAAAAGGTCCTGAGGGATAGGATTTATGACCATTTGGAAAGATGCAACTTAATCCGGGATAGTCAACACGGATTCGTGAAGGGTAAGTCTTGCCTAACAAATTTGATTGAATTCTTTGAGGAGGTAACTAAGTGTGTAGATGAAGGTAGAGCAGTTGATGTCGTATACATGGATTTTAGTAAGGCATTTGATAAGGTTCCCCATGGTTGGCTCATGAAGAAAGTAAGGAGTTGTGGGATAGAGGGAAATTTGGCCGATTGGATAAGTAACTGGCTATCTCATAGAAGGCAGAGGGTGGTGGTGGATGGAAAATTTTCGGACTGGAGACCAGTTACCAGCGGTGTGCCACAGGGGTCGGTGCTGGGTCCTCTGCTGTTTGTGATTTTTATCAATGACTTGGAGGAGGGGACTGAAGGGTGGATCAGTAAATTTGCTGATGACACCAAGATTGGTGGAGTAGTGGATGAGGTGGAGGGCTGTTGTAGGCTGCAAAGAGACATTGATAGGATGCAGAGCTGGGCCGAAAAATGGCAGATGGAATTTAACCCTGATAAGTGCGAGGTGATTCATTTTGGTAGGGCAAATTTGAATAAGGATTACAGGGTCAACGGCAGGGTTCTGAGGAACGTGGAGGAACAGAGGGATCTGGGGGTTCATATCCACAGATCTCTGAAGGTTGCCACTCAAGTGGATAGAGCAGTAAAGAAGGCCTATAGTGTGTTAGCGTTTATTAACAAGGGGTTTGAGTTTAAGAACCGTGAGGTTATGCTGCAACTGTACAGGACCTTGGTGAGACCACATTTGGAATAGTGTGTGCAGTTCTGGTCACCTCACTATAGGAAGGACGTGGAAGCATTGGAAAGAGTGCAAAGGAGATTTACCAGGATGCTGCCTGGTTTGGGGGGGGGGGGAGGTCTTATGAGGAAAGATTGAGGGAGCTAGGGCTTTTCTCTTTAGAGCGGAGGAGGATGAGAAGCGACTTAATAGAGGTTTATAAGATGATGAGGGGGATAGATAGAGTGGATGTTCAGAGACTATTTCCTCGGGTGGATGTAGCTGTTACAAGGGGGCATAACTATAAGGTGCATGGGGGGAGATATAGAAGGGATGTCCGAGGTAGATTCTTTACTCAGAGAGTGGTTGGGGTGTGGAATGGACTGCCTGCTGTGATAGTGGAGTCGGACACTTTAGGAACTTTCAAGCGGTTATTGGATAAGCACATGGAGCACACCAGAATGATAGGGAGTGGGATAGCTTGATCTTGGTTTCGGACAATGCGCGGCACAACATCGAGGGCCGAAGGGCCTGTACTGTGCTGTACTGTTCTATGTTCTATATGTTCTATGACCTTTGGGCCAAGTCTACTCAAATCCTGCACAAGACCCTGTTGCATCTCCTGACAAAAATGAAGGCAGGCCTTTGCACAAAATGAGAATGTTGGAGCAGCAGCTGACTTACTGTTTTTGTAATAGTTTAAAGTTAACAGAAATGATAAGCTATTTTTTATTTTTCATATAATATGCATCCTTTAAACACAGATGGAGTTGTGTATTCTGTTTTCAAAACAACCAACCAGTCACACACAGGAAGTTGAAAAATTGAGTAAATCCATGTTCCCACCGAGCAGCTGTGCTCGCAGGAAGCATGGGTTGGGGAATTGGGGTTACAATGTAGTAGCCCTATATCTGTCCTGCGCTCCCTGCAAATGAAGCTCCCCTTTGAGGGCGACAACAGTGTGGAATTATCCCTATAGTGCAAAGGGTGAAGACAACACGAGAGGAAACAGACGAGTGTGAGGAATAAGGAGATACTATTTCAGCATGGTACTGCAATACAACAAATTTATCAAACCTGATTTGTCAACAGGCCATTTTCTTCTTTTCCAAAGAATTCGATCTGTCCAGGCTGGAGTTCGACATTTCTCACTTGTATCATAATCATCAGAGAACAGGTCATATTTGTATGTTGGAGCAAAATTTACTCTGCCTTCTAGAAATTCTCGGAAAATCTACAAAAACAAAAAGATTTAACTGCTGTATCTGATTATCAGACTGAAAACTAGTACATTCACTCCTCACTGGAGAGCTATACTACAGATATGGTCTCAGTACAATATTTATAGAGTGTGACCCTGTAGACCTGAGTTACACAACTGTAGGTTGTATGGGGGTCAGTGATAAAGAAGCACTGTGCATGTGTGCTTGGTCATAAGTGCAGAGGCTTACTTGCTGAGGAGTGGGAGACTCTTTTGTTATGAAGACACAGGTTGGAGTGCCTGTTAACTCAACATGAAAAAAGCTGAAAAGTTAAGTTTAAATTTCCCAGGAGGTTCGATGGACTGGCTGGCCACTTAAAATATGGCGCAAGACTACAAACTTCAGTGGAGTTGAAGCAAAAGTAGCAGTACAACTGCCTCCTAATATCGTAACCGAGGAGATAATCTTGCATGTTTTATTGCCCCACCATTAATATTCTTTAGTTGTGGATCTGAAAGTAATGGTTTATTGCAGCGATTTACAACTTCTTTCCATATTCCGTAACAATTTATCATCTTGAGGTAAAGTTTATTGATGCTCTTATAGCTTGTGTGCATCAGGCTGGAAGCCTTTCATGACAGCACTACCAGCTTGTGATAGGATAGAAACACACTGCCTCAATTTAAATGACCTAGATGGCTTACATGTCATGTTAAGGAGCCCGATGTTGTTTATTTCTTGGTAATCCAAGTGCAATTACAGGATGGATCAAGACATGCTCTTTCCAATTCCTCCCCTGCCCTAGTAAGGTATTTATTTGACAAAAGCAATATTCTAAACACACTTTTCAGAAGATGCACAAGCTACTTAATATTGATAAATTTCAACATTCACTTTTTTTAAAAAAAACTTTCATCTTACATGTCCAGCATTTTTCTGATTAATAAGTTGGTCTCCTGACAGAAGAGAGTCCCAGTTCTGTTGTCTGATCAGCTCTTTTACTTCTTCATTTGGAAGATCAATGCGGTAATTGAAATCTCCACACCAAAATATATAATCATGAGAAAACAGTAATCTCCCCTACAGAAAGTGAAGAGCACATGGTTCAGAATTAAATTCAAAATTAACAATTGTTTTTCCACTTTAAAAAAATTCCATTGTTTTAAGTGTTTTGATTTTCAGGTCTTCAGCTTTGGATAGTCAAAACATGCACCATTCTCTCCATTAGTGATTTTGTAGCTTTTTTAAAAAAATCTGTTTATTTCACTGACTTATATACTTTAGCCAATTTTGTTGGTCTTTACTACAAAGCTATTCTTGGCACATCTCATTCATAGTCTCCCAAGATCAGGAATTCAAAACAACAGGGTGAATTTTCATCATCAGTGCTCATGGCGCAGAGCTATTCATGCCAGGAGTGCATCTCAGGTGCACATCCTCCGTAATTTTCTATGTACTAATTTTAATGGAAGAAACCATGAAGGAGATGCACCAAGAGTCAAAGAATCATTTCACTTACAACTGAAGAGAGGGAAAACCAGCTGGCTCAACAGTAGATATTTCAGCAACCTTCTTTGTCTAAGAGTTGTGTGGGGAAACTTGAAACTGTTAGAATATATTTCAGTTTTAAAAATGTGTTTAAATAAATTGCACGCTCATGTTAGCGTGGATTTAAATAAATAATGCCCCCAAAAGGCCTGGTTTTCTTTTCCATGCTGAATACTTTTTGTCTCATAACTTGAAATAAAGCATAACGCCATCCAAGACTTGAATTTTTCTTCCATATCTTGGCAGGTTCTTCCAGTATTTCCCTTATTGTGATAGGCAATCCATCCCTTACCTCTATACTCTAGCCTCGCTCTTGTTGCAACTTTGTCTTTCTCTATTCTTTTTCCTTGCAAATTTTCTTTCCACCCCCTCTGGAAAGCAATGACTCCTTGCTAGGGTTTGGTTCCATGGGCACAGGTTGCCCAAGTGGTCATTACTAGTGTGTGACTCAACAATGATAGCAGCATATTCAATGGCAGTGAGGCAGGATAGCTCCATTCATATCGGTGTGCTTCCAACAGAGGTCAACTAATGTAGCAAAGACCAGAGTTCAAACCTTGGACCTTCCCAGTCTGCATAGCTCAGCTAAAAACTTGGTAAACCCACTGAGCTATTGTGACTTATTTTATTTATACTACTATGGTTGCTGTTCTCTCAACTTTCCTCCCTTGGTTGTCTTTCTTATGGAGGCACTACACCAAACACACCAGCTGCAAATGGATTAAACCAACTCAATTTTTGCAGAAGTGCAACAATTGGCCCAGGAACTTTTAGTTCCTGAGCTGCTGTTTGGCGATTTTGTTCTTAGTTCTACCCAGCACTCCTACATTCTTGCAATTGAAAATTTCATATCCTCTCAATATCCAGTGAAACAACTTAATTTTAGCTTAATTGTTAAACATACATGCAGACATTCAAAGACAATCAAGAATTTCCTGTAGTATTACAGCTTTCTGCATAAAAATTAGTTCTTCGTAAAGCTAACATTTGTACCCAATGTAATCTCATTCAGCTCACTAATCATGGAGACATATGGCGCAATTTAAACACTTCAATGGTAAGCAGACTTTAAATAAGCAATGTCCCTCCTCTCCCAAAAGTGAGGTGAGTTCATAACTCCCACCAGACAATGCAAACAGGATCTGAAGATTACAGCTAGGCATTATTGTATACTTGCAGCTTATTTTGAACCTGCTGATGTGTAGGGAGGCAGTGTTGGTTGAAATAGGTGTGCTGTGCAATGTTTATTAAAATAAGAATCATACAAGACAATAAGAGATATATTGTACCATTTTTCCTACAAAGGTATGACTGTGTAATGGTTATATACCAGAGGCTGCAAGCTCAAATCCCATGACAAGTTGTAAAATTTGAATTCAATAGATCTGGTAATCTGTGGGCTGGCACCATATAAATGACCATGAAAGCTGCTGGATTGTTGTAAAAACCCACTGATTTACTAATGTCCTTCACAGGAGGGAAACTGCTGCCTCTACCCACTCTGGCTTACATATGCCCAAGGTCTTTGTGGTATGTGGGAAATGTCTTAATGCCCTCTGAAGCCACTTAATTCAGGGGCACTACAAATGGGCAATAAACGTGGCCTTGCTCAAGTCACCTACAGAACAAACAGGACATGCTGCCATTTAAAAAAAAGAGCGCGAGCAGGATATTACAGTAATAAGATTAGATTTCTGTAACAGCATCAATTATTAGTAACTTGCCCTTATGTATATAGGGCTAATATTTCAGCCGTATCTCCAAACCGTGCTCCTTGCAATTGTGACTTCCACCCATGGTGTTGTGGACAAAAGTAAAATAAAAAGTGTTTGGGGGTAATTTTAACTTTGATTAAATTTAATTTAAATTAACTGCCAATTAAACAGCACAGATTTATTTTTAGACTTTAATACTTCATGCATTGTGTCAACTACCAAAATAAAATTTTCAGAGGAACTAATAAGACCTCCGTAATGCTTGCATTTCAATGCAAAATGAGGTTGAAAATATTAATTTACTGCATTTATCCAAGTGATGCTGATCATACCATTGGAAAACTCAGTTTGCGAGCTATTTCAATGTAATCTTCATTCCTTTCCTTGACCTGCGACTGGCCTGCAGCAAAATGTGCACAAACGAAGCAGAGGCTGGTGGTATGGAACAGCATGTGGACAGCAACTGCCCCTTTATTACCAGTGGCTCCTCCCATTCCAGTCTTTACAGTGTCAACTGCTACATCCCTGAAACAGAATGCATAACCCTGATTAGCAAAACAGGACAGCCAACTCTAACCACATTTATTTGAAAGAAATGTTTTAATAAGTCAAGAATGTTTCCTTATCTTTCACACCAACTTATGTTACCCATTATATGCAACTGTCCAGCAACTCAATGTTTGTGGCAAGATATTTACCTTTCAATTATGACTTTTATTTTGCAAATGTTGTGCTTAAGGTGATTGATATTAGTACTAGAGAATGGGATGCCTTTCATTTCAGATAGTCAAGGTCACAATCAGGCACTCGCAGTCAGGTACAGCAGTTTGCTAGAGGGTAAAGTTCCATTTATTCTGGCCTAACGTGCCTCAGCCTCAATCTTAGAACAGCACCCCTTACTGCACAATTTTTCATTTTCCACACCAACCTTCCCCTGAATTCTTGCTGCAAGGCTTCCAATTCCAAGCCAAATAATGTCAAATTAAGAATAGTTTTATGTCATGAGCTGATACACATTAGGAACTAGATTAATACTCCCCAAACTCCTCACGCAGAACCCTGGGCTGGATTTGAAACCAAGTCCAGAGGTGAAAGAACAACGTCTAATCCACTGCACCAGCCAGTCTTTTGAAGGAGTTTACTTTTAATTATGAAAGGAAGAGGTACCATCACACAATATTTGGGTAATCAATAATTTTCTAAAAGTCAGACCAAAAACCACACAGATAGGCCTCCAATTAAGACCAGCAACTATTTAAGGCATTGAGTTGTGAAAGCAAAAATAGCAGCAATAGAATAAAAAGGAAAAAAAGAGAAAAAGTCTTTCTTTCAATAGAATAAGGTTAACAGACATGTGACAGTGGATTGGCTAAATATGAATCAAAATTGAGCTATTATTTAAACAGTAGAAGTTTACTAGAACTTTGATATTTAAATCCATACAGTGCAATATATCACTATTTTGATATACGTCGCTGGGTCAAAATCCTGGAACTCCCTACCTAACAGCACTGTGGGAGTACCTTCACCACACGGACTGCAGCGGTTCAAGGCGGCGGCTCACCACCACCTTCTCAAGGGTAATTAGGGATGGGTAATGAATGCTGGCTTTGCCAGCGACGCCCACATCCCATAAAAACAAATTTTAAAAAACTATTTTGATATGTAACTCAATGTCTGAGTCATCCTGCAACGATAGTTGGAAAGCAGCAAGATTTTTGAACACCCAAGCTAATGATGGTTTGCCCATCGTTGTCGATGATGACAGTCTATGATTCATCTCCAATTTAGTACAAGTTGTGGGTTCTCATATTAACGATCAAATCTGATTTTAGTGAATATTGCTCTCCCACACACAAGACATCAGATGTCAGATTGGCCAGAGAGCTGATCTTTCCTTAATTTCCTATGGGGTCTCTTTTCTTCCTCTCGCTAGATATATGACTTGCTTCAAGTTTTGTCATGCCAACGTGAATCATCTCTTGCAACTTTTTCATGTCACAAGCATCGTGCACCCATGTGTCAGTTCAGATGTCACTTTTTTTTTTTAACATTGGTCTTTGAGCAATCCTTATATCTTTTAAACTGACCACCATGAGAGTGTTTACCAAGCTTCACTTCACCGTAGAATACCTTCTTGGATAGTCTAGTATCAGGCATTTGGACTAGGTGACCAGCCCACCTTAGCTGCGCCTTTACTATCATTGCCTCTATGCTTGGCATACTGTCTCAGTGCATGGCACACCCCAAGCTACTGTTATAATAATTGGCTGAAATCAACAGTGATGGAAATACGAGTTGCCAATAAAGGTTACATCTGGAGAGTTTAAAGGGGCAATTAAAAAAGCAACTACTATACCAATGTAAATTAAAAACAGAACAGCTGTTGAAACTCTCCAAAATAGATCTATGGTTCATAATAGCATTTCTGGATATTTTAATCAAAATTTGGCTCTTTGTATTTTAAAATACATTCCTGATATTTAGGGCTAGAAATTGGGTTGCTTTGTGCCGCTTGTTCGGAGCGCAAATGCCCTAGCGCCCGGGTGCGGCACCGCTAACGCCTCCCACGAAATTCAGCGGGAGGTTAGCAGCGGCGGTAGCCGGTAATTCCTTGCTCCATTGCACCGGTGCGGCCGCAAACTTCCCTTGCGCCCCCTGACCTATCGCCGGGTGATATGTGCGACAGGATCAGGAGGCAGTTTTGCAGCAGCAGTGCAATTTAAAGGGCAGGTGTTGGGCAGCCATTTTTATTATGGCTGACTGCCAGCACTTGCCCCCTTTCACATTTGTATGCGGGGTGCCGGCCGCGATCATTCAGCCGGCACTCCTCGAGTGCCGGGCTGTTTCCGCGGCATCCTGCTCCCGGTGGTCCGGCAGGGCCCCTGCTGCGCACAGCGCTAGGTCCCTCCCCTTGAATCAAGGGAGGAGGCCTGCAATGACGCGGCGCTACATGCCACCACGCAGGGCGCTGCTGCACGTAGCGCCACGACATTGAGTAGTAGCGCCCTAAGGAGGTGGAACGTTTCCAGTAGTGCTCCACCTCCTTCTTGGGGCGCTACTACTGAATTTACAGGATTGGGGCGCTAACTTATTCGGGGTGCTAAAATCCAATTTTTCCTCCTTAGCCTTTGAAAGAAAGCAATATAATGGACCAAGTCAAACTGTACTGTATTGTTAATGGGAAAGAGCAAAACCAGGCTAACCGTTTACTGCACTCTCACTTCTGGGTAGTAAAAGGTTACTGCTACCGTTGTCATTTTTCTTGTTAACTGCTAAACTTGTAAGCACTAGTTTGTCCTTTTTAAAGCTTCCGTTCTGTAATCTATAGAACATTGATTACCACGGCCATGCCAGCAAAGACTGCTTTCAAGGTCAGCCAAAAATGAAAAACCCTGCAGTCCTATAATCTGACACCACAAATAGAAACAACAGAAACTGATTCTAATGGTGTTAGAGGTCTGATTAATGTGGAAACTTGGACTGTTCACAGCTTTGAAAGGAGGCATCTGAGTGGTGATCTTAAAGAGGTATACAAGATAGTAAACAGAATGGAAAGGGTAAATCTGAAAAACTAAATTAAACTGCAAGAGCTGGACTAAGGATCACAAATTTAGGATTGATATCGGGAAGCTCTTCTTCACACAAAGTGACCAATATGTGGAAAGACAGCCAGACGGCATGATGAAGGCGAAGACTCTAGGATCATTTAAGAACCAACTGGACACTGAAATGGGCTTTAGGGACATTCTTGATGGGTGAATTAGGTGGGCCGAATGGCCTCTCAGCCATAATTATCTTGAGATCATACGTTTGCTACTCCACTCACCCCAGAGTTACTACTTTTTGTATCGATTACAGATCACTCAGAATTCTATCTCTAAGCATTACTTCTGGAATTTAAGTGCACCATAATACAGTTTTGGATAATGTGGTGAGGTTTTTTAGTTAATTTCAAAAGTACTTGGAGGAACCAGAGAGCTCATGGTCAAAATTCACAGTTACCAGTGGAAGTCATCTGATGGTCCTACTGATTGGCACCTTGGCAGGCCCAAGGTGTTTCAATTCTGGCAAATTAAATATTTGACACTGGTATAATTTTTATAAATAACTCATCTTCAAATGATTGACATTAGAAACTACCATACAGTATGTCATAGATGACCTGGGTTTCTTCACCAGGCGTCAGTCAAATTTGGGTTAAGACGAGATGCCTCAGTAAAAAAGTATGGAATTTTTAGATTTGAAAAAAATGCACTTGCACAAGTTACTGTATTACTCAGATAATTTTACAATGTTAAATTTTTCTTGCAGTTAGTAGAAAATACAGCTAACATCAAATATTTTCCATAGTCAAATCATGCTGCAAAACAGACTAACCTGATGTATGGTGCGTGCTGTGGTCGGATAAAGACAAACAGGCAGACACCCACGAGCTGCTCAGATGCTAAAAGAACATACTTGAAATCCCTGGAGATACTCTTCTGAATCTCAGCTGCCCATAGTTTCTGATTAGTGGTGCTGTCAAACAGTTGTAAATAATAAGAACTAATATACACCGATAATAATACTATGTTTTTAAACACTTACATTATGTAAGAGAATGTGGGCGACTGGTGACAGCTAAATGACAATAGTATAATTAAAATGCTGCTGCAACTTGTGTGATCTCACGTTTCATTAGTCGACCAAGAACCTTAGAAATGTTGCATATTACTGGACAATATCTGATCTGATGGATCATATTGAAATACAACAAGATCACTGATATTTTCAAACACTTTTCGATGTAGTAAAAGCCCAGGATATGCAACATGCTAACCTGGTTTCAGGTTCAACTGTAGGCAAATCATGATCACACTGGTACCTATGGACTGTGCTCTAATCACTGTACTCAACGGTCAGTACATGAGGGGTTGGGGCAGCAGTGCTACATTTCACTTTTGTGCCAAGGAGGAGGTTGAAAAATAAAATCCTGAATTGGTACTGGCCCCAAAACTCCAGTGTTAGCAGGAATGCCGGTTAACTGGTGCTTTACAGCTTATTTTCTACTTTGCAACTTAAACACATGACTAAAATGAACACTACAATCTACAAACAAGTTATTTCATGATTATTAAGGTATAGCATGTTATGGAGAGATTTAAATAGCCTCTTTAGGGTTCAATTAAAATATATTAGAAATTTAACAGTCTCCAAAAAATGTTGTCTATATAATTTTTTGAAGGACCTATATTAAAAGTACTTAAATAGGATATATAAATACATGAAAAATACAATGCTTTTTAATAAATTCAAATAATTTTGGGATTGTTACATTTAGAGACAAAAAAATGAAACCCAATTGTTAATGTCATTTAAAATAATTCAACGCAAAAATTCATTCGACAGCAATGATAAATCAGTACGTTTCCTACTTAAAGTCAACCCAAAATTATTTAAAAAAGTAAAATCACTTGGTTTATCTCTGTGTGTAACCAGATCACATAAAAAGGGACACTAGTAGGTAGAGTGCACAGTCTGCATTTCACTTCATTTGTGAGAAAATTAGGACGACAAAAACTAAAAAAAAAAAATGTATTACTACTTACCTTGCACTTACAATATTTCCTGCATTCAGCTCAACCATTTCCTCAAATCCGATAGCAAAAATGTCCACAGGTCTGCTCCCCTTGTCTGGAATGGAAAAAATAAAAAAGTGAAAGAAAATTTGTTAGTACTTAATAAATTTGACAGTGTCAAGAGGGAGAGAAGTGGTAACGAAGGTGACCCAGGCAGTGTAAATCTTCACAAGCTTGGTAATTGCTGCAGTGCATCCTGTAGATTATACATACAGCAGTCACAAACCATCACATGGACTTAATCAAACCATCATTTTGTGTACTTGGGACAGAGTACTGATGGGGAGCACAGGCTAATGAGTAATTGTGGGGGTTGGGGAAGTAAATATTTGGAAAGACTGGCGTTGAGGAGTTAAGGTTTGCAGAGTGAAATGCATAGAGTTGGGTTTGGTGGATGAGTGGAGTAAAGTTACACAAAGAATAAAAGAGACAAGAAAATGTAATCCAAGAAAGAGGGAGACATGGGGAAGGGGAATTCAAAAAATAAGGCAAAGACGACACCAGGGGAACCAAAAAAGACAAAAACAGGCCCTCAAAAGAAAAAAAAAAGTGAGCAACAGTCTACTGCAAACCATCTTAAACCCCTCTCCCCTACCTCCTCCACCCTCATCAACAAGTGCGAGGCGCTCATGGACTTCTTTGTCACCAAGATAGAGAGAATTCGTTCAGCTGCTTCTGCTGCTTCTCTCCCTTCCCCTAGCCCACCAGGCCAAACTCGGAATCACAGAAATTTACAGTACAGGAGGTGGCCATTCGGCCCATCGTATATGGCCTCGTGCATATCCACGATTTTAATCACTCCACCATTGGTGGCCGTGCCTTCAGCTGCCGAGACACTAAGCTCTGGAATTCCCTCCCTAAACCTCTCTTTCTTCCTTTAAGATGCTCCTTAAAACCTACCTTTTGACCAAGATTTTGGTCATCTGCCCTAATATCTCCTTAGAGTCATACGGCACAGGAGGCCATTCGGCCCATCGAGTCCGTGCCGGCTCTCTGTGGAGCAATCCACTCAGTCCCATTCCCCCGCTCTATCCCCTTAGCCCTGCAAGTTTTTTTTTTTATTTGTTTATGGGATGTGAACGTCACTGGCAAGGCCAGCATTTATTGCCCATCCCTAAGTTTATTTCCCTCAAGTGCCTATCCAGTCTCCCCTTGAAAACATTGAGTGTCTCCACTTCCATCAGCAGCGAATTCCAGGTCCTCACCACTCGCTGTGTAAAAAAGTTTTTCCCTCACATCCCCCCCTGTATCTCTTGCCCAAAACCTTAAATCTGTGTCCCCTAGCCCTTGTACCATCAACTAGTGGGAACAGCCTTTCCCCGTCTAGCCTATCCAAACCAGTCATAATCTTGTACACATCTATCAAATCACCCCTCAACCTCCTTTGCTCTAATGAAAACAAAGCCAGCTTCTCCAACTTGTCCTTGTAGCTAAGATCCCCCATCCCCAGAACCATTCCGGTAAATCCCCTCTGCACCCACTCAAGGGTCTTCACATCCTTCCTAAAGTGTGGTGACCAGAACTGGATGCAATACTCCAGTTGTAGCCTAAGCAGCGCTTTATAAAGGTTCAGCATAACTTCTCTACTTTTGTACTCAATACCTCTATTTATAAAGTCCAAGATCCCATATGCTTTGCTAACCACTCTCTCAATATGTCCCGCCACCTTCAGACCCTATGCACATTAATTCCCAGGTCCCTCTGTCCCTGTACACTCTTTAAAACTGTGCCATTAAGTATATATTGCCTCTCCCTGTTCCTTCTGCCAAAATGCATCACCTCACACTTCTCTGCATTAAATTCCATCTGCCACTGGTCTGCCCATTCTGCTAGCCTTTCTATGTCCTGTTGCAGTCGATTGGTATTATCCTCACTGTTTACCACACCCCCAAGTTTGGTGTCATCGGCAAATTTAGAAATTCTACTTTGTATTCCAATATCCAGGTCATTTATATATAGCAAAAACAGCAGTGGCCCCAGCACTGACCCTTGGGGAACACCACTGTCTGCCATCCTCCAGTCTGAAAAACAGCCATTTACCACAACTCGCTGTTTTCTATCCTTAAGCCAATTCCTTATCCAAGCTGCCACTGACCCATCTATTCCATGAGCCTGAATTTTGTTAACCAGCCTTCCATGTGGCACTTTGTCAAACGCCTTCCAAAAATCCATGTAGACAACATCCATTGCATTCCCTTCATCGAGCCTCCCTGTTACTTCATCAAAACATTTACGTGGCTCGGTGTCAAATTTTATTTGATAATGCTCCTGTGAAGCCCCTTGGGTCATTTTACTATGTTAAAGGCGCTGTATAAATACAAATTGTTGTTGTTTAGGGGGAAAAAAATAAAAAACCAAGTATGCAATGGGAAATAAATAAACACATACAGCAGAATGGGGATAGTGAACAAAACTGGGGGAAAAGAGGTAAAAAGCAGCACAATTTGGCCTCTGAAAATAGGGCCTTTAACTTAGAAAAATGTCCCAATTTGCTTCACATTAGGTACAAGGGGAAAAAAATGTTGCTAAGCCAAGGAGGACAAATCAGGAGAGGTGAACAACTGCTTGGTAAAAGAGGTAGGTTTTAAGAAGGGTCATAAAAGGAGGCAGAGAAGTATAGGGAGGGAATTCCAGAGTGTGGGACTTAGGTGGCTAAAAGCACTGCACCAAATGCTGGGACGAATGCAAAAGAGGCTGAAGTCAACGGAACAGTGTTGGGGGGGGGGGGGGGGTGTGGACAGGGAGAGGTGGGGGTGATAGTGCTGGAGGAGGGTACAGAGATAGGGATAGGCAAGGCCAAGGAGGGATTTAAAAAAAAATGTCCTTGGGGGTTTGGGCGACACTGGCAAGCCTGCATTTATTGCTCATCCCTCGATGCCCTGAGAGGATGGTGGTGGCCCTTCTCATTGAAGGGGTAAAAGTACTATGACAAGTAAAAGGAATAAAAATAAGAACCATACTAATTTGGCTTGTTCACAAACTTCTGCTATAATGTGCTACTAACTCAACAGCACACTACATATACACCACACAAACCTGTATTTGTGCACAGCTTAAGCTACCAAAAACCACATTAAATACAAGATCTTACCTTGAAAGTCCTGAACATTAGCTTTTCTTGGTGCATCCAACAACCAGTCATTAAGGGTTTGATTCTTGAAAGCAATGCTGCGAAACTGCTTTCCACCATTCACATTCCAGGTTCCAACACAGACTCTGATGCGTTTTGGTTTTGTATACTTATGATAGTTTTCACACATCCCATGCAAGACTCGAGGGGAAGCTGTAAAGCAATGTCACACAGTTTTCCTTCAAACTAAACAAATTATTTTACATATAGTCCAGTTCCTGGCAGCCTAACTCAGAATACGTCTCATTTATCTTTTTCAAGAAATAATAAGATTCCCTTTGGAGGAGGAATGAGGAAGAGAGATGTGAAAATAAAATAAATTTAAAATGGCCATAGCGACTTATCCCAGTCAATCTTGTTGCCTTCACATGGGTTGCAATTTTAACCAGCTCTATTGAGCAGATATGGGGGGACGCTGGCTGGAAGGCAGCAGGGCCCTCCTTTAAATATACAGATCCAGCTTCAATTACCTCGGGGCCCAATAGCAATTTTAACCCGAGGCATGCAAGGGGAAGTCATCCTCCACACCCCATATGGAATGCCTCGGGCCTCTGGGCTTCCCTTGCGCTTCACCAACCTTCCCCCCACCACGTTACCAGATTGCCGGGGATTGTTCCTTTGGATGCCTGGCGGCAGTCTCTTGCTGCCCAAAATCATGTGGGAGTGTGACAGGGTCTATGCAAATAAGGCCCAGGAGTTCAAATCTCCCAGGCCTCACGCTGTGGAAGGCTGGGCAGTTTGCCATCTGCCTGGGCCCCCACCTGCAGGACTCCCACCTGGAGTTAAAATTGGCCCCCAGATGTTTTGATGCACACAGCTTTCTAAATTCTATCTAAATACAACCTTTATTAGTATAATCCCTATACACAAGAATCTATCATTATGGTGCATTCTCCACAGGATCAGCCCATGTTATCATAATTCCGAAAGATAATTAAATATATTTTTACATAATGAAGCCAGCCTAAAAGTCTTGTATGATGACTTCTACCCTATTGGAGTTTCAGAAAATTTACAGCTCTATAAACCACCAATTAGATAGTTCAAACCATCTGATTGAAAATCCAGTGAATTTAATGTTTCCTCTTTTAAATTCTTTTAGTTGTACTCATGTCCTATGACCAGATCAGCAGCAGATTTAGTGAATTATAATTTACAAAGCACATTAAATGAATTCAGTGCACTAATTGTTCCACTATCACTGACTCCTTGAATCCAATAGTGAACTTAGTATCACAATGCTGTTGCATCTAGAATTCTATGAACACAATTAAATCTGTACAGTTGGACTCAGGCTCATTTTATGGAGAAATATAACCTATTGAATTGCCCCATAATCCTACATGTTATAAAGGGAGAAGTTGCTACACTTATCATGGCTCTCAGTTACTCTGGTGTGTACATCAGAATAGCAGATGAGAAGTAGCCTAGAATCAGGCATTTTGCACAGAACTTCCCCTGCATTTGCCATAATGAAGTTCCTTTCCAGTGACATTATGAATTAGAAACTCTCGTCCCAATTCACTGCTCCCATTCAGGTCATGCCTCTGCCACTTGAAGAAATCTTTGGCAAAAATTGCAGGTCTTTCCATAATTTCTTCTGAACAAATTGCAAACTATTTTGAGTAGTACTGGTACTCTCAATTATTAAATCTGATCATTAATTCATTTATTATCCCTGCACCCATCCCAGTTCACAAAGCTACTTTTTTTCTCCTTTCCCCAGTTCATACTTGTACTCTTCTTCACATCCTTTCCCTAGTTCATACTGCCAATTTTCTCCTCCTCCTCCACCCACTATACACTGGCAAACCTTTGCTTCTTCCTTTCCTTCCAGTTCTCACTGGCATTCTCCTTCTGCTCCTCCCTCAGTTCACACTACCACTCTTCTCCTCTCTCTCCATACCACTCCCCAGTTCACACTACTCCCACACCCCCCCATAAATGCTCGTGAATCACAAGATCAAGAATTCCTGCAGTTTGATCCCTCAGAACAGCAGCAGGTAGAAGCTATCATTAGGAGTGAAGGGTGAGCGGAGCAAAATCCCCTAGATTTTTGGACTCATGGGGAATCAAGGGACATGGGGATTGGCGGGAAAGTGGAGTTGAGGTCGATGATCAGCCATGATCTTATTGAATGGCGGAGCAGGCTTGAGGGGCCGTATGGCCTACTCCTGCTCCTATTTCTTATGTTCTTAAGATGATTTTTGCTGGTAGAGACAACTTGTGCAGAATCTACAATGTTCTTGTGGCCCTGGTCATTGCACAAGAATTTGGTATTACATGTCGGGGTTGGAAAAGAGGGGAAGTTCTACACACAATGTGCGCTTTCAGGTTACCTATATGGGTGATAGATACACCATGAATTTTACTCCCTTTACTGTAGCAGACTGACAAAGCAGCAGACTACATGTTCTCTAAGCTACTGCAGCCTTTGCCTGAATGTAAACTAAGTAGAAACTAGTTTTGAAGGCAAAGTGCCCAAATTTTCTCTCAGGAGAAATTTGATAAGTCCAATAAGCTATCACAGGTATTAATTGCCAAAAAATATCAAATAACATCTTCACTACAATTTAAGATACAATTTGTGTGCTTGGCTATGCAGCTATTTAAAAAAAGTTTACATTTATTACAGCATAAATTTTTTGGCAGTATTTGAGTGAGCCCTGCATTGTAATGCAAATTTAATGCATTTAAATATAAATGGATGACGTTTTAGTCCCCAACAGCAAGAACATTTATTGTAATACATCAGATATACCGACTGTTATGCTATAAACAAGTTTTCAGTTTTTTCTCACCCATTTTGAAAAACACAAACAGGGTCATCTTAAAACTAATGAGTCATGTATACAGAATGATAAATACTTAAATAAAGATTCGGTACCTTTTGAAAATGATAAGGAATTAATAAAAGACAGCTAATTTTTTTTTTAAGTGGCAGATTTTGCTGTTATTTCAGAAGGTTTTAGGCAAAGCACTATACCTGATTGAAGTGTCAATTCTGGAACTGCAACCGCAGCAAGAGGAGAAGAAGAAAAAGCATTAAACATATTTAAGCACAGGAAGCTCTTTCATAAGTAAAAGAAATCTTATCATGCAGTACAAAAAATTATGCTAGAAAAATGCAATTTGAACACATGGTGCAACTTATTTCCTCCTCACTAATCTGTACATATTTATTATGTAACATTAATTATTGTAAAATCACTTATTAAAATATTGTTCTATCTTAACTACACAGAGAGCAAAGTTTTCAGATAGTCTTGGATCATATTACAAATGGTTTTATTTTAGTAAACTTTTGCAGTGTTAAAATTAGGAAACAGTTTCAGCATGGTCTTTGAATGCCAATTGTAATCCCTCAGTCCACTGTGGTTGCCAGTGGAAGCAGGACATAGAGTGACTACTTATGAAATGATGATCTTGCAAGGTTTTCACAGATATAAGCTGCACCAAGATATATTCTGATTCCAATACAAATGACAGAACAAGATTAAAAGGGAATAGGAAAAGACAACAGGAACAGAACACAAAAGTATTTAAGGAACAGTTCAAGCTGACTTAAGATTCAGGGTAAAGTTAGAAACAAATATTTAAAAAATAATTTCCCTACTTTCCAGTAAGGTGTGCATTGAAAAACAAGTCCAATTTCTTGCTAAATCCTTATCAAAAAGCAGACTTATAGAACGTTAACCCGAATTTCCACCTGGCACAAATTAAAGGGATGAAATGACTAATCCGAGGCTGGAAGGGCAATTTTTAGTCCCTGATGGAACTTTATCCTCAAACTTCAGTAAAAGATTCAAAAAGACAAGAGTGAATTTTTCCTTCTAATTTTCTCACCAACATTCTCTGCTCCCTCCTTTCCTGAAGATGTTGACTTTAGCTAGGACATCTGCAGATGCTGGGCAACCTCCAGTAACTCACCCAAGTGGCCATTATTCATCTGCGAGCCTCAATAGTAAGTTGGAGCAGACTTTGAATGAAGGGAAAAATCACAGCTGACCACAATACTTTGCACCTGATGTTCACACAACCAGCAGGAATTGCTGCATAGCAATAGGGAGTGGAAGTCCTGGCTGGCCTGCCCTACTGAACTGCGCTGCATATGAAGTAGGATTTCTTTCTTGCAATTTGTGAGATCAGGAATTCTCACTGAATGTATGCAGCATTGACCAGGATGATTCAACAGTTGGATTGGTACTGCTGTTTTGTAAGCATGTCAATAAAACACTTTTTTTTTAATAATATCACTAAAGTTGATGAGGTTTTCTGTTGCAATTGTTAACAGCTATTTCTTGTTGCAGTCTGAACTGATCCTTCAACATGTATGGTAGACAACCATGAATGAGCAAAAGTAAAAATAAAATCCTCATACATGGAAATCTAACAGTGCAAGTGAAATACTCAAGCCCCAGTATTAGCAATTCCATTTCTATAAAACATATTGTGAGCAACTATAGTTTCGTCCTACCTACTACATCTACTGAGCGTGCAAGACAAAAGAACGTGCATTTATATAGTGCCTTATCATATCTTCAGGACATCCTAAAGTGCTTCACAGGCAAGGATTACTTTTTATGCAATGCAGTTGCTGTGGCTATGTAGGCAAACACTGATTAATTTGAACGCAACAAGTCCGCGCAAACAGGAAATTAATGAATGGTGTCTTGGGATCTTTTAAATCCACTTGAGCAGGCAGTCGGTGCCTCGGATTAACAGCTCATCCCAAAGACAGCACTTCCTACAACACAGCCTCCCCCAGCACTGCATGAAGCGTCAGCCCAGATTGTGCGCTCAAGTCCATAGTGGGGCTAGAACCTTGTGACTTGGAGGAGACTGCTATCAATTGAGCCAAGCTGACACCGAATTACAAGTGGAACCTTGTAAAGTAACTAAAAGTTAAAAACTTTAAATCATTACTTGCCATTAAATGGTACTTGCTGGTAGCTATTCCTCCCTTTTTAAAAGGGAAACAATGTAGCTAGTTTCCACCATCCAGATCTTCAGCGTACAAATGCTAAGCCTTTAAAAATTCAGCAACAATTTTCCATATCAAAATGGAGAAGATTAAACTTCTTAATTCTTGCAAATGCATTTCTGTAATTGTATTTCGAAGTTCTGCATTACAAATCTCCAGAAATCTTGTGGACATGAGACAGAAAGTTCAAATGCACATTCAATATTTAGAAGACACATTTGGATTTTGTTTCCTCCTGAAAATAGTACTTATGGGAGTAGAAGTGCCAGGCAATGACTATCTCCAACAAGAGAGTCGAACCACCGACCCGACATTCAACGGCATTACCATCACCGAATCCTCCACCATCAACATCCTGGGGGTCACCATTGACCAGAAACTTAACTGGACCAGCCACATAAATACTATGGCAAAGAGCAGGTCAGAGGCTAGGTATTCTGCGGCGAGTGTCTCACCTCCCGACTCCCCAAAGCCTTTCCACCATGTACAAGGCACAAGTAAGGCGTGTGATGGAATACTCTCCACTTGCCTGGATGAGTGCAGCTCCAACAACACTCAAGAAGCTCGACACCATCCAGGACAAAGCAGCCCACTTGATTGGCACCCCATCCACCACCTTAAACATTCACTCCCTCCACCACCGGCGCACCGTGGCTGCAGTGTGTACCATCTACAAGATGCACTGCAGCAACGCGCCAAGGCTTCTTCGACAGCACCTCCCAAACCCACGAACTCTACCACCTAGAAGGACAAGGGCAGCAGGCGCATGGCAACACCATCACCTGCAAGCTCCCCTCCAAGTCACACACCATCCCGACTTAGAAGTATATCGCCGATCCTTCATCGTTGCTGGGTCAAAATCCTGGAACTCCCTCCCTAACAGCACTGTGGGAGCACCTTCACCACACGGACTGCAGCGGTTCAAGGCGGCGGCTCACCACCACCTTCTCAAGGGCAATTAGGGATGGGCAATAAATGCTGGCCTTATCAGCGATGCCCACATCCCAGGAATGAATAAAAAATATATGGAAACTTGTACTAATGCTCAGTTGTAAGTCTATTTTTTTTTTAAATTTCTTAAAGGGATTTAACCCCCACATACATTGGATTTTATAGCACATAAGAAAATCATTTGCCCCATCACTGCTTGAAAGAGTCAGCAATTTAGTCACATTCTGCTGCGCTTTCCTTTCTAAATTTTTCTTTTTCAAATAGTTATCCACTTACGCTTTAAAAGCTATAATGGATTCTACTCCTAGCACTATTTCTGGTAGGGCATTCCACACCCTAACAACCGTCTGCGTAAAAAAAATCTTCTCATTTATGCACTGACCAGTAGAAATATTTTTCTGTTTCCCTCATCAAACTCCCAATTTTGAACACCGATCAGATCTCCTCTTAAACTTTTCTACTTCAATGAAGAGACCCAGACTCAGACACAAGAAAGTCAATCACTTCACAAGGGCCTCTATCTTTAGGAAAAGCTGGGTGGGAGGTTAGCATGTGGTTAAATTCTCCATTCCAAGAAAGAGATGATCATATCTATGGTAGGAATTGTACCATTTTTGCTTATTCATTCCGCTTCTACATCCAAATATGAGCATACTAAAAGTGTGTCAAAATTGGCAGTGGGACCTCAAGGATCTGTGTGATCCATCTGGCTTGGAGTATGGCTGTGCCAAAATACTTGTCTTTATCTCATGGCTCAAGGTGACAATATCTTGTGGAAGCAAGCCACCTGCTCCTGTAACTTAGCTCACAGAAAGCCTCAAGAGGAACTCTGTACATTGCTCTATAAAAAGGCTGCTGCACAAGTAAAGAGGGTCCTTACTTTGCCTGGTGGCCCTGCACTACCAGAAAGCAGTACAAGATCCATTTACTAATCTCTGTTTGGCAATTTGCATTTCTTATAGAAAACTATGGAAAGCCAAACAACTGGGCAATGGAGTAAATGTTTAGATATTTATGTACAGTAATTAACCAAAAGCTCTGTGCAAATCAACCAAGTGATACTGTTTTTCAATGAGGAAATGTGAAGTACAACTTTCCTGATTGTTTGGTTGGTGGGTGAAGGTAGTGTTAAACTGCCAGAGTCGCAATGTGGATTCCGCCTACTAGGGGCACAATGGACATGATCTTCACCGCGCATCAACTACAAGAGAAATGCAGGAAACAGCACCAACTGCTGTTCATAGCCTTCTTTGACCTCACAAAGGCCTGCGACACTGTCAACCGTGAGAGATTATGGAGTGTCCTCCTCAAATTCGGCTGCCCTCAAAAGTTTGTCACCATCCTCCGCCTGCTTCACGACGACATGCAAGCCGTGATCCTGACCAACGGATCCACCACAGACCCAATTCACGTACGGACTGGGGTCAAGCAAGGCTGTGTCATCGCACCAACGCTCTTCTCGATCTTCCTTGCTGCAATGCTCCATCTCACCCTCAGTAAGCTCCCCGCTGGAGTGGAGCTAATTTACAGAACAAACGGGAAACTGTTCAACCTCCGTCGCCTCCAGTCCAGATCCAAGGTCGTCCATCTTCGGTCATCGAATTACAGTATGCAGACAATGCTTGCGTCTGCGCACACTCTGAGGTCGAACTCCAAACCATCGTCAACACCTTCACCAAAGCATACGAGAGCATGGGCCTTACACTAAACATCCGTAAGACAAAGGTCCTCTACCAACCTGCCCCGCCACACAGTACTGCTCCCCGATTATCAAAATCCATGACGAGGCCTTGGACAACGTGGACCACTTTACATACCTCGGGAGCCTACTGTCAACAAAGGCAGACGTCGATGACGAAGTCCAACACCGCCTTCAGTGTGCCAGTGCAGCCTTCAGTCGCCTGAGGAAGCGTGTTTGAAGACCAGGGCCTCAAACCCAGCACCAAGCATGAGCACCAAGCTCATGGTCTACAGAACAGTAGTGATACCCGCCCTCCTGTATGTTTCAGAAAGATGGACCATGTACAGCAGGCACCTCAAAGCATTGGAGAGGTACCACCAACGCTGCCTCCGCAAGATCCTGCAAATCCATTGGCAGAAATAACAGAAAACGCTGTAAAAACTCAGCAGGCCCATTGGCAGGATAGGCGCACCAACGTCAGTGTTCTCGCTCAGGCCAACATCCCCAGCATCGAAGCTTTGACCACGCTCGATCAGCTCCGATGGATGGGTCACATCGTCCGCATGCCCGATACAAGACTCCCAAAACAAGCGCTCTACTCGGAGCTCCGACACAGCAAGAGAGCCCCAGGTGGGCAGAGGAAACGTTTCAAGGACACCCTCAAAGCCTCCTTGAAAAAGCGCAACATCCCCACCGACACCTGGGAATCCCTGGCCCAAGACCGCACAAAGTGGAGGAGAAGCATCCGGGAAGGCGCCGAACACCTCGAGTCTCTTCGCCGGGAGCAAGCGGAAGCCAAGCGGAAGGAGCTCACGTCAACCCAAGCACCCGACCCACCCGCCCCTTCAACCACCATCTGCCCCACCTGTGACAGAGACTGTAGGTCCCGCATTGGACTCATCAGTCACCCGAGAACTCATTTTTAGTGTGGAAGCAAGTCATCCTCGGTTTCGAGGGACTGCCTAAGAGAAGAGAAACTGACGTATACAAAAATTCGCACCATGGTTAAATAACCTGTGAACGTTCACTGCCTACGTTCAAATGCAGACTGGCCACTGTACCAGATGGCAATCAGTACCTATGAAACCATTTTCCAGCACAAGTTAGCACTTTTCTATAGCTCCAGCGTGCAGCATCTTTTGCACCTTGCGGACCAGCTTCTCACTGCACACTTTCCAATTGCCCAATAAAATCTCCACCTCATAAATTGGACGAACATGGCTTCTGATGAGATGTGATCCCGATACCCAAAAATGGTTAGGAGTTTCTGCCAGTACTGTAGGTGGTAGTGATCTAGAGTCACTGCTGGCTGGTAGAGGCAGCAGCTAGGGTAAAAGGCTTCTTTCTGGGCCCCTGTTGTCTACTACTTTTTGCATGTTTCGTTTTTGGGAATTTGGTAAAACCTTTTGCCCAAAAAGCTCTGCTTGCTAAGCACATCTCTTGTGAAGTAACCAGAGGATCTGTCCTGATTTAGATCAGAATACCTACTTCATATATTTTTTATAGCAATTTGTAGCGACATCATTTATTTTATTTTTTTAAATTGGCTTCCTTCAGTTTTCTACCCTCAATGTCTACCCAGATTGTCAGTACATTATGGTCACCAACCAATGTTCCCTTACTTCTAACTTTGCCTATTGTTCCCTCATTAAAACTAAATCCAATATTGCATTACTCCTTGTGGATTCGTTAACGACCCGTTTAAGAAACGAGTCTCTCACAATTTCAATAAATTCCTGCTCGCACGAAGAGTGTCCCCATTGTGCACTGATTGAACCCCCGGCAGGATTACAACTGATGATTTGGCACTGACCTGTCTTATCGTCTCCCACAAAATTGGATTAGACTCACTGATTATTTGGTGGCCTGTAGCATACTCTTATTACTAACTTTTTCCCTCTACTGTCCTTTAATTCCATGCAGAGACTCAGTACCACTTCCAGCAACCAACTCCACTGTAACTAGTCCCCATCTAACAAATAATACCACCACACCTCCTCCCAGTCCTTCCTAAAACACAAAATCTTGCGTTAACTCCCCAATCATCAATTAATTTCAACCACGTTTCAGTCACTCCAACATCCTCTATATCCTCCCTATTTATCAGCTCTTCTAGCTCACCCATTTTATTACTTATACACCTTGCATTCATGCAAGCACAATTCAGGTTATCCTTTAATACCCCTACTCCCAATGGGCAACATGGTGGCATAGTGGTTAGCACTGTTGCCTCACAGCGCCAGGGACCCGGGTTCGAATCCGGCCTCGGGTGACTGTCTGTGTGGAGTTTGCACATTCTCCCCGTGTCTGCGTGGGTTTCCTCCGGGTGCTCCGGTTTCCTCCCACAGTCCAAAGATGTGCGGGTTAGGTTGATTTGGCTATGATAAATTGACCCTTAGTGTTAGGGGGATTAAATACGTGGGGTTACGGGGACAGGGTGGGATATGTGTCGGTGCAGGCTCGATGGGCCGAAATGGCCTCTATCTGCACTGTGGGGATTCTGTGATTCTGTTTTGATACTCCGTTTATCCTAATTAGTCTTAACCGAAAGTCTGTTCTACTTACCCCTCCCCCTGCCATACTTGCTTAAATCTACCCCACTGCCTTATTTACCATTTCTGCAAGCACACGGGTATCCCTCCAGTGCAGGTGAAGTCTGTCCCTCAACAGCTTCCCCCATCCCAGAACTGGTCCCAATGTCCAAGGAATCTGAAACGCCGCCTCCTGCACCATCTCTCGTTATGTATTAATGGATCTGATCTATACTTGCCTGAACTACCCAGCGGGTAACGCCGATGGTAATCCTGAGATTTCCACTCGAGATTTTGCTCTTCAGCCTTGACCCTAACTCCTCGTACTGCCGCTGCAAGATCTCAATACTACTCTTTCCTACGTGGTTCCTACATGCACCATAACTTGGAGAGTGCTGCACTGTCTGAGGTGCCACCTTTCAGGATAAGACGTTAAAACGAGACCCTGTCTGCCCTCTCAGGTTGACGTAAAATAGCTCATGGCACTATTCGAAGAGCAGGGAGTTCTGCTGGTGTTGTGGCCAACATTTATTCCCTCAGCCAACAGCTAAAATTGATGAGCTGGTCATTTATTTCAATGCTGTTTGCTGTGAGCAAATTGGCTGCCACATTTCCTGCATTACAATAGTGACTACACATCAAAGGTACTTCATTGCCTCTATAGCGCCTTAGTACGTCCTGAGCACGTGAAAGGTGTTATATAAATGCAAATTCTTTTAATAAAAACGTGGTAAGTGTGTGGAGCAGATGATCGACAAGGTGGTGGAACAGAAAATCTTAAAAGGAGGAACGAGACAGGTTCTTGTCAACAAATGGGATTCACCGTTATTAGTAATGCACCATGGAAATACTGTGGCGAAGTGGGCTAGATGGAGCATAGCTCTACCCAAAAAAAATCTGACCTGTTGACAGATCTGCCAATGCAAGAAGTGATTCAAAGTGGACCAGAAATGGTTAAATATGTAGGTTATCTTTCATTATGCCAGCTTGGACATCAATGGGGAGAGAGATATATATAAGCAGACTAGCACCCCATGTTCTTCAGTTTTTTTCTATTTTGGCATGCCACTATTTGGGACATTAACAAATAAAGGACTTTGAGAGAGTTCATCTCTTACATAAAAGGCTTTCATCAGGGACACAAAGTTAATGAAAAGAGCGCCACAGCTTACAGCTTTAATTGTTTTGGAACAGATGGTATAAAGTACTGTGATCTATCAAATCTGTTGATTTACTCTAGTTTCTGTATCATTTTACTTCTAAAGTAGCACAAATTTGTAATTTTTAGTCTGTCAGTCAGTGAGTTAATGAACTGTACATAATATTGGATGCTCTATCCAGTCCATACCCCATGTTAAAAGGGTTCCTTGTTTGTTCAAAGGCTCATACCTTGACCAAGGTAGGTTTTGTTTGGGCTTTAAAATTGGTCAGTCCTCAAAGTCATGCTATCCGTTTAGTTTAGATTTTTCCCAAGAATCTTAGTGACTATCTACACTGGTGCTGTATTGCTCAAGGTGCCATCCTTTGGCTGAGATGTTAAACTGAGATCCTATCTGCCCATTCCAGTGGTTCAGATGGTCATTAATGATTCCATGGGACTACTCAAAAGGAAGTTCTCCTGATGGACATTCTTCCCTCAATACCACCAAAAACAGACCAACTGGTCATTCACTGTATTGTTTGCACACAATACAATTCCCATCACACTTACGTAAATGTGAAGTGCTTTGAGATGGTTCGGAAAGGCATAGTAAGAGACTATATAAATTCAAACACAAATAACCTCCCAGAGATGTCGGGGAACATAGGGTCTAATGAGAGGGAGGAACTGAAAGAAATCAGTATTTGTAGGGAAATGGTGTTAGGGAAATTGACGGCATTAAAGGCCTATAAATCCCCAGGGCCTGATAATCTACATCCTAGGGTACTTAAGGAAGTGGCCTTAGAAATAGTAGATGCATTGCTGGTCATCTTCCAAAATTCTAGACTCTGGAACAGTTCCCATGGATTGGAGGGTAGCTAATGTTACCCCACTGTTCAAAAAAGGTGGTAAAGAAAAAACGGGGAATTATAAGCCTGACATCGGTTGTGGGGAAAATGCTAGAGTCCATTATAAAAGATGTAATAGCAGAGCACTTGGAAAACAGTGACAGGATCGGACAAAGTCAACATGGATTTACAAAAGGTAAATTGTGCTCGACTAATCTACTGGAATTTTTTGAGGATGTAACTGATAGAATAGATAAGGGAGAACCAGTGGATGTGGTGTATTTGGACTTTCAAAAGGCTTTCGATAAGGTCCCGCATAAGAGATTAGCATGTAAAGTTAAGGCACATGGGATTGGGGGCAAGGTACTGACTTGGATAGAGAACTGGTTGGCAGACAGGAAGCAAAGAGTTGGAATAAACGGGTCTTTTTCCGAGTGGCAGGCAGTGACTAGTGGGGTACCGCAGGGATCGGTGCTAGGACCCCAGCTATTCACAATATATATTAATGATCTAGACGAGGGAACCAGATGTAATATCTCCAAGTTTGCAGATGACACAAAGCTGGGTGGGAGTGTGTGCTGCCGAGAAACTCCAGTATGATTTGGACAGGTTGGGTGATTGGGCAGAAGCATGGCAGATGCAGTATAATGTGGATAAATGCGAGGTTATCCACTTTGGTGGCAAAAACAGAAAGGCAGATTATTATCTGAACGGCAATAGATTGGGAGAAGGGGAAGTGCAACAAGACCTGGGTGTCCTTGTGCACCAGTCGCTGAAGGTAAGCATGCAGGTACAGCAGGCGGTTAAGAAGGCAAATCTTATGTTGGCCTTCGTAGCGAGAGGGTTTGAGTACAGGAACAAGGATGTTTTGCTGCAGCTGTACAGGGCCTTGGTGAGACCACATCTTGAGTATTGTGTGCAGTTTTGGTCGCCTTATCGGAGGAAGGATGTTCTTGCCATGGAGGGTGTACAGCAAAGATTCACCAGACTGATACCTGGGATGGCAGGAATGACATACGAGGAGAGATTGGGTCGATTGGGCTTATACTCACTGGAGTTTCGAAGAATGAGAGGAGATCTCATTGAAACTTATAAAATTCTAACAGGGTTAGACAGACTGGATGCAGGAAGGATGTTCCCGATGGCAGGTGAGTCCAGAACAAGAGGTCACAGTCTAAAGATAAGGGGTAAGCCATTTAGGACAGAGATGAGGAGGAATTTCTTCACCCAGAGAGTGGTGAACCTGTGGAATTCTCTACCACAGAAGGCAGTTGAGGCCAAGTCAGTAAATATATTCAAGAAGGAGTTAGATATATTTCTTAAGGCTAAAGGCATCAAGGGATATGGGGAGAAGGCAGGGACAGGGTACTGAGTTTGGATGATCAGCCATGATCTCATCGAATGGCGGAGCAGGCTCGAGGGGGCCGAATGGCCTACTCCTGCTCCTATCTACTATGTTTCTATGTTTCTTACTCATACTTAGAAGAATAGCCACTTGGACTAGGTACTAGAATAAAAAGCAGGAGGCATGGTAGTGCAACTTAGATCAGGAACTTGACATTTTCCATTTGAAGACAGGAAAAAATATTTGAGCAAAAATCATTTTAGGCCCTTCTTGTGCATTGTCTTGTTAAAGGCTTTGGTGCAGGATTATTCATCCCCATGATCTGAGCGTGCACAGGCGAGGAAGTAAAATGAATGGCTTATGGAACGAGGAAAGGCACATTTTCTATTCTGTGGAAATTTTGTAGAACTATAGTAAATGGATAAAGGCAATTAAAACATTATCAAATTCTGGAAATTTGAGACTTATTCTCAGTCATCCATGCCCTTTATCAGTAAAAACGCTCCCACCAGAATGATTGGATGATCTTTTCCAAATTGTGGTCAAGACGAGTCTTCTCTGGCAGGAAAGCTTCCAACTTATTTTCATCTCCCTGCCAAAGTTCCACATGACACTCATCTAGAAGCTCAGTCAAAAGCTAATGGTAATGCAGTCACAATCCCTTGCAGAAACAAGTAATCAGGGGCATCTCTACACAAACTACATATTAAATTTGGTTTCTTGTATTTCTTAGATAAATGCAAGTCTTAAAGTCAAAACATAATTTTCCTAACACACAAAAATTGTGAACCAAAAGCTGCTTTGAAGGTTTAAACTGACTTTCAAGTTTAACAGCAGTTTTAGTTATTCATCAGTTGACAAGTCTACTGCCATACAAGGCATATGAGCAAACCGACTGAAAAGATTTGATATTGACTATACCATTTATAGAAGCAACCATTATCTTACCATGTAAAGTGCTTGTCGTTAGGAGAGCTCGAGCTTTATCTGCCAAGTCACTGTTCAAGGTATTACCAAGTAGCAAGATGTCAATAGCCTCCTGCTTGGAGCTGTCAAAGAAATTATTCTGAATGGTTCTGGTCACTGAGCGAGCTCCATCCTTAAGCTTTCCACCCTAGAGAAAAAAGGCAGTTACATTACGGTGAAGAATGAAATACATTATTTAACTCCACAGCTTTATTAATACACCCAGTATTGACATTATCACAATATTCTCTGTACTGCAGTTCACTGCATGAAGCACTTTGAGATATTTAGATGTGAAAATGCGTTATACAAATACAAGTTAAAATAGGTCAATTTTCTATGAAACTTTTAGTATATTTAACTCACCATTAGGACAACACCCAGAGAAAGCAATAATCAGGGAAAGAAAAGTAGATCAAGGTTACTGAATAACCTACATAGTTATGTCTTTTGTTACTCAGTGCAGTTAAAAACAACCATCAATTACTAGGGTAGCATCTTGCATCTAAAATGAAGACAAAGCTCATCGTTCTACTTTAAGAGAAATCTTTTAACAATAATGTACAGTTCTGTACACTGCATTAATTTTGGAAGCCCTTGCTCGAGGGCGAGGCTATGATATCACAGAAATCCAACTCAACAATGGTATAAGAACATAAGAAATAGGAGCAGGAGTAGGCCCTCGAGCCTGCTCCGCCATTCAATAAGATCATGGCAGATCTGATCTTGGCCTCAACTCCACTTTTCTGCCTGTTCCCCATAACCTTCGACTCCCCTGTAGTTCAAATATCTGTCTATCTCCGCCTTGAATATATTCAATGACTCCACCTCCACAGCTCTCTGGGGTAGAGTATTCCAAAGGGCGACTCCTTATTCTGAAACTATGCCCCCCTAGTTCTAGATTCCCCCACGAGGGGAAACATCCTCTCAGCATCTACCCTGTCAAGCCCCCTCAGAATCTTATATGTTTCAATAAGATCACCTCTCATTCTTCTAAACTCCAATGAGTATAGGCCCAACCTTTCCTCATAAGACAATCCCTTCATCCCAGGAATCAACCTAGTGAACCTTCTTTGAACTGCCTCCAATGCAAGTATATCCCTCCTTAAATAAGGAGACCAAAACTGTACACAGTACTCCAGGTGTGGTCTCACCAACGCCCTGTACAGTTGTAGCAAGACTTTTATACTCCATCCCCCTTGCAATAAAGGCCAACATTCATTTGCCTTCCTAATTACTAGCTGTACCTGCAAGGTACATATAGGCAAAGAGTTATATGCAGAATAACTGCAAAAATCCACTGCACAAATCAGTACTGGCACTATTTCATCAGACTTTCCAGCAACATATGCAACAAATGATGCTGTACCTTAGCTTTTCCTTCCAGTGCTCCAGTTCCGGCATAAATTTTACTGATCGAGTCACCACACATTGACCACATGGAACGGAAGACTTCTTGAAACCTTGTGACCATCTGCTGCTTCTCAGCTAGTCCCAGAATGTCTAGCTGCTTGGAAATCATCTGTTGGGGTGGGGGAAACATAGGAGGGCATAACCAATCAAAATTCAGTTAAGGGTTGAACTATACATTACCAGTTTAGAATTGAGCATTGAACACTAAAATGTTTTACCATTATAAGCTATCCTAAGCAGTCATCCAAGATTAGGGAATAATTTGGTTGTAACACAATCCCAAGGTTTAAATGTTTACTTCCTCCTCACTCACGTTTACAGCATACCATAAAATACTACATTTTATGACAGCAAGATTTATATGAATAACCCACAGTGTAAGACTTTATAATTTATTAATGCTTTTAACTGTTATTGTGAACAAGAGAGTGCTTTGCATTTCCAGACTGATAAATTCACAAAGTTCCTGGTCATGTAAAAGTTGTGCAAGGGTCTGATAATGACACTTTCTGCAGGATTATGGATTCTGTACCATCAATAATAAATTCAAACATGAAAATAGTAAACTTTGCTAAATAATAAAGTTCAAACTTCCCTTTTGCCGACATTTTAGCAACTTAGTACATCTAGCAGTGAAAGAGTACAAGACCATCAAAAGTTTCTCACATACATATTCTACATAGCAGCTAAACTGTTTCTGTTGTGTCAACACAGGATTTGAAATGGGGTCTTAGAAACATAGAAAAATAGGAGCAGGAATAGGCCATTCGGCCCTTCGAGCCTGCTCCACCATTCAATATGATCATGACAGACCCTCTATCTCAATACCATATTCCCGCTCTCTCCCCATACCCCTTGATGCCTTTTGTGTCTAGAAATCTATCTATCTCCTTCTTAAATATATTCAGTGACTTGGCCTCCACAGCCTTCTGTGGTAGAGAATTCCACAGGTTCACCACCCTCTGAGTGAAGACATTTCTCCTCATCTCAGTCCTAAATGTCCTACCCCGTATCCTGAGACTGTGACTCCTCGTTCTAGACCCCCCAGCCAGGGGAATCATCCTCCCTGCATCCAGTCTGTCTAGCCCTGTCAGAATTTTATACATTTCAATGAGATCCCCTCTCATTCTTCTAAACTCTAGTGAATACAGGCCTAGTCGACCCAATCTCTCCTCATACAACAGTCCTGCCATCCCAGGATTCAGTCTGGTGAACCTTCGCTGCACTCCCTCTATGGCAAGTATATCCTTTCTTAGGTAAGGAAACCAAAACTGCACACAGTACTCCAGGTGTGGTCTCACCAAGGCCCTGTATAACTGTAGTAAGACATCCTTGCTCCTGTACTCAAATCCTCTTGCAATGAAGTCCAACATACCATTTGCCTTCCTAACCGCTTGCTGCACCTGCATGTTTGCTTTCAGTGACTGATGTACAAGGACACCCAGGTCCCTTTGTACATCAACATTTCCCAATCTATTTCACCATTTAAATAATACACTGCCTTTCTGTTTTTCCTACCGAAGTGGATAACTTCACATTTATCCACGTTATACTGTTTCTGCCATGTATTTGTCCACTCATTCAACTTGTCTAAATCGCCTTGAAGCCTCTTTGCATCCTCCTCACAACCCCACCTAGTTTCGTGTCGTCAGCAAACTTGGAAATATTACATTTGGTTCCCTCATCCAAATCATTGATATATATTGTGAATGTCTTTGCTGTCCAGAGATCAAGAAAGCTAGCAGTTACACCTGTTTAATGTAATACACTGGAATAATAAATAACTGCAACTCGAAACATACCTCCAGCCCAAAGAAAGCCTGCACACTATTCGTTCTGTCAAGGCAATCAAGACAGTTGGTTCTGATGGTACCAGTCTGGCACCTGTGGAAAAAACATTCATGCTCAAATAAAACTGCCATAATATCTTCCAATAGATACATTCCACCCAAACTTTAATGGAAACATCAGCTTACCTCTGAACTCCATTGGAATCACAGTAAAAGAAGTCACACTCCTCCAGAAATTTTTCCAGTTTGGGTTTCAGAACATTTACGAGTCTGTCCGCCTTCCCACCCTTTACCTGCTGGTGGTAGTCAAAATTCACCATGGGAACATCTGCAGCATGTTCAGAGGCCTTCAAGTGACTCTAGCATAAAGAAATAAATCTCAGATAAGTAGGCATAATACATTCTTTTTTTGCTAATTCAGCAGACTGAGGATTCAATCCAAGGCCTTCCTGGTCTGTGTAGCTCAACTGTTCACGACCAATCAGATAAGCCATCAATGGAGCAGTATGTCCTTTTCTGATTGCTCACAAAGAAACTACAAATCTGCTTATAATCCACCAATCTCACTTGGAGAAACCAGAAAGACTGCAGAAGAGAGAAATAAATATTTTACGAGCATTTTTCTCACAATGGGTTTGAAAGCAAGTGTAGAAGCAGATTAAATGCATAACAAAAATAAAGCCGGAGGTGATTATTTCCTACTTAAAACAGCCATATAAAAATGGAGTTATTTAAGGAAGTAGCACAAATGTAATTTTTTAAGTCGTGTTCTCATGCTTTTTATTTTAAAAATATTGAACTGAGACACCATACGAAGTAGGATTTCCTGAAAATTGGCATATTGAGAAACTTATTCTTACATAGTCAAGTCTAGTCACTTACTTGGAAGGCCTTACTGAGCATGTGCTCTCCTTCTTTCACTCCTAGCAAATTTATTATAGTTTGCTTCCCATATAGCTTTTTCAGTGTTCTGTAATGTCTGTAAAAATTCAGAAGTATTATATTTTGGGAAATGGAGATCAGAGATTAATATTCAAATACAAACTTCTAATACAAGCAATTTTTTTGCAAAAAAGATACATCAGTTACTAAAGCTCAATGAAAATCGCAATCACTGCTAAAAGCAGATTCCATACCTGTCGAAAGCAGGTGCATTGGCTTCAAACCCCCTGGACATTCGTACACGATGGGACCCAACCTATAACCACACAAGGATTTGAAGGATTGTTAAACTGAAATAAGGAAACAACTAAAAACATATATTTTAAAAAAGGTTGAAGCAAGAAAAAACATTTAAAAAAGGAGATTTTTTTTAGCTAAGTACTTTCTTAAACTAGCTAAAGACAGGGGAGGCTGGAAGTAAAAGAGCACATTTACTTGCTTTGAAATCTAGTCGTCAAGTAGCCAAGTTTGCTTGGCACTCCACTACCCTAACCTCAATCCTGATATGCTTTAGCAGCCCTTCATCAAGCTAAATATTGCAGTGGTGGATCACAACTTGATATTTTAAGAACAGTCATTATCCTTTTCTTACAAACATCCCTGCCGCCCCTCCTCCGCAGGTTTGCATACTAATGTGGGAGTGGGTCGGCTGCAATAGCAGCAGTTAGAGATGTCTGTAGTATGCACAGGGTTTCTTCAGGGTGAACCACGTTTAACAATATGCAGTATAAGTGAACTGTTATATCCATATTCCACAAGGTCATTGTTTATCAATATTCACTCCCGCAAGCAGTGTCAATGGTTCAGAGGTTCAATCCCAGGTCAATGCTGAGTTAAGTGATCCTCAGCTGGGGCAGCAGTAGAGGTGCTATGATTAGAGACAGGAGAAAATGAAATCAGCCAGGGGTCCCCACTCGAGTGCAAAATACCCACTCTGCCAGATGAGTAGCTGTGTGGAAACAGAGAGGTAAGATCAGTTTGGCTATGATGTTTTAAACAGTCAGATAGCCTGCCAGCATTCATAGACAAGGCTCACCCATGAGGCAGTGACGAGTGGTCAATGCGCATGAAACTGTAACCCAAAATGAAGACGACAATGCCTTTAGGAGACGAGGAGAGAAAAACTGAAAAATAAATATCACATTTTTCTTGGGATGAGGGGGGCACTGTGGTAAACCTATATTTGGTGTGGGAGTTGCTAACTCATGCAAGCGCACAGCCATTGGCCCAAAAATTAGTGCCTCTACGCGAGAGTACGCACTGTGTACTCTCGCGTATTCTGTCTCCAATTGCCAGTTTTCTGCATGCACTGCGCATGCGCTGAAAACCGGCACTTGGTGATTTCAAAAGGGGGCGGTTCCTAGGTGAACCGCGTGCGCGCTACAGGCTGCGCGCACGCAGTGCACTTAGTGCTTTGAACGCGCAGGTAAGCATGGAAGATTTTGCACATAAAGAAAGGAGGCGTAAGACCCTCTTTTAACAAGGTAAGTAGTTAATTAAGTATTATTTTGAATTTTTTTCAACAGGTATATCTTTTTTAGAGACTTTAAAGAAAGGTAAGTTTATTTTTATAACTTTTTAAAAGATTTTAAATTTTTCAAAAATTTAATTTTTTGTTTAAAGTGGTTAATTTATTTAACTATACTTATTTTATTAATGTGATGGTTTTTAAAAAATTTAATTGAGGTTTAGCTGTTCTTTTGGGGGGTATAGATTCATAGCTTTCACAGCACTTGATGTGAAAACTATGAATGAAAGATGGTGTGCTGCCATTGGCTCTAACTGAATCACGTGATCCCACAGCTCGCACGAATTAACTGCGCCTGTGGGATACGCAAGCACTGCCCAGCTGCTGTCTAGAACATCAAGTTCGTGCGAGCTGGGAATGAAAAAGCCGGCGCGCAGTGAGATATCGCGGGGAAGCCTTACCCCCGCACGAAGGCTCCCTCACTAATTTTTGGGCCATTATTTGGAATCCAATCCTATCTATCTGTTTCTATAGTAACATACATTTACAAAGACTGTGGCATCATAGACGGACTATTAGCAGAACTAGCTTTTGACATCTAAATAATAAATGACCTCTCCATGGTATTTTTAATTCAAGCCAGGTAATGTCAGCAATCTACAGCTAGGGGATTGAAAGTAGATCGGTCAAGACAAGTTATAATCTAACATTGCCAGCTAAAGCAAAATGCCCTCTGAACTTTAGGGCACAGGAGAGTAAGATCCTGTGACTAAGTTACATGCTTAAATATTGCCTTAGTTAATTATTTTGGGACAAAATTTCATACTTTTATAAAACACGTCAAGTATTATAATAAAAGCAGACAACCACACTTTAAAATCTAATTCTGGGGAAAGTTTTTTTTTAAAAAGATAAAAGATTTCTATGCTTTACTGTAACAACCTAAATAGATAAAATTATACACCCTGCAAATACAAGTTGCCGCATCATTTTAAAAGACCGACCTGAAGACCTGGTTGCTCCCAGAACAATGGGATAGAACCTCGGATCTGGATAAAAGAGGACACACAATCATCCAAGAATATCACCTGTGGAAAAATAAAAGTACTGCATTACTGATTGAAGTGAACGGTAGTTTAAGCACAACGACTGACTATTGTTCATATGCTTTTATTCTTATTCTGAATACAACTAATAATGAGCACATGATGACAAAAAAAAACAGAAAGCAGAAACAAATGTAAAGTTTTAATTAAAGCATGTTTTTGATGCTGTTAGATAGAAATTTCCACATCTTATGGTAAACTCGGTTTCTGCATTCTCTTCCTTATATCGTCATCATGTACTTATTATTTGTATTACCGGGAACAGTAGAAGAAACAGGAGTTGGGGGAAATGGAACGCAGACCAAATAGGGGAAAATTTCTCAATATCCTCACTAGCCCGATAGCTCCAAAACCCACATTCCCTCAGTCAAGCACTACAGAGGCTGGAATCCCTGATCTCAAGATTAAGGATATAGCACTGGAGAAGGCGCAAAAGAGATTCACAAGGATGATATCAGAACTGAGAGATTATAACCATCAAGAAAGGCTGAACAGGCTGGGCTCTTTTCTCTAGAAAAGAGAAGGCCGGGGGGTGACCTAATAGAGGTTTTTAAAATTATGTAGAGGTAGAGAAGATGTTTCCACTTGTGGGGGAATCCAAAACTAGGGGTCATTAATATAAGACAGTCATTAATAAATCCAGTAAGGAATTCAGGAGAAACTGCTTTACCCAGAGAGTGCTGAAAATATGATACTCGGTACCACAAGGAGTAGTTGAGACGAATAGCATAGATGCATTCAAGGAGAAGCAAGTTAAACATATGAGGGAGAAAGGAATAGCAGGTTATGCTGATAGTTAAGAATATAATAACCGCCGTTCACCAAGATCATGGCTGAACTTCTACATCAATTCCACTTTCCCGCCCGATCCCCATATCCCTTGATTTCTAGTGTCCAAAAGTCTATCGATCTCTGCCTTGAATATACTCATCGACTGAGCGTCCACAGCCCTCTGGGGTAGAGAATTCCAAAGATTCACAACCCTCTGAATGAGGAAATTTCTCCTCATCTCAGTCCTAAATGGCCAACCCCTTATCCTGAGACTATGACCCCAAGTTCGAGACTCTCCAGCCAGGGAAAACAGCCTCTCAGCATCTACCCTGTCAAACCCTCTAAGAATGATATACATTTCAATGAGATCACCCCTCATTCTTCTAAACTCCAGAGAATATAGGCCCATTCTACTCGATCTCACCTCATAGGACAGCCCTCTCAACCCAGGGATCAATCTGGTGAAGGGTTAGATGAAGTAGGGTGGAAGGAGGCTCGTGTGGAGCATAAACACCGGCCAGTTGGGCTGAATGGCCTGTTTCCGTGCTGTAAAATTCGATGTAATCTATGCAAGATAACCCAGTGCATACTATCATGTGGGCCAGAGAAATCCTATCCCTTAGTTTTGACTAAATATCTGGCTGCAGGACGGAAAGTCGTCATGAGTGGTAAGGATTTCCTGTAAAATAGGTTTATCGTATTTGTAATGCAGGGAAAAGGCAGAAGGGGATGAATGGTGGGGGAAAAGTAAGAATAAGCTTAACAGCTGCAGTCAGACAACATTAGCACCAGGAAGAAAGCAGCCCACACCACAACATTAAATAGGGTAAATGGTCATGACAAAGATTACACATCATAGAACAGCACGGACATCATGTAGTGGGAAATTATCATTTTCAATCCCAATTCTTTGACTTCTGCTCTTAACTTTTAGCTGTTCCAGCCATTTTTACAAATCAGATTATTTTTATATTTATAGTTTTAAGAATTCTGTATCTTGATGATAAAAACAGTGGAAAGTACATCATTTTGATAATGGCTGCTAACAATGCTAAAATATCTGCTATGGTTACTTGGTTGCTGTATAACTATTAATATGGGTTACATTGTAACAATAAGCATCAAATAAGGACGGTTAAAAGATGGGGCGGACTCAGAAATATTGTACCTGTTCCGTTTCAACAAAGTTAGCTACTTGTCCATCATCATTTGTTCCTCGCACATTGAATCTTGTCCCCGCTCTTTCGCAGCTCAGACGTGAAATCAAGCAAGCTTTTGCTTGTTTGTGAGCAGCATAGATGGTCCTGATCTCCACTCCTCCACACATGAGTCTCAGTACCCAGTCATCACAATTCACATCATAATGTTTCAGGTGCAAGTGTAACGACTGGTTCCTATGGAGGCATAAGAGAGAAGAACAGTGAACCTTTGTCAGGAGTCATATCTCTTACAGCAAAACATTAGAACACCAAATTCTAAAAAGCTATTTAGAAAAAAAAATCTGAAAACTAATAGAGTACACCTTGTTTATAGAACAATACATTAGTTTCACAGGTTTCTAGTCATTTAGAAGACTTAAGATTCACATCACTAAGAATTTCCATTAGACACATATGCCCTGGAAATTACAGGTTTTAAACAGCTGAGGGTTAAATTAGCAAAAGCAACATTCATACTAATCTTTTTATTAAAAAAAATATAGAAATTATAAAGAACATTGCACCAAGTATTATAGACCAACCTTTAATATAATGTTGTACTGCTTCAATTCTAGGCATCAACACAACCTCCAACTCACCAAAAAAAACGGTTGTCTGTTGTATGCTCTTGCATTCTACGATGGGCATTCAGGCTCAAGTCCAAACTGACACCACTGGAAGACCAAGCAAAATAGAAGCTCCCAGAATTCAACACCTTCCGTACTTCGGAGATACGTTCCTCATCTGAAGGCTCATTTTGAAGAGAAATAAATTCAGTAGAGGTGACTCTGAAGACTTCAGAATCTTGTATCTTTCCCACCGACATACAGCCAGTTACTAGCACAAGGTAACGCAACATGTTGTCACCTGTAAGAGAGACATGCACGCGAGTTGGCAAACAATAGGAATTAGCTGCATCTAGAAGCTTTGTTGAGGATACAGAGTGGTGCAATTAGACAGATATTTGCATTTCACTTCCAAGATCAGCTTCCAAACTCCATCCAGAGTGAGAGGAACATAGGACCAGGAGTAGGCCAATTCGCCCCTCGAACCTGGGATGAAAGTTCTCCTTGTCTGCTGTTATAAGGGTCTTATCATAAAAAAACTGGCCGAAATCAAATATTATTTTACCATCTCATTCAGACAGGGCATTATGGCAAATGGAAAAATTATACATAGTTCGAGGTTGCGGTACTCTTTCCAGGTTGAGGCTGAAGTATACTAAGCTTTATTCTGCCATGCTATACCTGACCTAGGAGTACTTGCTGCTAATACTGGATACTTGAAATAGAAAGTGTTCCAATCCCCAAGACTAATATCATTCACTGTGATGAACACAAAGTTTGCACAAAAAATGTCGGAAGGCCATTGAGTGCAAGAGAACAGAACGAGTTCGGATTGTTCCTTGCTGTTCAACAGTATCAGTATTTCTTCCAGTGTAGATTAAATAATTACTGGCCTAATTTGGATGAAACATACTAGCAGCATTCTAGCAGGACCAGGAGTGGCTCTCAAGCGGATTTATGGAATTTAACCAAAAATGTTTACAACATTGTGCTGATTTATACAACAAAATTTGGACCACAATTTTGAACATCCATGTATTTAGCTGGAAAAAGATCATGCTAAAAAAAAGGTTACAAGTTAAAAAAATTCAGTGTAAAAATAAAAGACTAATGATCTGGAAAGGGTGGTGGAAGCAGATTCAATAGTAACTTTCAAAAAGGAATTGGATAAATACTTGAAAGGGAAAAAAATTGCAGGGCCATGGGGAAAGACCAGGGGAGTGGGACTAATTGGATCGCTCTTTCAAAGAGCCGGCACGATGGGCAGAATGGCCTCCTTCTGTGCTGTATGATTCTAATGTTACTGTATTGTAATATTTGACAATTTAATACATAAGCATTTTCACAGCTTGCAAGGTTAATTGTGATGGTTAAAATGTGCAAATTATAATAGATACATAAATTTAAAAAAGAAATTGTTTGTGTAAGAAACTTCAAAAACCAAGACTTTGCAATGCCCAGTTGCTAAAACAATCTTGGTATTCAGTTTGGACACTGCCATAAAATGCCAGTCATCCGAGTGCTGAATAGTGTAAGCATTCAGTTGCGTACTTTGTTAAAATTACGACAAAGCATTAGAGAAGGGAATCATTTTGTAAATATTACGAACATTCTCTTCTAAAAATATTATTTAAAAAAGGTCCTGCTTCATCTGATGACTCAACTGGTATGGCACTGGTAGTTCAGTCACACAGACTATGAAAGCTGTAGGCTGTATTCCTGGTCTGTGCCAACAGCCAATTTCAGCATGCAGTTGGGGGTGCTATGATTAACTTCAGCTCCCTTGCATTAGGAGAGAAATTGGCAATGTTCCTGATCGCTAATTCGTGACCCCTGCTGGAACCATACATGTGGAAATTGGGTGAGGATAGGATTGGTTCTTGCAGTGATGACTCAACGTCAAATAGTCCACCAGCATCTAAGCTCCCATGTGAAGAATGGCCACTTGAACAAGATACTTGGCCTGATGCCTGTAGAAGCATATCCCAGCAAGGAGTCAATCCCTTCAGCAGAGGAGGTGGGGAGGAAATTAATGCATATCATTACAACCTTTTCTTTTTTTTTGCAACTGTTTTTTGGACAGGATCATGCTTTGAAACATTCAATTTAGCTTCGGACATTCCCAAGAGCATATTGTCCATGGTTGTTTACAGGGAATTTAGCTGCATGAGGCCGTCATTAAGCACGGACAGTAAAATAAAACTCTTAACTTGGCATGTGATCACTACAGACATAAATCCTTAGATGAAGGACAGTCACACATTAATGAACAGCAGCAAATAAAGGGTAACCTAAGTTTTGATAGTTTTTTTAAAATAAAATCATAATGGTACTACAAATATTGTAGATGATTGAGTAGTACAGTTTACTCAATTTTCATATTTGTTAAAGATAACCATAATAATGTTAAATAATGTTGAAATTAGTTGTAACTAAAATTCTATACACAATGAAAGTCACTTAGGCTACTTACCAAGATTCAACCTCAAAACTCCTAAAAGGCCATATGCGTCCAGTAGTTTGCTGTACATGTTTTTGATGGCCTCTTTCTCTGCGGATGCTGTATGAAACAAAACAAAAATCTCAAGCAAAGGAAACAGTAAAAGGCTAACACCAAATGTTCAAGGCATCAATGATGTCTTTAAAAGCAAAAATAATTTGCATGTACATAGCACCCTTTAACAGAGAAAATTTTACAAAGCACTTTACATAAAAGGGGAGAAAAAGAATAAAAATATAGATAAAACGAATGAAGGGCTGGACATCGAGTCAAAGTATGAGAGTTAGAAAGGTGATTAAAAGCTTGGTTGAAATGAGAAAGTTCTGAAGAGGTGGATAGGCCGGGGGTGGTTAGGCAGAGGGTTCAAGAATAAGGCGGTTGAAGGTTCTGCTACCAACAGTAGAGCAGCAAAAGGTATTGGGGGGGTGGGGGGGGGGGGGGGGCGGGTGGATGCACAAAAACCCAGAGTTGAAGGATCCAAGGGTGAGGGAGAAAATACAAGTCTGGAAAAGGCTGCAAAAATAGGTTAGGTGAGGTATGGAGGGATTTCAAGACAAGGATACAATTTCAATTTGATGCATTGGCAGAGCGACAGCAAAGATGGATATAATGGACAAATGGAACTAAGTACGGGACCAGACACAAGAGGCTTAGTTTTGAACAAGCTGGTGCTTAAGCAGGATGGAGGATGAGACACAATTCGAGAAATCAAGTCTTGAGGTGACAAAGACATAGCTAAGGGTTTCAGTAGTAGCTGGGGTGAGGTAGTTGATATTGTAGAGGTGAAAGTAAGCAGTCTAACTGATGGATATGATGGGGGAATTTGAAGCTCAGCTCTGGGTCAAACAAGACCCAGATGTATCAGATGGTCTGGTTCAGCCTGAGCAAGTCATTGGGGAGGAGGATGGACTCAGTGGCAAGTGGGTGAAGTTTTATGGTGGGGCCGAAAACAATGGCTACATTCTTCATATTATTCAATTGGAGGCAATTCTGGCTCATCCATGACATGCAGCCAGACAGCATGGTGGTCGTGTGGTTAAGGGAGGTAGTGGATAGGTAGATCATCAGCATACATATGGAAGTTAACCCCATACTTGTGAATGAGATCACCAAGGGGTTACATACAGATGAGGAAGAGGAGGTTGCCAGAGCAACAGCTAGCCTCACATTCTCTCTAACCTTTGTTGATTCTGAAGGTGTCTCAAGACAAACGAATAAGAAATGCCATTTTCATTAATACTGAAAAGGTCAGTCCTAATATTACGGAGACATGGCTACAGAAAAATCAGGACTGGGAATCAAACATTGCAGGGTATAACATATTTAGAAAAGATAGAGGGGGAAAAAAAGGGGAGGTGGAGTAGCTGTACTTATTAGGGACAACATAATGGCAGTAGAAAAAAGTGACGCAGCTATCAGCAAGACAAAAATAGAATCCATATGGATAGAGATAAAAGATAATAAAGGATCAAATCACACTAATAGGCGTAGTCTACAGACCACCTAATAGTGGAAGGGAGGTGGAGGAAGAAATATGCAGACAAATTAGGGAAATAAGTAAAAAACATAGAATAATCATTATGGGGGATTTCAACTACCCCGATATTAACTGGACAGAAGAGGTAGGTAAAGGGGATAAGGGAATGGAGTTCCTACAATGTGTACAGGACTCCTTTCTACCCCAATATGTAAAAAGCCCAACAAGGGAGGATTTGATATTGGATCTAGTAATGGGGAATGAACCAGAGCAGATAAGAGAAGTAAAAGTAGGGGAACATCTAGGCAATAGTGACCATAATATAATACGCTTTAAGATGATAATTGAGAAGGACATAAGTATGACGAAAATCAGGTTAATAGATTGGAGAAAAGCTGATTTTGAGGGGCTCAGAATAGAACTTGGGAAAATAAAATGGGCAACAATATTGGTAAACAACGATGTAGAACAGCAATGGGAAACATTTAAAATGGTGTTCAACAGAGTGCAGGAACGATGTATTCCACTAAAAGGAAAGAAGAAACTAAACATTAATGAGACTCCATGGATGAATAAAGCCAAAAGGGAACAATGGCGGGTAAGGAAAGAGGCATACATTAAGTACAAGGACAGCAGGCGAGTGCATGATAAGGGAGAATACGAAGAGATTAGGAGAGAAGTCAAAAAAACAATTAGGAAGGCAAAGAGGAACTATGAAATTAAATTATCAAGGAACATGAAACAAAACATATTTTACAGGCACATCAATAAAAAATAAAAAAAGGTTGGGATGGGAATAGGGCCATTAAGGGATAGACAGGATAATACCACAGGTAACGATAGAGAGATGACAGAAATATTAAATAATTATTTTGCTTCAGTATTTACCAGGGAAATAGAACAGGTGGACATGACACTAGATGATGAGATTAGTAATGAGAGAAGTGCATTTAAAATAAGAGGGGATATATTAAATAAACTAATCAAACTCAGGATAAAACCCCTAGTCCGGATGGATTGCAACCACTCATTTTAAAAGAATCTAGGGAAGAGATAGCAGTGGCATTACTACACATATTTAATAATTCATTAGAAAAAGGTGTAGTGCCAGAAGACTGTCGGATAGCTAACGTAATACCTTTATTCAAGAAGGGGGATAGAACATGTCCAGGGAATTATAGACCAGTCAGCTTAACATCGGTGGAGGAAAAATAATGGAATCCCTACTAAAGGACAAAATAGATGAACATTTAGAAACTAAAAATAAGGAATAGTCAGCATGGATTTCAAAAGGGATAGTCTTGCTTGACCAACCTCATTGAATTTTTTGAAGAGGTAACAGAGAGAATAGACAATGGTAATGCAATAGATGTAATTTATCTAGATTTTCAAAAGGCCTTCAATAAGGTACCCCATAATAGACTGATGAACAAGGTCAGAGAATGCAGAGTCAGGGGACAAGTAGCAGAATGGATAGCTAGCTGGCTTCAAGACAGAAAGCAGAGAGTAGGGGTAAAGGGTAGCTATTCACAGTGGCAGAAGGTGGGTAGTGGTGTTCCACAAGGATCAATGCTGGGACCACTGTTGTTCACAATTTACATTAACGATTTAGACTTTGGAATCAAAAGAACAAAGATTTCTAAATTTGCGGATAACACCAAATTGGGGGGGGGGATAGTCAATACTGAGGAGGACTGCAACAAATTACAGGAGGACATTAATAAACTTGCAGAATGGCAAATGAAGTTCAACACAAATAAATGTGAGGTATTATATTTTGGTAGGAAGGCTAGGGAGGTCACTTATTACTTGGAGGGTGCGAGTCTAGGTGGGGTAGAGGAGCAAAGGGATCGCGGAGTAGCGACACAGGTTAGCAAGGCCATAAAAAAAAGCAAACCAAGTACTAGGGTTTATTTCTAGAGGGATAGAATTAAAAAGTAGGGAAGTTATGCTAAACCTGTATCGAACCTTGGTTAGACCACACTTGGGAGTACTGCGTACAGTTCTGGTCGCCATATTATAAAAAGGAGAGAGGCACTGGAGAGGGTGCAGAGAAGATTTACAAGGATGATACCAGAAATGCGAGGGTATACATATCAGGGAAGGATGAACAGGCTGGGTCTCTTTTCTCTTGAAAAAAGGCTGAGGGGCGACCTAATAGAGGTCTTTAAAATTATGAAAGGATTTGATAGAGTGGATAGAGAGAGAATGCTTCCACTTGTGGGGAAGAGCATAACTAGAGGCCATCAATATAAGATAGTCACCAAGAAATACAATAGGGAATTCCGAAGAAACTTCTTTACCCAGAGAGTGGCGAGAATGTGGAACTCGCTACCACGGAGTGGTTGAAGCGAATAGTATAGATGCATTTAAGGGGAGGCTAGACAAGCATGAGGGAGAAGGGAATAGAGGGTTATGCTGATAGAGTTAGACGAGGAAAGACGGGAGGAGGCTCGAGTGGAGCATAAATGCCGGCATGGACTGGTTGGGCCGAATGGCCTGTTTCTGTGCCGTATATCCTATGTAATTTGCAATTTTTCATCCATCCCAACTGAAAGTATTAAGAAGGGCTGTCCAGCAAAAGCAGGATACCCAAGGGTGGTGTCTTTTTCATGAAGACTACCTCATTAAATTTTAGGTGAAAGTCTTAGCTCAGTGGTAGTATCTAGTCTCTGAGTCAGCCCCATTCCATAAACTTAAGCACATAATCTAGGCTGGAACATCAGTTCAGTACTTAGGAACTGCTGCACTGTCAGAGGCGCCATCTTTCCATTGAGTTGTTAAACCGATGCCTTGTCTGAACTTCAAAAATCCTAGGGCACTATTTGAAGAACAGGAGAGTTCTCCCGGTGTCCTGACCAACCAAGACCTAAAACAGATCATTTGGTAATTTATTTCATTGCTGTTTGTGGGGCCTTACTGTACGCAAATTGGCTGCCATATTTCCTACATTACAATCGTAACTGCACTTCAAAAGTATTTAATTGGTTGTAAACCATTTCTTTTAATTTTCACCCCAACTCGTGAAAATGTGTAATCGACAGTAGGAAAAATCTTCAGTGCTCCATCAGTGTACTGGTTTCCAGTTCACAGATTTGAGTTTTCACCAGTATAAAAATCTGCATTACAAAATTCAACGCTGCATCAAATCAAAGCTAACAAACACGTTTTTCTGACAGAATTATTCAGACTGATTAAAGTGCATACACTCCAGTATCTGGACTTCACACTGTGCTGTAGAAACATTTAATTATTCTTGGCTGAACATGTAATAATTGGATTTTGGTTATTTAATAGCTTGCTTGTTCCATTTGCACAGATAATTCACCTAGTCAAAGATAAAAGCAAATAACAGCAGCAACAGAAACTACTGATAACATGCATATTTCAATGAAATACTCATTTGACTGCTCTTTAATTTTTCAGTATTACAAACAGCTGGTTTATTCTGCTCAACTCTTACATCCCTTCTAAATAATTACATATCAGAGAATACAAATTGATAATGCAATAAATGTCAGGCATCAGGTTACTGGGTTACAAAAGATCCTTAAGAATGAATGTTGAGGCAGAGAAATATGCTTCCAGCATGTGTAAAACTGTATAGCGACTTCACAAGGGCCATGTGTGAATTGCTTGCTCCAGGATTAAAGAAAAAAAACTCAATAGTTTAAAGTTCCTTATGACAGTTGCCTAGGAAAATAAAGGAGCTGTACTAAGAGCGCGTACATCTTTGACAAAGGCGGGTTTTATTGTTTGGATTTAATTTCTCAAACTCATCAAGCTTCTGTTCAGTGGGAGATTCCCCTACCCTTACACCCCATAACATGTGTTTAGTTCCGATAAGGAGCATACTTTCTCCTCTTCAAACATATCCCTGATTGTGAGAACTCCTGCCTCCCTGCATCTTTGAAAGCAGAAGATTTACAAGTCTGTAAATGGGAACTTTTTCCAGATTGCCAGAAACATAATTCTTTATGGAGCATTCCACCATTATTCTGTAAATGCAGATGGATTTTATGATCTCATTCTCTGCTTTAAGCAACAAAAAAGCACACAGCTGATTCCCTCCAAGTGTTTTGCCTTTTTCAATGACCTGCTATGCAGGACCCAAGTGAGGAGGAAGCACTGATTTACCTATATTATAAAAAAGGAAGGAATCTTAAAGTCTGAAGCCCCCAATGCTTTTCCTTCTCTGAAACCTGACCAGACCGATGGAAGAGAATTTGCTACCTGAAACAAAATTTTAATGTTTGGTTGGGATACGGGATTAAAAAAAAAGTAAATCTTATATTAAATGTTTCAATTATGCTTATCTGTTTCTGTAGAGAACAAGACAGCGCTTTCCAACTGCCGCATCATATTAGCAAAACCTGAACACAGGAAATGTGATCCATGCTGATGCGGTGGTATTATTTGATCTGCCTACAGAACAAGCCAAACTGTCAGATCTGCCAGTGATCTGTACTAATCAGTTTTCAACAATTTAAAACTGATTCACTCAGAATTAGTACCATTGTTGAATGACAAGAGGCATATCAACTTTACTTAAGTTGAAATGCTCCTTCAAGTCTAAGGAAATGAAAGATGTCTCAACAATTCATATTGCTGATGGATGCAAATTAGATTCAAAAAAGCAAATCGCATTCACAATAATTCAACACAAACTAGGAGATTCAAATTTCAGTTTAACAATTTGCTATCCAAAACTGCTTACAAGAATTTCCATTTTTAGGTTTGATATCCTAAGCTACAGCATCCACCTACAAATAAGCAAGTGAAATTTAGAAGCATTACTCAGTCAATCAATTGCAAACTGATTTTCAGGTATATGGAACATGCTTTGATACATTCATATCATGATGTATTTAAACCAAAAAAGATCCCTTAAAACCCTGAAAAATCAATTTTAAAAAACTGTGATTTGAAATGTAGTCAAATATGTCAATTACGGGTAATGGTGGTGGGTATATGGGAGAAATATTTCATAGTTTATTAAATATGGAAATAATACTAGTTGATTGGAAAATAGCTTCTCAAATTTTTAACAAAAGGTGAAAAGCATGATCCTGAAAATTACAAGTCTGCTAACATTTAAACAATCCCCTGACATTTAGTGAGTGTGGGGTTAGTACAGTATGGAGCCACACAGACCAGAGAGTCCCATTTTCAATCATTGTGCTAAGTAACCATCCAGAGCAGCAACTGGGGCACTAGAAGTGGTCTCAGTCCTCTTGGACTACTCTGCTCTACAGCCTTGACATTTCTTACTGCTTTTGAATTTACCCTTTCCTGAATCCTCCCTCCTCCCCCCCCCCCACTTTAAACTTAAAATCACTTCAGTTACACTACTTTTAAGTAATAATGGTCACAAAAGTTGTGTGATTAAGCTCCATTTTTGACAAACTGGTTTTGGGGGAAACTGGTGCTGAAACACTCCCTCAATAGTCTAACATTTTAAATGGTGTAACAGAAATAGTCAAACAGGACAGATTACTGGCTCAGACTATCTCATGAAAACAGCCTCACCACAGAACAGCAGCATCGGTTCTTGGAAGACGACCCACACATTCAAGGTCAAACTGCCATATTCAGGTCTTCTTAAATCGTGTTTCTTCTTTACCATTACCAATATTCCGCGAAAACTGGATTAAGTTCAGTTACACTTTGATTGACAATGTTGGAGACTTTACAGAGCTGTTTCAACACACTGCTGCCAGTATTAGACACTTTTCAGCACGCTCATTCATTTCTGATCTAACTAATGACTTTTTTGCCACGTTCCCACTAAGCTGCACGACAGCGTGGCCGCGCAGCGGTCTGGCGGTCCCGCGCAAGCCGCTCACCGGGTTTTATATGGGAGAAACTGCGCATGCACAAAAATTTGAATGGCCCGCGCAGTCACTTAAAGGGACCGCGCACCAATAAAAAGAGGGAACATTGTCCCACACAATGAATAGCTTTTAAATTAGGTATCAATCCAGTGGCTCTCCTCTGAACCTTTTCCAGTGCCTCTATATCACCCATCATGCGAGGGGGCCAAAACTGGACACAGAATTCTAAATGAGGCCTAACCAAGGCCTTATACAAAGACAATAGTGTATATTTTGTTCCGTATTTGTCACATTGGGTGAGGGCAGCGGGAGGCCTGGGCAAGATCCAATTGCCTGCCAAAATTGCCTTTCCAGACATAGGAATGGCTAAACAAAAAAAGATCTAGGTGCATCTAGTTTGCCTTCTACCATCCTCACAGTCGTATGACACAACAATAATTGAGTTGCTGACTAATCATGGCAATCAATCTCTATCAATTAATCTACAACAGGCCCAGACATGAGGCAAGGAAAATCCCCAGTGGTGAAAAGCTTCGGGAACTATAGGTCCAAGGTCACCTGTTCCTCCCAAGCAGGTTACACTTACCATCCATCATGACTCAAACTCTCATACTGCATCCCAAAACATATTTTCCTGAAAGAGATTTATCTAATTTGCATTTGAATGAATCAACACTTTCTGCTTTCACCGACTCCCTAGGGAACCTGTTCTATAGATTTACCACTTGCTCAGTGAAATTATGTTTCCCTGTCAAGTGCAGATCAAGTCCTTTGGTGCTACTGTTCTGGACAAGGTGAAATAGTTAGTCATGGTCCATGTTATCTAGTCCCTTCAGAATTTGAAATCATATCTCAAACTCTTACCTGACTAGGTACTATAGAGCTTCTGAAGTTGTTCAGCTTTCAAAGAATCATGACAGAAACGACTTGTAGCCCAAGCTGTTACAAGTGTCAAATCTACCATTTTAACAAGACAGAGGACCTTCTTCATCTAAACCTGTCAATATGTAGAATGAGCAAGGCAGCTGGCTTCTTTGATCAGGAAATTGCATTACAGTACAAATAAATTTTGCAGTTAAAGTAGAACAGAAAAAAAATGCAGTCTAGTTAGAGTTGCCAATTTCACACATTTATTCTACTCACATAAAATGTACACATTGACTGATGACTCATTGTTTGATATTACTGACTCCACATTTTGTTCGACAACCTGTTGAGGTTTTGATACAGTAGAGAGAGAAAAACTATTCCCTCTGTCGAGTGGGTGAATAACCAGAAGTTATAGATTTTAAATCATTGGCAAAAGATCTAGAGGGGAGATGAGGAGAATTTCCCCCCCCCCCAAGAGAGTTGTCGCGATCTTGAACGCTCTACCTGAAAAGGTGGTGGAAGCCAATACCATAAATAACTTTAAAAGAGAGTTGGAAAGAAACTTGAGGATGAGGAACTTACAGGGTTACGGACAAAATGCAGGGGTGTGGGACGAAGCATGACTGCTCTTTCAAAGAGCCAGCTCAGGCACGACGGGCCGAATGGCCTCCTCCTGTGCTGTAAATTTCTGTGATTCTATGAATTATGTTTGCCATAGCTCTTGTTTTTTTTAAAAAAAAACTAAAAACACTAATGTTATGGCAAACTTTGCTGTGAAGCACTTCCTTAGAAGTTAAGTTAAAATAGGTCAACAGTAACTTAATCTCTTCCTCCTCCAGTGACTTCCAGGCTGATACAAAGCCTCATTGGAGGACACATAGGTATGATGCAAAACCACCAATGAAAATGCTGAATTCCATACACTTAGCATTCTACGTGCTTGTCACGGTTTCCAAGAACTACCCACTGAACTACCCACTGGTAGAACATCATGAAGCCCAAAATACCAGCCTCAAGCATTACTTCTACCTGTGGCAATCTTCTCAGTTTCTATACCTGCAACTCTGTCCCTTATAGACAGAATTAACCATTACCTGCAGAACCAAGATGCTGGAGCAAGAGAAACTGATACCCCAATGTTGTTTATCCAAAACATTTTTGTCGTCCAAACACCCTCCAGTTGTCTGACGGTACGCAGTTATGACACTTAATATACAAGAGGAGAAAGAAACTGCATTTATGTAGCACTTTATCACATCTTCAATGTCCCAAAGTGTTTCATAACCAATTCATTACTTTTGAAGTGCAGTCATCGTTATATAGGGCAAAAGCAGCAGCCATTCTGTGCATAGCAAGATCCCAAGCAGCAAATGAGATGAAATACCAATTACTGTTTATGGTGGTGGTGATGGAGGGTGGAATTTGGCCAGCACCCAAGGAGAACTCTGTTCTTGTTCAAATAGTTCAAAAGGATTGTGTATGTCCATCTGAACAGGCAGATGTCTCATCTGGTAGCTGGCACCTCTGAATGTAACATTCCCTCAGTACTGCAATGATGTGCCAGCCTACATTATGTGGTCAAGTCCTGGAGAATGGCTTGAATGCACAACCTTGTGTCTTAGAGGCAAGTACTACCAACCAAGCCAAACTTGCATGTAAAAAGTCACCAAAACTCTTCTTTCCCTCCCATGCAAAATGTGACTTTTTCCCCACTCAATTATGCAGCCAGTGAAAATAGTACTGATATTTGAGGTTGTGGCTAAGACTGAATTACTTGACAAATATTCTATAAGTTAGTGGGTGTTGTGGAATAATTGTGAAGGACAAGGCTGTTCTCAACAATGGTACCAACACTCTCTTTAAACATTAAGTGCTCAACCAATAATCTAGACATTTTTGTCTATTTAAATATTAACTAGCTCTTATAAGTTCTTCCCAAAATATGTTGGTCTGTTATTTGAATCTTTACTTTCACTGGCCCAAATACTGCCTCTTACCCAACATCTAAAATGTACAGCTAAAACAGGAAAGTGAAAAACCTACATTTACAATGATTTGCATACACAAAAGTTAAGTAAAGGAAGAACAAGGGTGCATTTACCTGCAATATGGTAATTTAAAAATGAAATTAATTAAGCCATTTTTATTTTTTTCTGTGATATCATAATTACATTTTCTTTCCTTAAAAAAAATGTACCCTGTCTACCAACTTGTATCTTTCTATATGCAATGAGTGCTGTGGAAAACAGCCTCTAATTGACTATGAAAATGCAGCAAATCCCATAATCCAAATTAATCCCAATACAAATTAAACCCGCCATGGATTCAGATTTCAAACTACCAGCATTTCACAGGCGGTATATAGTACAGACTATCGGTGGATTTGTTGCTAAATTAATTATAATGCCAATTGTGACAAATGCATTGTTACACTGGGCTAGACAAACCAAGAAAGTCCCAGGTTTCATTCTTGGTCTGTGCCAAGTTATTTGGTTTCAGTGTAGGTGGCATGGGATTCCTTAACTGCTCTGGATTGGGGGGGTAGGGAAAACACACAGGCAGGGCTCCCACTCCTGACCACTATCCAATGACCCTGCGGGAAAATGAGCAAGTGAGAACATTAGGTTAGGCCACAGAATTAGTCTTCGCTGTAAAGTAGCTAAGTAGCCTGCTGATGCTGCCTAAACTAACACATGAAGAATGGCTCCTTTGACAGAGGGCCAGCAGAATCATACCCCAATACGAGTCAGAATCTTCCAAGAGGCGGGGGTAGGGGGGAAGCTGCAAAATAAAAACACAAAAACTTATGCATCACTCATCACATTCTAAAACACCAAAGTTTTTTTTTTAAATGACAAGTGAAAAAGATGACGAACAAGCCGATTAGGAAATAGGATTGCTCCAAGAATAAGCAGTGAACTAAGTGAGTAGGTACTATTTAATCATTTCAGCTGCAACAGAAAATACAAGAATCAAAATTCCCAAGATACAAATAATAAAATAAGTGTTATTCTGCCACAACAGGGGAAAAGACAGACAGACTTGTATTTCTATAGCGCCTTTCACGTCCACCAGATGTCCCAAAGCGCTTTACAGCCAATTAAGTACTTTCGGCGTGTAGTCGCTGTTGTAGTGTAGGAAACACGGGAAGCCAATTTACGCACAGCAAGCTCCCACAAACAGCAACGTGATAATGACCAGATAATCTGTTTCGTGATGTTGATTGAGGGATAAATATTGGCCAGGACACCGGGGATAACTCCCCTGCTCTTCTTCGAAAGTGTGCCATGGGATATTTTACGTCCACCTGAGAGAGCAGACAGGGCTTCGGTTTAACGTTATTTTGATTGAGGGATAAATACAATTTAATGTCCCATCCGAAAGTCGGCACCTCCAACAGTGCAGCACTCCCTCAGCACTGCACTAGAGTATCAGCCTAGATTCTTGTGCTCATGTCGCTGGAGTGGGAATTGAACCCACAACCTTCTGACTCAGAGTGCAACCCAATGAGCTACATAATTACCGTGTAGTGGTGATGCATGGCTCTGAACCAACAATGTAAGCAAGAGCTCGACATGAGCATGCACTACTGTCTTGACTACTGTATTCAAATTCAGTGACCAGAACTCAATCCAATCAAGGTCTAAGGCACCAATCAAGTGCATATGAAGATTCACCTTTTTCTTGAGAAGCTGAAGCGCCCAGAGTACTTTTTTTTTTAAATTACGGAGTTTTATTAGGTACAACACCTGGAATAGGTTGGAAATTACCATAGGTTGTTTCAGCATCTCCTCTAACACCCAATTTAAGACAGGCATCTGCCCAAGAGGAGATTGCCAGGAGCCACATACTGCAGTCTTGTGGATAGCATTTTTATTTTATAAAAAAAGAACCAGACAAATATTTTAATTTTCTAATCTGTCATCTAGTTTTCTACAATCTTTTACATAAACTCAGCAGACCCTACCTACAATAATCTTTTTGAAGCAGACATGAACACGTTAAATTGTTTATTTGTCGGTGATGTGGCTCCACATATTATTTCAGTCTATTCAATTGCACTCTGTTTTACTGGCATTATTCAGAGTGGGGTAATATAGGAGAGACATTGTGTTCTTTCAAATGTTAGCTGATAAAAGCACTCGGTTAGCAGAAATAGAGGATATTAGATACCACTCAGTGAATTACATGGCAGCAATTCTATCAGAAAAAATTGTCTACATTGGTCATCTAAACTTCACAATTAGATTATGGCCTTAAAGTCATTGACCCTCCGTTCCCTCTTGTATAATTTGTTTTTAAAAAGTTATTTTTCCTGACTGTGGTGGTGTCATTTAAATATCCTGCAAGATATGATTAAGATATGATATAAAAGTGGATAAATCCCCAGGCCCAGACGAGATGGATCCCAGGCTGCTGTGTGAGGCAAGGGAGGAGATTGCTCTGACACAAATTTTCAGAACCTCTCTGGCCACAGGGGAGGTGCCAGAGGACTGGAGGACAGCTAACGTAGTACCATTATTCAAGAAGGGTAGTAGGGAATTACAGGCCAGTGAGCCTAACATCAGTGGTAGGGAAATTATTGGAAAAAATTCTGAGGGACAGAATTAGTCTCCACTTGGAGAGGCAAGGATTAATCAAGGATAATCAGCATGGCTTTGTCAGGGGGAGATCATGTCTAACCAATTTGATTGAATTTTGAGGGGGTGACTAGGTGTGTGGATGAGGGTAGTGCAGTTGATGTAGTCTACATGGACTTCAGTAAGGCTTTTGACAAAGTCTCGCATGGGAGACTGGTCAAGAAGGTAAGAGCCCATGGGAGCCAGGGCAATTTGGCACATTGGATCCAAAATTAGCTTAGTGGCAGGAGGCAGAGGGTGATGGTCGAAGGTTGTTTTTGTGATTGGAAGCCTGTGTCCAGTGGTGTACCGCAGGGATCGGTGCTGAGTCCCTTGCTGTTTGTAGTGTACATTAATGATTTAGATATGAATGTAGGAGGTATGACCAGTAAGTTCGCAGATTACATGAAAATTGGTGGAGTGGTAAATAGCAAGGAGGGAAGCCTCAGGCTACAGGACGATATAGACGGGTTGGTTAGATTGGCAGAACAGTGGCAAATGGAATTTAACCCGGAAAAGTGTGAGGTGATGCATTTTGGGAGGACTAACAAGGCAAGGGAATACACAATGAATGGTAGGACCCTAGGAAGGACAGAGGATCCTTGGTGTGCATGTACATAGATCCCTGAAGACAGCAGGACAGGTAGATAAGGTGGTTAAGAAGGCATATGGGATACTTGCCGTCATTAGCCGAGGCACAGAATATAAGAGCAGGGAGGTTATGATGGAGCTGTTAGGCCACAGCTGGAATACTGTGTGCAGTTCTGGTCGCCACACTATAGGAAGGATGTGATTGCATTGGAGAGGGTGCAGAGGAGATTCACCAGGATGTTACCTGAGCTGGAGCGTTTCAGCTCTGAAGAGAGACTGGACAGGCTGGGGTTGTTTTCCTTACAGCAGAGAAGGCTGAGGGGGGACCTGATTGAAGTGTACAAAATTATGAGGGACAGAGATAGAAAGGAACTTTTCCCCTTAGTAGAGGGGTCAATAACCAGGGGGCATAGTTTCAAGGTAAGGGGCAGGAGGTTTAAGAGGGGATTTGAGGAAAAACTTGGTTGGAATCTGGAACTCACTGCCTGAAAGGGTGGTAGAGGCAGGAACCCTCAACATTCAAGAAGCATTTAGATGAGCACTTGAAACACCATAGCATACAAGGCTATGGACCAAGTGCTGGAAAATGGGATAGAATAGACAGGGCTTGATGGCCGGTGTGGACACGATGGGCCTCTTTCATGACTCCATGACTGACATGCAGTACCAGGTTATTTTAGTGAGACCTGGCAAATTACATAGCTGCACATATGATAACTGATAGGTGACAGCGAGAGAGAGACAGTTGTTGAATTCCAGGGTTCTGACAACATTATTAATTGTAAAAATTTTGTAGATTTTTTATATATTTGGAAGACTGATTCTTATATTTAAAGCGGATTACTTAGTGGAATTACAACAATATACAAAATTGCAGCAAGAGTAATTACATATTTAACTTGCCAGAAAGAAAAGCAAAAGAACAATTCCATACTAGTGTATTCTGTTATTAAATAGAAATGTCGCAGTTCATAGTGAATGGCTGCAGCTTTATTTTTAAATGGCCTTAAGAGTGGAAGTGAACAGAAGTACAAAACTCATCTCTTTTGGTAATGATGAATAACTAGGTTGGAAACAAAAGTGTTAAATGGATTTTTTTTTGATGAGATGAAAGATACAGATTTTATATGCGTGGGTGCAAGGTAACAGGTTGCTTCAGCCAGCTTGTGAAGATGGATGACAACTACATTCAGTGTCTACATCCTTTTCAAATATTATATACAGATTTTTTAACCATAGACCCTATTGTAGAAACAATAGCTTCCTTTTATATTTTTGCTCATACAGAGACAGTGCAGAAGAACAGAATAAATGTAATCTTTGTACCAGTGTCAGCATTAAGTACATTCAATCCCTGATAAGGCAAAGACTAAGTCCTCCCCAAAACATTTGTTGCTATCAGAAATGTATCTTTCCATTGTTACTAACTGGCCCCAGATGATAAATTTCTTCAAAATTCCCATGGTTCCAGTAGAGAGGCAATGAAGTACAACATAGTAACTACATAAAATATACAAAAAAAATCTTGGTATTTATTCTCACTCTGATAAGCCTAGCTGCATTATTACAAACCTTATATTATAGCAAAAACAAACAGTTATACTTATTACAAATTTAGGTCTATAGAAATGAAAGAGTGAAAAGCCCGTCACTGGAGGGACTAATTGGATAGCTCCTTCAAAGAGCTAGCACAGGCACAATGGGCCGAATGGCCGCCTTCTGCACTGTATGATTCTATGAAGGGAAAAGCAAGAATATGCTGTATAGTAAAGTATTTCCAAATTAAAGACTTGTCCACATTAATGTGAAAACTGACAAATTTGATTTAAAAACACACACGTTCTCAGACTGTGCCCAGAGTTATGCCCCCATTTTGCTTCAGGCAGAAACCGTGACAATTTCTGCTCAGTGAGCATCAGCAACAAGCTGAGGAGAAGGGCAGTTATTCCAGAGATCAGCATCTTTTTCCAACTGTGTCAATCCAAACCAATGATATATTCCAAGATATTGAGCTTAAGAAATATTTCTCAGAATCATAGAATGATACAGCACAGAAAGAGGCCATTTGGCCCATCGTGCCTATGCCAGCTCTTTGAAAGAGCAATTCAATTAGTATCTTTATATCTTTCCCCATAGCCCAGCAAATGTTTACTTTTCAAGTATTTATCCAATTCCCTTTTGAAAGGGATCAAAACTGCTTCCAACATCCTTTCAGGCAGTGCATTCCAGATCATAACTTGCTATGTAAAAAAAAATTGTTTCTGCATGCTCCCTCTGGTTCTTTTGCCAATCATCTTAAATCTGTGTCCTCTGGTTACCGACCCATCTGCCACTGAAAACAGTTTCTCCTTATTTACTCTATCAAAACCCTTCAAGATTCTGAACGGCTCTATCAAGTCTCCCCTTAACCCTCTCTGCTCCAAGCAACCCGTTTCTCTAGTCTCACCAACCCACATAACTGAAGTCTTTCATCCTTGGTACCATTCTAGCAAACCTCCTCTGCAACCTCTCTGAGCCCTTGATATCCTTCCTAACATGGTGCCCAGAACTGGCCACAATACTCCAGCTGGGGCCTAACCAGTGTTTTATAAAGGTTTAGCATAACTTCCTTGCTTTTGTACTATGCCTCTATTTATAAAGCCAAGAATCCCGTATGCCTTTTTAACATCCTTCTCAACTTGTCCTGCCACCTTCAAAGACTTGTGTACATACACTCCCGGGTCTCTCTGTTCCTGCACCCCTTTTAATATCGTACCATTTAGTTTATATTGCCTCTCTTCATTCTTCCTACCAAAATGAATCACTTCACACTTCCTTACAGCTTTTTAAAATCTGCACATATTGAAGTCAAGTGGCAGGGGAAATATTTTGTTTCTTTAAGTAATGCTGGCAACAGTACGATCTTTTGAAAAAAAAAACCTTGCTCCTGCATGGACTATGCTATATCAACATAGAACCTATGGATGTGTGTGTTTTCTGAAGCTTTCTTGCTTAACCACCAGTAATGTGCCTGAACACAAAACAGCTCTTCCTCACAATACCTAAAAATCCTAATGGCCTGTCTGAATCGGCTTACCCAAAGTCACATTATAAGCAGACATCACATTCATTGGACGAGTGGAAATCTCCAGATTGCACAACATCACGAAAACAGATTATCTGGTCATTATCACATTGCTGTTTGCGGGAGCTTGCTGTGCACAAATTGACTGCTGCGTTTCCTACATTACAACAGTGACTGCACTTCAAAAAGTACTTCATTGGCTGTAAAGCGCTTTGGGATGTCTGGTGGTCATGAAAGGCGCTATATAAATGCAAGTATTTCTTTCATTCGTTCTTTCTATCCAACTACCCAGTTAAAATTCTTATTTTTATTCCCCTCTCAGATCCAGGTTGAATCAGAGATGAGTCATTGGCTCTTTGCAGCCGCAGTGCTGCTAGAGAGACGTTTACTGTGGGATGAGACAAGTAAAATCATTTTACCTGAATCCATTCCATTTCCTTTCCCACCGCCCCCCCCCCCCCAACAAAACATTCCCCCAGTCCCGCTCAGGATTAAAAGAGTGATGAAACTGTCAGTTAGAATAACAACGCAAAATTGAAACCGTGACTACATGAAGCAAGTCATTTATGCTGTTCTACCAATCAAAATATAATCCCACCAAAAAGGTAGCAAATACTGAGCATCTCACTCAAAAGAAAAAAAAGACTTGCATTTATATAGCACCTTTCACAACCACTGGACATCTCAAAGTGGTTTAAAGCCAATGAAGTACTTTTTTTTTGAAGTGTTGTAATGTAGGAAATGCAGCAGCCAATTTGCATACAGCAACCTCCCACAAACAGCAATGCGATAATGACCAGATAATCTGTTTTGGTTATTTTGATTGAGGAATAAATATGGTTTAACATCTCATCCGAAAGACAGCACCTCCAACAGTGCAGCACTCCCTCAGCACTGCAGTGGAGTGTCAGCCTAGATTTTTGTGCTCAAGTCCCTGGAGTGGGACTTGAACCCACAACCTTCTTACTCAGAAGCGAGAGTACTACCCACTGAGCCACAGCTGACACTAGGAAAAAAAGGAAAAATGTGCAATAACCAGAAGCATGATTAATTTAGGGAATCCTTCCAAACATAATACTAACATTACCTTACTGATACCATTCTAGTGTGCCAACTCGGAACACCATTAGGTTTTGTTTCACAAATACAAACTCATTTTCACATCATCACCAGATTTTATATAAAAGAGCCATCCTGAGTTATTGTCCTTTATCCAAGATTTTTTTCCTACCACTCAGCATGCTCCTATGCATGCTTTGTAGGTACAACCAACAATTAACTGAAACAACTATACACATTCAAGCAGCAATTAAAAACAACTGCAAATGCTAGAATTTTGAAATAAAAACAACATTCTGAATATACACTGTACGTGAAGAGAGGAGGTAGTTTCATGTTTCGGATTGAGACTCATCTAAACTAAGAATCACCGCCCAAAAATATGAATTTAGCAGCATTCTTTTCAAAGGCCTATTTCTAACAAACAAACAAAGGTAACACTAGATTGCCCCAGTGTCACCAACCGAATGACAGCTCCACAAGTACCCTCTTTTAAGGAGGCATCACTAATAGAATTGAGACATAGAATCTAATCAACTAAAAAAAATTATAATTCTAAATCATAATACTGTTGTTTCTGTCAATTAGACTCTCTATACCTTGCGGTGTCCATCAGTCATGGAAGGTCAAAGGACCTGCTGTGTTTTTTTTTGTTCCTGGGATGTGGACGTCGCTGGCAAGGCCAGCATTTATTGCCCATCCCTAATTGCCCTCGAGAAGGTGGTGGTGGTGAGCCACCTTCTTGAACCGCTGCAGTCCTTATGGTGAAAGTACTCCCACAGTGCTGTTAGGGAGGGTGTTCCAGGATTTGACCCAGCGACGATGAAGGAGGGCGATATACTTCTAAGTCAGGATGGTGTGTGACTTGGAGGGGAACTTGCAGTTGATGGCGTTCCCATGCGCCTGCTGCCCTTGTCCTTCTAGGTGGTAGAGGTCGTGTGTTTGGTGTATTCCTTGCTCTCTCTAGATCAAGGCTGCAGGAGCAACAGCACCGCTTTCCAATCCTTTTATAAGCCTGCATTAGGGATTTTGTTTGTAGAAGGCAACAGTAGCACTGCAATGCTTCTAACTAGTAAGCCACAAATTTCCAGATTCCCCATGTGTCAAGCTCCCAATCTCAGCTATGCCATCAAGACTATGTGCCACTAACAAATTGGACACTTTGCTGCAGGTACAGCAAATTGGAGGAAATTAGCCCAGGATGTTCACATACATCTTAAAAGGGCAACAATATCAGAAACTAGAAGATGATCTGACTGTCCACCTCAACTCAAGGTGATACCTAGCCCAATACAACATGGGCAGGGGTAAAGGGTAGAATACAAAAGGTTATTCCTTCCTTCAGTATGTGTGGAGAGATTTGCATAAAAAAGTCTTGTCTGAATTATAAATTATTTTATACTCCCAGCAATCTCTTAACCAGCAGCAATAAAATCGCTGGCAAGGAAGACACAGGCTGCATGTTCAAAAGGAAAAAAAAATTGTTAATGCAACTGATAACATTATCTTACTTCTGGGAGGGCAGAAGGAGTCTAAACATCTTAAATCACTATAAAACAGAAGTCTCATGAAATACTAGAAGGCAACTTCAATGTTGTTATTCACAATAGAACAGTTACCAGAAAAAAATGACCAGTAATCAGGATATTGTTGAACCCTATTCCCTGGGTGGCAAAAATTCCACTGAAACGTGAAATCACCTAAAATCGAAGTAAACTGCATCTATTACTTACAGAGAACAGCCACAGCTCCAGATTCAAACATCAGACAGTCCTCTCGGTTTCGGGTTTCTACTATCACACTGTAAGTACTGGGCGGTGGATCCAGTTTGTGGTAGATACGATATCCTTTACTGAATGCCATCTTCTCCAATACCCTGTCGACAGAGATAAGAGGTAGCACATTTAGCAGATCTGACTGTGAGCAGTAGGTCATCAGAAACAATGATATGCCATCATTGCCACACCATTTTTAAGGTCAAGTCTTCATTCACTTAAGCAGCCAAATATAAGTCATTTCCGCTTATGTTTTGTCTTGTAGCAAAACGATTCTTAAACAAGTCACGTTCTCTCCCCTCCCTTAATTAAAACGTCGTACACATTAATTATTAAGTTCTTTTTTCGACATAATCAATAATCGCGGAATCCCTTTCAACACAAGGGCAAATCACAGTTGCCAATATGCAGTTAATAAAAAATGCATTTCAAAGGGTAATTATCAGCAGGTAATCACCTTATAATCCAACAAAATAAATGCCTTTAGGAGAGCAGGAGGGGGGCGGGGGAGAACGGATGACTGAAAGAGGCCCCCTTTGATTTCGTTTGCTGTCACAGGCCTGTCAGGTCGAAAGAAGATGAAAAAAACCCCACCGGCCAGCAACAGAACAAACAATGATAAGGAGAACAAATAATTTCCGGCCGCTGCAACCCGTCACAAAGCGGGAGGAGGTCTATTCCCAGCAAGGGGGGGAGGCTCCCTCGGTTTGCTGAGACTGCAGGATTTAAATGCCTGAATCACAAACCTGAGGCTAATGCGGTAAAGGCGTCTACCCAAGCCCTTTGCCCACTAAGGCGGCGGCACCTCCTCCTCTTGCTGCTGCTGCTGCTGCTGCTGCTGTCTCTCTCTGCTCGCTCCTCCGCTCAAAACACCGCAGCGACCTCCGCTTCTTCCCCGTCACCCGCCGGCCGTCGCGTCACTTCCTGGAAACCCATCCGGGCGCTTGTCAATCAGGCCCGCCTTTCTCCCATCCCGCCCCCTCTGTGGCGTCACTTCCTGGAAACCCATCCGGGCGGTTGTCAATCAGGCCTGTCTTTTCCCCTCTGTGGCGTCACTCCCGGCCGCAACAAGCTGGTGGTTCTCCCTTATTCAGCTGCCTGTTCCCCCCCAGGCGGTGCTTCAGGATTGTTTTCTCCACTTTGGGTATTACTAGTGAGAAGTTGAAAGAAAGACTTGCATTGATACAGCGCCTTTCACGACCTCAGGACGTCCCAAAGCGCTTTACAGCCAATTAAGTACTTTTTTTTTTAAGTGTAGTCACTGTTGTAATGTAGCAAACGCAGCAGCCAATTTGTGCACAGCAAGCTCCCACAAACAGCAACAATGACCAGATAATCTGTTTCGGTGAGGTTGGTTGAGGGATAAGTATCAGCCAGGGCACTGGGGATAACTCCCCCGCTCTTCTTCAAAATAGTGCCATGGGATCTTTTACATCCACCTGAGAGAGCGGACGGGGCCTTGGTTTAACATCTCATCTGAAGGACGGCACTCTCCGACAGTGCAGCACTCCCTCGGCACTGCAGCACTCCCTCGGCACTGCAAGCTTAGATTTTTGTGCTCAAGTGGGACTCGAACCCCCCAACCTTCTGACTCGGAGGCAAGAGTGCTACCAACTGAGCCATAGCTGACACACTGACAGGAGTATGTTTTCATGCCAAGAGTTTGAAGGGCGTCCTTTTAACCTTGCTCACTATCAAACATGTTTTTTTAAATAAGCCATTTATAACAGCACATCCGACACTTGTGGCACTGTTGCTCCTTGAAAAAAGGTGGGAGATTAATATGGAACACTGACACTTAATGGGTGGGGTGGGGGAAGTGTTGTGTGGCTATAATATATAAATCACTAAAATTGCTTTGTCACGCTTTTGTATTTTTATGCCACATATGATCTCAGTTTCAGCATCACCTTAAATGGACCTCTTGATCTCCTGTCCAGTATCTAGGTCAACAATAGCAAGACCTAGGGATTGTAACTGAGAAGCCTTGCTCTGTACACTGGCTTTTGGGATATACCATATGCCTCCACATGATTCTTCTCTGTCTCCACAAGCATGTAAACTCTTCCCAAATCAAGATGGAAACTTTGGACTGTGATTTTATTTACATAAGGCAGATGAATGAACTACCAGCATAATACAATGAAATATGCATTTATCTACGCTCCTCAAATACATGAACATAATAAAGATATCACACACTTTCTCTCCTGGACCTTCACCAATTTAGTTGACATCATGTATAGAACTTATAGGTTGCGACATTGGGAGTACCTTCACCACAGAGACTGCAGCGGTTCAAGAAGGCGGCTCACCACCACCTTCTCAAGGGCAATTAGGGATGGGCAATAAATGCTGGCCTTGCCAGCGACGCCCAAATCCCATAAACAAATAAAAAAACATAATCCACATCATTGGTCATGTATCTCTGCTCTTTGTGGGAACTTGCTGTGTGCATATTTGATTGCCACGTTTCCCTATATTACAACAATGACAACACTTGAAAAGTACTTCATTGGTTGTAAAGCGCTTTGGGACATTCTGAGGACTTGAAGGCTCTGAGATACACAGCAAATCCTTTCATTTTCCTTTGTTCAGAATTTGATCCAACAGTCTAGCTGTGTGTGAAATTGATGATATAGGCTTATGTTTCCATGGCTCTATGCATTTGTGTGCATTCCTGGGTCTGCAGCAAATATTTTAGTTTTGTATTACTATAATATTTTGTTGGTTTTAATTGGAAAATGCAAAACGAATGTCACAACCTATAAGTTCTATATATGATGTCAACTAAATTGCAACTGTGTCAAACTGCATCTTGTTCTCGACTAAAGTGTGTATCGAGGTAATTATGATATGCTAAAAATGTATTATTTGAATAATTTAGGATGCCACCTAGTGGACTGTTCCTGATGCTCTATTAAGCAGGAATCCCCTGTTTTCAATGATTAAGGGTATATATTTTGTTTGTTTTTAGTAAAACGTTATAAAGTGCATATATGGAAAACTGCTGCAGGTTTAGATCCCCAGGCAGATTTGATGTGTTTATTTGCAATGTATATTTTATAAACCTAACCTTTGGTACGGAATTGACACATTAACATTATTAGTTTTGAAGCCAAAGGCACCCAAGTTGAAAAAGGTAATTCAGTGTTCAATTGTCAGTCTTATTCAGAAAGGCTGCAAGGATTGCTGGTATTCAAATTTTCTTATTAGCACAGTAGATGCTAATATTCTGAGGTTGGGCGCAAGGTATGTTGTTGGTATCAGGCAAACCAGGGGGAATTAATTATACAGGCTGTGGCTATCACGAGCCTCTGTTGCAGTTCTCGGCAAGATTAAAGCTAGTCCAAAGTTTCTCACTATCCTTCTGCTCTTGCACAAAACTCGCTATTTCTACTTGAATGCAAAACCAGCCAGACAACTGAAACCACTGACGAGTGTCTGCTCACATGCGGTTGGTTTGACTGCTGTGAAAGCCAGTTCATCCTGTTGCATTTTTTGTATCCTTTTATGCTTCTTTACCCAAAGAGTGGTAAGAATGTGGAACTCGCTATCACAAGGAGTAGTTCAGGTGAATAGCATAGATGCATTTAAGGGGAAACTAGATAAGCAGACGAGGGAAAATTGAATAGAAGGTTAGGTGAAGAGGGGTTTGTGGAGGCTCGTGAGGAACATAAACGCCAGCATAGACCAGTTGGGCTGAATGGCCTGTTTCCGTGCTGTAGACTCTATGTAATTCTATGTAATATCGGTGATCCTGTGGTAAATTTCCATGCGTCACTATGCTCCGGAAGCTGCTTTTATATTGACAAGGCAGCAATCCTAATGTAAACTTGCCAAATTCATTATAACCAGCTACTAGGAAGATGCAGTAAAAATACAGCTGCTCTTCCTGGCAGCTGATTTCAGCAAATCTGGCAAATTTGCATTGAGGTTGCCACCGGATGCACAAGACCCACATATCGGAAAAGCATTAGCAAGAGCATCCCTCTAAAGGCAATGTAAAGCAGCTGCAGTTAGGTGAAGGATGTAATGTCTAACCTGCTTACCTGAACTACTGTGTTGAATGGTCAGGTAAAGTTAAGATGAGAATGATAACAAATAATAGAGATCAAGAGGATTATTGACGGTCAACTGTACTTAAAAAGCAAGTCTTGCCAGCCACCAGCCTTAGCAATCCTGGGAGATTTACCTTCAGTTTGCAGTTGGCTATGCGAGACATGGGTCAGGAACTGAGAGTGCTCGCGTGGGTCTCACATTGTATAAAAGCAGTTTTCGTTTCATGATTCACCAGAATTCACCAGCAGGCTGAATGCCCCATGTGACGTGAGCGACAGATTTCATGAGTGCTTAAAGCCAACTCTGTTCTCAATCAATCAATGCCACTGGCACTAAGCCAAAGCTTGTTCACCCAAAAAACTATCCCCCTCACCCCAGCGCCCATTTCCAGAGGTCCATGCACCAAAAATAAATTAATAAAGTAGGGCTGTGTAAAATCAATCAACAATTAAGTAACTATATTTGTTTTTTCAAATGAAACAGCTTTATAATTTTGCTATTAAAATCATAAAGCGCGTGGCTGCATTTGGAGAAGAAGGGAAGTGTGTGGTCATGTTTGGCTATGGAAATGAGTGGAGTATGTAGCCTTTTTTGTGAAAGGAAATGGAAGGGGAAGTGTGTGGTCATATTTGTGGAAAGAAGGAGGGGGGTATTGTGTCACCGCTTTTAGAAAAAGGAAAGAGTAAGTAGATGACCCTGTTTGGGGAAGGAAGGAGAGACAAGAACTGTATGGATATATTTGCGTAAAGGAGATACAGGAACTGCATGAGCATGTTTTGGGAAGTTGGAAGGGAACAAGTATGTGGCCATGTATGGGGAAGTCAGAAAAAATGGTAAGTGCTGGCCATCTAAAGGCAGAATCCTATGGTTTTAGAACACCAGATAATCATACTCATAACAATAATTTAGTTTAATATCTTTATTGAACAATATTGCAAAATACAGAAAGTTATAGTTACCTGAATTTCCAGGAACAGAAATATAGTGGTTTCAGCATGCTATCTTCTCGTGTCTGACAGTCAGCAAGGCAGTTCTGTTCTAACAGTCAGCAGCTCCGCTACCCGCATTTATACCAAACCTTCTTTGCTCTAACCATACAAACTGTGAACAGGTAGGGTTAGAGTTTCCGCTTTGGGTGCAATTGTCAATTTTGGCGCAAATTGCACTTAAAATTGCGCCCGTTTTGAAAAGTGTTTTTTTTCCCCCAAAATTTCCGCTCAAATGCATTTGCATATCGCTGAACACAAACTCTGCCATGAACCAGTGAAATCGGGCAAGGTCTTAAAACGTTATTTCTTTTTTTTTTAATTTGCTTTAAAAAATATTCCTTGATATATTTAAGAGTGGTAACGTGGTAAAGTTTGAATAGTACAGCTGAAAAGGGGTATATCACAATAGGTATATCACAAAAAATAAGCATTTTAATCAGAGTGTCAATTCACCGCCTGTGAGTAACCCAATTTTAAATGACTGAAAATTACTTTTAAACATTCTAAAACTATTTTCTAGTTAGATTGGGGTACATTAGTCAGTTCCTTAATAAATTTAAAAAAAAAAAATTTAAAACCTTTGACAACATACCTATTAGTGTCCTTGGGCCCAAAAGTACCAGCTTAATTTTTGGAGCCTCCTCGAATGCCTACAAACGAGTGCGATTAGCAGAAACTCCCAATGGTGATTAATTCAACCTGGGGGGCGTGGCCAGTTTTGTGGGCGGGACCGGCTTCCAGCACGATGTTTTTTAAACTAGCGCAAAAGATTGGGGAGACTCGAGTGGCACTGAACGCAATTTGCGCTTAAAATGCCGCAATCCTTTGCAGCGGTTAGGCTGATATCAGGGGAATTACGTCGAAAAAAACCAGCGCAATCAAGCGGAAACTCTAGGCAATAAATTTTATTTTTAGTTTGATGTCTTAAGTTTTTATGGGTCGCAGAATTTGTAGATTTTTTTTAAATTGCGAATTTTTTTCTACAGGCGCAGTATTTTTTTTTAATTTGTATATGGGATGTGGGCGTCGCTGGCAAGGCCAGCATTTATTGCCCATCCCTAATTGCCCTTGAGAAGGTGGCGGTGAGCCGCCTTCTTGAACCGCTGCAGTCCGTGTGGTAAAGATACTCCCACAGTGCTGTTAGGTAGGGAGTTCCAGGATTTTGACCCAGCGACGATGAAGGATCGGCGATATACTTCTAAGTCAGGATGGTGTGTGACTTGGAGGGGAACTTGCAGTTGATGGCGTTCCCATGCGCCTGCTGCCCTTGTCCTTCTAGGTGGTAGAGGTCGTGTGTTTGGGAGGTGTTGCTGAAGAAGCCTTGGCGAGTTGCTGCAGTGCATCTTGTAGATGCTACACACTGCAGCCACGGTACGCCGGTGGTGGAGGGAGTGAATGTTTAAGGTCGTAGATGGGGTGCCAATCAAGCAGGCTGCTTTGTCCTGGATGGTGTCAAGCTTCTTGAGTGTTGTTGGAGCTGCTCTCATCCAGGCAAGTGGAGAGTATTCCATCACACTCCTTACTTGTGCCTTGTAGATGATGAAAAGGCTTTGGGGAGTCAGGGGGTGAGACACTCGCCGCAGAATACCTAGCGTCCAGTTAAGTTTCTGGTCAACGGTGACCCCCAGGATATTGATGGTGGGGGATTCAGCGATGGTAATGCCATTGAATGTCAAGGGGCGATGGTTAGACTCTCGCTTGTTGGGGATAGTCATTGCCTGGCACTTGTGTGGCGCGAATGTTACCTGCCACTTATCAGCCCAAGCCTGAACGTCGTCCAGGTCTTGTTGCATGCGGGCATGGACTGCTTCATTATCTGAGGAGTTGCGAATGGCACTGAACACTGTGCAGTCATCAGCGAACATCCCTATTTCTGACCTTATGTTGGAGGGAAGGTCATTGATGAAGCAGCTGAAGATGGTTGGGCCTAGGACACTTCCCAGAGGAACTCCTGCAGTGATGTCCTGGGACTGTGATGATTGACTTTCAACCACCGCAACCATCTTCCTTTGTGCTAGATATGACTCCAGCCAGTGGAGAGTTTTCCCCCGATTCCCATTGAGTTCGGTTTTACTAGGGCTCCTTGATGCCACACTCGATCAAATACTGCCTTGATGTCAAGGGCAGTCACTCTCACCTCACCTCTGGAATTCAGTTCCTTTGTCCATGTTTGGACCAAGGCTGTAATGAGGTCGGGAGCCGAGTGGTCTTGGCGGAACCCAAACTGGGCATCAGTGAGCAGGTTATTGGTGAGTAAGTGCCGCTTGATAGCACTGTTGATGACATCTTCCATCACTTTGCTGATGATTGAGAGTAGACTGATGGGGTGGTAATTGGCCGGATTGGATTTGTCCTGCTGTGTGGATGAGGGCAAAGTCTGCAGGGTGGATGAGCTAACTGACCATTGCACCGTGGTACAGGAGGCCATTCAAGTGGGGAGAGTGAAAAGGAATGTTGTAGTGGTAGGGGACAGTATAGTCAGAGGGATAGATACTGTTCTCTGCAGCCGCGACTGGGAGTTCCGAAGGCTGAGTTGCCTGCCCAGTGCCAGAGTTTAGGGTAACTCCTCGCGGCTGGAGAGGGATGTGGAGTGGGAGAAGGGAGGATCCAGTTGTCATGGTCCACGTAGGAACCAACGACATAGGTAGAACTAGGAATGAGGTTAGCTCAGAGAGTTTGAGGAGCTAGAGTCCAAATTAAAACGCAGAACCTCAAAGGTAATAATCTTTGGATTGTTACCTGAGCCACACGGAAATTGGCACAGGGACTAGCAGATCAGAGAGTTAAATGCATGGCTCAAAGTGTGGTGTAGGAGGAAGGGGTTTCGATTCATGGGGCACTGGCACCAGTACTGGGGAAAGAGGGAGCTGTTCTGTTGGGATGGGCTTCACTTAAACCGAGCTGGGACCAGTGTCCTGGCGAATCGAATAACTGGGGCTGTAGATAGGGCTTTAAACTAAAAAGGGTGAGGGGGGAGGGTCAAGTGAGGGGAAATTTAGAAATCTAAAAAGAAAAGTCAAAGCAATGGAGCCGTGTAGCAATTTGGGTAAAAATAAGAGAGTGTGGCAGGAAGGGACAGAGAGTTTAACGATTATAGTGCATCAGCGAATAAGGTGAAAGCAGGGAATAGTGGTAAAAAATTTAAATTAAAAGCTCTTTATTTGAATGCACAAAGCATTCATAACAAGATAGACAAATTAATGGCACAAATAGAGATAAATGGGTTTGATCTAATAGCCATTACAGAGATGTGGTTGCAAGGTGACCAAGGTTGGGAACTAAATATTCCAGGGTACTTGACATTTCAAAAAGACAGACAGAATAGAAAAGGAGGGGGCATAGCCCTGATAATAAAGGATGACATAAGGACAGTAGTGAGAAAAGATCTTGGCTCGGAAGATCAGGAAGTAGAATCAGTATGGGTGGAGATAAGAAATAACAAGGGGCAGAAATCACCGGTGGGAGTAGTTTGTAGGCCCCCAACCAGTAGCTATACCATTGGACAATCAACAAATAAGAGGAGCTTGTAACAAAGGTAATACAATAATCATGGGGGACTTTAATCTTCATGTAGACTGGGCAAATCAAATTTGCAAAGGTGGTCTGGAGGATGAGTTCGTGGAATGCATTCAAGACAATTTCTGAGAACAATACGTCATGGAACCAAACAGAGAACAGGCTATTTTAGATCTTGTATTGTGTAATGGGACAGGGTTAATTAGTAATCTCATAGTAAAGAATCCTCTGGGGAAGAGTGTTCATAATATGATAGAATTTCATACTGAGTTTGAGAATGAATTACCTAAATTTGAAAAAAATCTTAAACTTAAATAAATTCAATTCACTCCCTCTATAAATAAACCCTAGTGCCTGGTTTGCTTTTTTATGGCCTTGTTAACCTGTGTCGCTACTTCTAGTGATTTGTGTATTGGTACTCCGAGATTCCTTTGTTCCTCTACTCTACCTAGATTCGTATTTGTGATCTCCCTATTTTTCCTACCAAAATGTAATACCTCACATTTATCTGTGTTGAATTTAATTTTCCAATTATATGCCCATTCTGAAAGTTTATTAATGTCTTCTTGTAATGTTTTGCAGTCCTCCTCAGTATTGACTATCTCCCCAATTTGGTGTCATCTGCAAATTTAGAAATTGTGTTTTTGATTCCAAAGTCTAAATCATTAATATAAATTGTGAACAACAGTGGTCCCAGCACTGAACCTTGTGGAACACCACTTCCCACCTTCTGCCACTGTGAATAGCTACCCTTTACTCCCACTCTTTGCTTTCTGTCTTGAAGCCAGCTAGCAATCCATTCTGCTACTTGTCCCCTGACTCCGCATGCTCTGACCTTATTCATTAGTCTATTATGTGGTACCTTATCGAAGGCCTTTTGAAAATCTAGATAAATTACATCTACTGCATTACCCTTGTCTACTCTCTCTGTTACCTCTTCAAAAAAAATCAATTAGGTTGGTCAAGCAAGACTTTCCCTTTTAAAATCCATGCTGGCTATTCATTATTATAATTTTGGTTTCTAGATGTTCTTCTATTTTCTCCTTTAGTAAGGATTCCATTATTTTTCTTACCACCGATATTAAGCTGACTGGTCTATAGTTCCCTGGACATGTTCTATCCACCTTCTTAAATATAGGTATTACGTTAGCTATCCGCCAGTCCTCTGGCACTACACCTTTTGCTAACGAATTATTAAATATGCGTAGTAAGGCCTCTGCTATCTCTTCCCTAGATTTTAAAATCTGCAGATGTAATCCGTCCAGACCAGGGGTTTTATCCTCTTTGAGTTTGATTAGTTTATTTAATATTTCTCCTCTTTCTATTTTAAATGCAATTATCTCATTTCTAATCTCATCATCCGATGTCATGTCCACCTGTTCTGTCTCCCTAGGGTTCTAAAAGAGGTGGCTGCAGGGATGTGGATATATTGGTTGTGATCTTCCAAAATTCCCTAGATTCTAGAACAGTCCCATTGGATTGGAAAGTAGCAAATGTAACACCGCTATTCAAGAAAGGAGGGAGAGAGAAAACGGGGAACTACAGGCCAGTTATCCTGACATCAGTCATCGGGAAAATGTTGGAATCCATTATCAAGGAAGTGGTAACGGGCCGCTTAGAAAATCATAATATGATTAGGCGGAGTCAACATGGTTTTATGAAAGGGAAATAGTGTTTAACAAATTTATTAGAGTTTTTTGACGATGTAACTAGCAGGGTAGATAATAGGGAACCAGTGGATGTAGTATATTTTTTTTATGCAGAATTGTTATGATCTGGAATGCACTGCCTGAAAGGGCGGTGGAAGCAGTTTCAATAATAACTTTCAAAAGGGAATTGGATAAATACTTGAAGGGGAAAAATTTGCAAGGGAATGGGACTAATTCTCAAAGAGCTGGCACAGTCACGCTGGGCCAAATGGCCTCCTACTGTGCTGTATCATTCTCTGATTCTATCTATCTGGTTTGTTATACATAATCTGAGAGTGCTTGATGCTGACATGAACTACAAAAAGTGGGGAAAATTAATTCTTTAGCACCGATATTCCTCACCTTGATGAGCAAAGAAAAATTATTTTTTTAGAAAAGACCGTAAACTATTTAATATTCAAAGCTTTCTGTTGTTGGCAGCAAAGGGAATATAACTGGTCATGTAATTTTTAAAATGATATTCTAGTGCTATTCACTTCGTGGCAGACTGTTATTTTCAGTCTATGTGATTATTTTGTGGCAGTTCATAATGTCTATTTCTGTGGTAGTGTAATAGGATTTTGTGGCAAGGGCATCCATTTCCCTGGGAGAGGAACATCTGTTTCCCTGCAGAATAGGCAGGATTTCTCAGTCCGAGATTATCTATTGAGGAAGATTTCTTTTGTGGAGGGCGGTTTGGGGGCGGGATGGAAAGAATGGCATTTCATCCAATTCGATCCAGTTCAATTGCTCATCCATCAGAACATGGGAACATAAGAAATGGCCATAAAGCCTCTTTAATCATCCAGGTCCTGTTCTACTCACTTTTCATTGTTTCTATTCCAAAACTATGCTGATTAATTCCCTCTGAATAAAGAATCAATCTGACTTGGATACTAAATGTGATGGCTGCAAAATTCATGGGCTAGAGAGGATGAAAACACCATTTAAGCTTGGTGGGGGGCCCCAGAATATCGGCTGTATCTCAGCTCCACTGAGATTCTGCCCCATTTGGACCAGACCTTTAAATTACAGCGGAGGGGCCATGGCCAGATCTGCCACCCATGACAAGGGGACGTGTTGGGGGAAGTTCCCAGGCTTCCCTTGGAAACTCCTTAAAAGGCCTCAGTGAAACACATAAGACCTGGCATGGGTTTTTTTGAGGCCTTCTGAAGGTTTTTTTTTATTCATTCACAGGATGTGGACATCAACCGGCAAGGCCAGCATTTATTGCCGATCCCTAATTGCGCTCAAGAAGGTGGTGGTGTTCTGAATACAACTGAGTGGCTTGCTAGGCCATTTCAGAGGGTAATTAAGAGTCAACTATTGCTATGGGTCTGGAGTCACATATAGGCCAGACCAGGTAAAGACAGCAGATTTCCTTCCCTAAAGGGCATTAGTGAACCAGATGGGTTTTACAACAATCCAGTAGTTTCATGATTGACCATCACTAATACTAGCATTTTGTTCCAAATTTATTTAATTGAATTTAAATTCCACAGCTGCTGGGATTTGAACTACATGGATTACTTAGTCCAGGACCTACTAGGATTACTAGTCCAGTAACATAACCACTATGCTATCATACCACTAGGTAATCAAACCCAGAGAAGGTCAATTACCTTCTATTGTCAAAGTGGCTCCAGTGGGGGCCAAAGAGTTTTAAAATTCTTCGGCCCATTTCAGCTTCCGGCGTACTCCACTCCGTCTTAGAAGGACGGATTGACTCGGGCCAGTGAAGCGGAGCACCAGGAATATCCAGGCTGATACTTCTATTCTTAAATTAAATTGAGCTTATGACATCTTTAGCTTATAGTTGAGTCTGATCCTGATCTTGCACAATATATATCCTCTTTATTGATTCACCCTGATCGTTTCTCCTCAGTAGAATATACTTCGCTTCCTCAGACGGGCTGAATAGTTTTCTGATGGAAAGCATCGTGTCACTGTCGGCCACTTGCATTTCGCTAAATCCTTTTCACTCCCTCTTTATCATTTTTGTGATCAAAACTAACAAGATAGTGCAAATGTGGTCTCGCTGATGCTTGAGAGTGTCAGTTTTGTTTCCTTGAGGTTGCATTAGGCTATTCGGAACAGACTCGAGGGGCTAAATAGCCTAATCCTGGGCATCCATGAGGCACTGTGGGCCATCAGCAGCAGCAGAATTGTATTCCACCACAATCTGTAACCTCATGGCCCAGCATATCCCTCACTCTGCCATTACCATCAAGCCAGGGGACCAACCCTGGTTCAATAAGTAGAAGAGCATGCCAGGAGCATCACCAGGCATACCTAAAAATGAGGTGCCAACCTGGGGATGCTGCAACACAGGACTACATGCATGCTAAAAAGTGGAAGCAGCATGCTAGAGACAGGACTAAGCGATCCCACAATCAACGGACCAGATCAAAGCTCTGCAGTCCTGCCACATCCAGTCGTGAATGGTGGTGGACCATTAAACAACTAACGGGAGGAGGATGCTCCATGAATATCCCCATCCTCAATGATGGCGGAGCCCAGCACGTGAGTGCAAAAGACAAGGCTGAAATGTTTGCAACCATCTTCAGCCAGAAGTGCCGAGTGGATGATCCATATTGGCCTCCTCCTGAGGTCCCCACCATCACATAAGCCAGTCTTCAGCCAATTCGATTCACTGCACGTGATATCAAGAAACAGCTGAGCGCACTGGATACAGCAAAGGCTGTGGGCCCCGACAACATCCGGCTATCGTGCTGAAGACTTGTGTTCCAGAACTAGCCGCGCCTCTAGCCAAGTTGTTCCAGTACAGCTACAACACTGGCATCTATCCGACAATGTGGAAAACTGCCCAGGTATGTCCTGTCCACAAAAAGCAGGACAAATCCAATCCGGACAATTACCGCCCCATCAGTCTACTCTCAATCATCAGCAAAGTGATGGAAGGTGTCATCAACAGTGCTATCAAGCAGCACTTACTCACCAATAACCTGCTCACTGATGCCCAGTTTGGGTTCCGCCAAGACCTTTGGCTCCCGACCTCATTACAGCCTTGGTCCAAACATGGACAAAGGAGCTGAATTCCAGAGGTGAGGTGAGAGTGACTGCCCTTGACATCAAGGCAGCATTTGACCGAGTGTGGCATCAAGGAGCCCTGGTAAAATTGAAGTCAATGGGAATCGGGGGGAAAACACTCCACTGGCTGGAGTCATACCTAGCACAAAGGAAGATGGTTGTGGTGGTTGAAGGTAAATCATCACAGCCCTAGGGCATCACTGCAGGAGTTCCTTAGGGCAGTGTCCTAGGCCCAACCATCTTCAGCTGCTTCATCAATGACCTTCCCTCCAACATAAGATCAGAAATGGGGATGTTTGCTGATGACTGCACAGTGTTCAGCGTCATTCACAACTCCTCAGATAATGAAGCAGTCCATGCCCACATGCAACAAGATCTGGACGACGTTCAGGTTTGGGCTGATAAGTGGCAAGTAACATTCGCGCCACACAAGTGCTAGGCAATGACTATCTCCAACAAGCGAGAGTTTAACCACCGTCCCTTGACATTCAACGGCATTACCATCGCCGATTTCCCCACCATCAACATCCTGCGGGTCACCATTGACCAGAAACTTAACTGGACCAGCCACAAAAATACTGTGGCAACAAGAGCAGGTCAGAGGCTAGGTATTCTGCGGTGAGTGTCTCACCTCCTGACTCCCCAAAGCCTTTCCACCATCTACAAGGCATAAGTAAGGAGTGTGTTGGAATACTCTCCACTTGCCTGGATGAGTGCAGCTCCAACAACACTCGAGAAGCTCGACACCATCCAGGACAAAGCAGCCCGCTTGATTGGCACCCCATCTACTACCTTAAACATTCACTCCCTCCACCACTGGCATACCGTGGCTGCAGTGTGTACCATCGACAAGATGCACTGCAGCAACTCGCCAAGGCTTCTTCGGCAGCACCTCCCAAACTCGCGACCTCTTCCACCTAGAAGGACAAGGGCAGCAGGTGCATGGGAACACCACCACTTCCAAGTTCCCCTCCAAGTCACACACCATCCAGACTTGGAAATATATCGCCGATCCTTCATCATCACTGGGTCAAAATCCTGGAACTCCCTACCTAACAGCACTGTGGGAGCACCTTCACCACACGGACTGCAGCAGTTCAAGAAGGCGCTCACCATCACCTTCTCAAGGGTAATTAGGGATGGGCAATAAATGCTGGCCTTGCCAGCGACGCCCACATCCCATAAACAAATAAAAAAAACTCCTGTTCCTATGTTCCTATTCTATAAGTCCATTTATATATCACCTTTTCCTTATCTTTGAAATTTCTGCCTTCCACTGTCAAACAGTTTCAGTGCTTAGCCAACTGTTGCATTACATCAAGATATTTTTCAGAGAATTGACATCAGAATAAAAAAATTACTTTTTAATCTGTGTTTATACTGCCACTTTTTGTTGATATTATAGCTGCTATCTGCAGTAAACCAGCAATGTAACTGAAGCAGCATGCGCCATCGAAAGAGAAGCTTTGGCCAACCGCCTCCAACTGCTGCATGATATTTAGGAAGTGGTGCTGAGCTATTAATATTTTTCATCTGATTTCTGAGCCTCCTTGCTCTGTGAACAGATTCTAAGAGAAAATACTTATGTTGCATTTATGATGTCGAACTGCTGCCTTGTTTGCCTTTTTTGTTTAATTAAAGCACCACACTTGGCTGATAGCTTTCCCATAAATACCCTTTTTCGATTAGTGCACTGCAGAACTTGTTGCATTTAACACATACGCACTACTCTGTTTCCGTCTTACTTATAAGTTACTCCTCAAAATAATAGGGTTCAAAAGCACTTAGTGAAATCATAGAAATTAAGCCTGGTGTAGTGGAGATAACCATATAGGCTAGACTGGTTAGGACAGCATTCTCTTTTTCTGAAGGGCATTGGTGAACCAGTTGAGTTTTTAATGTTTATTTTTTCTGGTGCTACTGCACAATTTACCAGATTTATTGTATTCTTGGTAGAATTTAAACTCACAACCTCTGGGTTGCCAGTCCAATACCGTAACCATTCGGGTACCACACAAGTGTCTTTACTCATGTATTTTTTTTCAAATAAGAATCAAACAAGTTGAATTTTGAAAGCTAGAATTACCACCTCTGTTTTATTGATAATTATTGGCCATTTGTGGGAGGGGCCTGATCCGGGCATACTGAATGTTGAACCAACTTAAAAGATCGCGGAAAACACATATGTAAGTGGATTTGGGCGCAACTCACTTACATTCAAATTCCATGATCGTTTATGCTGGTTCGGCCAATTCCGCCCGGATTGTGTAAACGAGCGGAAACTCTATCCCCTTATATTCATTAATTGATCATGGATAATGCCATGGGTAATTAATTAGTGGCCATATAAGTCTACTTTCAGTTGAAAAATTAGTATTCACAAATAAACTCTCATATATAATAGGGAAGAATTCCTGTGTTGGCTATTTTTAGCTAAATTGTACAGATGTTCTGAGGTTTTGCTACAAATACTAAACAGAGGAAACCTTCCCTCGCATTTTAAACAAGAGGTTTCAAAACTTTTCTCTGTGGGAGAGACAATTGATTACACTGTTGGGGGCTACCTGTCCTAACTTCTGAAAAACCATGTCAGCTATCCAAAGAAAAATAGTACTATTATCACAGCTGTGTTAGTAAGTCATAAAAGGCAGAAATCTGATGAGAGACAGAAAAAAAATTGCTAACCTTGTGGACCCCAAGGAACCAGTTTGAAAATCTATGGATTAAACTTTCTCTCACTGTATTACCTGACCTTGACTGAAGGTGGAGCAAGCAGCCTTGTGTACTGTTGGATGTGAGGGAAAGGACGAGTAAAAGATGCAGGAAGCTAGTTAAGTTCTGAGGATGTAGTTTAATGTTAACATTTTCACGTTTGTTGTTTTACATGAACATATTGAACTCTGTTTTGTGGAAAATTTCCGAATAGACACAGAACAGATTTAAAATTTTGATCTACAGATTTGGATGCATTCGCGCAATGATGAGCCATTTCAGGGGTTCAATTACTCTATCCAGACCTATAGTTCAGAATTATCAACATCCTCTCAATAAAACATTTGATTAATTGGTGTTGGTATAAATGCAAATTTTTTTGTTGCTATATAAAAAAATGGATTTTTTAATAAAAAGGTTTTCATTGGCCCGGATTTTGCGGTCAGCGGCGAAGGGACGACGTTCACCGCTGACCTCGAAGATAGCTGTCCATAAAGATTTAGCGGGCTCTATGGCATCGATTTTCCCTATTCTGACATGACTTTCTATCTGGCGGCATCTATAGGGGATCTGTGGTGTCCAGGAATAGTGAAGTCATCAAGCAGGCTGAGCAGCCAATCAGATTGAAGAATTCTCACAGACAGCAAACCAAGAAGTTAAAAATACTGATTATCATTCATTTTTAATCATTTACAGAAAGCAAAATAAAGATTGGGACATACATATGGGATTAAGGTAAAAGCTGAAGTATCATAAACAAACTTTAAAAAAAATACATTTTTATTATTTTAAACATTTCTGGAATTTTTATCATGGAATGGAGGGAATGACACTCCACACTTATAAAATTCATTTTTTCAGGGCCAGAGAGGTTATTCAGCAGTAATTATGACTTAATATGCTGTTAAAAACTCAGTTACATCTCATTCAACAAGGCTTAACTTTTTCAAGGGTTTTTACAGCATGTGAAAAGTTGAAGTTCACATCAAAGCACTGATTCTGTGTTGATTACATCTGCAAAGACTGCAACAGCGCACCCTGTGGAGGAGCAGGGTATCACTGACACAAACCTCCGGATTTCTGCATTTAACTGCGCATGTGCGGATGCCAGAAGTTGCTGTCAGTTTTACACAGTAATTACAGCGAGCGCTGACAGTTTTCGCCGTCATTACAACCGCAAATTCCCGGCCAATAATTATCCTAAACATCTCCACATCATATCTTAAACATAACAGAGCTGAGCAAAGTGGAGGGGGGAGAATGAAAAATCATCTGGTTGATTCTGCTCTCTCCTGCTAATCCTTTATTGATGTGATCAGTTTCTGTCTTACCTTTTTTAAACCCGATGATATAGGGCCAGGGTGGGAGGGGATGAGAAGGCTGGGAAACGGAAACATTAGGGAAAGAATCCAGGGGCTTGCGTGTATTCAGGAAGGGGGTGAGTTGATGACCGTGAGCAGTTGGGGTGGGTAGGAAGTAGTAGAGGGCTGGTAGGGATTAGTGAAGACTTAATAGATTCATAGAAGTTACTGCACAGAAGCAGACCATTCAGGCCATCAAACCTTGGATGTTGCCAGTTCTTCAGTTGGAGCTAGCTACTCTAAAATTCATTTCCCTGCTCTTTTCTCATACCTTTTTCCATTGCTTATACAATTCCCTTTCAAATGGGAGTATGGCTTGTCAGAACGCTGTGAATGGTAAATCTGTACACAATGTAAGGAGTACTGGTGAAAGAGGGAATGGGACTGACTCGATGTCTCTGCAGAGAGCCGGCATGGGCTCGATGGGCCGAATGGCCTCCTTCTGTGCCGTTATGACCCTATGACTCTACGAAAGGGTATCGGATGAATCTTTAACCCCCTTTCTTTCAATTTTATATTAAAAAATAAGTTTGGAAATTTACTTTCCACAGGTAAAGTTTATTAAATGCCTGAAGTTTAGCTTACTTAAACTGTCTTACATTACCCCATCCAACATATATTTTAAAGAATCCAAAGTATATTTAAAAAATTCAGAGTTACGCAAATTGAACCTACAGTGTATTGCATCACATCACTGAGTAAATTAGCCAACTTCCTCTAGCTGCAGTCATCAGACATAAAGGGCTGGATTTTGTCTTGGGGTCGGGTTGGGGTCATGTCATCCGCATTTCGTGTTCCCCCCCCCGACTCCAGATTAATGTGGATGAATGATGCAATTTTCACTTAATTGGGCAATTGAGTTCCAGCATGTGGGAACCCATGAACTAATTAGTGGTTTCAGACTGAAAGTCGCCTCTGATGATGTCAGTAATGGCAATAAATTGGGAGAGGGGGAAGTACAGAGAGACCTGGGTGTTCTTGTACACCAGTCACTGAAGGCGAGCATGCAGGTGCAGCAGGCGGTCAAGAAGGCAAACGGTATGCTGGCCTTCATAGCAAAAGGGTTGGAATACAGGAACAGGGATACCTTGCTGCAGCTGTACAGGGCACTGGTGAGACCACACCTCGAGTACTGTGTACAGTTTTGGTCGCCTCATCTGAGGAAAGATGTTCTTGCCATGGAGGGGGTGCAGCGGCGATTCACCAGGCTGATACCAGGAATGGCGGGATTGACCTATGAGGAGAGACTATGCAGTTTAGGGATGTACACACTGGAGTTTAGAAGATTGAGAGGGGACCTCATAGAAGTGTATAAAATTCTGACAGGTCTAGACAGACTAGATGCAGAAGGAATGTTTCCCTTGGCGGGTGAGAACAGAACTAGAGGACATAATTTAAGGATAAGGGCTAAACCATTTAGGACAGAAATGAGGGGGAATTTCTTCACTCAGAGGGTGGTGAACCTGTGGAACTCATTGCCACAGAGGGCAGTGTACGCCAGCTCATTAAATATATTTAAGAGGGAATTAGATATATTTCTACAGGCAAAAGGGGTTAAGGGTTACGGAGAGAAGGCGGGGACGGGATACTGAATTGGAGGATCAGCCATGATCTCATTAAATGGCGGAGCAGGCTCGAAGGGCCGGATGGCCTACTCCTGCTCCTATCTTCTATGTATCTATGTATGTATCATTGCTGACTGCCTGGTCTCAGAGACTGTGGGCTGTTGGTGAGAGAGGACCTGCCTGGCAAAATGAGAGAGAGAGAGAGAGAGAGAGAGAATGAGAATTTTTTTGCATCCAAGTCCTCTCACAGCAAAGGCCATGCAGTCTCTGAAGACATTCAATGCAGCAGCATCAGAGGCGACTTTCACACCTAATACTACTACTACCTTCATCACATCTCTGTTGTAATAGTGGACCTGCAGCTGATAGTCAGCTATCCACTTGTGCTCCCGCCAGGTTTCACTGGTGTGTTTCACATCAGGTGTGCTTCACGTCAGAAAAGGGTTAAACTAGCTAAAACGTTTCAAAATGGCATTACAGAGCCAATTTAGGGCTTGTTAAGGGCTTTAATGGCCTCTCCCGCCTCTTGGAGGCGGGACAGAGTCGGAACCCCGCGACTGATTTTGTCAAAATTGCGTGGAGGCGGGATGAAGTCAGGATGGGGTCGGGACCCCGACCCCGCAAATTTAACCCCCCACACGCCTCCAAACCCGACTCCATGGGTCATTCAAAATCCAGCCCAAAGTCTGACATGTACTACCATCACATTTTTAACATACCTATGATAACATGATTAATACCATCATATGATTAAGAATTGGGGAGTATACAATGTACTTTGGCAGATCTTACTAACTGAAAGAGTTTGAATCTTTACAGGCAGAAACAATAATTTAAACATATCACAGTAGCTCAGCATCAGCTAGGTTCTGCTGAATGTGAAAGAGTTACACTCAATATTTAAAACATTTTTTTATTCATTTATGTGATGTGGGTGTTGCTGGCAAGGCTGAAGAAGCCTTCGCGAGTTGCTGCAGTGCATCTTGTAGATGGTACACACTGCAGCCACGGTACGCCGGTGGTGGAGGGAGTGAATGTTTAAGGTGGTGGATGGGGTGCCAATCAAGCGGGCTGCTTTGTCCTTGAGTGTTGTTGGAGCTGCACTCATCCAGGCAAGTGGAGAGTATTCCTGAACGTCCTCCAGGTCTTGTTGCATGCGGGAATGGACTGCTTCATTATCTGAGGAGTTGTGAATGGCGCTGAACACTGTGCAGTCATCAGCGAACATCCCTATTTCTGATCTTATGTTGGAGGGAAGGTCATTGATGAAGCAGCTGAAAATGGTTGGGCCTAGGACACTGCCCTGAGGAATTCCTGCAGCGATGTCCTAGGGCTGTGATGATTGACCTTCAACCACCACAACCATCTTCCTTTGTGCTAGGTATGACTCCAGCCAGTGTATTTAAAATGTATATTTAAAATGAGTGTAAAGTCAGCAAGGCTATTATATGGTTAGATCTCTTGCACAGGTTTAACAGGTTAACAGTTTTGAATAAAAAGTAGTCAGGTACATTTAAAGTCTATTTCAGCATATATCTGATAGGCTAATAACTTTTAACAATATTTTTCCTTGGATCGGCTATAGTAGAGCAGGTAAATCTGTTTTCCTTTGGAACACATGTGAGTTTAATCTGTCTATAACCATGGTATTCCTTCCCTCTTTTGTCATCTACCTTTGTCCTGGTATATCCAACCTTGTCCATACTTATTATATTTTGGACAATGGTTCAATTCTAATTTCTGGCTCACTATTCTGAGAGACTTGAACTGTCACATAACAAAATGATACCTTTTAAGTGTTTGCCTCTGTCGAAGTTTCGACTTCCGAGTAAGACTCTTTAAACATAAAGTATCATCAAAGGAAGTTTATTATTTTACTTGCTGCAAGGAGAATGCAACCATAGTCAAAACTAGGCTGTGATGACACCCTGCAAATACAAAAACTGTTCGACATTTATACACAGAAACAATACAAGCTTCCTATATCACATGACATGGTAATAAATCATTAATTGACAGCATAATGCCTATAAAACAAGTTAAAAGAGTATTTGTGTATACTGTACATGAAAGGACTTTCTAAAAGTCATAAAGATTTAAAACAGCAGAAATCCCTCCAAAGGGGGACGTGTGATTTCTCCCACCACACTATCTAGAATTCAAGGGAGATAGTGATTCACACCATGGCCTTGGAAACTTCTTTGATCTACAATCCTAAATTATTTATTGGGGGCAATTGAAACAGTCTACAAACTGAAATTCCTTCATTAGGTTGAAACTATAAACAATTGGCTAATCTTTCTAACAGACATTGTGTAGGCCATTTTAGATTTTATATTCTGTGTCTTAGGAAGCCATTTTGTATCCAACTAAAAATACACTTCCACATTCCCCCCTTTTTGTCCTTACTAGGACAATGGCCCAAAATTTAGTGTTACCACGCGAGAGTACGCACTGTGTACTCTCGCGTATTCTGTGTCCAATTGCCGGTTTTCTGCATGCACTGCGCATGCGCTGAAAACCGGCACTTCATGTTGGGTCAGCTGCAGGTATCTCCGAGTAATCGCGTGGGCCGGTGATTCTGCGCGTGCGTCTTGAACTTCATGATTTTTGTGAATGAAAGTAGTGTGTGTAAGCTCCTAGCAGTTACACATGTTAAAAGCAGGAGTAACAGCCATTTTTGAAGATCCGGAGAGAGCAGGAGGAATAAATCCTTTTGCAGTGGGGCTACTGAAGTGAGTTTTTTAAATCTGAAAGCCACCAAAGTTTATTTAATTAAGTCTTAGATAAGTTTGCAATTTTAAAAAAAGTTTAAAAACGGGTTTTGACCATTTGGAGTAGTATAGCAACTGTGGGTGTGTACAAGGCATATTTAGGTATCTATCATAAATGTGAAAATGAAAGTTTAAAAATGAACTATTTACGTTTCAAAAAGTTTTAAAGATGAAAATGAGTATGTATGTATGTATGTATGTATGTATGTATGCATGTATGCATGCATGCATGCATTAATTTATGAAAATGTTACAGTTTTGGAAAATCAGCTAGGGCCGTGTGGCGGGTAGATGTGTTCCCAATCCGATAGCGCACGTTTCCCACCATAGCCCGACCTGATTTTATAGCCACTCACTTAACTAAAGTTACTTTAACAACTATTTCCATTTTTTCATTACAACTTTCTGTTTGAAGAGGAAGCCTGTGTGGGAGAAAGATGCCCTTTCACAATCAATTCCTGTTCCTCTGTGGGATTGTGTATCAGAGAATTTTTGAATACAGACAACTAATCAGACGGAGGAACCAAGCCCGTCTCCTCCAGAGAAGGAGAAACTACTACCCACCAAATAGAGTGTACAGGGAGAGGCTGTCATTTGAGATGCTGTCGGAGGAGTTGTGTGTGAGGAGGCTGCGCTTCAGTAAAGAGTCAATTGGCCGAATCTGTGACATGTTAAAGGAGGACCTTCAAACACGCTCGAAGAGCCGCACTGCATTGTCAGTGAGCATGAAGGTAACCACAGCACTGAACTTCTTTGCAAGTGGGTCATTTCAGGCAAGCACCGGTGACATTTCCAACATATCCAAGAATGCTGCGAGGGCCTGCATTCACCAGGTCACAGAAGCCATTTTCCGTAGGGCTTCTGAGTTCATTAACTATGACTTGTCCGCTCGCCATCAAAAGGAGATGGCGCTTGCATTTCATAACATTGCTGGATTCCCCAAAGTGATTGGGGCCGTCGATGGAACCCATGTAGCATTGAAGGCACCAGGGGTTGCACCTGTGACATTTATCAACAGGAAGAGGTTTCATTCATTGAATGTCCAGATTGTCTGTGATGCGCATCTCAGGATCTTAAATGTGAATGCAAGTAACCGTGGAAGTAATCATGACTCCTTCGTCCTCCGTAACTCTAACTTATATGGCGCCCTCAACGCATTGCCTCCAGGATCCGCATGGATATTGGGCGACAAGGGCTACCCGCTAAGACCATGGCTGATGACTCCCTACCGCAAGACCAATAATGAGGCTCAGGAGAGATACAACCAGGCACACGTGTCCACACGGCAAGTGGTGGAGAGGACAATCGGAGTTCTGAAATCACGCTTCCGGTGCCTGGACAGGTCAGGGGGGACCTTGCAGTATTCTCCTCTGAAAGTGGCAAAGATTGTGGTGGTCTGTTGTGCTTTGCATAACTTTGCCCTGCGGGAAGGACTGACCCTTAACGCTGCAGATGAACTACCTGCAGAAATGGAGGACGTGGACAATGCCAATGTGCCTGTGGGAAGGCATGATGGGGAAGAGCCAACTGCTGCTCAAAGTAAGGCTGTTCGGGAGCAGCTGGTAGCCAACACCTTCACGAGGTAGTGTCGCCTTGTACCTCCCCCTCCCCCTCCCCCTCCCTCTCCCTCTCCACCAGCAAGGCAAATAAAGGTACAGACACAATTTAAAGTGAAACAGTGCTCTTTTATTGCAGCATTATAGACTTCTGAGGTTCATTGAAAAGTTATAAACTATGTACATCAACAATGTTAACTAGCTACTTTTCAACTTTGTAAACAATCGTAAACACAAATAGGTTATAAAAAAATTTGTAAACAGTTCTGACTTACTTTTTTGCTTCGTTAATGCAATAAAGACATTCAAGATGGAAAATAACTCTTTCCTAAATGTAAAAAAGTTTTAATGTTCAATTTTTTTGTGCAAATAAACAATTTGAATTTTTAAAAAGTGACTAGAGGCTGTACTTTTTCAATGAAAAGCTTACTTTCAGTTTCAGTGTCAAATATATATTTAAATTAAAAAAAATGAAAACATGTAACTTTTAAATAAAATGAAAAATTAAACAATTGCAAAATTTAGCCACTCGAAACTATTCCTGAGGGTCAATGGATGTGCATTGTGGAACATGCAACACCCTACTGTCTCTTGCGCTTTCCCGCTCCCCGTGACCGTTGCCCGGTGCTGCGACTTGAAACGGCCCTGCTTGCCGTCTCTTGCCCTTCAGCAATTGCCTCCTGACAGGGTTGTTGCTGCTGCTGCTGCTGCTGCAAGGCAATGTTTGCTTGCATCATCATAGGCGGAGCAGGTGGCTCTTGGACCTGCACTGATTCTGCGCTGGGAGCAGGTAAGGTTGGTTCTGAGGGAGTCACAGTAATGGCAGCAGAAATTATTTGCATGAGTCCAACAAGAGACTCATTTATTTTCCTAAGATCCACTCCCAAATCGGGTTTCTGCAACAGTCCAACAAGAGACTCATTTATTTTCCCAAGATCCACTCCCAAATCGGGTTTCTGCAACAGTCCGACAAGAGACTCATTTATTTTCCCAAGATCCACTCCCAAATCGGGTTTCTGCAACAGTCCGACAAGAGACTCATTTATTTTCTTAAGCTCCATTCCCAGATTTTGAGCTATGATATGATCTTTCATTTCATTAAATGACATGCACAGACATTCCACTCCCTGCTTGACCGAGGCAAGACAATCAACTTCTTTCTCTGTAAGAGAAGACATCGATTGACTCAAGCCTTCAAGATGGTGGATGTGACCCTGTATCTCCTGTTCTGCTGCATATATATCTGTGTCTCCCACATGCACTGTAGTATCAAGCTGCTGTCTGTTTGGCACAGAGCCAGAGGGGCCAGGAGTTGGAGAGGAAGATGGAGAGGACCTCTCCTGCAACCCAGATTCCAGAACCTCCATATTCAATTCAGCAACGTTTTCCTCTTGCTGCTCCTCCACCACCACCTCACTCGCATCTCCCACTGGCTCGACATGCCCTTCACCAATGACCTCTTCGGCTGCAGACTCAACGACTGCTCATCCCGTGACTGAGAAGTCTGCTGTAAACCTATGTAAAGGAAACAGTAAAGATTAGCAAAGGTAAAGCATGATGTGCCACCTCACAGAAGCTGATATTCAGCACACATCACCTGTGTCGATTTGTTCAGTTTCAAAGGGACATCCGCGAAGATATCCAAACATATGCTCGAGCCTTTCCTCATGTTCAGTTAAAGCCCTTAACGTGACAACACCACCGCCTGTCAGTGAACGTTCTCTGGCGTTGTGAGCAGTTTTACTCTAAAATTGAAAATGAAAATCTGAAATGTAAGGGTTTTTACACCAAAAGTGCATTGGCACTCACACAGTTAACTCAGTAAGCAACTCAAAGCATTGCAATCAAGATGACATTAGCATTTTATGAGACTTGCCTGGCCACAAAAGCCATAAAAATTTATGGTAGCATCTTATGACTTCAGTTAACTCAGCTGAGCAAACAAACACTGTTTCAAAGTTTTTCATTTTAAATGTAAAGACATTTTAACATTGACTTTTGTTATAACTATACAAACCTTGAGCGTTCGGAATAAATCGCTGAATTTTTTGCGACATTGCTCAGCTGTACGAGGAATGGTCGAGGTTGCGGTCACACTTTGAGCAACCTCTTTCCACGCTGCCATTTGGCCTTTCGAGGCGGTTTGGACTTCTCAGTTCCAATTATCCGTAATCGCTTCGCTTCTACCTCGTCAAGAAGTGTGCGGAGATCATCATCACTGAAATTCTGTGTCCTTTTGATAAATTGGATATTGCTGATAGCAGCCATTTCCGTTTGCTGATTATAAACAGTAAAAACAATGAAAAAAATGATTTCTGGGCTTTTAAAACTATTTAAATTACTTTAAATCTCTTTGCAACTGTTTAAAATTACTCCAATTAAACTAAAAATCTTTAAAAGTTTTCAAAACATGCATTTAAATCCAACTTACTGTAACTGCCACGTCGACCACTGATAGAATTGTGTCTTCAGCTGCTGGGAGACTGCATTCAATTGAGAAAAAAATTGGGGGCGTGGCCTATGGAAAAGAGACCTTAATGGGCGTGTCTTCACTCCACATCGCACGCGATGCAACGCGCACGCTGCGCTGCAGGGCAGTGTGACGTCATACGCTGCCCTGCACTCCAGCTCAAAAAAGATGAAGTTCCTCCGTGGAGAAATGGAAACGGCAGACGCGGTATGTATTACCGCGCCTGCTCCTTACCCCCGCGGGAAGAGAGAGAGATCAATTTCTGGGCCAATATCTAGCTGAAATTAACCCTTTCAGTCCCTTATCCTTCTTCTCGGTCCCCGAACCCACTGTGACCGGCATCATCTTGGCCATCTAATCCTTAAAAATTTATCTTATTCAATCGCCTTAGTTCTTCTCCTAGAGGGTTGTCCTCTTCTTCTTCATTTAGTTGCCTCTGCACCATCATACTTCCTTCGGGTATAACTACCTTACCTAGCCTATCACAACAACACTTGGCCATTTTGACAAACAGACTGATACATACAATTACTGCTACTACTACTACAAGTCCATGCAATAATATTTGTCCCATTGATCCCAGCCATCCTCCCAGCATCCAGTCAAACCATCCTTGGCTCCTTGGATTCTTATACTGACTCACTGCATCTCTTATGTGTTTGACAATGTTAGTTATATTTTCTGAACTGTCTGGGATATAGGTACAACATTCACTCCCTATCAAAGCACAAGTTCCTTCTTTATCTGCCAACAGATAATCTAATGCCATTCGATTCTGTAATGTCATTACTCTCATAGCTACCATTTCCGCACTCATTTCGGACAATCGTTCCTCAGTTTCATTTGCTACTTTTTCTATCAGGTCCGCTAGCTCGGTTACTTCTCCCATTAACTTCCCTACTCCGTATGGGGCTATTAATAGTCCAAAGACTCTTTCATAAGTTTCTACCTCTCTTTTAGTTCTTTGGAATTCATAATGTTTTCCTATCTCATCTAAAATATGGATATAAGGTACCACATAATCTAAATAGCAGGATCCTATCCAGTTATGTGGCAACCATGGGTAAGCCTTGTTCCCGCATATAAAATAGGTACAGTTATAGGCTGTCAGATTACCCTCTCCTCCCATCCATATTCGGATAGGGTCGCCGGTCCAGGGGGACCTGCTGGTTTTATTATTAACTTTAGTCCAGTCAAACTGAAAAAATCCCTGCTCAAACAGGCCAGGAATTGGTGGTTGCCACACGACTGTTTGATTACAAGAGCTCTCTCCGACTTCCTTTTCATCCTGCATCCTGCTTACTTCAGCCTGCTTTTTAAAACATAATGCCCCCTGTGGCCTACCAGCTCCTGAGGTATTGGTTAATACAAGAAACAGGGGTGTTCGAGTATGATTATAATTGGGCTGATACCACCCCTGAAAGGTGGTTAGGTTATACCCTGCTGATCTCCACTGTGTTACATCCGAGGTCTTATCCGGGTCCCTTGAACTGTTTCGCCTTATTACCCATTCTGCTGTTTCGGAAGTATTAAAGGGAATTGATCTTAGAGGGATTCCCCCCTTTGTGTGAGTAGGTATATGGGCACAGACCCAACAACTAGTTCTGTCACTAGTTTTAGCATGTTCGTAAGTCATATACAAGAAAGTGTTAACATGTAATTCTCGTTTCTTTCGGGATCCTTCCCCACCTCTTTGGCACGTCATGCGTATTAGTCCGATTGATATGCAAAGTATAAGTAACAGCTTCATTGTTTAAGTCCTTTAAGATTCAATTGTCCTTGTTCGGTGCTTTCTTGCAGTGGGATGCGTGGATCCAGGTAGGTCTTTCCTTGACCTTTACAGCTGTATTTGTTGCCAAGAGTACTTGATATGGCCCTTCAAAGCGTGGCTGCAGACCGTTCTTTCTTTTGAAGACTTTTACATAAACGTCGTCTCCTGGTTCCAAGTTATGGCACTTTCCTTCTGCTGGTTCCGTTTGAGCTTCCTTTACCTGTCGGTGAAAGCTGGAAATACATCTAGTTAGTGCAATGCAATAGTTTAGCATATTTTCATCCATTTTATGAATGTCCATTTGTTTGACCGTAAAGGGTGCTGAGAATGGCAGTCTTTGGGGTTGTCCCATAACAATCTCATGTGGCGACAGTCCAGTTATCCTGTTAGTTGCTGCTCGCATTATCATTAATGCTAAGGGTAATAGTTCGACCCATTTAAGTCCGGTTTCATTGCAAAGTTTAGAAAGTTTATTCTTCAGCACTCCGTTATATCTTTCTACCAGTCCCGCGGACTGTGGATGATAACTGCAGTGAAAATGCTGATTAATCTGCAAAGCTTTACATAGTTCCTTTACAATCACTCCAGTAAAGTGCGATCCATTGTCGCATGAAAGCTGCATAGGTATTCCAAACCTTGGTATGATTTCTTTTAGCAAACACTTTGCAACTGTTACAGCATCATTTTTTTTACAATGAAAGGCTTCAATTCATCTTGAAAACATATCTATAATTACTAACACGTATTTGAATCCTAAACATACAGGTAATTCAATAAAATCCATTTGCAAATTTACAAAAGGGCCTGATGGATTTGGGTGGGAGGCAGACTGTACTTTCTCTGTCTTGCCTGGATTCATTTCCTGGCAAGTGGTGCACCTTTCACTGATTTGTTTTGCAATTGCCGAAATACCTGGTGCATACCATGTTTGATTAATATAGTCTGCCATCCCCCCTTTGCCCGCATGCGTGAAAACATGAACGCATCGGGCAATCCACGGGAGTAAAGATTTCGGAGCCACCATGCGGCCGTCATGGTGAACCCATATCCCTTCAGGCGTTTTAAAACAAGAATCCCTTGCCCAACTTAACACTTCGTCCGAGTTAGCCTGTGACTGAAAGGCTAAAACATCATTAATAGAAGGCGGGTCATTGTCCAATTTTTGTTGACGCAAAACAAAGGCTGAAACTTGTGGCCCTGTATCAGACAGAGCAGCTGATTTGGCAGCTCTATCTGACCGTTCGTTACCCAGTGCTATTTGATCCTGACTGCCTGTATGAGCCTGACATTTGATAACTGAAATTCTAGCGGGACACAATAGAGCCTTTAAAAGATTGTCAATTTGTTCGGCATTTTTAATAGTCGATCCTGAAGAAGTTAGAAATCCCCTTAGTTTCCAGATCTGTCCGTAATCATGGGCGACCCCAAAAGCGTACCGGGAGTCGGTATAAATGTTAACAGATTGATCAGTAGCCAGTATACAAGCCCTTGTAAGAGCGAAAAGTTCTGCTTGTTGTGCTGAAAAAGATTGAGATAATGAGAGCGCTTCTACAACTGAATGATCATCTGATATGGCATACCCAGCTCTGGGTGATCCTTTGTCATCCCTAAGAGCTGACCCGTCTACGTAGTATATTAAGTCACTATTAGAAATAGGAGTTTCAGATAGATCTATTCGAGGCTTGGTCACCAATTGGGTGACCGTCTCGCAGCAATGTGGGATTCCATCTTCTTCCGTGGGCAGCAGTGTGGCTGGATTCAAAACCGAACATCTTTGAATTAGGAGATTAGGGTTGGACAATAATTCAACCTCATATTTACTGCTGCGAGCTGATGTCAGATGTTGAGTGGCGCATTTTGTCAACAGTACTTCGACTGAATGTGGCACAAATAAAATAGTCCGGTGATTGAGCGTGATACTTTGAGCCTGTTGTACAGCATAATAGGCGGTGGCTAGAATTGGCAGGCATCCAGGCAGGCTGCGTGCAACAGGATCTAATTGAGTACTGAAATAGGCTAAAGGTCTTTGTTTATCACCATGGGTTTGAGTCAAAACGGATTGAGCAAAGCCCAATTTATGATGGACAAAAAGATTGAACTGCTTCTGATAGTCTGGCAGCCCTAATGCTGGAGCCGATATAAGGGCTTGCTTGACATTCTCAAAGGCGTCCGTTGCCTTCTGATTCCAAGCAAGAGGGTCTTCCTCCATGGGCATGGAGATATCAAGCAATGGGCACACCAGGTCTGAATACCCCATGATCCATTGTCTACAGTATCCTGACATGCCAAGAAAATGTTTTAATTGCTGTTTAGTAGTAGGTAACGGTGCTTCACAAATTGCTCTGATTCTCCCCTGCGACAGACAGCGGCTATCACCACGGAGTTCATGTCCCAAATACTGTACTTTCTCTGACACGAACTGCATCTTGGAACGTGATACTTTATGTCCCTTTACTGCTAAGGCATGAAGCATAATAAGCGAGTCAGTTTGACATGACTGTTTATCAGGCGAAGCTATCAGCAAATCATCTACATATTGGATAAGTGTGGACCCTCCAGTGAAGAGAATGTCCTCTAAATCACGTTTGAGGCTTTGAGAAAAGATTGTGGGACTCTCTGTGTAACCTTGTGGAAGTCTTGTCCAAGTGAACTGTGTCCCTTTAAATGTGAAAGTGAATAGGAACTGTGAATCTTGGTGGATAGGGATACTGAAGAAAGCTGAACATAAATCGATGACAGTGTAATACTTTGATCCAGAGGGAATACTAGTTAGAATGGTAGCAGGATTTGGCACAACTGGATAAACTGGTAGTACTGATTCGTTAACTGCTCTGAGATCTTGCACTAGTCTCCATTTCCCACTTTCCTTCTTTTTGACTGGCAAAATTGGAGTGTTGCATGGGCTCTGGGTTGGAATGATTATTCCTTGCTGTAACAAAGAGTTAATGACAGGCTGAATTCCTTGTTCGGCTGCTGTTGAAAGCGGGTACTGAGGTCTACGGGGCAATCGGACGGATGGTCTTAACATAACTTTGTATGGCTGAGCAGTTAGCATTTTGCCAACCTCGTTTGAATGGCTAGACCATACTTGTGGCGGAATTTGATCCAGCAGTTGCTCCGTTTCCCATGAAATAACTGGAGGGGAGCATTCTTGGAAAGGACACATAGTGCATCTATCAGTAGGGATGTACACCTGTAGTCCTTTTTCGGAACATATTATTGTTGCTTGCATTTTGCATAGCAAATCTCTTCCTAAAAGGTTCATAGGGGCGTCGTCTGATAGGAGAAAGGCGTGCTGGCCAGAAAAATTGTCTGTTTGTATTGCTAATGGTTGTGACCACGTCATAGTCTGTGAGACGCTGGAGAGTCCTACACATGTGACATTCTTTTCTGTACATGGGGCTCCTCTAGCATATTGCTTTGTTAATAGTGAGTTTGTGGCTCCTGTGTCAACATAAGAACATAAGAACATAAGAAATAGGAGCAGGAGTAGGCCAATCGGCCCCTCGAGCCTGCTCCACCATTCAATAAGATCATGGCTGATCTGATCCTAACCGCCAATCTACTATCTATCACAGAACCATCTCCTGCATCTAACAGAATTGCACACACGAAATAGGAGCAGAATCAGGCTACACGGTCCCTGGGCCCGCTCCACTACCCACAGGGCCATGACCGATCCGAACCTAGACTCATGTCCAAATTCCTGCCCGCTCCCCGTAACCCTTAAAGCCCTTTACTTCTAGGTCAACAAGAAAAGGAACTTTCTTGCCCTGCATTTTTATGGATAAGTATGGCTCATCTTTAGAATTTACTGATACTGAAGGTAACTGAAAAATGTGGGTAACATTCGGGGCTGTTTCTCTGCGTCATTTTGAATAATTTTGCCATGGGGATCCAAATTGTCCTTCCATATTTTGACCTCCCCAAGGGTTTCCTGTTGTAAAACCTGCCTGCGGACGAGTGTAAACCTGGGCTTGGGTATCTACATCGTTTGGTGCACCTCCCCAGCCTTGACTTTGCTGCTTAGGGAACGGGCAGTTAGCCTTCCAGTGTCCGATCTGACCACAGTTAAAACATGGAGAGTTTGCACCTCCTCCGTTCCACTGGCCTCTGCCTGTCCCTCCTCTACCTCTTCCTCTAAATCTACCTCTGTTATTCCCTCTGCCTTGTCCTCTGTATTGACCCTGATAATAAATGGTTGTCTGGGCAGTCGGGGCTGCAAAAGCTGCTTGTTCCATTAAGAGTGAAACCTTGTTCTTTTGGTCTCTATTTCTCTCCTGAATTCCTTTTAGAATTTGTGTTAGCTCAGGAGTTGTTTTATGTCTCCAATCTAAGCAGACTAGAGTCAATGGTTCTTTAAGTTCCGCTCTGAGACCATTTACAAGGGCATTGATTAAAGGAATCTGGTAATTTTCTTTGGTCATTCCAGAATGCTGCCCCATAACTGCTTCTATTCTTTCTATATAATCCTCAACGTCTTCATCCTTTTTCTGAGTTGTCTCAATTATTTTTGTCCAATTAGTTCTTTTTGGGAATTTAATATGCATTACTCTATAGAATTTTGTCCAGAATTGATCATTTGGTAGTGTTTCTGGATTCCATCCCTTGTCTGTTTTATGATCGTTAATATCTTGGAAACTATCTTCGCCTTCTGTTAAAAGGCGGTATCTGGAATCTTTTAACCAAGCCCTGAGTAGCTGGTCAACGTCCACAATAGTGGGCTGATGGCAAATAATGGTGCTTTTGAGCTCACTAATTGCTTTTTCTAAGTCCTCTGAGGGGTTCGGTAACTCGTGGATTATTGTCCGTAGCTCGGAAGCTGTCCATGGGCGATGGACAACAACTGGATCTCTGTCAGACTCGTGGACGTTGGGGAACCGTCTGAGCGGATGTATATTGAGGGCTGTGTGGGATCTGGTATTTTGACTTGGACCTCCGTTAACGGTGGTGTGATCTGGGCTAGACCCCTGATCTCCATTTTGGAGGTCGGGTACTTCACTATTCGCTGTACCCTGTAGTCGCTCTTCATATGCTGGAGGTTTTCTGTACCATCCCTGATCCTCGTCATCACTTGAGTGAGACGTGGGTAAAGGAGGGTAAAGAGAGGTATGAGCGGTAGGCTTCGGGGTTTGTCTTAAAGTCATTTGTCTAACTTCATCTTGTTTAGCCAATTTACCACTGGGCTCTTGCTCTTTTCTCTTATTTTTAATTTCAGATCTACTGGCTTGTATACTACGGTCCTTACGCCTTTCTGCTTCCTTTTTCCAGTCTGAAAAGGCTGACCAATTTACTGACTTTTTACCTTTTCTTTGTGGGTCTCTATTTGTGAGACAGTCCTCCAGACATGTAATTCTATCCACGTTAAAGGTTCCGTCAATGGGGAACGGGTGTCTGCCATTCTTGGTCCATTTAGACCAATCAGGCAAATCCCTTGTGGACATCCAACCACAGTTCTGGAAGATGTAAAAGGCTGGAGTTCCTTTTTCTGGGATCTTGCTCTGTGAAGCTCCCATCTTAGTAAAGTTTAGTTATACTAGGCACTCTTCTTCTGAATCGCAAATTTCACCCTTTACCCCTTTACGATTATTATTAACCCTTCGGAGCTCCACAAGTGACAAACAATAACAAGAATTAACAACAATAAAGACAATGATAAGTAACGCAAAAGCCCAAACAGGCAAACAAATCAAGTAATCAAACATTTAACCTTATACTTTAAGCTAAACAAATAGTCAATTCCCAGTTTGCGTAGTTCGCCACTACAAACTGAGTCCTTAACATTTAACTTATACTCTATATATGAAGGTTTCTTATCTAAACCTTTCTGCCGCGAGACTCTTTTCTCCGGCTCAAGGGACCCACCCTTGATACTGCAGTTTTAATCTTTTAGCGCTTTCTCACAACCTGGTACCTTTCAGTCCGGGACACAACCCTGCCGACTTTTTTCCTTACCTCCTCTGCCCGATAGTTTTGAAACTTGAGCCGCCACTATCCTCCCCCTCCTCTTAACATTAGAAATAAAAGAAGCAAAAGTTACAGGATTCAACTCAAATCCAAAACTCGAGTCTTACAGATCGCTGTGTCACCGTCGGAAGAAACAGACTGCACCAATTCAGTATCTAATGAGAAATCCTTTTTATTTGATAAAACATCACTGTGGCCATTCAGGATTTGTCACTAGAAATTTGTGGTGTCCTTTGTCCGTGACTTACCGAAAGGTAGCAAGCGATCTCGGTGGGACCTCAAAGTAATACTGTCGAAGTTTCGACTTCCGAGTAAGACTCTTTAAACATAAAGTATCGTCAAAGGAAGTTTATTATTTTACTTGCTGCAAGGAGAATGCAACCATAGTCAAAACTAGGCTGTGATGACACCCTGCAAATACAAAAACTGTTCGACATTTATACACAGAAACAATCCAAGCTTCCTGTATCACATGACATGGTAATAAATCATTAATTGACAGCATAATGCCTATAAAACAAGTTAAAAGAGTATTTGTGTATACTGTACATGAAAGGACTTTCTAAAAGTCATAAAGATTTAAAACAGCAGAAATCCCTCCAAAGGGGGACGTGTGATTTCTCCCACCACACCATCTAGAATTCAAGGGAGATAGTGATTCACACCATGGCCTTGGAAACTTCTTTGATCTACAATCCTAAATTATTTATTGGGGGCAATTGAAACAGTCTACAAACTGAAATTCCTTCATTAGGTTGAAACTATAAACAATTGGCTAATCTTTCTAACAGACATTGTGTAGGCCATTTTAGATTTTATATTCTGTGTCTTAGGAAGCCATTTTGTGTCCAAGAAGCCATTTTGTATCCAACTGAAAATACACTTCCACACCTCCAACTGACTAGACTTCAGAAACTTTCCACTTTTACTCTTAACATATTCTAGGGTTGGAGGATCTGCTTCTTAAGCTCTCTTAGTCCTTTTTTAACCTTCTGAACCTTTCCCAGACTTCTTCAAACTTTTGCAGATTTCTAGTTTGGGCATCAAAAAGCACAATCTTTCCATGTAGATGTAGGTGTTGGGGGCGCGATCTGCAAATTTGCCGATGATGCCAAGATTTGTGCAAGTGCTTGGACTGTAGACGATGCTGAACGGCTTCAGGCAGATCTTGATGTGTTAGGGGATTGGGCTCGTGACTGACAAATTTTGTTTAACTTGGAAAAGTGCAGCGTTATGCATGTGGGCAGGGTGAATGCTGAACATGCATACAGCCTTCAGGGAAGAGCATTAAAGCAGGTGGAGATAGGAAGAGATCTGGGCGTTCCAGTGCTCTAAAGGTTCATGAACAATGCCATGAAGTATTAGTTAGAGTGAATGGGGTGTTGGGGTGCATTTATAGGACAATTGATTAGACGACAAAGCCTTGTCCTCATACAAGACCTTGGTCAGGCCTCAGTTAGAATACTGTGTCCACTTTTGGTCTCCTCACCTGGGGGATGATATTGAGGCTTTAGAAAGGGTGCAGAGGAGGTCCACTAGACTAATTCCCAGTTTAAAGCATCTTAGTTATCAAGATAGACTAAACGATCTGGGCCTCTACTCTTTAGAGAAGCATAGACTTGGGGGTGCTCTGATTTATAAATGTTTACAAGATGATAAAGGGAATAGATTGTGTCCGAGTTGACAGTTTGTTCCAATTAAATAGGTTAGGAAGGACCAGGGGTCACAATTTTAAGTTGTATAAGGCCATGTCTAGGTTAAACGTCAGGAGGTGGTTCTCAGAGAGTAGTGGACCTCTGGAACAGACTACTGGTTCGTGCGATGGACGCCTGATTCACCTCTTACAGAAGATAGATACTGTATAGAATTATCAGGGCCAAAGTGATCTCCTGGACCAGTTTTGATCGTCCAGATGGATCGGAGAGGAATTTCCCAGATTTTTTCCCCCCAAATTGGCCTGGGTTTTTAATCTGGTTTTTCACCTCTCCCAGGAGATCACATGGCTTTGGGTGGGGTGGAGAGTGAATATATTGAGATATATGAGGTATCACAATTGTGTAGGACAGGCTTGATGGACCAGAGGGTCTTTTCCTGCCCATCTTTGTATGTTCATAAACACTTCCTTTCACAAAGTAAGACTCCTTTTCTCATCTATTTGATGCCTGAAGGCAACTCATATAATCTCAAGGATGCACCTTTGGTACTAATTACTTTACTTTAAACAGATGTATGTTAGGGACTTGTAATGAGCAAATGTTTATTATTTTATGAAGATCAGGCTTGCTCATTAACTGTTTAAAACTCCTTTACTTTCTTGGCCTTAAATAATGAAAAACCAGAGAGCGCTGTCTAAAAGTGGTTTCCCTTTGGATCACTCCCAGGTACTCATTTTCTTACACAAACATCATTATCCATCCATTCTCTTTAAGCTTGTGATCTTGACTAGTCTAGGACTACCCATCGCAAGCCATTTATTGGAAACAGCTGCTAGTTACAAAGGTCCTTTGTGCTTTCTGAATTTTCCAGACTTAACACTTTGGATTTTTCCAGAATTCAACAATGTGGCTTAAACACTGGGCCACTAGTCTCTGCCTCAATAATGACCTGTAATAAAGCATTCTATGTTCCAATAACTCTTTATTAACCTTTCTTCATAACTGTAACATCTTACTTATTGTATCGTTATCTGCTGTAGACTTAACTGTACAAAATGTTCCAACCTTGGACAATGTCTTGTACAAATTCAAACGTCACTTCCTTGTTTTTGTCTACAATGACACGTATATTAGGACCAATTTACCTCTGTCTTCAACATTTTAGTTCAAGAAACTAAACATTACCAACAAATAAATTAGAAGTTAAACAGGAAAACTGACAAACATCTAACAATTAAAAGTCCAGGTAAAAACAATTTTTAAAGTTTGCACACTGTCCCAACCTATGTCCTCCTGCAGTCTTCTGTATTCTTCCTCATAGTTTGCCATGCTAATTTGCATCATCAACAAACTGCATTCTTCAGTATCAATCTTCCTGTGCTTTTCTGTTCATTAATTTCACCTCACAGTGGAAGTTTACACATAATGGAGGCAACATTAATTGGTGCAAAATTTCCTGGCTTATCTCTTTTTCCTGTCATCCTCCTGTCGTTTAACTTAATTCCCATTTTCAATTTTTTTTTGTTGAAAATTATGGTTGTGGGGAGTACTGGTGGAGGAGAGCGGGAGCAGCGAGTGCAAGGGGCAGCAGTGAGATAGGGGTGGAAGAGCCTGGGAATACAGTGCAAGACCGGATCGAGGAGCATAGGATAGCACTAGGCTCAACAACAGCTAGAAGTGGAGCACCAGAGCCGATCAATGAGCGAAGCAGCAGAGATTGGAGATTGGAGCAGAGCAAGACACAAAGACTAATGGTGCCTAGAGGTTGGGCCTGTTATCAAGAGGAAAGGGAAGGCGAGATCTGGGCTTTGTGGATACTAATGGAAGGGAGGAAGAGGGAGAGGTCTAGGTTTCAAAGTTATCAGAAAGGAGGGAGCATTAGAAGTTCAGTGCTTGGCATTCCTAGCAGGAGGGGGAGTGGACAAAATACAGGACAGAGAATGGCTGACAAGTTCATCAGATTCTAGGACCACAGTTTTTAGGTATAACCATTGGAAAAGAGGCTGTACAAATGCCTGACTTTATTTATTGCAGTAGAGAGTGAGATTTTGTGAGAAGCAAAATTATGCCAGGCATGAAAATTGCTCCTTTATAATTGTAATAGAGGTGGCATATGCTTAGAGCCTAGGAAATATTATCTGGAAAGCCCATGTAGGAGGGAGTCACACTGTGCTTTACTCCAGAGCCAGGTTGGGCCCTGCCTCCAGATTGTATACCACAATTTTAGCACCGGTGTGAGTGGAAACTTAGGCCGGAATTTTGTCCAGGTAGGCGGGTTGGGGGCCTCCAAGGTGGGTGGGAAACCTGGGAGGCCGGGTTTCCCGCAGGCCTTGCCGAATTTAACGGCAGGGCCTGATTTGCATGTGAGGATCTGGGCTGGCCACCGGAGGATTGTGACCGGCCTCAGCATCATCGGTGGGGTGTGGGGGGAGGCCTCATGGTGGGGATCAGAAGGCTGGGAAGGTGATGGGAGGCCTCATGGTGGGGTCTCTGATTGCCGGGGGGGTGGGGGCTAGGCAGGGACCCTGGATCCAGGAGGTAGGTATGAAGCCACTTACCTCCTGGATCCACCAGTCCCCGCCTTGCTGTAACTGCCGGGTTTCACGAATTGTGTGAAACCCGCCCACATGCAGTTAAATTCAAAATGGAGGTTAGAAAAGAGGCTTCCAGCCTCATTACAATATTTAAATTGACGTTCCGCCCCGAGAGGGGGCTGGTCACCCGGCCCCCGTCCTGCCCCGTCCCACCTCCGTTAAAACTGAAAATTCCAGCCTTACTGTTGCTTTCCGGCTCTCTGGAAATAGCCAGTGTTGCCATCTCACTTGGTGAGGGCAGCACGGTGGCATAGTGGTTAGCACTGTTGCCTCACAGCGCCAGGGACCCGGGTTCGAATCTGGCCTCGGGTGACTGTCTGTGTGGAGTTTGCACATTCTCCCCGTGTCTGCGTGGGTTTCTTCCGGGTGCTCCGGTTTCCTCCCACAGTCCAAAAATGTGCGGGTTAGGTTGATTTGGCTATGATAAATTGACCCTTAGTGTTAGGGGGGGATTAAATATGTGGGGTTATGGGGATAGGATGGGATATGTTAGGGGGAATTAAATACGTGGGGTTATGGGGGTAGGGTGGGATATGTGTACTGTGGGGATTAAAGCAGGGACAGGGTACTGGATTTGGATGATCAGCCATGATCGTATTGAATGGTGGAGCAGGCTCGACGGGCCGAATGGCCTACTCCTGCTCCTAGATTCTATGTTTCTATGTTTGTGAGGAGTGATAACAGCAGGTAGCTTAATTAGAGAGAATTATATATTTTCGCCATCCAACTCAGGTATTTATTTGCTCATAGTTGCTCTTTTTGATTTATTGCACACAATGGGAGTGTGGGCTGTGTTAGTTTGGTTCTTAGTGGATTCTAGAATCTGCTTCCAGACGTTACCTGGGGTTGTGGAAGGGTCTGTAATTCTCCCATTGCATTGGGTGGACAGAAGAACCTTCGTCCTTGTCAAGACTTTTGTCACAACAACTCTTGCTTAGTTTCAATGATTGTTTGAACTTACTATTGACTTTAAGCTTGTTTTGAGTATCTGCCTGTTACAAATTTGTACTTAAGTTTATTAGTGTTGTAATGTTGCTATCTTGTATATAGTGTAATGTTGATTTTTTAAATTTTCCTTTATTGTGCTTTTGCTTGGTTTGTTTTCTCCTTGCTTATTGTAGTGGCTGCTCCGTAATTCAAAATTTGCAAAAAAAATTAAGTTTATAAAAATAGCATACAGAAATGTTTATGATCAGTGAATGTTTTAACATAAGCTTAAACCGGTATTTTTTATGTTAAAAATTTTTGGCACAGTGTTATTAGCATTATAGTTCTGCAGCTTATGTATAGTAAAATATGAATTAAGCATAGATTCCATAGATGATGTGTGAAAAGGAAATGTATGCTAAAACAGGGATGTTAATATCAATATGACAACACTCTAATTTTTTGGTAAGCAATTGGAATATTGAAAAGGAAATTCCATAAGTCTGAATGTCATGGCGCATAATCATTTAAAATAAAGCTGAGAAATAACAGATTTTTTTTCTGAAGCACATTGTAATAACAAAACTATTGTAACATATAGCAAAAATATAAAACTTTACTAATGATGCTCAAAGCAAAGCACAAACGATTATATTTTCCATCTTACTCTTCTCGGATCAATAAAACATAACTGAGACCAGTAACGGAAAATATTCAAAACATCAAACAATTATTAAATATGTTAATATACTATAAAATATTTACAGTTAAGTACAAACAAGAGGTGAGTATTCAAAGCAACATATTTAGTAATAATAATAAAAAATATTTCTAAATCTGTATTCATTGTCTTCTTTAAAATGACCATTTTTTCCTCTGCACGCAAGCGTTTTAGTAGTTTGTTTTCCTCCTTCATTAAGTCTCCCATGTTACCCAGTTCCCCAAATAAAGAGGGAAGTAGGATATTTGGTTTCCCACTAATGCTAAACTTGTGGAGTGTGAATTAGTTATCAAAAATGATCCCGCTAAGCCGCGCAGTCATCTGCAAGGTCCCAGGCAGGCCGCTCACTGGCTTTTAGTGTAGATACCGCGCATGCGCAAAAATTTGAATTGGGCCGCACACTGGGGGAGGCAAGTCACGCAGGAGTCAATGCTGCTTACGGGGGACATTGGTTATCAAGTCCCAAAGTGCCTCAGAAGCAGAATGAGACTGCTACCTCTCCTCACTCCTCTTTGCTTCGGTCTCAGGTTGGGCCCTGATGCTGTATGAAGTCACTTTGCGCGGGTTCTACAATTGTTGCGTGAACGCACCCTTCAGCCTGAGCTGCTGTGTAACTGAATGCCCAGGGCGCGATTTTGCCAGCCCTGGGGAGGCGGGTTTGGAGGCGGGACTGCCGGGAAAATGGCAGAATCTGGGGGCGGGTGCCCATCCCGCCCCCAACCCGTCTCCGTGCCAGGGTCCCGTCTCCTGGAGGCGGGAAGGGGATTACAGCCACGTAACTGCCTGTTAACAGGTAGTTAACAGGCAGTTAAGAGGATTATCCCCATTTTTCCAACAGAGGCGCGGGCTTCCTGATGTCAGGAAACCCCGCCAGGGTCACCGAGGCCAGCAGTGGGTCTGCGGGGGTCGGAGGGGTGCAAAAGTGCGCTGTGAAGGTAAGTGATGGGTGCAAATGTGGAGAGGTAAGTGTGTGAGGTGAGTGAAAAGTGATAGAAAATGTTTACTTACCTTTGTTTCTTCCTGCAGGCTTCAACAGTTGGGGATGCGGAGAGTCTCACATCTCACCGGCAGAGATGACAGATGGCTGCTGCATTCTCCGATGCAACATCCATCTAATTTCTGCTAAAGAAAGAGGTTTGATGAATCTTGAATACAAGAACTCATCAAACAACATAGAATGTCAGTGTTTGACAGCTTCACAGAGCTGTCAAACGATGACAATTCATCTGCCAAAAATTTTTGACAGATGAAACGTCATACTTTGACGTTCTCTGTAACCGGCTTCCCCTTAATTGGCCTGCTAAGCCCGCTGGGCGGGCTTAACAAGGTCAATCAAGGGAAAATAGCATGGGTTGGCCAGAAGTCGATGGAGGTGGGACTAAAACCCGACAAGCAGCAGTCCCGCCTCCAACACACCCCCATTGACAAAATCGCCCCCTAAGAGTTGTATGGTAGCATCCTGGGGTACTGCCCACTATTTTTCCCCTCCATTCCAATGGAGAAGCCCGCTATCTTTTTCAATAACATCGCCATAATTGACTTTAAAATGACTCCCCTCACCACCCAGTGTTTCATTGAGTATGCAATGGGATCATTTACAACGAAAGCAACACCAAGATGCTTTGACATTTCGGCTATGCTATGAATATAGGTTTACACTTGATTTCAATTTGGTCTACAGGAACAACCTAAAATATGCAATTCTTTAGGAAATGTCAAGCTTAGCTAAATATTAAAATTTTAAAAATTGAGCTCATAGAAGATAGGGAAGTTACAAAATGTAGGCTTATTGCAGATATTGTGGGCATTAGAATTAGGTTTGGGAGCACTTATGCAGCATCTGTGTACCACAGTAAGAGTTCTGTCAAAACAAACTTTCTTTGTATATCCCCTCCCACTTATTTCTGTAACCAGCTATTTGCAGGTGTGGGAAAGTGGCATGGGACCTTATGTTTTTGCTTCCCTCATTGTGGGAATTGCTTGGCTTCTCTTTTTTTAATTTGTTCACGGGATGTGGGCAAGGTCAGCATTTATTGCCCATCCCTAATTGCCCTTGAGAAGGTGATGGTGAGCCGCCTTCTTGAACCGCTGCAGTCCGTGTGGTAAAGGTACTCCCACAGTGCTGTTAGGTAGGGAGTGCCAGGATTTTGACCCAGTGATGATGACGATGAAAGTTGCACATTCAGCAAAGAGCCTTGTAATACATAGATTTATTTATCTGGAAATAATTTGTCAATACTGCAAAAATTCAATCAGTATTAAAATAGATAACATAAATGAATAATAATTGGAACTAAAATATTAAGAGGGCTTTTACAGAAAATTCACATGTCAAATTACAAGAATTGCATTTTCTGAGGAGTCTAAAGGGTCCCATGGGCACCATTAGAATTCGAAACGAGCATACGCTTCCCTCAGCTTATCTGTTATCTGAAAAAGAAAAAGATTTCAGATTAGAAATTTACGGGCCGAAATTTACGGTCGGAGGCGTATCTCCGGAGTACGCCTCCGACCCCCAAAAAATCCAAACCTAGCTGCTGGCTCCTGGGCTTTGGAGCCTTCGGGTCCTGGGCCTGCAGGCGTACATCTGTGTCAAGGCACACGGATCCCAGGGGTGCGTCCCTGGGGTCACGTGGGCCAGGTCCTCCAATAAGAAAGGAAGATTCCTATTATGCTTATGGGGATTCGATTTATGAACGGAATCCTCATAAGCATATGAGGAATCCCCAAATAAATAAATAATTTACACAAGTGAAATAAAAATAAATGTTCCCATTTTCAAAATTCATTAAAAGTCCCTTTAATGAAACATTTAAAATAAAAATTAAATTTTTTGAAAAATAATTTTAAACATTTTAATCGGGGCCAAAATTTACATAAACTAATTTTACATGGGATATACGGCACAGAAACAGGCCATTCGGCCCAACCAGTCCGTGCCGGTGTTTATGCTCCACTCGAGCCTCCTCCCGTCTTTCCTCATTTAAATCTATCAGCATAACCCTCTAATCCCTTCTCCCTCATATGCTTATCTAGCCTCCCCTTAAATGCATCTATACTTTAAGTATATATTTTAAGTGTTTGTGTATGTGTTTTTATTTTTTTTATTTTAATTTAACGTTTATATTAACCTTACACTGGTAAAAGCAGACCCTATTTCTCCTTCAACCAACATAACAAAAACAGATTATCTGGTCATTATCACATTGCTGTTTGTGGGAGCTTGCTGTGCGCAAATTGGCTGCCGTGTTTCCCACATTACAACAGTGACTTCACTTCAAAAAGTACTTCATTGGCTGTAAAGCACTTTGAGACGTCCGGTGGTCGTGAAAGGCGCTATATAAATGCAAGTCTTTCTTTCTTTCTATGCCTACTTTTACCAGGCGTAAGTGTTTCATGGGCAGTAGTCTCTGCGCCAGTGAAAGTGTTTTTGGGTCGCAGGCAGACGATCTGCCAAGGCGAACCTTGCCAGATCACAAGTTCCAAGTTTTCGCGCATGCGCAGCGCACGGGAAACCCAGAACTTGCGGGGCCTTTTACAAGGCTTACGCTGTGCATACATCATCACGGAGACCGCGATTTCAGGGCCTATATGTTACTAGTGAATCTCCTGTTGCATTGCTAAAGGATAAAATTTGAAAATAAAACTGACTTCCTGTGACTGTGACTTCTAGTCTTGTACTAATTCTTCCCGTCTCCATTTTGTTTTCGTCTTCCACTTTTCTGGCTAACCCTCTCTCTCTTGATCTATGTTGCTCATACTTTTGTTGTCTACATATTTCTGATTACCTTTATTTGTACACTTTTTGCTCTTCACATTTCTCCTCTCCTCTGATCTTCTGCATATCTCCCACTTTTTCGATATATCTCAAAAAAGTGCTACTTTACTGATTTATTCATTTGGTGTCTTTTGTCTTTTAGCTGACTGTGAACCGGACAGAGGTCAGCAGTCACAAGGAGGAAGTCCTGGCACATTTCGTGAATGGCAATCATAAAATTCTTCTGATGTATATATCAAAAAAAGTTAGAGGTATTTGTATCTGATTTTTTTTTTAAATGATTGACACAGCATGGAACAGCTTTCGATCTGTAAGCCCCATGATCCCCCCTGTTTGAAAAGAAGGTGTCAGCCTTAAGCTGCATTCTGCGACTTATAGTCCAGTAGAGCAGTACTAGTATCAGGAGTTGTACTCACTATCTGATTGACCTGCTATATCAGCGGGGAAGGTAATAACCGCTGAGTATTTAACTGAACTCTTCCCCAAGCCCCAGAGAGAGCCAGACATTTGGAGAGAAGAATTATTACAGAGATTTGAAACACAGAAAAAGTAACTCAGTGGATACATTTATTGATTTTGTTGAAGTATTATGTTGGAAATGTTGTTTTAGCATGTATCCTCATGTTACTGAGTAAACAATGGCAATTGAAAGCATTTTGATAAAGCATTGTGATCAATTTTATTGATTGCCCTTCACCGACTTGCTGATAGTTTGCTTTTTTTCGTTTGGTTCTTCACTGATACCTTTCCTACCAATTTAGTCATATTTTAGGCAATCACAATTGTTCAGTTGAACACTAGTTTATTGGTGATTTTTTTTATTATTTCATTTTCAGCATATCTATGGAGATAAGTGAGGCAGCTAAGGTTTGGCTCAGCTCCCCATTGGTCATCAAAACTTAAACCGAACTGTTCTCTGGAAATATTTGTCTTTTTCAAAAAAGTAAAGCCCTGGTAACCTCTCTCATTTAACTGTTCAAAATGTCGGATGTTCTGAAATATTAAAATGTTTCATGTTTATTTACACTGGGAAAAAAAATCCCTCTCTCTCTCTCACACACACACACATGCGTACACACACATACACACACACGTACACACAAACAATGATAACTCATTAGCAAGCCACTGAATACTGAATTTAACTGATGAGTATGGTGACTGCTGAAAGGTGCACACCCCAAAATGCCAAAACTTGTCTTTTCTCTTTACAGATGATGTGTATTTCCAGCATTTTCTTTATTTATTTCAGATTTCCAGCTTTTCCTTTTTATTGTACTGAATGCTGAATATTATTTTATTTTATTATTGCATAAAATACATTTGTATTTTGCTGTGGGTTATTTTAAATGCAGCAGACATTCCAGTACCTGCCAAGTGTTTGTGAAGCAGCTGCCAGCACTTTTTGTCAGGTTTTTTTTTGCCGAATACTCTAATACTGCAAGAAAGCCCATTATGACTTAAAGAAAGAATGAATTTGCATTTATTTAGTGCTTTCATGGACCCCAGGACATTGCAGAACATTCCATAACCAATGAGGTACTTTTGAAATGTAGTCACTGAATGTAGGGAATTAATTATAATATTAAGAAAATAAATAAATGTAATGAGTGTTGGCAGGAAGCTTTCCTTCTAGCCACCATAAAGGGATATATTTCTCACTTTAATTCTTTTCTGACTTATCAGTATTACTTTTACAGTGTCAATGAGTTACATACACAAAAATTTAGACGAGCACATTATTTTATTTTTTGAACTTGTTCGTAGGACTTTAGTGACACTGGCAAGGCAATATTTATTGACCATCCCTAGTTGCCTTGAGGGCATTAAAGATTGACCATTTAGTTTGGGGCTGGAGTCACATAGTTACCAGGCCAGTAGGGATAGCAGGTACGTTCCCTGAAGGACATTAGTGAGCCAGTTGGGTTTTTATGACAATCTGGCAGCTTACAGCGTATTTTATTTTTCTGCTGCCAGCCCACAAATGACCAGGATTTTTTTTTAAGTTCAACTGCACAACTTGCTGTGAGTGAGATTTGAACTTGCACCCTCCATATTGCTAGTCTAGTACCATAACCACTAGCCTATCATACCCTAAATTATACTACTTCTGAAGTATCATGTGTGAGGGAGTTCTAGGAACTGTGTGGAAGATATAAAATTGGTGCCAGTTCTGTCATGAATAAATTATACAATAGGTAAATCAGTCAATAAAGTAACCCATGTGGGAAATAAATTGCTTAGTGTGGTATTGAGTGAGTTTATGTATTCATACACATGTTGAATACCTTCCACTCTGCAAGCAGTTTCTCCTGGCATCCAATTTCCTCCCCTTACCTATCTTTCTTTCTTTCTTTACCTATCTAGTTTAAACAATCCTCGATAGCTGCCTCAATGTTCCTTGCAAGTCTCATAGTTCCTGCTTTGTTCAGGTGCAGCTTGTCTCTTTTGTACCAGTCTTTTTTGTCTTCAACATATTCCTGGTTACTTATGAAAGTAGCATCATTGTTTTTACGCCAAATGGCCTGTAACTTATTTGCATCCTCATTTTTCTTGGTGAAGTCCCCTTCTTTTATTTAACACTGAAGAACATTATTTTGCTTCCTTTGAGGCTATCCATTATTTTTTCTTACTGTTGATGGACTATCTGTACTGGGTCTCTCCCTGTTCCTTTCAGTAGCCCTTCTAATTCTTCCTCAAGGTGCGCTGCTCTAGCTTAAGGTAGACAACTTATCATTCTATACGTATCATCCTTACAACTCACAGAATAAAGATGTTGGCTGAGTTGAACTGAAGTGTTGTTGAACAACCACCCCAATCAATTTGCTTAAATTGTTTCCCCATTTCTCTGAAGTTAACCCGTTTTGACATTATGGTCCAAGGTAGCTCTGAATCCAAGCTCATGTCAAACTTGAAGATTTTTCCGTGGCCATTGCAAATAATTTTTGGCATAGTTGTACTATGTAGCATCTCAAAACTGAATTGCATAAATCTTTGTTGTAGCAAAAATATACAATCTACTACATTGCAACTTGCAATATCCGGAATGGCCTCTGTTCCAAGAATTGTTTTTTTTTAAAAAGACCAAATATATCGACTGCTATTTATTTTTATGAAGACAGGAGAATATTTTAATCAGTTTAAATGGAGATAAAGATTCATATTGTTCATTAGGACTGTAGGGTAGCCATATGGATTAATAAGAACATAAGAATTAGGAGCAGGAGTAGGCCATACGGCCCCCAATAAGATCATGGCTGATCATCGACCTCAACTCCACTTTCCCGCCCGATCTCCATATCCCTTGATTCCCCGAGAGTCCAAAAATCTATCTCTCTCAGCCTTGAATATACTCAATGAGTGAGCATCCACAGCCCTCTGGGCCAGAGAATTCCAAAAATTCACAACCCTCTGAGTGAAGAGTGTGAAATATTTACCTTGTTATACATCTGAACCTGTTCATAGAGAAAATGTTGAACTCTTTCTTTGTAATCATTAGTAAGCTCATGGTTAAAATGATTGATTTCAGCTGCAATCACAAAAACAAACAAATGCACAGTTATTGAACTCAAAATTCTCAAATACAGCTATTTAGTAAGAATTTCTCCTTTATAAATGCGAATCTATCAGGGTTCAACACTTCGAAAATGCAAGTGCTTATATAAACAATCTCTTCTTTCTCATGGTGCAGCATTCAGGAAGAAATAAGGCAACCAATGTCAGCTGTGGCTCAGTGGGTAGCACACATCGCCTGAGTCAGAAGGTCGTGGGTTCAAGTCCCACTCCAGGGACTTGTGCACATAAAGCTAGGCTGACACTCCAGTACAGTGCTGAGGGAGTGCTGCACTGTTGGAGGTGCCATCTTTTGGATGAGACAATGGCCCGAAAATTAGACCTAATACGCGAGAGTACGCATTGTGTACTCTCGCGTATTAGGTCCCGAATTGCCGGTTTCCTGCATGCACTGCGCATGCGCGGGAAACCGGCACTTCGTGTATGGCGAAGGGGGCGGTTCCTAAGTGAACCGCGTGCGCACTACAGGCTGCGCGCATGCAGTGCACTTAGGTTTTTTTTCAGGTTTGAACGCGCAGGTAAGTGGTGAAGATTTTACACATAAAGAAAGCAGGCGTAAGACCCCCTTTTAACAAGGTAAGTAGTTAATTAAGTGTTATTTTAAATTTTTTTCAACAGGTTTATGTTTTTTAGAGACTTTAAAGAAAGGTAAGTTTATTTTTATAACTTTTAAAAAGAATTTAAATTTTTTCAAAAATTTAATTTTTTGTTTAAAGTGGTTAATTTATTTAACTATAGTTATTTTATTAATGTGATGGCTTTTTTTTAAATTTAATTGAGGTTTAGCTGTTCTTTTGGGGGCTTGTTGTATTCATAGCTTTGACAGCCCTTGCTGTCAAAACTATGAATGAAAGATGGTGTGCTGCCATTGGCTCTAACTGGCCCACGTGATCCCAGAGCTCGCACGAACTAACTGCGCCTCTGGGACATGCAAGCACTGCACGCCGGCACCAGGGAGAGGCCCTCGAACTGAAGTTCGTGTGGGCCCGAACCATAAAGGTAGGCGCGGAGTGCGATATCGCGGGGAATCCTTACCCCCGCGGCAACCATCGAACTCCAATTTCTGGGCCATTAAACCGAGGCCCCGTCTGCTCTCTCAGGTGGACGTAAAATATCCCATGGCACTATTTCGAAGAAGAGCAGGGGAGTTATCCTGGCCAATATTTATCCCTCAACCAACATCACAAAAACAGATTATTTGGTCATTATCACATTGCTTGTTTGTGGGAGCTTGCTGTGCACAAATTGGCTCCCGCGTTTCCCACATTACAACAGTGACTCCACTTCAAAAGTGCTTCATTGGCTGTAAAGTGCTTTGAGACGTCCGGTGGTCGTTAAAGGTGCTATATAATTGCAAGTCTTCTTCTGTACAGAGGCTAATGGACAAGGCTAGGTCCTTAAATGAATATGTTGAATAGTGATAATTGCTGTCTGCATCAGTGGGATTGCTTGGGAAAATTCCTGCCGTGGACAGTGTGAATTATCTGAATTAACATTAGCAGAGATATTCATTAATCTGGGGCACGTTCATTTTATAATTTTATCTGAAAGTGTTTATTCAACTGCCATAAGAAGGTTTTGGGCTTAATAACTCCTTTTAGGTCTTTATTATCTATTTCAAAATAAATCAGAGGAATCCCCAATGTAGCAGATAAAAATTATTGCATTCTCCTAAAGGCAAATCTCACTTCTACAGTTAATGAGTTAAAATAGGTCTAAAGAAGACCCAAGAAAAGTGAATTTTTGGAAGGTAGGGGAAGGGTGTAACTGTCTGGAGGTGTCTTACGGAAGTGCATTATTAATTGAGGATGGCTGGGGACCCTCTGTTGCAATGTCATTAGTGCTTTCTCAGTTGCTTCTATAGGACCGATTTTAACTCTGGGCGAGAATCGGATGTGTGGTGGGGGTGGGGGGAGACGAAGCAAGTGGTGAACCATCTGGCCCCCCCCACCCCCACCGGAGCATCCCGGACCTGACCCGACACCGACTCCTGCCTGATGCCAGCGGGATTGACATCCCCTGCTCCTCCTGGCCCATAAGAAACAGTTAAAAAAAATTAAAAGTCACTTACCTGGGCCTCCTGAGATCCCCGCTGTTGCCAGTTTTCACTGTCAGGCCAGTGGTTAAAATGGTGTGCCCGTCCCGTTGACATCATCGGGTTGCAACTCAATTTAAATTAGGACCCGCACCTCTAGGGTGGGCAGCCTTCCCGTGCCTGAATTCAGGTAAGTAAAAATGGTGGGGGATGGGAACACAGCGCACACACCCCACCATTTTAACTCCCCCTCCCCCGTCCACTCCATTCCATTCCCACCGGGCTGAGGAGAGGATTAAAATTGCCCCTTAAGAGTTAAAGGTCAGTAAAACCTAGAAGATTTGAAAGAGCTCATACCTTGTATAGCTGAAGACACGATTCCAGCTTTGAAAACTATGGCCTCTTTTTCTTTCAATGTGACTTTATTGGCTTGAGCAAGCTTTTCATATTCATGAGCCTTTTCTATCGCTCCCTGAAAAGACACAGTTGCAAAATATTTTTTTCAATTAAAACAAATCTACAAAAATGTGGTAGAATCTCTGTTTAGGATGTTAAAAATAAAATGCATTCCTTAATTGGCATCATTGGCAAAAGGCTAAAAATTGCGGTACTTCAAAATAGAAAACAATAATTGCATGCATTGAAGTCGGGTTGCAATAATTTTTAAGATGACACGAGAGGGAGGGTGGTAGACCCTGGGGCAACTGTGGAAGGCCCGCTGATGCCCCTTTTGGAGGCAGAGAGTGCAGTAGTGGGCACCACTTCCTCTCCTCACATCTGAACCGCTCACTGTATAAAGACATCGGCCCTGTCGGAGATCTAATAGAAAAATTCCTGGCTGGTCTTTAGGACCTTTCTACCCCCTTTAAATGATGCTCCTCCTCCTCTTGCACTGCAGTAGACATTCTGCCAGGAGCCCACCCAACACTCTGAAAACAGCCTTGACCCAGGAAAATAGGTCGGAGTCACAGCAGGGTCAGAGGGGGGTGGAAGTCCTGCCCATCCCTCCTCCAGCAGCGAGCCTGCCTCAGAGGAAGATCCAACGCACAATATAAATCTGGTTTGTTGCATGGCGAAATATACTAGGGTCACTCGATGCCTTTTTGCCCCAAGGCAAACATAATCGAACTTTATTCTGAAAATGGAACTAGAACCTTTTCCTATCTGAAAAAGGTGTTAAAACTGACAGAGCTACTAAAAATACAATCCATTGTGAAATGTAAAGCCAGTAAAGTAAAAGTCAGGTGTATATGAATTTTGACACAAAACTGAAGCCTGACAATATTAGTGGCCTAGAAATTTGGTTGTGCAGGGCCCATTGTCGGTAAGCCTCCAATAGGGCGGGCAGGAAGTGCATGTTAATTAATAGCCAGAAAATCAGCATATTGGTAAAGGAGAGATATCGGCGTGCGGTGTCCATGCCTGAAACAAGCAATAGTCCTTTTGCGTATGCATATTAGGGGCCTAACGCCTGTTTGATTCCCCCACTGCAAGATTTGCTTACCCTGAGGTAGTTCGTGCCAGTGCCGGCTACGCTCAGGCAAAGCAGATCTGCATGCGGTCTAACAGGTGGTCCTTAAAGGGATGGAGTGTTAGGCCGCAACCAACAAGGTAGTTTTTTAAAAAATACCTACCTGAAATGTGGAGCCAGGACCCCACATTGAAAGAGCACGGGCTGCTGCCAGCTGGCGCTACCCCCTCCCACCCCTTTGCCACTCTCTGCCTCTGCACCCTCACCGCTGCTACCCCCCAGCCGATGATTGTCCCCGCTATCTCCCAACCCAGTTGCCTCCTCTTCTCAGTCGCCCTCCCTTCCTCAGTTACCTGAGGGCCGCTGCAATGCCGACAGCAGCCGATCTTCAATTGCCAGCTCGATGTAAATGGGGCCCAACATCAGGGGCACCTGGGGCCTCACCATTCAGTTGCAGGGACCGTTCTTTATGCCCCCTGCTCGCCCAAAAATGGGCACGCCCGAATTTCTAGGCCAGGATGTCTTCAAAAATCCACAAGCACCCTGAATCATAGAATAGTATTTCGAAGAGCAATCCAGTTAGTCCCACTCCCCCGCTCTTTCCCTGCAATTTTTTCTCCTTCAAGTATTTATCCAATTCCTTTTGAAGGCTACTATTGACTCTGTATCCACCACCCTATCAGGCAGCGCATTCCAAATCCTAACCACTCGTTGCGTAAAAAAGTTTTTCCTCATGTCGCCTCTAGTTCTTTTGCCAATCACCTTAAATCTGTGCCCTCTCGTTATCGGCCCTTCAGCCAATGGAAACAGTTTCTCTTTATTTACTCTATCTATGATACAAAGATGGGTGGGAAAGCAAGTTGTGCAGAGGACTCAAAGAATCTGCAAAGGGATATAGACAGGCTAAGTGAGTGGGCAAACATTTGGCAGATGGAGTATAATGTGGGAAAGTGCGAGGTTATACACTTTGGCAGGAAAAATAAAAAGGCAAATTATTATTTAAATGGAGAGAGATTACAAAATGCTACAGTTCAGAGGGACCTGGGGGTCCTTGTGCATGAAACACAAAAAGTTAGCATGCAGGTACAGCAAGTAATCAAAAAGGCAAATGGAATGTTGGCCTTTATTTCAAGGGGGTTGGAGTATAAAAGCAGAGAAGTCCTGCTACAACTGTACAAGGTATTGGTGAGACCACACCTTGAGTACTGCATACAGTTTTGGTCTCCTTATTTAAGGAAGGATATACTTGCATTGGAGGCAGTTCAGAGACGATTCACTAGGTTAATACCAGAGATGAGGGGGTTGACTTATGAGGAAAGGTTGAGCAGGCTGGGCCTATACTCTTTGGAATTTAGAAGAATGAGAGTGATCTTATTGAAACATAAGATACTGAGGGGGCACGACAAGGTAAATGCAGAGAGGATGTTTCCCCTCGTGGGGAAATCTAGAACGCGGGGGCACAGTTTTAGAATAAAGGGTCACTCTTTTAGAACTGAGATCAGGAGGAATTTCTTCTCTCAGAGGGTCGTAAATCTGTGGAATTCTCTGCCCCAGAGAGCTGTAGACGCTGGGTCATTAAATACATTTAAGGTGGAGATAGACAGATTTTTGCAAGATAAGGGAGTGAAGGGTTATGGGGAGCAGGCAGGGAAGTGGCTTTGAGCCCAAGATCAGCCATGATCTTATTGAATGGCGGAGCAGGCTCGAGGGGCCAAGTGGCCTATTCCTGCTCCGATTTCTTATGTTCTTATCTGAACCCTTCATGATTTTAAACACCTGAGCATATACTTCAGCAGAGTAAAGGAAATCTACTGTACAGAAAAAAATTTCAACATTTGTATTTAGAATATTCTTTAAACCTTACATTTCAAACCAAACATATTAATGTTTCAACCAAAATGGCTATACATTTATGACCTTTAGGGGCGTTGGCTTGGGGAGGATGTTAATTATTATTCAAGGTTGAGTTCAGTTCAGTTCAGTTAGTATGAAAGTAATAGCGTAATACAATTATCCTATTTTCATTTCTGGGATATCCATATGCAGCCATTTTGAATGAAAGGTCATTATGAAATAAGCCAATAAAAGCAGCATCATTTGGTGCCAGGTTTACATTTATTCAGTTTACGAGCAGTCAGCACTAGCAGTAGGTGGGAAAATTCCGCTGTGTGTGGGCAGGAGGATTTTGCTTCGGATTCTGCAAGCATTAAAGTGAAGTACAACTGAGTGAGTTTAAAGTCATTTAAAATTTTATTTTAAAGCCTGACTCTTTTTTTTTTAACCATTCGGCTTCGAGTATGGATGTCCCAAGGAAGAGGATTCTTGTTCTGCGCTTGTTGGAACTACTGTTCAGTTTTGCCTGTCTTTCCCTCAACATCTTGAAAGGTCCAGCTGACTCTGAATGGACAGTGTTCTGTCTTTTCTGTGCTGTATTGTGCATTACAATGAACAGCATTGTTCTCTTCCTGGAGACTGGTGCTAGTAAGGACCAATGTCGTCATCTGTCACATTTCACAGAAATGGGCATTTTCAGTCTTGCTGTAGCATTCACTACGGGGGCTGTTGTCCAAATTATCGGTGTTATTGAGATGGGTATGCTGTTGCAACCTGGCCAGTATCATTTTAAGCCCACTCCAACTTGGCTGTCTGACTTTCACTTTATAGTAGCCTCAACTGTATGCATATGTTTGGCTTCTTTACTGTACTGGATGGACCATCATTACACCAGACGTCGGATTATGCAACAAGGACTGATTATTATTACGCCAAAATCCATATATGGAGTGAAACTAACATTTTCTTTTATTTTGTTGTGTATGCTGTGGCATTCTGAAGAAAAGGGAATCTATTCAACAACGTGCTTTTACTTAATAGCTCACATTATTTCCATATTCAAGACTGCTACATTTATGATTCCTTCGGAAGTGTCCGAACGAAAGATCAAATTAGGAATCCTTTGCGCCAACATGGCACTGACTTTTGTTTATGGTCAAACCCTGTTACTGTGGCCCGAACGTGTTTTGATGCAATGTAGTGACGAAGTATACGCAAAACTTTGTGCAGGGAAAGAAACTGATAAACTGTGTATGATTTTCTTTTACAATGTTTGTGCTGGAGGAGTTACCTTTACAGTACTATCAAGTTTTAATCTCCTATTGCTTATTTATGATTCAATATCCATACTTAATTTTCATGAAAACATTGTGGATGATAGTATCCAAAATGAAACAGTGTAATGCATTCCATTTTAATACATTTTTGGTGAACAAATGTAAACGGTTATAACAACAGAAAGTGCTGGAAACACTCAGCAGGTCAGGCAGCATCGAGGAGAGAGAAACAGAGTTAACATTTCGGGTCGAACCCTTCGTTGACTCTGTTTCTCTCTCCTCGATGCTGTCTGACCTGCTGAGTGTTTTCAGCACTTTCTGTTGTTATTTCAGATTTCCAGCATCCGCAGTATTTTGCTATTGTATAAATGTAAACGGTTTACTGATTTGTACAATGTATCTTACTGATGTAGTACAGAGCTCAAAGGATGAGGGTGAAGTAGGATTCTGTCAAGGCAGCAATGATTAGCAGTAGAATGAAAAATCCAGAGAATCAGGGGCTACTAGATTAACTCTATGCTGTGTGATATTACTGACAAATTTATTAATGGATCCATTAATAATATCACACAATTTAGCACAATTTCAACCACATAGGAGGGAGTTAAAATGGATGTCACTCAGAAAGTTACTTTTGAACGCTAGGTTATTAAAAAGAAGCTATCAAGAAAAATATAACTGACGTATAATGCAAAGCAAAACTCATTTTAAAAATAAATTTTAATTTCTGTTTTCAAAATCTAATTTGTGAGTGTTCAGTATTTCAGTGGCTTCATTCAACATAAGATTTAAGTATAGAAATAGAAGGATAGAGCAGATGAATGCGTAGCTGGAGAGATGGTGTAGGAGGGAGGGCTTCAGATTCCTGGGACATTGGGACCGGTTCTGGGGGAGGTGCAACCTGTACAGGCTGGACGGGTTGCACCTCAACAGAGCCGGTCCCAATGTCCTCGTGGCAGGGTTTGCTAGTGCTATTGTGGAGGGTTTAAACTAATTTGGCAGGGGGATGGGCACCAGGATGTAGCATTAGAAAGGAGAAACAAAGTGCACAAAGGATGGGGAGAGACAGATAGAACTAGATAGCACTAGAGTAAGAAATAGTAAGATATTAGGTGGGGTCAGATTAAGAGAGAATACAAGAAGGTCTAAGACAGGTTTACAGTGCGTGTGTGTGTATGCACGAAGCGTGGTAAATAAGGTTGGTGAGCTGCAGGTGCAAATAGTCACATAGGAATATGATGTTGTGGCGATAACGGAGACCTGGCTCAAAAATGGGCAGGATTGGGTTTTAAATATTCCTGGATATAAGGTGTTCAGGAGATAGGGAAGGAAAGAAAGGAGGTGGGGTGGCAGTATTGGTTAAGGAGATTGTTACAGTGCTGGAGAGAGAGGATGTCCTGGAGGGGTCAAGACAGAATCTATTTGGTTAGAGTTAAGAAATAATAGAGGTGCCATTACACTACTAGGTGTATTCTATAGGCCACCAACTAGTGGGAAAGATATAGAGGAGCAAATTTGCAGGGAAATTACAGAGAGGTGCAAGAACTATAGAGTAGTAATAATGGGGGACTTCAATTATCCTAATATAGACTGGGATAATAATAGTGTAAAGGGTAGAGATGGGGAAGAATTTCTAAAGTGTGTTCAGGAGAACTTTTTTGATTAATACGTTTCCATCCCAACGAGGAAGGAGGCATTGCTGGATCTGGTTCTGGGGAATGAGGTGGGTCAAGTGGAGCAAGTGTCAGTAGGGAAACATTTAGGGAACAGTGATCATAGTATCATAAGGTTAGATTAGCTATGGAAAAGGACAGGGAGCAATCTAGAGTAAAAATACTTAATTGGAGGAAGGCAAATTTCAGTGGGTTGAGAACGGATCTGGCCCAGATAAATTGGAATCAAAGATTGGCAGGCAAAACTGTAATCGAACAATGAGCTGCCTTTAAAGAGGAGATGGTTTGGGTACAGTCAAGGTACATTCCCATGAGGGGGAAAGGTAGGGCAACTAAAGCCAGAGCTCCCTGGATGACAAAAGAGATAGAGATTAAGATGAAACAGAAAAAGGATACGTATGACAGATGTCAGGTTGAGGATATAATGAGAATCAGGCTGAATATAGAAAGTTCTAAAGGAGAAGTGAAAAAGAAAATAAGAGGGGTGAAGAGAGAATATGAGAATAGATTGGCAGCTAACATAAAAGGGAAATCAAAAGTCTTCTTTAGGCATATAAATAGTAAACGGGTAGTAAGAGGGGTGGGGCCGATTAGGGACCAAAAAGGAGACCTGCGCATGGAGGCAGAGGGCATGGCTGAGGTATTAAATGAGTACTTTACATCTGTCTTCACCAAGGAAGAAGATGCTGCCAAAGTCATAGTGAAAGAGGAGGTAGTGGAGTTACTGGATGAGATAAAAATTGATAAAGAGTGGGTACTAGAAAGTCTGAACTTAAAGTTGATAAGTCACCAGGACCGGATGAGATGCATCCTAGGATGCTGAGGGAGGTTAAGGAGGAAATCGCGGAGGTACTCACCATAATCTCCCAATCCTCCTTAGATACGGGGGTGGTACCAGAGGACTGGAGAATTGCAAATGTTACACCCTTGTTCAAAAAAGGGTGTAAGGGTAAGCGCAGCAACTACAGGCCAGTCAGTTTAACCTCAGTAGTGGGGAAACTTTTGGAAATGATAATCAGGGACAAAGTTAACAGTCACTTGGACAAGTGTGGATTAATTAAGGAAATTTTGTAAAAGGCAAATCGTGTTTAACAAACTTGATCGAGTTTTTTGATGAGGTAACAGAGAGGGTTAATGAGGGCAATGTGGTTGACGTGGTGTATACGGACTTCCAAAAGGCATTTGATAAAGTGCCACATAATAGGCTTACCAGCAAAGTTGAAGCCCATGGAATAAAAGGGACAGTGGCAGCATGCATACGAAACTGGCTAAGTGACAGGAAATAGAGAGTAGTGGTGAACAGTTGTTTTTCGGACTGGGGGAAGGTATACAGTGGTGTTCCCCAGGGGTCGGTACTAGGACCACTGTTTTTCTTGATATATATTAATGACTTGGACTTGGGAGTACAGGGCACAATTTCAAAATTTGCAGATGACACAAAACTTGGAAGTATAGTGAACAGTGAGGCGGATAGTAATAGACTTCAAGAAGACATAGACAGGCTGGTGAAATGGACACATGGCAGATGAAATTTAATGCAGAAAAGTGCTAAGTGATACATTTTGGTCTGAAGAACGAAGTGAGGCAATATAAACTGAAGGGTATAATCCTAAAGTGGGTGCATGAACAGAGAGACCTGGGGGTATATGTGCACAAATCATTGAAGGTGGCAGGGCAGGTTGAGAAAGTGGTTAAAAAAGCATGCAGGATCCTGGGCTTCATAAATAGAGGCATAGAGTACAAAAGCAAGGAAGTTATGATGAACCTTTATAAAACACTGGTTTGGCCTCAACTGGAGTATTGTATCCAATTCTGGGCACCACACTTTAGGAAGGATGTGAAGACCTTAGAGAGGGTGCAGAAAAGATTTACAAGAATGGTTCCACGGATGAGAGACTTCAGTTACGTGGATAGACTGGAGAAGCTGGGGTTGTTCTCCTTAGAGCAGAGAAAGTTGAGAGGAGATTTGATAGAGGTATTCGAAATCATGATGGGGTTCTAGACAGAGTAGATAGAGGGAAACTGTTCCCATTGGCAGAAAGGTTGAGAACCAGAGGACACAGATTTAAGGTGATTGGCAGAAGAACCAAAGGCGACGTAAGAAAATACTTTTTTACGCAGCAAGTGGTTAGGATCTGGAATGCACTGCCTGAAAGGGTGGTGGAGGCAGATTCAATCGTGGCTTTCAAAAGGGAATTGGATAAGTACCTGAAGGAAAACATTTGCAGGGCTACGGGGAAAGGGCGGGGGAGTGGGACTAGCTGAAGTGCTCTTGCAGAGAGCCGGCACGGGCTCGACGGGCCGAATGGCCTCCTTCTGTGCTGTAACCATTCTATGATTCTGTGATTTAATTGATAAAGTAAACCTTTACTGTAACACTCTGGCCTAGATTTTACAGGCAAAACCCGCCTGACTTCAGGAAGTATGTAAAGGAAAATGGGGCAGGGAGGCCTTCTGCTGAAACCCCGCCTCAAAGAATGCCTGTCACAATATCCCTCCTATTGCCCCAAACTGTCAGTTCCAGTGCCCAGCTTCTTGTAAATGAAGGTGGAGGGATTTGGCCACTTTCTCTCTGAGATTTGCTAAGTTAACATTCTCTTAAAATTGATAAAGTAGGATTTCTTTAAAAGCCCTTAAGCATGCTGTATGATTTTATAATGTATATTTATTTAGAGTAAAGGAATACGCTACTCCTTATTTTATTGGAAAATTCCTCAACATGTGCTGATTTATGGTCCAACCAGGAAAGAACCATTGCTTGATTCAGTTTTGGGGAATGAAGTGTGACAAATAACTGAATTGAGTACTAGTAGAAAAGCATTTCATAACTAGCAACCACAACATAGTAAGGTTCAATGTGAAATTGCTGTTGTTGGAGAAGAAAATTATTAAAGAAATGTCGGAGAAGAAAAACTCATCCAGTTAATGAACTTTAAATTCGCTGACACAGGACTTTAACATGCTGCAATGGGTTGGCAGTCTGCCTTGTCAGACAACGTTACAACATACAGGGCTCGAGATAACACTGTCACATAGACGAGGCTGATCACATCAACTGTACCCTGACGTTAATTGAATTTATTTACCATGCTTAACAATTGTATACATAAAATTGATTGGATTCTAATAACTATCACGCGCTCATGTGAGCACGATGTGATCAATGATGGATGTATAAAATACTGTGCCCCGGAGTGACTTATCTGAGAGGTCGGTGACTGCACGCGGGTGCATCACTGCTCTCCCAGAGCGCTCTGAATAAAGTGTACTCCCGCATTTAACCGTGTAAATTGGTGTTTGAGTTTTATTGCTCAGTCGGGCTAAGTCGGGTAACGCGTTGACTCTCCTTCACGGTTGGTCCGCTTAAGGCTCCGATTAGCCCCTACAACACTGTCATTGAAGAAAGTCAAGACCAAAGCACCCTTTGCCCTTCTCATGGTGGTCCAAAAGGATTGCTAAAGTTGGTAGCTACCATTACGCTAAGCAATGGCCTTCGTATCTTCCACTCAGTGCCTTTTGAGATCCCCTCTTGAGCTGTGCAAACTCACAGTGCTGCACTTGGGGGCATCTACCACCGTATTCCACTGGCTAGCCCATTTTTTATGATGGTGAGCAGAGTGCACTCAACCCCCAGCTGTCCACCAGCAATACATATCATCTGTGAAAAGGAGGACAGTCATTCTTTCAAAATGCCTGGAACAGAGCATCTGAATCTGTCCCTTACGATTCTCTCCAACACATCGTTGATGAAGACCTTGAACAGGATGGCTGACAATGGACAAGTTGCCTCACTTTTCATTTGAGAGAAATAGGTTCACTAAGTCGCCAGTTTACTCTTACACAGATTTTGCGGCACTCCAATTGGCCTTGGGAACCTTTGGCTAGTGAGGGTTCCTGCAACCGATGGCTGCCTGGTGATCTCTGCTGGAAACTGCACTGTAATTATACCCTAGTAACTATATAAATTACTAGCAATCATAGTTGTCCTCAGTAAGTGCACTAGTTTTGTAATTCAGAGCAAATTCAATCTGTAACTAACCTTGAGGACGTTTATAATATCAGGGAAACAGGTCAGCAGCCCTTTGTACTCTTTACTGATCTCAATCAAGCAGTGAACATCTTTCTTTGGCTACAAGACAAACAAGAAACATACCAGGTACTTCTTAAACTGCCATTAAATATTTATGAAACCATTAATTTTACAAAACAGCAAAGTTAAATATGAATTAACAAAGAATTAATAAAGTCATGATCAAATGTTTTCAAATAATTGCATTTAATTATCCCAATTTACCTGATCAACATAAAGGTTCCCAATGTCATCATACGTTTTTCCAACAAATGATAATGCATTTCCAATTGAGCCTTTCCCTTTTGAAAAATAATAAAAAGTTTAATCCGGATTATGCTGATATGACAATTCACTTTGGAATCTGCAATATAGCATTCGGCAGCACTGTTCTTTAGTGCTGCATTACAGTATCCTGTAGTTGTAGTATTGGTTCTGGTCAGGCAGGATCTCATTTTCCTGGCTAGAACTTCAATCTCCAGCCTATGAGGTAGCTCTATACATGTATAGTTCACATGCGGCTTAGAGAGCATGGACTATTGCATCCGCACTCTGTAAACATTGAAATTATTTGCAGGTCGACCTAAAAGGTACATAGAGGTCTGAGGGATCTGCTGGACATTTCATAAACCGTATTTGACACCCTGTTGGAGTTGCACTCCATATGGTGCCAATCCCAAGTGGTGTGAGATCACCTGCTCTTGCACCATTTCTCTCCTGACTCTGGATTTATACTGTTTCGTTTTGCAGTAGCGAAGTTGCACCGTAACTGTATGCTAGGATTCTACTTTCACTACTCGCTGATGTGTGAATTCAACCCAGAGAAAGAGCTTTTAGGATCCCTCTCTTTATTTGTGTTGTTCAGATTGCCCTCCTAGATCTACACCTGAGCCAGCATGTTTGCAACCAACTGACTGTGTTCAAATTGGAATCAGCTAACTGAGCAGCAGAAAGAGGTCGATAACAATACAAATGACCATTGTTGCCGAGCTCAGTGATATTACATGGCACTGTGTCACAACTGTCCATAAACCTATAACCGCCCGATTCTGGTCATGCGGATGCTTTTGAAATCACACATTGGCTGTTGCAAAATTATTGGGCCGGATTTTGATCTCAGCGGCGAATGAATGGCACCAGCCGTTTGTTACACTTGCACTTGCCCGTAGACTTTCTTATCCAAAAAGCACACCGCCCGCTACAGAGCATCTGGGACCTGTGTGAACAGGGCAAGCAACTGTGTATCTTCTTAACCAATCAGATTGAAGAATCGTTAATGAGCAGCGCAGAGTCTGAACCAGGAAGTGTCAGTTAGAATATTGAATTCAATGTCAAATCAGGTGCAGAAAGCGAAATAAAGAGAGGGCAAGAAAGATTGGATTAAGAGAGAGTCAAGAGACAGAAAGAAAAAGTTAAAAAAATGTACTTGAATGTTTTTTAAATCTCCAACATTAATTAAAATCTGAAGAGATGAGACTCCACATTTGTAAAAGTGAATTTTCAGTGCCAGAGAGGTTGTTTGGCAGTAATTAAGACTTACCATAGAATGAACATGCCCTAACTTTTTCTGGTGAGTTTAGTTGGGGCCTCAACTATTTACCATATTTATTAACAACTTAGATGATAGGATAGAAAGCCACATATCCAAATTTGCTGATGACACAAAGATAGGTGGCATTATAGGCAGTGTATATGAAAGCATAAAATTACAGAGTACATTCTGCTACAGGAACGGTAGTATAGTTGTTATGTTACTGGACCAGTAATCCAGAGGCCTGGACCAATAATCCAGAGACGTGAGTTCAAATCCCACCATGGCAGCTGGGGAATTAAATAAATCTGGAATAAAAAGCTAGTATCAGTAATGGTGACCATGAAAATCTGGGATTGTCGTAAAAATCTATCTGGTCCTCTAAAGGGAAGGATATCTGCTGTCCTTGCCTGGTCTGGCCGATATGTGACTCCAGACCTAATATAGTTGACTTTTAACTGCCCAGTGAAATGGCCCAGCAAGGCACGCATTTGTAACGAGTCGCTACGAAAAACAATAAAAAGAATTTAAAAAACCTGACGGACCACCCAGCATCGACCTAGGCACCGGCTTCGGACACAACAACGGCACACCCAGCCCAGTCAACCCTGCAAAGTCCTCCTCACTAACATCTGGGGACTTGTGCCAAAATTGGGAGAGCTGTCACACAGACTAGTCAAGCAACAGCCTGACAGAGTCATACTCACAGAATCATTCCTTTCAGCCAATATCCCAGACTCCTCCATCACCATCCCTGGTTATGTCGTGTCCCACCTGTAGGACAGACCCACCAGGGGTGGAGGCACAGTGGTTTACAGTCGGGAGGGAGTGGCCCTGGGAGTCCTCAACATTGACTCTGGACCCCATGAAGTTGCATGACATCAGGTCAAACATGGGCAAGGAAACCTCCTGCTGATTACCACCTACTGCCCTCCCTTAGCTGATGAATCAGTACTCCTCCATGTTGAACACCACTTGGAAGATGCACTGAGGGTAGCAAGGGCACAGAATGTACTCTGGGTGGGGGACTTCAATGTCCATCACCAAGAGTGGCTCGGTAGTACCACTACTGACCGAGCTGGCTGAGTCCTGAAGGAAACAGCAGCCAGACTGGGCCTGCGGCAGATGGCGAGAGAAAAACCTACTTGACCTCGTCCTCACCAATCTACCTGTCGCAGATGCATCTGTCCATGACAGCATTGGTAGCAGTGACCACCTCACAGTACTTGTGGAGACGAAGTCCCGTCTTCACACTGAATTGAATTACATTTTAAGTTAAAGACGCAGGTGCGGATTTATTTTGACTATGATTTACGGAGCTATGAAATGCATGAAAGACAGTTTGTTTTACAAAAGATAAGCTTCAGCCTTGAAGTTACGGTTGCCATGGTTTCTGATCATGTCTGGTAGAAAATAAATCTGGACTTTTGAAAGTATTTTTTTTGAAAGTACACATTTTTTAATTGGATTACAAAAAAAATTTGCTATTGTTTTTTGTGGTTTAAATTAAAAATGTGTGATTTTATTTTAAATCAATTTGAACGTTTACAAAGCACTGTCTTCTTAATTTGGTTACTGCAAGTCTGAGACGCCCACTCTTTAAGTTTTTGACACGTAAAAAGTAATCAGTAATTATAAATTTGGTTGAAAGAGAAAATGTTGTTTAAATGTGAAAAAAAACAATTTTTTCACTAGTTATATTCAGTATTTTTACAGTCATTTGGAAAGGCATCTGAAGAAAGATAAAGAGAAATATGACGTGATTTACTGGGTTTTTGTAAGCATGTGCTATTTTGTTTTGTTTTACCTGTTCTATATTGTGTTTAGTTAAGAAGATATTGGTCTGAATTAAATTGGAATTATTGAAGTTAACTAACTACGATTAAATTGTGAAAACCCAACTGTCTTTTTTGATCGGGAAAGATTTTTTTAAATTTACGTGAAGTGATGCAATTGCGTGTGTCTGGCAATGTTTCGCTCCGCCTTCTTATAAACCCGCCAAGGAGTTAACCCTTTCCGCTGACAGCTGTTTTCTTTTTAATTCACCACACAACAACTTTTGTATTGCTGAATGAAATTTAAAGATATTGGACATTATTAAATTTAAGGTTTTTTTAATTTTAAGTGAATATTTTCCCACGGTGACAGAAGGAAAAACCATGTAAACCACCTAGCCTGGGAATCACTTGTTTCTGAAACTGGAGCTGATAAGATAAATTGATACGAGAAGGGGAAATCTACCTGAAGTTAAAGGGGATAATTAAATTTTCATTAAAATAAACTGGTTGAGAGCAGTCTCAGTGGTCCTGCTAATTGCTGTGTATCAAGGAAGAAAGTTTGTGGGGAAATAAAATTGAACATTGACAAAGCCAATGTCAGTCCAGCAATACTGAAATGATAAAGTGGACTCAGGCACAATACAGTGGGTTATAAAGAATTTTTTTTAAATGTGTTAATAAATTGGACCAAGTGGGAACGTTTGATCTACGTTTTCTATCTTTAATATTGTATTGGACAGTAAAGTTCCTCCAGGGCTCATGATGAGATAGAATGGTAATTAATGGGATGTGTAAAATGGAGAGAGGAAGTGATTGAGAGTGTAAGATTGAAACAGGAAAATTACACTACCAAATGAGAATTTTCCTGACTTTCTACTGAAAGCCAGGAAAGTGTAGTAAAGAATAGTAAATTGATAGCTTTCTCTTGGAGACATTTGTATCCCTGCCTAAATGAACTTTTTAAGAAAACTGAATTTGATAGTCCAGCCATTACCCAAGACATCGGGACCATGCAGTGGAAGATGAGCAAAGAACTCCAGACAATCTTTTGATAAGATCACCTGAAAGCCTGAGAATGGCTTGTATCAGATGTCATGTGTGGCATGATATTGGGATGAGTGTGTAAATGTGCAATTACCATCCGGACACCCTCAAAGCCTCCTTGAAAAGTGCAACATCCCCACCGACACCTGGGAATCCCTGGCCCAAGACCGCACAAAGTGGAGGAGAAGCATCCGGGAAGGCGCCGAGCACCTCGAGTCTCTTCGCCGGGAGCAAGCGGAAGCCAAGCACAAACAGCGGAAGGAGCGCACATCAACCCAAGCACCCCCGCCCACCCGCCCCTTCAACCAGCATCTGTCCCACCTGTGACAGAGACTGTAGGTCCCGCATTGGACTCATCAGTCACCTGAGAACTCATTTTTAGTGTGGAAGCAAGTCATCCTCGGTTCCGAGGGACTGCCTAAGAAGAAGAAGACGACCATGATGGTGTTCCCATGCACCTGCTGCCCTTGTCCTTCTAGGTGGTAGAGGTCGCGGGTTTGGGAGGTGCTGCCGAAGAAGCCTTGGCGAGTTGCTGCAGTGCATTTTGTAGATGGTACACACTACAGCCACGGTGCGCCGGTGGTAGAGGGAGTGAATGTTTAACGTGGTGGATGGGGTGCCAAACAAGCGGGCTGCTTTGCCCTGGATGGTGTCGAGCTTCTTGAGTGTTGTTGGAGCTGCACTCATCCAGGCAAGTGGAGAGTATTCCATCACACTTCTGACTTAATAAGAACATAAGAAATAGGATCGGGAGTAGGCCATTCGGCCCCTCGAGCCTGCTCCACCATTCAATAAGATCATGGCTGATCTACATCAACTCCACTTTCCTGCACTATCCCCATATCCCTTGATTCCCTTAATATCCAAAAATCTATCGATCTCTGTCTTGAATATACTCAACGACTAAGCCTCAACAGCCCTCTGGGGTAGAGAACTCCAAAGATTCACCACCCCGAGTGAAGAAATTTCTCCTCATCTCAGTCCTAAATGGCCGACCCCTTATTCTGAGACTGTGACCCCTGGTTCTAGACTCCCCAGCCAGGGGAAAAATCCTCCCTGCATCTACCCTGTCAAGCCCTGTAAGAATTTTGTATGTTTCAATGAGATCACCTCTCATTCTTCTAAACTTGAGAGAATATAGGCCTAGTCTACTCAATCTCTCCTCATAGGACAATCCCCCATCCCAGGAATGAGTCTGGTGAACCTTCGTTGCACTCCCTCTATGGCAAGTATATCCTTTCTTAGGTAAGGAGACCAAAACTGTATACAATACTCCAGGTGTGGCCTCACCAGGGCCCTATATAATTGCAGTAAGACATCTTTACTCTTATACTCAAATCCTCTTGTAATAAAGGTCAACATACCATTTGCTTTCTTAATTCCTTGCTGTACCTGCATGTTAACTTTCAGTGATTTGTGTACAAGGACACCCAGGTACAGGTTTTTATGTCTCTCGCTAGTTTACTCTCATATTCTATTTTCCACTTTCTTTATCAATTTCTTGGTCTTCATTTGCTGAATTCTAAAATCCTCCCCATCCTCAGGCTTACTGCTCTTTTTGGCAACATTATAAGCCTCTTCCTTTGATCTAATATTATCTTTAACTTCTCTTGTTAGCCACGGTTAGACCATTTTTCCTGTGGGAGTTTTGTGCCTTAAAGGAATGTATATTTGTTGTAAATTATGTATTAATTCTTTAAATGCTAGCCATTGCTTGTCTACCGTCATGCCTTTTAATGTAGTTTCCCAATCTACCTTAGCCAATTCGCCCCTCATACCTACGTAGTTTGCTTCGTTTAGATTTAAGACCCTAGTTTCGGATTTAACTAAATCACTTTCAAACTTAATATAAAATTCTACTTGTGCTTTTTAGGTGGTAGCTCAGATTTGGGGAGTCAGGAGGTGAGACACTCGCCACAGAATACCCAGCCTCTGACCCGCTCTTGTTGCCACAGTATTTATATGGCTGGTCCAGTTATGTTTCTGGTCAATGGTGACCCCCAGGATGTTGATGGTAGGGGATTCGGCGATGGTAATGCTATTGAATGTCAAGGGGAGGTGGTTAGAATCTCGCTTGTTGGAGATAGTCATTGCCTGGCACTTGTGTGGCGCGAATGTTACTTGTCACCTATCAGCCCAAGCCGGAATGTCGTCCAGGTCTTGTTGCATGCGGGCATGGACTGCTTCATTATCTGAGGAGTTGCGAATGGAACTGAACACTGTGCAATCATCAGCGAACATCCCCACTTCTGACCTTATGATGGAGGGAAGGTCACTGATGAAGCATCTGAAGATGGTTGGGCCTAGGACACTGCCCTGAGGAACTCCTGCAGCGATGTCCTGGGGCTGTGATGATTGACCTTCAATCACCACAACCATCTTCCTTTGTGCTAGGTATGACTCCAGCCAGTGGAGAGTTTTCCCCCTGATTCCCATTGACTTCAATTTTATTAGAGCTCCTTGATGCCACACTTGGTCAAATGCTGCCTTGATGTCAAGGGCAGTCACTCTCACCTCACCTCTGGAATTCAGCTCTGTTTGGAACAAGGCTGTAATGAGGTCGGGAGGCGAGTGGTTCTGGTGGAACCCAAACTGGGCATCGGTGAGCAGGTTATTGGTGAGTAAGTGCCGCTTGATAGCACTGTTGACGACACCTTCCATCACTTTGCTGATGATTGAGAGTAGACTGATGGGGCGGTAAATGGCCGGGTTGGATTTGTCCTGCTTTTTGTGGACAGGACATACCTGGGCAGTTTTCCACATTGTCGGATAGATGCCAGTGTTGTAGCTGTACTGGAACAGCTTGACGAGGGGGGCGGCTAGTTCTGGAGCACAAGTCTTCAGCACGATAGCCAGGATGTTGTCGGGGTCTGTAGCCTTTGCTGTATCCAGTACGCTCAGCCGTTCTTTGATATCACGTGGAGTGAATCGAATTGGCTGAAGACTGGTTTCTGTGATGGTGGGGACCTCAGGAAGGCCGATATGGATCATCCACTCGGCACTTTGGGCTGAAGATGGTTGCAAACGCTTCAGCCTTGTCTTTTGCACTCACGTGCTGGGCTGCACCATCATTGAGGATGGGGATATTCATGGAGCCTCCTCCTCCTGTTAGTTGTTTAATGGTTCATCACCATTCACGACTGGATGTGGCAGGACTGCAGAGCTTTGATCTGATCCGTTGATTGTGGGATCGCTTAACTCTGTCTATAGCATGCTGCTTCCGCTGTTTAGCATGCATGTAGTTCTGTGTTGCAGCTTCCCCAGGTTGGCACCTCATTTTATGCTATTGTTAGGGGGCCGGTGAGTAGAGTGGGGTTGGGGGGGGGTGGGGGGTAAATTAAGTTAGCCTAAGTGAATACATGATGCGGAGATGCCGGCGTTGGACTGGGGTGGACAAAAATGAGAAGTCGCACAACACCAGGTTATAGTCCAACAGATTTATTTAAAATTACAAGCTTTCGGAGCTGTCGCCCCTTCCTTGTAACTTTACCTGAGGAAGGGGCGACAGCTCCGAAAGCTTGAAATTTTAAATAAATCTGTTGGACTATAACCTGGTGTTGTGCGACTTCTCACTTAAGTGAATACACAAAGCTTTCTGCATTCGGCATGGATTTCTTCATCTTTGAGCAATTCAGGCTGGGTAAGATAAGATAAGATAGAAATCATAAACCTAAATAACGATTTATAGCTAAGGGTTAAAGTCAAACAATTGCTATCCTGGATAGATAGGCTACAGCTGTAGCATAATGGAAAGGGGTGAACAGAGAAACCTTGTAGCAATAAGGAATGAGACCTAATTTTTGTACTGCAAAACTGACAAAACTAGTTTCAGTCATCTTCAAACATAGCATGTGGTGCTATGGTTACATGACCAAAGTAGAAGAGATATAAAGGGAATATATTCTCGAGTCCTGCGGGTAGCTTGAAAGACAAGGCATCCAAGCTTCATCCAGCAAGCTGTCTACATTTAAGTACATGAACACGTATCGCTTTTTTACTATGATCAATAAAAAATACAAGACAAGGCAGAGGCTTAATCTTATATTTCTAAATAAAGTATTAAAGTTGCTGAAACTAGATCCTGGAGCCTATTAATAAGATAAGGCAGAAGCAAAACCGAACAATGTACGTTACCGTGGTAGGTGCTTTTAGCAAATGATGCTGAGAAATCCGAGAAGGCTCTTCCTATTTTGAGATATTCTGACTTCAATGCTGAAAAAAACAGGTTTAAAAATTATAGACATTATAAAATACATTTTACCACAATTCAAACCATGCTGCAGCAACGCTGAGGGAATATCGCCATGTTACCAGTTTTTCATTAGTAATGTATTTTATCTGTTCCTTGGTTAATGCAGTTAACCCTATCTGTATGTAGCTTTTCGAACCTGTGGTTACTTGAACTATAATCTAACAATTGGCGCAACAACAGGAAATTTTTTACCAAAACTTCCAGTGATTTAGCAACCAGATGCAAAGGGCATTCATTGGTCCGCTATGCCCGCCTGATGGATCCAGCAGGAGGAACAAACCATTTTTATGGTCGAACCTCATTAGAATAGAGCCTGCGAGCTGCCTGCGTTCAATGAGCATTGACAGGCAGCTTGCCGATTGTTAGTGGTGGGGGGAGTGTGTAGAGCAGGGGTAAAAACCGACTGCTCCGCCGCAAAGCCGAGCCGGAAGCAAGCCTTTAATGGGGAGGGGTGGGTGGAGGAGGCAATCTCGGGAGGCCTACTGAGCAACTGGCAAGGGGTGGGAAAGATTCTTGTGGGGCCAGGAGAAGCATGAATGCAAGGAATTGTTTTGAGTGTTTAGGAGTGGCCTGTAGTCAAAGGCTCCGTCGAAGTTGTGTCATGGTCCTACAAGCGGAGGTAGGACCCCGAATTAAATATTTTATCAAGGCTTCCGCCTGTTTCGAACAATTTCACGGCCCGCTCAAAAATCGATTCAGGTGGGTCTCAGGTGGTCAGAGGGCGCCAGGCTTTCTAAAAAAAAAATTGTCTGCCTACCACCTGGTTTCTCAATGTGAACAGGGTGCCAGGCAGACGAAAAACACACCCTTGTCCACCACTGAAGGGCACTGATGCGCTACTACTCCATGGCTCCCATTCTCCAGCACATGATCTGTGTTAGTATTAGGGAATCTCTAGTACCTACTGTATTGGTATTGGAAATTCTGGAATCAAACTTGTATTGGTTTTAAGGACACTAACAGCAAGCCTGTCCAAATGGTGCCATCCCTGAACTGTTATTGGAAGTCGTGCCACAAGACGAGGTGGTATGCTGGAGATAGTGATATCGTATCAGGAGGGATGCAAGTAAAATCAAACAGTAAGTACAACGTTCCAACACGTTTGGCTTAGTTCTACTGATTTCTTGTAAAGTCGGTAGACCTAACAACTCTTACGGCAACTCTTCCACATTCGAATACATGCAAACAATGCTTGATATAAAGTTGTAATTAAACTTTGCATGATTGGAATTCTCAACATTTATTTTAATATCTATCCTTTTGTTAAGTGATTACCTACAGAACACGTACATTTTTATATTGGAATCCAAATATATCTTCGTAAACTCTGTCATTCTAAGCACACAGTAACTGACAAAAATGCAAGAGCAATATATAAGAAACCAATTTTTCATTATGTTCATCTCGCTGATAATTATTTATTGTGGTTTAAAAAATAAAATACTTGCATTTATATAGTGCCTACCATGACATAAGAACATAAGGAGCAGGTGTATGGATTGGTGAAAGGTAGGTCATGCCTGACAAACCTGATTGAAGTTTTTGAGGAGGTGACTAAAGTAGTGGATAGGGGAATGTCTATGGATGCTATTCAGCTGTGTCGGCTGTGTCTCAGTTGGTAGCACACTCGCCTCTGAGTCAGAAGGTTGTGGGTTCAAGTTCCACTCCAGGGACTTGTGCATATAAAGCTAGGCTGACACTCCAGTGCAGTGCTGAGGGAGTGCTGCACTGTCAGAGGTGCTGTCTTTCGGATGAGACGTTAAACTGAGGCCCCGTCTACCCTCTCAGGTGAATATAAAAGATCCCATGGCACTATTTCGAAGAAGAGCAGCGGAGTTATCCCCAGTGTCCTGGCCAATATACTTATCCCTCAACCAACATAACAAAAACAGATTATTTGGTCATTATCACATTGCTGTTTGTGGGAGCTTGCTGTGTGCAAATTGGCTGCCGCGTTTCCCACATTACAAAAGTGACTCCACTTCAGAAGTACTTCATTGGCTATAAAGCGCTTTGAGACGTCCGGTGGTCGTGGAATGCAAGTCTTTCTTTTATTCATATGAGCTTCCAGAAGTCATTTGATAAAGTCCCACATAACAGACTGTTAACTGAGGTAGAAGCCCACAGAATTGAAGGCAAATTATTGACCTGGTTAGGAAATTGGCTGAGCAGCAGGAGACAGACAGTGAGGATAATGGGTAGGTACTCAAATTGGCGGATGTGACTAGTGGTGTTCTGCAGGGATCTGTGTTGGGGCCTCAACTATTCACAGTATTTATTAATGACTTAGATGATGGCACAGAAAGCCTTATATCCAAATTTGCCGATGACACAAAGATAGGCGGCATTGTAGGCAGTGTAGATGAAAGCATAAAATTACAAAGAGATATTGACAGATTAAGTGAATGGGCAAAACTGTGGCAAATGGATTTCAATGTAGACAAATGTGAAGTCATCCACTTTGGACCGAAAAAGGATAGAACAGGGTACTTTCTAAATAATGAAAAGCTAAAAACAGTGGAGGTCCAAAGAGACTTGGGGGTCCAGGTACATAGATCATTAAAATGTCATGAACAGGTACAGAAAATAATTTAAAAGGCTAATGGAATGCTGGCTTTTATATCTAGAGGACTAGAATACAAGGGGGTAGAAGTTATGCTGCAGCTATACAAAACGCTGGATAGACCACACCTGGAGTACTATGAGCAGTTCTGGGCACCACACCTTAGGAAGGATATATTGGCCTTGGAGGGAGTGCAGCTCAGGCCCCAGCACCCCACTAGTTACAGCCTGCCAACCAGAAAATGACCCGTTTATCCCTACTCCCTGTTTTCTGTCCGTTAACCAATCCTCTATCCATGCTAATATATTACCCCTAACCACATGAGCCCTTATCTTGTGTAACAACATTTTATGTAGCATCTTATCGAATGCCTTTCAGAAATGCAAATATACTACAACCAATGGTTCCCCTTTATCCACCATGCTTGTTACATCTGAAAAAAACTCTAATAAATTTGTCAAACACGATTTCCCTTTCATAAAACCATGTTGACTCTGCCTAATCCTGATTTTCTAAGTGCCCTGATGCCATTCTTTAATATTGGATTCCAGCATTTTCCCGACGACTGATGTCAGGCTAACTGACTTGTAGTTTCCTGTTTTCTCTCTCCCTTCCTTCTTGTTACATTTGCTACCTTCCAATCCGCTGGGACCATTCTCGAATCTAGGGAATTTTGGAAAATCACAACCAATGCAACCATTATCTCTGCAGCAACCTTTTTTAAAACCCTAGGATGTAGGCCATCAGGGATTTGTTGGCTTTTAGTCCAATTAGTTTCTCAAGTACTTTTTCTCCACTGATATTCATTACATTAAGTTCCTCGCTCTCATTAGTCCCTTGGTTCCGCACTATTTTTGGCATGCTTTTTGTGTCTTCTACTCTGAGGACAGATACAAAATATTTGTTTAACATCTCTGCCATTTCCTTATTCCTGATTATAATTTCTCCTGTCTCAGCCTCTAAGAGACCAACGTTTACTTTTGCTACTCTCTTCCTTTTTATGTACTTGTAGAAGCTCTTACAATCCGTTTTTCTATTATTTGCTAGTTACTCTCATATTCTATTTTTCCCTTTTTATCAATTTTTTGGTCCTCGTTTGCTGGTTTCTAAAACTCTCCCAGTCCTCAGGCTTACTACTATTCTTCACAACATTATACGCCTCTTTTTTAATCTAATACTATCCTTAACTTCTTCAGTTAGCCACGGAAGGATCACTTTTCCCGTGGAGTTTTTGTTACTCAATGGAATGTATTTTCGTTGAGAATTTTGAAATATTTCTTTAAATGTTTGCCACTGCTTATCTACTGTCATACATTTTAATCTATTTTCCCAATCTACCTTAACCTACTCGCCCCTCATGCCTATGGAATTGACTTTATTGGTTTAAGACTCTAATTTTGGACTTAAGTATGTCACTCTCAAACCTAACGTGAAATTCTATCATATTATGATCGCTCTGCCCCAGAGGATCCTTTACTATGAGATTACTACTTAACCCTGTCTCATTACACAATACAAGATCTAAAATAGCCTGTTCCCTGGTTGGTTTCATGACGTATTGTTCTAGGAAACCGTCTCGAATGCATTCCATGAACTCGTCCTCCAGACTACCTTTGCCAATTTGATTTGTCCAGCCTAGATAAAGATTAAAGTTCCCCATGATTATTGCATTACCTTTGTTATAAGCTCCTATTATTTCTTGATTAATATTCTGTCCAAAGGTATAGCTACTGTTAGGGGGCCTATAAACTACTCCCACCAGTGTTTTCTGCTCCTTGTTATTCATTATCTCCACCCATACTTGGCTCGGAAGATCTTCCTGATCTTCTGAGCCAAGATCCTTTCTCACTACTGTCCGTATGTCATCCTTTATTAGCAGGGCTACCCCCACCCACCCCTGCCTTTTCCATTCTACCTGTCTTTTCGAAATGTCAAGGACCCCGAAATATTTAGTTCCCAACCTTGGTCACATCTCTGTAATGGCTATTAGATCAAACCCATTTATCTCTATCTGTGCCACTGGTTCGTCTATCTTGTTATGAATGCTTCATGCATTCAAATAAAGAGCCTTTCATTTAAATTTTTGACCATTATTCCCTGCTTTCACATTATTCGCTGATGCACTATTACCGTTAAACTCTCTGTCCCTTCCTGTCACACTCTGCTTATCTTTACCCAAATCACTATTGCCTTGCCTTTTCTCTTTAGATTTCTAAATTTCCCCTCACCTGACCGCCCCCCCCGCCACACCCCACCTTTTACTTTAAAGCCCTATCTACAGCCCTAATTATTCGATTCACCAGGACACTGGTCCCAGTCCAATTTAAGTGGAGCCCGTCCCAACAGAACAGCTCCCTCTTTCCCCAGTACTGGTGCCAGTGCCCCATGAATCAAACCCCCTTCCTCCCACACCACTCTTTGAGCCACGTATTTAACGCTCTGCTCTGCTTGACCCTCTGCTAATTTATGCGTGGCTCAGGTAGCAATCCAGAGATTATTACCTTTGAGGTTCTGCTTATTAATTTAGATCCTAGCTCCTCAAGCTCCCTCAGCAGAACCTCATTCTTAGTTCTACTTAGGTCATTGGTTCCTACATGAACCACGACAACTGGATCCTCCCCCTCCCACTCCAAGTTCTTCTCCAGCCGCGAGGAGATGTCCTTAACCCTGGCACCAGACAGGCAACACAGCCTTCGGAACTCTCTTTCATGGCTGCAGAGAACAGTATCTATCCCCCTGACTATACTGTCTCCTACCAATACCACATTCTTTTTTTCTCCCCCCTCTTGGATGGCCCCCTGTATCACGGTGCCATGTCAGTTTGCCCATCCTCCCTGCAGTCCTTTTTCTCATTCATACAGGTAGACAGTACCTCGTACCTGTTGGAGGCTCCTCCATCACTACATCCTGGGTCTCCACACCAGCCTGACTTGCAGTCACACCCTCCTGTCCCTGACCACTAACTAACTCTAAAGTACTACTTAACCTAAGAGGTGTGTCCCAAAACATTTTATAGCCAATGGAATACTTTTGAAGTGTAGTCCCTGCTGCAATGTAGGAAATTAAATGTTTAATTGGTTATGCTTGAATCTCTCCAATCAGGTTCCCGCCCCTGCCATAGCACTGAAACAGCCCGAAACAAAGTCACAAATGACATCCTCTGTGACGGTGCTATGGTGTAGTATCCCTTCTCATCCTTCTCAACTTCTCTGCGGCCTTTTGAAATGGTCAACCACACCATCGTCCTCTAACACCTCTCCTCAGTTGCACAACTCAATGGGTTTGCCCTTCCTTGGTTCGAATCTTACTTATCAAATCGTAGTCACAGCATCTCCAGCAATGGCTTCTCTTTCTACCCCTGCACTGTTATATCCAGAATTCCCAAAGGATCTATCCTTGGCCCCCTCCTCAGCCACATGCTGCACCTAGGCGACATCAATCATAAGCTTAGGGTCAGCTTCCACATGTCCACTGACGACACCCAACTCTCTTTATCCAAGTCCTGCTCATCAATCATCCCTGTCCTCGCTGAACTACATTGGCTCCAAAATCCTGGAACTCCCTACCTAACAGCATTGTGGGAGTACCTTCATCACATGGACTGCAATGGTTCAAGAAGAAGGCCCACCACCACCTTCATAAGGGCAACTAAGGATGGGCAACAAATGATGGTCTTGACAGTGATGCCCATATCCTGAAAGTTAAAATTTTTTAAAGCCATGCCTTCAGCCATCTAGGGCCTAGGGAATTCCCACCGTAAACCTCTGTGCCTCACCACCTTTAGGACCATCCTTAAAATTCAGCTTTTTGATGAAGCTACTGGTCACCCCTAATATCTCCTTCTTTGGTTTGATATCTTTTTTGCCTGACTACACCTCTGTGAAGTACTTTGGACATTTTCCTATGTTAAAGGTGCTACATAAATTCAAGTAGTTGTTGTATTTATTAAATAAATCTGGAATAAAAAGCTAGTATCAGTAATGGTGACCATGAAACTGCTGGATTGTCGTAAAAACCCATCTGGTTCATCAATGTCCTTTAGGGAAGGAAATCTGCCGTCCTTACCTGGTCTGGCCTATATGGGACTCCAGACCCACAGCAATGTGGTTGACTCTTAACTGCCTGCTAAAATGGCCTAGCAAGCCACTCAGTTGTAACAAACCGCTACAAGAAACAATAATAAGAATAAAACCGGACGAACCACCTGGCATCGACCTCGGCACCGGCTTCGGACACGACGAAGGCACACCCAACCCAGTCGACCCTGCAAAGTCCTCCTCACTAACATCTGGGGACTTGTGCCAAAATTGGGGGAGCTGCCCCACAGACTAGTCAAACAACAGCCTGACATAGTCATACTCACAGAATCATACCTTTCAGCCAATTTCCCAAACTCCTCCATCACCATCCCTGGGTATGTCCTGTTGCACCGGCAGGACAGACCCACCAGAGGTGGCGGCACAGTGGTATACAGGCGGGAAGGAGTGGCCCTGGGAATCCTCAACATTGACTCCGGACCCCATGAAGTCGCATGACATCAGGTCAAACATGGGAAGGAAACCTCCTGTGATTACCACCTACCGTCCTCCCTCAGCTGATGAATCAGTACTCCTCCATGTTGAACACCACTTGGAAGAAGCACTGAGGGTAGCAAGGGCACAGCATGTACTCTGGGTGGGGGACTTCAATGTCCATCACCAAGAGTGGCTCGGTAGCACCACTACTGGCCGAGTTCTGAAGGACATAGTTGCCAGACTGAGCCTGCAGCAGGTGGTGAGAGAACCAACACGAGGGAAAAACCTACTTGACCTCATCCTCACCAATCTACCTATCACAGATGCATCTGTCCATGACAGTATTGGTAGCAGGAACCACCGCACAGTCATTGTGGAGACGAAGTTCCGTCTTCACACTGAGGACACCTTCCATTGTGTTGAGTGGCACTACCACCGTGCTAAATTGGATATATTCTAGCAGCTCAAAACTGGGCATCCATGAGGCGCTCTGGGCCATCAGCAGCAGCAGAATTGTATTCCACCACAATCTGTAACCTCATGCCCCGGCATATCCCTCACTCTACCATTACCATCAAGCCAGGGGACTAACCCTGGTTCAATGAGGAGTGTAGAAGAGCATGCCAGGAGCAGCACCAGGTGTACCTAAAAATGAGGTGCCAACCTGGGAAGCTGCAACACAGGACTAGATGCATGCTAAACAACGGATGCAGCATGCTATAGACAAAGCTAAGCGATCCCACAACCAATGAATCAGATTAAAGCTCTGCAGTCCTGTCACATCCAGTAGTGAATGGTGGTGGACCATTAAATAACTGAGGGGAGGAGGAGGCTCCATGAACATCCCCATCCTCAATGGAGCCCAGCACACGAGTGCAAAAGACAAGGCTGAAGTGTTTGCAACCATCTTCAGCTAAAAGTGCCGAGTGGATGATCCATCTCAGCCTCCTCCTGAGGTCCCCACCATCACAGAAGCCAGTCTTCAGCCAAGTCGATTCACTCCACATGATAGTACCTTCACCACAGGGACTGCAGCGGTTCAAGAGGCGGCTCACCATCATCTTCTCAAGGGCAATTAGGGATGGGCAATAAATGCTGGCCTTGCCAGCGATGCCCACATCCCAAGAACGAATAAAAAAAAAACATTTTCATACAGCAGATTTATAGGGAAAGCAAATAACTTGTCTTAATAGTTATTTTATTATCAGAGGGAGTTGAGCAGGGAATGAGTGATCCCTATGGGGACTGCTGAATTTCACAGGCCGTAGTGGTGCCAATTGTCGCATGGTGGCTCCACAACACCAGGTGTGGTGCTTCACTGGGGCCTGGGGTTAAGATCAGAAAGTGCAGTGGGGAAAATGAACTGGGCTTCTGGCACTGAAAAGTAGCAGGGTGCGAGGATCAAGATTGAATGGGGCCAGTAATGTCAGTGGTATGAAACTCGGGATGGCAACGGTAGAGGGAAAAAGCACCGGGAACGGACAGCAGAAGAAGACTGGGTGGTAAAGAGCGGCAGGAATTGGTCCAGGGACCAATGGCACCAGAAGCAGTGGGGTAGAGCAGCGGAAGGCTGCCAGCAACAAAAATGCCAGACAGCGGTGAGGTTGTGAGGTGAATATTGAAGGACACTAGGGGGAAGGAGGAAAAGACAGTAGCAAAAAATGCCCAGAGAGCAAAATACTGCGGATGCTGCAATTCTCAAATAAAATCAGAAAATGCTGGGAACACTCAACAGGTCAGGCAGCACACGTCAAGAAAACACGAGTCAGTTAATATTTTGGGCGCCTGTGGCTCCTGAAGCTTGGCAGGCACCAGTGTAGTACCGAGATGTGGACAGTGAGTTTGGCTGTAGAGGACCTTCGCAGTTGGCCAACACGGCCAACCGAGGAAGTACCATAGCAAAATACTGCAGATGCTGGAAATCCGAAATAACAACAGAAAACGCTGGAAAAACTCAGCAGGCCAGGCAGCATCCGTGGAGAGAGAAACAGAGTTAACGTTTCAGGTCGAAGACCTTTCGTCGGAGGAAGTAGTCGCGGCACAGAACGGACCCGCTGGCCAGCAGCGAGTAGCGGAGGCCAGAAAAAACAATCCGACGGCATTCAGCGGGCTACGCAGAGCAGATCCTGGGAGTACCTGAACAAGCCGAAGTGTGGAACAGGACACATACAGACACCGAGGGCTGGGGAGTGGCAAACGTCACAGATGGACGAGAATCATAGGCCAAAAGTAAGTGAAGTTAAACCAGAGACTAAAAAAAAGTAAACAAAGTAAGCAGTTTAAACAATGGAGGAATCCCGATGGCGGCGACAGGCACTGAGGGAGGTCAGCAAGTGGATGAAGAACGATGGCATAGAACGCAAAGAAAGTTCGAGCTCTGAAGAATTACAACCTTAAATTGGGAGAGAAAACAAATATATGCATTTGAGAAAAATTACAGTCAGAGATTGCAAGAGGAGCAGTTCAGTTTTGTTTAGCAGCTATATATTCTTGGTGGTCAGAGAGCGGAAAGGAAGTGGATAGGTGACGAAAAACAGGACCAGGAGGTATAGCAGCAGGGAAATGCATTAAAATATCATATAAAAGAAGTTAATAAGAAATTAAAGTAAATAGTTACACTCTCAGTATAAAATAGCACCTACAGTGTGTGACACCAGGCATGCGTGAGTCAGTGATGGGCACCCTTAACATTGAAAGCTATTACAGTGCCATCTATAGGTGTAACTGGTATTACAAGTTCTATCAATGGATTTACTTAAGAAATAGGAGCAGGAATAGGCCACTTGGCCCCTCGAGCCTGCTCCACCATTCAATAAGATCATGGCTGATCTTGGGCCCGCTCCCCATAACCCTTCACTCCCTTATCTTGCAAAAAATCTGTCTATCACCACCTTAAATGTATTTAATGACCCAGCCTCCACAGCTCTCTGGGGCAGAGAATTCCACAGATTTACGACCCTCTGAGAGAAGAAATTCCTCCTCATCTCAGTTCTAAAAGGGCAACCCTTTATTCTGAAACTATGCCTCCAAGTTCTAGATTTCCCCACAAGTGGAAACATCCCATTTACCCATAAGAGTAAGGGTCACATGAACATTTTGAATGAAACATGTGCTCCACGCACTGTATTTAATATTTAATAGATTCTCAATTGTCACAGCGTATTTTCTATCTTACTGTGGATGAGACAGACTTGTACTGGGTTAGGGAGAAGATATGGCGTAAGGTTTAGGGATATGTATTCATTTCATAGCAATGTGATTTGATATAAAGCTACAGTGAGTTCACTAATTAGATGTTGGCAAGAGAGCAGATTCGTTTTAACCACCAATATCCTTGTCCTAGACTAGTGAAATTTAAAACCAACAGTGTTGGTCATTTTTACTAATTGGCCGGATGTAGTGATTGGCATTGAGGATACTACCCTCCACCATAGGGTCAGAAGTGGGGATGTTCGCTGATGATGGCACAGTGTTCAGTTCCATTTGCAACTCCTCAGATAATGAAGCAGTCCATGCCCACATGCAGCAAGACCTGGACAACATTCAGGCTTGGGCTGATAAGTGGCAAGTAACATTCGCGCCATACAAGTGCCAAGCAATGACTATCTCCAACAAGAGAGAGTCTAACAGCCTCCCCTTGACATTATCATCGCCGAATCCCCCACTATCAACATCCTGGGGGTCACCATTGACCAGAAACTTAACTGGACCAGCCACATAAATACTGTGGCTACAAGAGCAGGTCAGTGGCTGGGTATTCTGCAATGAGTGTTTCACCTCCTGACTCCCCAAAGCCTTTCCACCATCAACAAGGCACAAGTCAGGAGTGTGATGGAATACTCTCCACTTGCCTGGATGAGTGCAGCCTCAAGAACACTCAAGAAGCTCGACACCATCCAGGACAAAGCAGCCCACTTGACTGGTACCCCATCCACCACCTTAAACATTCCCTCCCTCCACCACCGGCGCACCGTGGCTGCAGTGTGTACCATCTACAAGATGCACTGCAGCAACTCACCAAGGCTTCTTCGACAGCACCTCCCAAACCCGCGACCTCTACCATCTAGAAGGACAAAGGCAGTAGGTGCATGGGAACAGCACCACCTGCAAGTTCCTTTCCAAGTCACACACCATCCTGACTTTGAAATATATCGCCGTTCCTTCATCGTCGCTGGGTCAAAATCCTGGAACTCCCTCCCTAACAGCACTGTGGGAGTACCTTCACCACACTGACTGCAGCAGTTCAGGAAGGCGGCTCATCACCACCTTCTCAAGGGCAAATAGGGATTGGCAATAAATGCTGGCCTTGCCCGTGATGCCCACATCCCATGAACAAATAAAAAATAACATACTGGTCACACAACACTCATTACTGTTAGACTTCAGTTCCAGATACATTAGTGATCCCAGTACCACTACTGGGAGATACTTGTAGCAGAACTGTACTGGTGCTGGTACTGAAGATACCATTTTTACTTATACTTTTACCAAGCATTAATATACGTACTTCCAGTGCACCGTGCCATGTGTTCCTCCGTCACTGTTAGAAGATTTCTAACACTTTCTCCCATACATTTGGCAGAAGTCAAATATTTTTCTGTTTCTTCTCTGCCAATTGAAAGAAAAGAAATCCGTCAAGAAATATAAAGAGCTGACCAACCACGTTTAACATTTCAACATATAACATTATAATTTGGTTTAAATTCAATGGTTAAACCTTAATTAATACTTTTACTTTCTTAGCTCATCATATTTTTGTGCTACAGTATTAATGACCTCCACTCAGCACCACCCTAGGACAGCATGACAGAGATAGACTCGGCAACTTGTGGTATATGCAACTTAATGAGTCATTTATTCAAACTTTATGGACGGAATTTTTATCTGGAGACGCACTGGGAGTGGGGGAGTGGGGGAAGGCGGTGGAGGGTGGGGGGGTACCTGGTAGAGCGTGGAAAGGCCGGGTTTCACCGTATGCTGTGGAGTTTTAACTCCACAGGGTGCGTGTGATGTCAGGGATAGGTTCCCCGCCTAGACGTTAGTCTGATTGACAGGCTGGCTTCCAGTCGGGCGGGGAACGGTGGACAAGCGGCCGCAACCCTAGGTGAGGGTCTGACCCCTGACCCCGGGGAGTCCGACCCCTGACCCCGGGGGGAGGTCCAATTCAAGGGGGTGTGGTGGGTTTATATGGGGTTTGGGGGGGCTGATGGATTGGAGGAGGGGGCGATGGTGGGGGAGCTGGGGGAAGCACTCCTGCGCCTCCTGGCCCACAAGGATTGCTCCCCGAGGCTGACCTCGCCTTGCTGCAGCTGCCGGGATTCTCGAGGCCCGGGAACCCCGGCCGGTCACAGTAAGACCTGCAAACTCCCCCCCGCCCACCTTCATTAAAACCAGAAGTGGGCTGGATGGAGTCGGGATTCAGATTTTGAACACTTTATCCTCCCACCCGACCCAGCCCATCCATTTTTTGGGCTTAAAATTCCCCCCTATATGTGTCTCTTGAGGCTCCTTCGTATGCATCTGAAGTGCCCACAAAGACATGTTTTGCATACCCCTGTTCTAAACCAGGAGATGTTTGATGTATTCATACTTTAAAAAAAAACCTTTACTTGCTTTAATCCTTATTATTCAGCTTTCAGCAAAATGGTAATTTTAGAACTGATTGCTGTCGTAACTAATTGTTGGCCAAAGAGTTTGTACCTGGGCAGAAAAACCTACCCATCCAGCAGCCTAAACTCTGATGATGGCATAATTTCAGAAAATATCATTCCTCCAACAGCTTCGTCTTTCTCTGCAGTTCTTTTACCAGTTTTCCATTCCTGGAAGGGATTAATGCTACAACTTTATTCATTCAAAATCAGAAAATTGCGCAGTAATAAGCAAAAACCTATACAAATGAAGCAGTGACCACAAGGCTGGGCCTGGTGCCAAACAGTGTGCTGCTGCAATCTTTCCAATTGTTTGTTTTCTTAAATTTATATCTTTGTGGTGAATCGTTGTGGTTATGAAGGCAGTGGAATACTTTCCCATTGTTGGCACCCATTGCCATAATCGAGTAGTCCTGAGTCAGATATAGCACAGGGCAGATGCAGAGTAAATCTTCTGATCTGATACACACAAACACATTTAAATTTAGATATTGGGAGTGGAAACAATATGGACCACTTAAGCATGATTCCCCATTCCAATTTCGCTCCTTTTTGTTGGGAGGCACTGCAGTCACCACTTCACAAATCCCCAGCTGAAACAGTTTGGATTGGGAACTGAGCAGAGTGGGATTCAAAACCTCCATGGGTCCCAGCTCTACGGCACTGAGCATTAATGTGCTATTGGTCACAACAGTGCTGGCTTTGGCCACCTTCTAATCAAATTTTCTAACCTTCTAAAAATTGAGCATCTTTCACCTACACTATTTATATGTATGTTGGCCCATTTTAGTTTGGGCTTTCATTGGTTATCCCAGTTCAGACTATCACAGGAGTTTAAGAGGAGTAAATGGGAAAGCTGTGAATCCTGTGGAATGAGTAAATGTGAAGATAAATAATCAAGGCAGAGCATGCTACTTCAGGATGTTTTTCTACTCACAGTGGGGGGTTTTTCCCTCTAAAATATTGGTTTAAGTACTCACTCACTTTTTCGTCTCTTCTTCTGATAAAGTGTTGAAAAACTTCACTCTGGGAGATAATAGGGTGACGAGATATGCGGCTTATCCAGGCCTGCAAGCCACTCATTCGACCCTGCACAAAGTCATCACTAAACCGCCCTGCAGATTGAAAGTAATAAAAAGAAAAGCTTTCAAAAGTATAGCGTACACTAACAGTTCAATAAGCAATGGATAGGTAATAAATTATTCAGAGAATCATACAGCACAGAAGGAAGCCATTCAGCCCATCGGCTCTTTGAACGAGCTATTCAATTCGTATCTTCTTTATGTCTTTCCCCATAGCCCTGCAAATTTTTCCCCTTCAAGTATTTATCCAATTCCCTTTTGAAAGTTACTATTGAATCTGCTTCCACCAATCTTTCAGGTGGTGCATTCCAGATCACAACAACTCGCTGTGTAAGAAAAAATTCTCCTCATCTCCTCTCTGGTTCTTTTGCCAATTACCTTAAGTCTGTGTCATCTGGTTACCGACCCTCCCTATTTACTCGATCAAAACCCCTTATCATTTTGAACACTTCTATTAAATCTCCCCTTAACCTTCTCTGCTTTAAGGAGAGCAATCCTAGCTTCTCTCGTCTTTCCACATAACTGAAGTCCTGCATCCCTGGTAGCATTCTGGTAAATCTCCTCTGCACCCTCTCCAAGAGCTTGACATCCTTCCTAAAGTGTGGTGCCCAGAATTGGCCACAGTACTCCAGCTGAGGCCTAACCAGTGATTTATAAAGGTTTACCATAACTTCCTTGCTTCTGTACTCTATGCCTCTATTTATAAAATTGAGAGGTCGCACAACACCAGGTTATATATAGTCCAACAGTTTTATTTGAAATCACAAGCTTTCGGAGCTTACTACTCCTTCGTCGGGTGAAGTAAAAAGATACAGAATCGCCAAAGCATATATAGATAGAGAACAATGCATGTGTACCTTACAATTGCAGACAACTAAATTAAATCATCCTGACTATCTGCCGAGGTGTGATAAAGTTAATCAGGTCTATTTATAAAGCCATGGATCCCCGTATGCTTTTTTAACAGCCTATAACTTGTCTCGCCACCTTCAAAAATTTGTGTACATAAACGCCCAGGCCTCTCTGCTCCTGCACCCTTATTAAAATGTACTACCTGTGTATAGTTTATATTGCCTCTCCTCATTCTTCCTTCCAAAATGCATCACTTCACACTTCCCTGCATTAAATTTCATCTGCTGTGTGTCTGCCCATTTCACTAGTCTGCCTATTTCCTCCTGAAGTTTGCTACTATCCTCATCACTGTTTACTACATTATTCATCTAATTTATTCACGTATTCAAGGAATGTTTTGGGGGGAATTTTTACAAATGCAGGAATGCTACCATTCACCACTCAGCAGAAACCTTCAGCTGTATTAATGCAGCATTGTATTTTCTAACCACTGGTTTCACATAGTGGTAATGGATTATCATCAGAAAAAATACCATTCATCCAAATATTTGGGGTGAGTTTCATTGGAATTCATTACAGTGTCATTTGATGATCTTGAAACTGATTATTCCACAGGTTACTGGTTATGTGGAAAAGCAGTTGTCCTTCAAAAAAAAAAGCTGGATCAATAATCTGGCTGGGAATGGTGTTGGAGATGATTGGGGTCGATAATCACTGAGATGATAAATGCGATGCAGAACAAAGGTCTCCAAGTTGCTGAGGCTGTGAGTGGAGGAGTCTTGTCTGAGCGGGGAAATGGGCCAGTAGCTGATAGTGAAGATAGGGGATCAATTCATATTCTGGAGTTGTGTTTAAACATTTTTGAGGTTAGAGAGTAATTATGCAGAACTTTCCCTCAAGAATTTAAATGAGTGAGGAAAAAAATCCATTCTAGGGCAGATTGTAGTTGGTCTATGGAAGCCCAATTTAGGTAGTTTGCTGCTTTCTACTTGAATATATCAAGACTGGATAACAGGGAGGAATTAAAATAGGTAGGGCTTTGAGACCCCATGCAGAGTGAGTAGCATTACTAAAACCTAGGATTTTTAATATCCGCCAGCATTTTCACCTTTTTGGCTAATAATATAAAACATCTATTATTAAACAAGAGCTGTGATAAGTACAAGTGTGTAGGCTCTGCGACAGATGGAAGTTCCGACCTCCTTAATGTCATAAGATTCCAGAGCACCATAGAAATTTACAGCACAGACGAAGGCCATTCAGCCATTTGTGTCTTTGCTGGCAATTTGCTCGAGCAATCCAAAACTATTCCCAAACCCCATGCTCTACCCATAGCCCTTTAAATCCCACTGCTTTAAATATTTACCCAATTTTCCCTTAAAAGCCACAACTTCTCCCCATGGCACCCTCTCCATGCTGTGTTAACCAGCTACGATAAATTTCTCTGACCCTCTCTCTTCACTCTCTTAGTGACAATTTTACATTGATGACCCCTCATCCCTTACTCAATACTTTCTATATTCCTCATGATTTTATTTGGTGTTAGTAGTCTTACTTTTATCATGTGCCTCCTTTTAAGTTACAGTTTAGTTTTAATCTCCCTATTTATCCACGGAACTCTATTCTTTGATGCACCCCGCTGCTTGCCTTATAGGAATTTTTTACTCTATCCATCTTATAGTTGAAGATTTCCCACTGCTGATTCATCAACCTGTTTGCAAACTTCTCTGCCCTGTTAATTTGGGCCTGATCCCTCATTATTTCACTGAAATGTGCCTTATCCAGTCCAGCAAGCTTATCTTTAACTCTTATCCTTGATCTTAGCCTTTTCGATTTTGACATTCCCCAGCATGATTGGTATAGAAAGCATGTGAGATCAAATAAAGTAACATGTGTGGATATGTGTCATATTTGCCACAAAACCCTCTGTAGTAATGCCCACAACCACTGCCATAGCAACTCTAACCAGGTCTCAGCAAGGTGGCAGAGATTTATTTAAACATGAATGTCCACTTAATTCTCTTAAATAAAAAGTAAGAAGAAAGAATGAGAAAAAGAGTGAAATGAAACAGATAGATAATAGAGAAGCCAATAAGGGAAAATGTGAGAGCTGGGAAAGAGAGAGAAAGATAGATAGATAGAGGGTGGAAAATAAATAAAGACATAGAGAAGGAGATAAGCGAAGAGAGAGAAACTTTTTTATTTTGCCTAAGAGCAGTGCCACTGGTGACCAACTAGTTCAATTGTAATTGTAAAATGTTAAATTTTAATCGGTACCTTACCGTAAATTTGGTAACAGGATTTAGAATACCGAGTGATTTACTGTGGTGTTGCTCATGGATAAAAATATTTTTGAAGTTTATTTACTATATTATATATGTTTATATATTTCATGCTATTCTATTTTTCAGTTGCTATATTATATAATCATTAGTTATTTTCTTGTTTACCACCCTAATATCATATTTTTGAAGGAGTTTTCTTTTGTAGCCAAAGAAACATCAGTAGAAACTGCTGTTTAATATTTTGTTGTTGTAATGAAATTCCTTGCATTGGTCACATGATTACCAGCGACCAAGGATAGATGAGACTTTCTGGTCATCTTGGGGGTGAAATTGGTCTCGGCCGGTAGCGCAGAACAGGCGCTAGTGAACCGCCAGCCCGTTTTACACCCCACCTGTTTTTCTTTTGCATTGACGTCAACGGAATAGAAAATCGGACAAGGTATAGAATCGGCTGCCAATAAGCTATCGGCCATTTCGCACAAGATCAATTTCACGACTATTGCCCCCATGGTTCAATTACAGCACTCAAAAATTGTCCGTTGTTCAAAAGCAAAATTCAACACATTCAATTTTTAAAATTTTTTACCAGGGATATACTTGCATTGGAGGCCGTTCAGAGAAGGTTCACTAGGTTAATTCCTGAGATGAAGGGGTTGTCTTATGAAGAAAGGTTGAGCAGGTTGGGCCTATACTCATTGGAGATCAGATGAATGAGAGGTGATCTTATTGAAACGTATAAGATTCTGAGGGGGCTCGACAGGGTAGATGCAGAGAGGATGTTTCCCCTTGTGGGGGAATCTAGAACTAGGGGGCATAGTTTCAGAATATGGGGTCGCCCATATAAAATGGAGATGAGGAGGAATTTCTTCTCTGAGGGTCGTGAATCTTTGGAATTCTCTACCCCAGAGAGCTGTGGAGGCAGAGTCATTGAATATATTCAAGGCTGAGATAGACAGATATTTGAACGATAAGGGAGTCAAGGGTTATGGGGAGCGGGCAGGAAAGTGGAGTTGAGGCCAAGACCAGATCAGCCATGATCTTATTGAATGGTGGAGCAGGCTCGAGGGGCCGAATGACCTACTCCTGCTCCTATTTCTTATGTTCTTATGTTCTTAAATCATACTATTGGATTTTCCACGGTGTTGCTCATGGGAAGTTGGGCGGTATACGGTTTCATAAGCACAGGAGCATTATTTCACGTAATGCATAATGTATAATTCTGTTGCGAAGGTGGATCTGTGTCCCTCTTAAGATCATAAATTCTAATTGCTGTTAAGTAAACACTACCTCCACTCAATTAGAGTTCAATCAGCTGAGGTCAATCAAATTGGAATATGTTTGCTAGTTTCAGTCTCTAGGTATGTATGTAATGTATATCAATACTGAATACGAGTTGACCTGGCAACTGGCAAATTGCCATAATTAACGAGTGATAGTGTTTTCTCCTTGTTAATTTACTATTTCTTCAATATTGTCTGGTTTTATTATCAGCGGATGTTGATGGTGGTAGTCAACATTAAAACATAAAAAATCCACTCATAACATATTTTAGTAAATACTTACATGGAATGTCTTTTTCTGGAAGTAGAGGAATTGGGATTATTGACCCAAACTTCTCTATTAGTTGACAGTACAGCCAGTCAAAATGTTTGTATCGATGGTAAACCGATACATACGTGTCCTACAAAATGTTGACAAATTAACTTTAAAAACAGTCCGAGAGCAAAACATTTTAAGAGAAAATATGAAATAAATGTGAATAACAAATCCAGGCAAAATAGTTTGCAACAGTTCAATGCACTTTCCAAAAATACAGCAAAACCTCTTCCCGATCACCAAATTCAACAGTCATCTGTGTTAAAGCAGACTTTTTGTGGCAGTGCATTGAAGAGATTGCCTCCACCAGCCTGGCAACTGAACTTATGACCTTCTGGTGGTAAGTTCGTGCTGTAGACTGCAAGTTCCAAGCAGTTTTCCAATATCTGTTGATCTGGGAAAAATCTGAAGAGGATGAAACGTTTTTAACTACCTATCCAGAAATCAAAGATATCTGACTGACTCAGTTGCACGGAGGTCTAAAGGGTAGTCTAGACAATGATTCTAGCTTCTTATATTTTTGTTATTTTATATTTATACCTTTCCCTTCTTCTTCTGTCATCCCGGGCCACATACCATACCTTTGCTGAGATCAGGAGATGATTTCTTTCCAAGCCTCTGCAAATGTCATTGGGCCAAAAATTGCGGTCGGAGGCGTACCTCTGGAGTACGCCTCCGACCCGCAAAAGAATTATGCACCTATCTGCTGGCGGGAGGCTGTGTAAACCTGAGGATGCGAGGCGGAGGGCAGCGTAATGGCCCACGGATCCCAGGGAGGCAGGCGGTGCAGAAGCGTACCTGGGATCACGTGGGCCTGGTCCTCCAATCACAAAGCAGAATTCCATTTTAATCATTTCCAAAGGGAATCCCATAATGAGATGTAATGGAATCCCGAAATCAGATCTAATTACAATTTACAGAATTAGAATTTAATTCATAAGTAGTTTCATTCCACCAGCCTCACTAAAAATAACATTTTTTGCTAATAATTTTAGACATCATTAAAACTCTAATCCGGGCCAATATTTGCAGAAACTCATTTGATTCAGTGTATGTGTATAATTTATGATATGAAAATGTTTCAATCATGCCAGAAAAATCCCCTTACGCTGATGCAAACAGGCCCTGCGTCTGTTTGCATCAACCGTAACATTTCCGAGCGCAGTTACTGGCCAGTCGTCCAACTCTGCGCCAGCAATTGCTTTTCGTGGCCTGCGCGGATGGCCTGTCAATGCGTGCATTGACAGACCGCAAGTTCCAGATTTTGCGCACGCGCTTGAAATCCTGAACTTCCAGTGGATTTCGCCGCCATACCGACCGCAACATCCGGGCCATTATGTAAGTAGGAGCTAGAAAGTGCCCTTAGTCTCCCCGCCATGCCAGCCCTGAAGGTGAAGCTGCAATGAAGGAACCTTGGGCACAAACTTGTCTGCTACCAGTCTGTAGTCACAATCTAACAGACTATACCACCCATTTAATCTGCTCTCGTACTTTGGGGGGTTAGTAATAATCTAACCTAGTCATTGGTATATGAAAACATAGCCATGAATTTAGAAGCATTTTCCACTGCTCTGTTATGCTGTTATAGGGAATAGTGTTTAGGATGAGTTTGAGATTATAGTGTAGGAATTACTGTGGGTGATAATAATGGATGGACATTAAAGGCGTTCGTATGATATTCTCCTGTCCATTATTTTGATGCTGGCGTTAACATTTAAAATAAACATGCTGAACATTCATCCACTATTGCCACCAACAAACATTTCCAGCCTAATGATTTTACCAGTTCATTACGAGCCCTATCACCCACCCAAGTACATGGAATGTCACTGATACTTACATTAGGCGTAATTTGGTAAGAAGTGTATTTCTTCATCCCTGAATATTTAGTTTCCACCTGAGGATTGCTTACAGTGCATTCCAGTGGTACTACTGGATACACCCAGGATGCACCATTTTCATTGAACTAAGACAAAAATAAAACAGTGTTAATTTAATTTATCTCGGATATAAAATAATCATACAGTCAGCATCTATGAGCTAAGACTATTACAACAGTATTACAAATTACCAGTATGTATATTATTACAAAGCAACATAATAATTTATAGTATAAGCGTGCTAGAGACATTATAATAATGCTAGCAATTTAAAGGAATACTTCAGTATAATGTTCTGGTACTGGAGTTACCTTAATTTTATATCTGCCCGATTGTAATATCATTGTTTGTTTAAATAAATGGACATTTGTAAATTAAAAACGACAACATTCTCCTACTCTGTAGCCAGCCGCTTGATCAACAACAGCAATGTGCTCTCTAATTCGAGGGAACCTGGAGCACTCTATGCTGAATTCACAGCATGAAGCCATATTGAAATCCCGTCCTTATCCCTGCATCAGCCAGTGGTGAAATTGGTCTTTTGCAAAAACGTGAAAATAAAATCAGGCACGGTTTAAAACGGGCTGCCGATTCATTATGACCCGTGTCGCACTTTCGCCAAAGATCAATTTCAACCCCATGGGGCCAATTTCAAACATGATTGCAGCAGTACTAAAAAGATCCCATGGCATTTTTTCCCCCAAAGATAAGCAGGCAGTTCTCCCAATGTCATGGCCAGCATTCATCTCTCAACCCACACCACCAAAACAAATGAACTGGTGATTCAGCTCATTGCTGTTTGTGGTCCTTGCTGCCACATCTCCCTACAAAATAACAGTGACTAAAGCAATGAATTGGCTATGAAACACTTTGGAACATCCTGAGGATGTGGAAGGTACTGTTATACATATATATTTATATATTTCTGGTCTAACCGAATTGGCATAATTATTCAGCACTTCAGCTGCAAACTCAGGTTGGTCGAGGGATGACACCACTGGTAGGAGAGGAAAATTGTGCACCAGTCAAATTTAAAAGGATGATGACATTTAAAGGGGAATGTCTCAAGGAGGGGGACATAAATTTAGAAAGCTTCTGGAGATCACTAAAAGGCATCTCAACGCATCAGCAACCTTTGCCAAGGATGAAGGAGCATGAGATTATGAAGTGGCAGACCAGGATGGAGCTAAAGGGACCTGTAGCTGCAGGCATTAGTCTGCAGACAAGTGAAGGTACAGCTCACCATTAGGCCTCCTCTTTGATGGCTGCGGAAGTTGAGGTGGTGCTGCCTGAGCTGCTTGTGAGGAGGGTTTCCTCTGTGCCACTCTATAGCACCATCCCATTGGTCAGCGCTGCAGCATGCCTGCAAGAAGGTGCAGCCAAGTTTTAGACTACTGCTGACATTTAACATATGCCCATGGCAGCAAGATGCCGTGGCTCACTACCCCACCCACCTGTGCATATCACTCCATCCTGCTTTGATTAAGATTTGAAAAGTGGAGAAGTGGAGGGGTTTAAGGAGAGAACTCCAAAGGGTGGGGTGAAGCGACTGAAAGCTCTCCCATCAATCTTGCGGTAAAGGTGGAGATGCACAGAAGGTTGTAGTCGGAGGGCACAGGAAGGGATGTTAGGCTGAAGGGCCACTTGGTTCCAGACCTCATTACAGCCTTGGTCCAAACATGGACAAAAGAGATGAATTCCAGAGGTGAGGTGAGAGTGACTGCCCTTGACACCAAGGCAGCGAGTGTGGCATCAAGGAGCCCTAGTAAAATTAAAGTCAATGGGAATCAGGGGAAAACTCTCCACTGGATGGAGTCATACCTAGCACAAAGGAAGATGGTTGTGGTTGCTGGAGGTCAATCATCTCAGCCCCAGGACATTGCTGCAGGAGTTCCTCAGGGCAGTGTCCTAGGCTCAACCATCTTCAGCTGCTTCATCAATGCCCTTCCCTCCATCATAAGGTCAGAAGTGGGGATGTTTGCTGATGATTGCACAGTGTTCAGTTCCATTGGCAACTCCTCAGATAATGAAACAGTCCATGCCCGCATGCAGCAAGACTTGGACGACACTCAGGCTTGGGCTGATAAGTGGCAAGTAACATTCGCGCCACACAAGTTCCAGGCAATGACTATCTCCAACAAGAGAGAGTCTAACCATCGCTCCTTGACATTCAATGGTATAACCATCGCCGAATCCCCCACCATCAACATCCTGGGGGTCACCATTGACCAGAAACTTAACTGAACTAGCCACATAAATACTGTGGCTACAAGAGCAGGTCAGAGGCTGGGTATTCTGCGGTGAGTGTCTCACCTCCTGACTCTCCAAAGCCTTTCCACCATCTACAAGGCACAAGTCAGGAGTGTGATGGAATAATCTCTGCTTGTTTGGATGAGTGCAGCTCCAACAACACTCAAAAAGCTCTACACCATCCAGGTACCTGCTTGATTGGCACCCCATCCACCATCTTAAACAGTCACTCCTTCCACCACCAGCACACCGTGGCTGCAGTGTGTACCACCCACAAGATGCACTACAGCAACTCACCAAGGCTTCTTCAACAGCACCTCCCAAGCCCACGACCTCTACCACCTAGAAGGACAAGGGCAGCTGGTGCATGGGAACACCACCACCTCCAAGTTCCCCTCCAAGTCACACACCATCCTGACTTGGAAGTATATCGCCGATCCTTCATCATCGCTGGGTCAAAATCCTGGAACTCCCTCCCTAACAGCACTGTGGGAGTACCTTCACCACACGGACTGCAGCGGTTCAAGAAGGCAGCTCACCACCACCTTCTCAAGGGCAATTAGGGATAGGCAATAAATGCTGGCCTTGCCAGCGATGCCCACATCCCAGGAACAAAAAAATATTTAAAAAAGGAGCTTGCAGGGGTAGGTTGGGGAAAGACCATGGGGAGATTTGAAAAGTATTTTAAATTCAATGCATTTGGGGACAGGGAACCAGTGCAGATTGGCGAGGATGGAAGTACTGGGTGAGCAGGACTTAGTGTGGGACAAGATACAGGTGTGTACGGTTTGAACAAGCTGGAGTTGGTGGAGTGTGGCGAATAGGAGGATTTGGAGAAATTAGGTCTAGAAGTGACAGAAGCGTGGATAAGCTCTTCAACAGTGGAAGTGGAAGAAAGCAATCTGGATGTTGGATAGGATGTAGGGGTTTGAAGCTCTGTCCTAATCAAACAAGATGCCAAGGTTTTGCACAGCCTCATTCAGCCTGAGGCAGTGACAAATGATGGAGTTACGGCCAAGAGTTTGGAGTTCATGGCAGGGACTGAAAACGATGGGGCAGAGGGATTTCAACTTCGGTCCAAAACGGGCGGGAGTCAGCAGTGTGCCCAAGGTGCTCACCCCAGGCCGCAGTCAGGAGGCCAGAACCATTTCCAGATTTGAATATGTGAGCTGCGGGTTCACAATTCTTTGGGTATATCTAACCAACACTTCCACAAGCTGAGTGCTGATGACTGCTATCTAACGCCAGAAGTGACTGAATGTAGTAGAAGTAACATCGTAAGAAAAAAAAAAGTGTAACGCGTCTTCAATGATGTGAACTCCTGATGGATACTAGTTGTTGCTACAGACCACGATATCCTCCTTTTTATAAATCGGCAAAAGGTGATATATTGAGGAACAAAGAAGCTGTACTTCCCGTTTGAACTCATCTTAGTTCTCGCTGTCCCCAAACAGTTTGATAATCTGTCACTATTTCTCAAACTTTACTCTCTGCACAAACTGATGATTTGTATTACAAATTGTGTACGTTGAAGCATGTTCGAATTTAGTATCTAATTAAAAATACAAATATAATGGTTAAATTCCACTTACTGCTAGTTGAATTTTTGTGGTTGTCTTTACAGTTTTTCCTTCTATGAAGGGCTCTGCTTCTGTTTTTGTAAAATGATATAATCTGCAAATATCAGAAGAAGTGCTTAATTTCTCATTCAGAACCAAACGGAAACCTGCTGCACGGTTACGTCTAATTATAACAGCGGCTACCATTTTCATATGTACAGAAAATGAGGACAATGATCCACAAGTTGTTTCTGACTGCTATTTTTTTTTATCATGGCACAGACACACTGTGGAGTGTAATTACGGTGACAATTTGCACGACAGAGTGCCCTATGCTTGAGGGTGTCTCAGAAAAAAGTGGCTACATCCTATGCCAAGTAGGAACCTAGGAACCATGGTAAAATATATAGTGGAATACTTTAGCAGGGTTGCAAACAGAAGGTACTTTCAGCACATCAGCTGATTAAAGTTATCTCAGTTACAGCAGAACAGCAACAACAACACCTTGCACTATATAAGCGCCTTTAATGTAGTAAAAATGTCCAAAAGCACTTCACAGGAGCGTTATCAGACAAAATTTGACACCGAGCTGCATAAAGAGATATTAGGACAGATGACTAAAAGCTTGGTCAAAGAGGTCGGTTTTAAGGAGGAGAGAGAGAGAGGCGGAGAGGTTTAGAAACATAGAAACATAGAAAAATAGGAGCAGGAGTCGGCCATTAAGCCCTTCGAGCCTGCTTCACCATTCAATATGATCATGGCTGATCCTCTATCTCAGTACCATATTCCCGCTCTCTCCCCATACCCCATTGATGCCTTTTGTGTCTAGAAATCTGTCTATCTCCTTCAGTGACTTGGCCTCCACAGCCTTCTGTGGTAGAGAATTCCAAAGATTCACCACCCTCTGAGTGAAGAAATTTCTCTTCATCTCAGTCCTAAATGTCCTACCCCTTATCCTGAGACTGTTACCCCTCGTTCTAGACCCCCCAGCCAGGGGAAACATCCTCCCTGCATCCAGTCTGTCTAGCCCTGTCAGAATTTTATACGTTTCATTGAGATCCCCTCTCATTCTTCTAAACTCTAGTGAATACAGGCCTAGTCGACCCAATCTCTCCTCATACGACAGTCCTGCCATCTCAGGAATCAGTCTGGTGAACCTTCGCTGCACTCCCTCTATGGCAAGTATATCCTTTCTTAGGTAAGGAGACCAAAACTGCGCACAGTACTCCAGGTGTGGTCTCACCTGGAGTAGGGAGGGAGGGAGGGAATTCCAGAGCTTAGGGCCTAGGTAGCTGAAGACACAGCCACCAATGGTGGAGCAATGAAAATCGGGGATGTACAAGTGGCCAGAATTAGAGGAGCGCAGAGATCTCAGAGGGTTGTAGGGCTGGAGGAGGTTACAGAGATAGGGCGGGGTGAGGCCATGGTGGGATTTGAAAACACAGGATGAGAACCACTATATTTATCTCCTTTCACTCACACAATAAGTGCTCAGGTAGTCTTCCTTCTTCATAGTATCACCCTTGCTTTCTCTCAAGTGGAGACTGAAGAAAAATTTGCTTATATATTGGTTTAGTGGCATGCTAGCACCGATGGCTTCTGGCGCATGGTATCCTACAGCTAGTGGCATCTCCAAAATAAACTTGCCATATTTACGAAGGCTGACTGCAGAGAAGACCCTGTTAAAAAAAAGCAGATCTTCATGGCTTCTGGCCTTCGTGATTCCAGCAAATTTATTGTGGAGTTGCTGCCAGTTGCACGAGATCCACACACAAGTCATTCGCACTACATAGGATTACATAGGATATACGGCACAGAAACAGGCCACTTGGCCCAACCAGTCCATGCCGGCGTTTATGCTCCACTCGAGCCTCCTCCCGTCTTTTCTCATCTAACTCTATCAGCATAACCCTCTATTCCCTTCTCCCTCATATGCTTGTCCAGCCTCCCCTTAAATGCATCTATACTTTTCACTTCAACCACTCCCTGCGGTAGCGAGTTCCACATTCTCACCACTCTCTGGGTAAAGAAGTTTCTTCTTAATTCCCTATTTGATTTCTTGTATTGATGGCCTCTAGTTATGCTCTTCCCCCACAAGTGGAAACATTCTCTCTGTATCCACTCTATCAAAACCTTTCATAATTTTAAAGACCTCTATTAGGTCATCCCTCAGCCTTCCTTTTTCAAGAGAAAAGAGACCCAGCATGCCACAAAACCCAATGTAAAAACCTCATAAGAGAAGCCGTGTTGGACCCTAGCAATTGACAGCCAGGCAGTCTATGAAATGCGCATACAAATAAAAAATACTGCAGATGCTGGAAATCTGAAATAAAAACAGAAAATGCTGGAAATACTCAGCAATCAGGCAGCATCTGTGGAGAGAGAAACAGAGTTAACGGTTCAGGTCGATGACCTTTCGTCAGAACTGGAAAAAGTTCGAGATATAACAGGTTTTAAGCAAGTGCAGAGACAGGGAAAGGGTGGAAAGGAGGAAAGAACAAAAGGGAAGGTCTGTGATAGGGTGGAAGGCAGGAGACAAAAGGGATGATGGTACAAGAGAAAGGAGATGATAATGGTATATGAAATGTGCAGTAGCATTGATTACAAACAACTTGACTGCATACAGCCACAGATTTAATTGTAGGTTGGGCTGGGAATGTACAAAATTTGCCATCAAATGCGACTGTTGTATAATCAACGATGACCGTTCTGACGCAAGGTCATCGACCTGAAACATTAACTCGGTTTCTCTCTCCACAGATGCTGCCTGACCTGCTGAGTATTTCCAGCATTTTCTGTTTTTATTTCAGATTTCCAGCATCCGCAGTATTTTGATTTTTGTGTTGCGTTGCCTGACTTTATCCCCAAAATGATGGGCCAAATAATTCACAAATGAGAAAGTCACAAAATGAGTTATGTAGCCCTTGCCATGTGTGACATAAGCAAGGTATTTCTAAACTTAGGAGATAACAGAAAAGCTGTATTACAAAGATTTGCTTTTGAGCAGATACAGGGATCTGCACTGGTGTACGCTATGGTGGAGTTGTGTGCAGTTTTTGTCGTAGTAAACTGGTTGTTATATGAACGTAGGCTGAAATTTCTTGCTATTTATATTCAATGAAATCCTCTCCTGATTGGCTGATGTCGCTACAACTGTCTGTTTTCAAAGCGGGTGGAATGTCCCACTGCACATTTTAACATAAATGTGTTGTGTTTGTAAGTTTAAAGACCCTCGGCACAAATGGCAATGAGGTATTTATCATAACATACAGTGGTGCGTCTGAACCACAGTGACAAACAAAGCACGTCTTGCCAAGGCGGAGATAAGGGACATAAAAAGTGAAGAATTAGAAAGATTGTGGATATGAAGAATCAAAATCTTCTGGAGATAACATTCATATAAATGCAACAACCAGTGAGCAACAAACTTCAGCTGGCATTTTGTAATAAACACAAGATACTGTCAGTATTCCACTAACAATAACTAATGCATATTCTTGTAACACTATCACATCCCATCCTGCGGTATTTAAAGATTACATTGTCCTCTTCCTTGGGAAGTGATATAGAGTAACAGTAACTGCAAAGATCATTATCTCCCAAAGTTAATCAAATGGAAATTCATTAGTACCAGCCTCCACATTCAACGGATCATCCTCCGCCATTTCCGCCACCTCCAGCGTGATCCCACCACCAAACACATCTTCCCCTCACCTCCCCTTTCAGCATTCCGTAGGGACCGCTCCCTCCGCGACACCCTAGTCTACTCCTCTACCACCCCCAGCACCCCTTCCCCTTCGCCCGGCACCTTCCCGTGCACGCGCAGGAGATGCAACACATGCCCTTATACCTCCCCTCTTCCCACTGTCCAGGGCCCTTCCAGGTGAAACAGCGATTTACTTGTACTTCCTGCAATTTAGTATACTGTATTCGCTGCTCACGATGTGGACTCCTCTACATTGGGGAGACCAAACGCAGATTGGGTGACCGCTTTGCGGAACACCTCCGTTCAGTCCGTAAGGGGGACCCCGAGCTCCCGGTGGCCTGTCACTTTAATTCACCGCTTCACTCCCACTCTGACCTCACCGTCCTCGGCCTATTACACTGTTCCACGGAAGCGCAGCGTAAGCTCGAGGAACAGCACCTCATCTTTTGTTTAGGCACGCTACAGCCCTCTGGACTCAATATCGAGTTCAACAATTTTAGATCATAACCTCAGCTCCAATCACATTTATATTTTATTTTTATTTGTCCCCCCCCCACCTTTTTTTTTCCTCCTAGAAGCTGGCAGCTGTCCTTCATTCTGCCAGTGGATTTCACACTTCATTCAGCCTTAATCTGTCACATTAACACCACCTCTAGCCTTGCATATCTCTTAATATCTCTTCATCTCCCCCTTTGTTCCTTTATCCCCTCCCCCTTTTCCCAGCTTTACCCTGGCCTTAAATCTATTTGATTTCCGGCTCTTCCCAGTTCTGATGAAAGGTCATCGACCTGAAACGTTAACTCTCTTTCTCTCTCCACGGATGCTGCCTGGCCTGCTGAGTTTTTCCAGCATTTTCTGTTGTTATTTCGGATTTCCAGCATCCGCAGTATTTTGCTATCGTAATAGAGTTCAACAATTTCAGATCATAACCTCTGCCCCTATCACATATATATATATTTTCCCACACTTTTGTTTGGCCCTTTTTTCTTCCCTCCCACATGGCAGCTGTCCTTCATTCTGCCAGCGCAATTCACACTTCATCTAGAGCCATCCTTTGTTCCTTAACCTGTCCCATTACCACCTCCTCTTGCCTTGAATATCTCTTAATGTCTCTCAATGTCTTTTAATCTCTCCTGCTTTCTATCCTATCACTGACCTTCGCTTTTGTTCTTTCATCCCCCCACCCCTTTTCCCAGCCCCTAAACTTGCTTTAAAATCTATTCCATTTCCTGCTTGTTTCCAGTTATGACGCAAGGTCTTCGATCTGAAACGTTAACTCTGTTTCTCTCTCCACGAATGCTGCCTGGCCTGCTGAGTTTTTCCAGCGTTTTCTGTTGTTATTTTGAATCCAGCATCAGTTGGGAGGCGAAGCCTGTTTGAGTAGTTGATTTTGCCATGACTGTTATGAGCTGCTGGAAGTGACCTTTTACCTGGATGTCCTTTTAGGAGTTTGTTCGGTACTGCCTCTCATGTCCTCTGGCTCAGGGCATATCATCTCATAATCTTGGTCAACCGATTCTGTACGGGAATGGCAAACATTTTCAGGTACATATTCAGGTACATATTAATACACTTCAAATACCTTTGGTTCAAACTTTATATGGTCCCTTCTCTTCTGAAGGCAAGGATGACTCATGCTATTATGTGGTGTAACTCTGATAATCTGATGACTACACTTAGGTGCTGTGTAATCTGCAGTTTGAAAATTAAGTGCAGTAGAAGGTATATTTATATACCAAGTTCAAGACAATTATTTTGGTCTCTTATTTGTGGCAATATGAAATTATTCAATTACACATGATTTAATCATGCATGCATAGTTAAAAAGAAAAAGTAATTTAGGACTTTACTGTGAAATGGTTCCTGGGCAGGGGCATTTATAAGGAAACTATCAACTGTGTATAGATTAATGACTTCAACTTGGACCTGTAACGGGGCACCACCCAACTAAACAGATCACTCACCCACAAGTCAGTCCCAAAACTTATTGGCCTAGACTTTCCAGCCCCCCTCCTGCTAGGTTTTCTGGAATATCTGGGGTAGACGAGGCTGGAAAATTGCTCAGGAAGCACTCTGCCATTTCTTGGTCTTCCCCCTTTTCTGGAGGGCAGGCCGACTGGAAAAAATATATCAGCCAAATGTGACCGGGCGCATGTGAAACAACAACAAAAACTTGGATTTATATAGCGCCTTTAACGTAGTAAAACGTCACAAGGTGCTTCACAGGAGCGTTATCAACCAAAATTTGACACCGAGCCACATAAGGAGATATTATGACAGGTGACCAAAAGCTTGGTCAAAGAGCATTTTAAGGAACATCTTAAAGGAGGAGAGAGAGGTAGAGAGGCAGAGATTAAAATGATGGAAATACGGCCACTGTTACACTTCCTGCAATGTGCCCTATTTGATTAGCATTCTAAGGTCAGCTGAGCTTTCTTCACAGAGGTGCTTATGCAATCACACCCCAAAAACAGCAATAAAAAAAATTAAAGGAAAACTTTGCATTTTTTCAGGCAGGAATTATTATCCCTAACCCACATACTTCCACTCCATAGAACAACACAGCAGTACAAAACACCACACTGTGCCACCACACCACTTTATTTATGTAAGTTTTGTATATTATCTGCTGGACATATTGTAACTATGTATTACTCTGTATATTACTAAATCAAAGTGTACTATTCTGTACATAACCAAAAACAAACTAAAGTATAATGAGAAAAAATGAGCATAATACTCAAGTGTTATTCAGAATGTGATGTTTTGCTTCCGAGGGCTCATACTCTATAGATCTACTTATGCACCTGAGCATTCCATTTTCCGTAGCAACTGTTTCTATACAATCCAGCACTGGAATTCTTATAGTTAGTGGGAATCCTAAGTACTTGCCAGGCACAAAGGGAGATGTAACAAACCCTGCTAGCCTATAGAGTGTCACACTGGTATGTTTTGGTGTACACTTTTTCCTGAGAATCTGGTTACCATTTTATCCTTAATTCAGATGACCCACAATGTGTAAAGCCAACACGGGATTAAGAATCACAAAGGAATCTGTGAAGGTAGATGATCCAGGATTAGGTGTGTACAAACGAGTAGATCTCCCATGGCATTTGTTATATATTTTTTTTATTCGTTTATGGGATGTGGGCGTCGCTGGCAAGGCCAGCATTTATTGCCCATCCCTAATTGTCCTTGAGAAGGTGGTGGTGAGCTGCCTTCTTGAACCGCTGCAGTCCGTGTGGTGAAGGTCCTCCCACAGTGCTGTTAGGGAGGGAGGTCCAGGATTTTGACCCAGCGACGATAAAGGATCGGCGATATAATTCTAAGTCAGGATGGTGTGTGACTTGGAGGGGAACTTGGAGGTGGTGGTGTTCCCATGCGCCTGTTGTCCTTGTCCTTCTAGGTGGAAGAGGTCGCAGGTTTGGAAGGTGCTGCCGAAGAAGCCTTGGCGAGAATATGTCAGAGAATGCACTGCTTTACAAGGACTATGTAATGTAGTGCGCAAAGTATTGTTCTGCTGCTAAGGGACAGCTGTGTGTAAAGTGACCTGTTCCTTTCAGGCCACAAAGCCCAATTTCTGTACCATCCTGCAATAAATTAGAGGCATGTTGCTTTTAGTGGCATCCTGAGATCAATCAAGGGTATTTTCTGTTGGTTTATAGATTGGAAATGACTGAGTTTTTTTTTAATTGGGACACAGAGGCCAGAATTTTCTGGCACCCATGCAGCCGCGATTGGAGGCAGGTCGGGAGGGAAATTGGAAAAACCTTGGAGTAGGTTGGGAACCCGCCATCATCCCACCCCCACGCGCCTTTCCCTCGGGCGTGTTTGCCAGCGCGGCAATGACCCGAACGGCAGAGGCGGCCATGGTCATTTAGATCATTATGAGGTACTTGTCAGACCCTTCTGTATCTTTTTAACCTGATGTAAGATTCTAAAAACCGTAATAAAAACCGCTGCTACCGTGTGGAGATCGAAATTGCGAACGAATTGTGAAATGGTAACGGAATACTCAAAATGTAGGAAGTCAGCATGTGTTCCTTTATTTGTGAAGACACAAAATGGAGGAATTCAGCAGGGGGTCCTTTGCCTGATGGTCAGCATATGGTCCTTTGTTTGTGAGACCACATGGACAGGAAGGAGAAACACCGGGTGAAGAGGAAGTCCCACCCCCACACACATCACAGGAAAATGAACGTGTCATGCAGAAGGAACTCCAATCAGGGAAGGTTTGGAGTGAAACTGACCTATCAGAGGGAAGCAGATGGTGATATACAAGGGAGGCCGGCAGAAAGGCCCTATAAAGAAATGACCCAGAGGCGGGAAGTTCAAAAAGAAGTAAGCAAAGGAAGAAAAGATGAACAAAGAAAGCTGGCCAGTCTATGTTTGCAATCTACAACTTTTCTGGACCGATCACCCAGAAATAAAGAGTATGTATGAAAGTCGGACATAGAGCTTAGATATTGTTAAAGGGTACTTTTATGTACGGTTGACTTGGGATATAAATCGCCAGGAATTAGCATATAAGTTGCTGGGGAGGTACTTTTATGTGCGGTAAATTGGGAGCATATTGATTCCGAGAGAATGCTTCTATGTACACTTGAATTTTGAACTGTAGTGTGAATAAAGACCAATTTTATTAATCACATACTTATCTGTCATTGTTACGCTTATTCGTAATTCTTGAGGTCCGAACAGTAGTAAGAGAAAGGCTTACACTGACCTTTCAAATTTCTCTGGATGAGCACGGGAATCACACAACTCGGGAATCACGTCTCTCAACGTCAGGCGGAAGTTGAGTGGCCATTGATCCACCTCATTAGTGCACAGCATAAAAAGTACAATTAAAAACTCCCACCTGATAGTTGGTCATGTTCCTAAGCAGATGTTGCTGAGTGCATTGTCAGCACAGATTTAGCTTTCTAGATGTTGCAAGTTTTTTCAGCAAAGTCGGGATCCACTGTCAGCTCATTGGTACCACCTATCACACCATTAACAGATTGCTTCTGTCATCTCCACTTGACCTACCATCTATTACATAAGCATGGGTGCCGTTTATGCTGTCTCACCTTGGTCCTCAGAATCGGACCACGATGAGCCCCAACACCAGCAGCACCAGGCACACCAGCAGCACCAACAACACCACCGCCAACCTTCTCCTCAACTACCTGATGCTGCACAGGACAGAGGGCATCAGCGCAGGGCTGCACCTCACCGGAGGCGATACCCCCAACACAGGGTATACAGACAGAGGATGAGCTTCCTCAGCATGACTGAGCAGCAGTGTCAAAGGAGGCTCAGGCTATCGTGCCAGGTCATCGCAGACATTTGCAGATTGCTGGAGCAAGACCTGCAGCCCAGAGGAGCGGGTGGACGCGCCTTACCAGTGGCTGTCAAGTCACCAGTGCCCTCAACTTCTTCGCCTCAAGCTCCTTCCAGGGATCTGCAGCAGCCATTTGCGGCATCTCGCAGTCGGCCGCCCACAGATGCATCGCACAGGTCACCAATGCCCTCTTTGACAAGTCAGCCAATTATATCAACTTTGCCACTGATGAAGCCAGTGTTACTGAGTGTGCACTGGCCTTTGCCACTCTGGCTGGCTTCCCATGGGTGCAGGGTGTCATCGACTGCACACATGTGGCCATCAGGGTACCCCCACATCACCCAGGAGTCTTTGTCAACTGCAAGGGCTTCCACTCCCTCAATGTGAAGCTCATCTGCAACCATAGGAAGATCATCAGGCTTGTGTGCGCCAAATTCCCTGGCAGCTGCCATGACTCTTTCGTCCTGCGCCAGTCCACCCTCCCTCAGCTCTTCGCTCCTCCAAACAGACTTAACGGCTGGCTGCTTGGAGACCAGGGCTAGCCACTGAAGACATGGCTTATGACACCTTTGAGGAGGCCAAGTACTGAGGCCCAGGAGAGATATAATGAAAGCCACATTTCCACCAGATGTGTCATAGAGCAGACAATAGGCATGCTGAAAATGCTCTTCAGATGTCTTGACAGATCTGGAGGAGCCCTTCAGTGTTCAACAGCCAGGGTCTCCAGAATCGTTGTGGTCTGTTGCGCCCTGCACAATATAGCGCAGCAGCGAGGATTAGCGCTGCATGAGGAGCAAGGCTCTGAGCGCACAGCCTCTTCAGAGAAGGAGGAGGAGGAGCTTCAGCTGGAAGACAAGGAGGAGGAAGAGCAGGAGGAACCTGTGGTCCAGATCCCACCAGCACCCGAGCACATTGCTGCCCGGGAGGCCAGGGATGGGCTCAACATGGCCAGATTTACTTAACTTCACGCATTACACCCATATGGCAGTCACTTGCTGCGCCAGGTTCGCACCACCTCACATCAACACCATAAAGCATCCCTACAATGACCAAGCCATTCCTTTCACACTGACCACCATTGCTGGAGGTAACGTTATGTCTCACCAATCACTGCAACTTACTAAGCCACTTCCAAAGTTGCACACAAATTTGTCCTGGACCGGAAAGTGGTGAAAATAAATATTTTTATCTGTGACATCACAGTAACGGAAACTTTACACATGAGAATCTACTTGTGTGTCATCTTCCTCTTGTGCGTGCTTCTCTGAGGTGCTACCCCTGTGGCTTCAGCAGAGGTAGAGGCAGCGTGCTCACTTCCCTGCTGCGACTGCATTGACACTTTTGGCAGACGTCCTCTGGGTTTTGGAGACTGTGATAGCCCTGCCTGCCAAAGTTTGCTGCTCCTGTGACTGTGCAGGGGCAGACTTGGCCATCGCGATCCGAGGAGCCATCTGGGGCTCTGACTGAGGGGGGAGGGCAACGGGGGAGAAGTGTGAGTGCTTTGAGAGGAGCCCCCACTTCCATGTCCCCTCTCACCATCATCCCTCTCATGGGCCACTCACACTTCCCTGCTAGCAAGGAGTGGAGAGCACCTTGCTGCACAGCAGTGGGGCCATGAGGATCCACGTCTATGCTGAGATCCCTCCGAGACAGGAGGTCTATGAGTGTCTGCTATCTATTCTCCATGGATAGCCATCTATTCTCCATAGAGACCATGTGCTCCTGTGAGTGGTGCATTAGCTGCTCCATGCAGGTGGCTATCCTATCTATGGACGAGCCTACAGTTGCCATCACCTGCGACACGGTGGTGCTCATGTTGGAGATGGACTCCTCCATTCTCTGAACATTTGCAGACATCACGTTCGCAAAACCTGTCAAAGCTCCCTGCATTTCTTCCTGCACCTCCAGGATCGCCCTCTTTCTCAATGGCCCCCGAGGCTCAGCGTCTGCATGCAGTTGAGCAGAGCTGGGAATGTCCTGCGCCCTCCAGTGTCATGCTGTCCCTGTCTCCACCATCTCCTCTTGCTCACTTGTGCAGTGTGAGACACCAGGTGACAACACTACTCTATGTCGTGTGGCACCCACCAAGGTGTGCGTATCTGCGCTGGTGCTGGGTGCGCTCATGTCTGGTGACGCTGTGCCCTCAGAGGCTGGAGCCTCCTCTGAGGAGTCGTCTTCCTCTTCCTCCTGAACAGTGTGGGGGGGGGGGGGGGGTGGCTCTTGATGGACTTGTGGGACAGTAAAGAGATGAGTTAGATATGTCATATCAAGAATGGGTACAGATACCATTATGCACATGATGAACATTCACTGGCTGCTGACATCAGTCCCCTTATGAGTGACTCCTGTATGCCATGTGGCTGTATGAGATGTAATTCTATCACCAGGTTGCTGAGATGTCCCCCTCTCTCCATCTTCCACCTCCAGCTGCTCTGCGACTCCTGACACTATCAGGGTGACCTCCTCTGCTGATGTTAAGGTGGCTAATGTTGGAGGGACACCTCCGGTTCTCTCCCTCTCCCTCTTATTGTGGGCTCTCTTCTCCTGCAAGGAGAGAAAGAAGAGAAGGATAAGTGAGAATGATGGAATGAGTGTAAGGAATAGATGAGTTACATCTTTAAAGGGTGACAATGATGAATTGGGGTGGCAATGCCAAGTGGCCTCCTTGTGTGCTGTTAGTTGGTATAACTGCATTAAGATGAGGGTGAGTGTGAGGGGTGGTTAATCAGATGTGATAGATAAGGTAGATAGAGAGAGAGGGATGGGTGGACATGCAAGGTATGTTGGTGCGAGTAATGATGTGCAGGAGTAGGGTTGGGAAGGCAGAGTGATGAGGATGTGATGAGAGGCACAGCAGGATGAAGTTGAGTGTAGCTTTGCAATCACCCTTCCTGATCTAATGAGATCATTGAAACGTTTGCTGCACTGCTCCCAGGTCCTCCTGACAACACCCCTGCTGTTGATCCTCTGCTATTTGGAGCCAGGCTCCTTTGGTCTGCTGGGGAGGTCTCTTCCGCCCATTGGAAGGGAAGAGGACCTCCCTGCATGCTTTGACTCCCTCCCTGCGTGCTCTGACTCCCTCCACAAGCATATGGAGGGACTCATCTAAGAACCTGGGTGCAGCCCTCTGCCTCTGTGCAGTTATGTTTGCCACTCTTTGCAACACTCCAATGGTGCAGTGCAGTGCCTGCACTATCCTAGGTGAACCTTCAAATGCAATGTGGCCATGGCTCCTTTAAATATCCCGGCTGAAAATGCATCATCGATGATGTCATCAGACCCGCACCATTTAATAGGACCGGGTAACATGCATGGCTGCCTTAATAGGCGCCATTAACGGAAAGTCACTCTCAGGAGCGGGATGGAATAAAGAACGGGGTTGCAACCCGCCACAGCGACCGTCCGCACCCGACCTGTCCAGGTATAGAAAATGCCGGCCAAAAATTTGCATATGCAATAGTGCAACACCTGACGTGTGATAGTCACACATTAAAATTTTGTTTTCATCAATTGTGGTTCAATGAAGTGAGCATCATTCTTTGTTCCTGCAAAATAGCTGCACAATACACATATCTGCACACAAAAGCAGTATTCCAGCCTTTGGTGGTTCAGCTGGTTAAGGCAGTGAGTAGCTGAGCCAAACAGCTCAGGAAGATCTTCAGCTAGATCTGCAGGGCCTGTCCTGAAGTTTGATGATATCAGCCAAGGTGCTACAATTTCCTCAGTGCCCTGGGTTAAGGAGAGGGAAATCAGCTAGGATCCCTGCTCTTGATTGCTATTCTGTGACACATGTTGGAAGTCTGTGCTTGCGGTCATGAGGTAAGGCCAGAACCAGGCTGAGTGACGTGGATTAGCCTGCTGACACTCACACTTGAAGAATGGCCACTTGGGTGAGGGACCAGAGGGCAACCAGCTCCTCTGGAACCATACCCCAGTAAAGAATCAACTTCTTCAGAACAGAACGAGGGGATAAGAAGAAACTGATGGGTAAATAAAACTGTTACGTACTTATGCAAATCTACTGATTAGAATTTATTACAAAATTGACAGCTCAAATTTTGCAAGAGAACCATCAAAAATTTGATAACAATCTTGGAAAGGACTCAGCTCTATCGCTCTTCCATCAGGCCCAGGACTGTTGCCACTCCGTCTGCTCCTTATCCAATATTAAGACCTGGATGAGCCAAAATTCTCGAAGCTAAACATCAGCAAAATCAAAGCCCAGTGGTGTGAGACCTTGGTGTCTTGCTAGACCCCAAGCTCAGCTTATTCCCCCACATCTGATCCATAACCAAGACTGTTTTCTTTCAGCTCTGAAAGGTTGCTCAGCTCTGCTTCTACCTGTACATCTCTGCCACCGAAACCATAATTCATGCCTTTATCATCTGGAATTCTCCTGTCCTCTTCTTTCTAGCCTTCCCGTTTCTACCGTCCATAAATGGCAAGGCATTCATAGCACGGCAGCCTGCATTCTCACCTGCACGAAGAACATCACCCCATCACCGCCAACCTTGTCAAGTTCCATTAGCCGGAGAATTGACTTTTAAGATTCTCATCCTCACCTTCAGATCCCTCCATGGTCATACCCTCAATGCTCCTCCATCCATATATTCCTGCATGCATCCTCCACTCATCTTACACAGACCCACCTCTTGTTTCCTGCTCTCCCCCCCACCACCCCATTCCACCATAAGCAGCCATCCTACCCTTTGGAATTCTGTCCTTCAGCTTCTCTGTGTTATCACTTCCCTCACTATCTTCAAAAACATCGTAAATTGACTTTTCTTTGATTGTGCTTGCACTCTTCCTTCACTCACCCTACTGCTCAATGTTAACTGGTTGTCTACTGCCCTGTAAGGTGTTCTGAGACATGTTTCTGTACATGAAGATATAGGGATGGGCAATAAATGCTGGCCTTGCCAGCGACGCCCACATCCCAGGAACAAATAATAAAAAGAGTGCTGTAACAATGTAAGTTGTTACAAGTTACCCAAAATTACTCTCATGCAACTCCTAAAGGCTGAGTGTAGAGGCTCAGAAACAGCTGGTCTCCCCAACTTTGTGGCTGGGGGCATAGAATGAGCAACAAATAACTGCAACAATGAGAAAATAAAAATACATTAAAAGAAATTCATTAATATAAGAATGTGGGATACATACCAGAAGTGTCTGAAAAGCTGTTAGAGTTCTTTGATCTGAGCTGTTGAAAGAGGAATGATTATAAGAAAAAAAACCTGTTCAAAGACTGTTATTGAGTGAAAAAAAAACATTCTGTAGTAAATCACTGACTGAGCGGAGGTCAAAGAAATCCACGGTGATTTACACTACTCGCAATGACCATGCTTACATTAAAACAGAGAGTTCCAGGAACCCTCACTGACGAGGGACAGGAATTCATTTTATTTGCTTTAACAGGCAGCTTTTATTTGCAATATGAAAAGATTCTCACAGCAGTGAGCATTTTATACAGAGGCACAAGGCTATCTCAGGGTTATGGCTAATGAGTCAATGGTGTGAAATTTAGGTTTTTTGTTTCCAGTTGTTAAAGATTCCAGTAGTTGGAAATCCATTTTTAAATGGGTAACCCTTGGAGGGGGAGGGGTGTGACCTTCTCTTACAGTGGGATAAAATACCACATTGTGCAGCCTGCATATGTATTCAGGGTTCAAGGGCACTGATCAAGAGTAATGATCTGTATGTAACTTAAGGGCCATGAATCATTTAGAGAAATATAAAGAAATATTGTTAGAAAATGTGGAAAAGAAAAAAGTGGAAAGAAACAAAATAACTCAGACCTATAAATAAAACTTTCAGGGTTTTACGCTGACATTTCAGTTTATTCTCCGATAAGATAATGTTTCTGGCACCACTGCAGTATTTACCACTGCAAGGCTTACAGTTGCATTGCCAGAGCAAATCTTTCCCCTTGACACAGCTAGATTGGTTCAGAATGAATCCAAGGCTGCAATGGTTCATTTGCTTTACTTGGAATCAGTGAATATTAAAATCTGTTCGCAACATTTTGCCACAGGTCACTTTAAAGTCAACCAATAGAAGCAGCAGGTACACCAGCTTCAGTTGTAGGTATGAGCATGCCTGTTGTATATACGGCATCATTCTGCAGCAGATCAAAACAGTATACCTGTAAAATGTTGCTATCGATCTGGTATGGAAAGAAAGAAAGCCTTGCATTTATACAGCGCCTGTCACGACCATCGGACGTCTCAAAGCGCTTTACAGCCAATGAAGTACTTTTTGAAGTGTAGTCACTGTTGTAATGTGGGAAACGCGGCAGCCAATTTGCGCACAGCAAGCTCCCACAAACAGCAATGTGATAATGACCAGATAATCTGTTTTAGTGATGTTGATTGAGGGATAAATATTGGCCAGGACACCGGGGATAACTCCCCTGCTCTTCTTCGAAATAGTGCCATGGGATCTTTTACATCCACCTGAGAGAGCAGGCGGGGCCTCGGTTTAACGTCTCATCCGAAAGACGGCACCTCTGACAGTGCGGCACTCCCTCAGCACCGCACTGGAGTGTCAGCCTAGCTTTATGCGCTCAGGACCCTGGAGTGGGACTTGAACCCACAACCTTCTGACTCAGAGGCGAGTTCAGAGGAAGGTTTGTGCACTATCTTGTTACATGCAGTAAAGATGTATGTACGCAAGGACTATGTTGATCCTGTAAGTGTTGCAGTAATACATCAAGAAAGCCTATTTAACATCTGCCGCATCAAAATCAGAAATAATGTGGCATCCCTTTAATTATGTTTCTGCACCTCAACATACCTCAACTGCATCTGGATCTTCATAAATTGAGTCAACATCACATGTTCCTTCAATCTCAGCATGTGACACAGAATCCATCACCAACTATAGAATGGTTTTAAAAAATAATGACGTTTAGATGTTAATCATATTAATTATTGAACGAACAGCTACAAGAACAATACCTTCAAATTAATATATTTAGAAAATGGTTGTTTCCTAAAGGAAAGGGGGGAGTAAAGTTGACAAATGTAAACATCATCAGCCTAGTGACCTGAAGTGGCTTGTGATAAAACCACATTGACCTCTTCCTTTCAAAGAGCCGACACAGGCACGATGGGCCGAATGGCCTCCTTCTGTACTTGTAAGATTCTAGGATTGAAAATCTAGTTAATGTTTTTCTGTTATGGTTGTTAGCATTTCAGTGTGAAATATAAACATTACAATTTTTGACAGATTCTTAAGTACTAATTTTAGAAGATTACATCATAGAAGTAAGGTTTCTATTAGATTATTTATCATTATTTTGCATTTATTTCTAGTTTGGGATGACTTTCAGATGACTGGAGGACACTAAAACTAATCCAATCAGTTCTATGTAAGTGACAACAAGCCTTTCTAAATTGAGCTACCCTCTGATGTACCCTGTACATTTAAATGTTTTGCGTCAGTAAAAATGTAGGAATGTATTATTGTGGAAATTATTGTAGTGGTCCTTTGAACAATCAGATCCCAGAACTTCCATCAAACAGGTCCTGGGAATTATTGTCCTTTCATTATGTCTTTTTAACCAATCAGACCCCAGAAACAAAATCAAATCATATCTGAGAACCATTCCTACACTGTAATTTCTGATTGGTCCTTTTTTGTGACTCAACCAATTACATTTCACTCCAAAAAACAAAGGCATACAGCCATCATGCTAATACTCTGTTCCCTCCTTGGCCAAACCTCTGCCCAACAGCACTCTCCCTGCTCCAGGCCTCACCGCTGCCACTCCGTAGGCCCCATTCATAACTGGCTCCTGGTCCTGAACTAAGCCATCACCAACTCCCAATTCTAGACTTTGCACCATTGACTCTCGGCTTCAGATTTCTCCACTGCCTCCCCGTGTCTCCCTCCCCTCCCCCCCCCACCCCACCCCACCCTCGTCTCCTCACTCCACTTCCTGGCCTCATTCACTCCAAATTCCTGACAAGCAGATTCAACTAGCGAATAATATAGTAGGTAGAACTGCCACTCTTTTAAATTAAATATGAACGTGATAAAGATTCAAATCATAACTATTGATAACATGCAGGGTGATGAAAGGAAATAAGAAAATAAGATAAAACAGATAATAAATTTAGGTATACTAAACAAACCAAGACAAATATAGACCCATTAGGCTAATATCACGTCTAAGGCGTAGTGTAGCATACATTGAGATGAGGAGATCATGCTTGCTAAATCTCCTCAACTTGGGGATATTAAAAATAAAAAGAGATAGCGGAACTCCTTGTAATTACTTTATTTCAATTTTCAGAAACCTTTGACAAGGTCCCACACGTGAGATGATTAACAAAACTAGAAACCATCCGTATCCAGGTAGAATATGGGACTGGATAAGAAGGTGAATAAAAATACAAAACAGAGAGTAGTCTTGAGGTGTTGTGTCAGACTGGATGGCGGTGTTAAGTGGAATACTACAGAGTTCAACGCTTGGGCCTCTATTGTTTATCTATATAAATGAACTGGGATGAAGAAACCAATTGTCAGCTTTAATGTGGAAACAACACTAAAATAGGGAGAGCAGTATGGATAGTTAGTGATTTGCAGAAGGATTTAGATCAGTTATGCAATTGGGAAGACCAATGACAAATGAAATTTAATATTGACAAATACAAAATATTCTGTATCGGGTGAAAAAATTATTGAGGTTGGTTTATAATGAAGGGAACACAATTAGCATGGGAAGTCTAAGAAGAGGACCTGGGAGTAACAGTACACTTGTCACTTTCAATGTCAAAACAATGTGGAGAAGCAATTAAAAAACAAATGGAACGTTATGTTACATAGCCAGAACAATTGAGTTGTAAGTCCTAAGGGTTTATGCTGAGACTTAATAATGCTGTTGTCAGATCCCGCTTGGTATACATACATAGAGAAGATGTTTCCACTTGTGTGGGAGTCCAAAACTCAAGGCCATAAATATAAGATAGTCACCAATAAATCAGTAGGGAATTCAGGAGAAACTTCTTTACCCAGAGAGTAGTTAGAATGTGGAACTCGCTGCCACAAGAAGTAGTTGAGGCGAATAGCATAGATGCATTTAAGGGGATGAGGGAGAAAGGAATAGAAGGATATGCTGATAAAGTTAGATGAAGTAGTGTGGGAGGAGGCTCATGTGGAGCATAAAAACACTGGCATAGACCAGTTGGGCCGAATGGCCTGTTTCTGCGCTGTAAATTCTATGTAATACATGCACTGGAGAACTTGAAGAGGAGAACTACAAGAAGGATCTGTAAAGGGGATAAACTATGAGGAAAAATGAGAAAAGTTTAAGCTCTACAGTCCAGAAAGAAGGTTAAGGAGGGGACCTCATTGAGGTATGTAAAGTATTAAATGATAATGGCCCCGATTTTGCTGTGAGCAGCAAAGAAACAGCTTTCAGCGTTCATCCCTCATATAGTTGCCCAAAGACTTTTTGCGGGCTTGTCAGCTTTCGGGCATCTAATCCAATATGGCGCCCTCTACAGGGGATCTGTGCCATCTGTGAGCAGTGCAATAGTCAAGGAGGCTTTGCAACCAATCAGATTGAAGAATCCTCACTGAGACATGCAGACTGCAAAGCAGGAAGTAAAAAACAGGAAATATATATTACATTTAAATCATTGTACAAGAAGAAAAATGAAGGTTGAGACATACACATGGGATTAAGGGAAAGACATAAAAAAGAAAAACAGAAAAAGTATTAAAAAAATTATTTAGTTTTTTTTAAAATATGCAACATTAATTTTTAGGACAGGTTTGGGAAGAGCTGAGATAGCCCCACATCATTCAATAAACTACAGGCACTCACTGCAAAGACTAAATACATGAATAACTGGGAAGGGTAATGGAAGGAGTCCGTGGAACTTTATCCCAAGTAGTAGTCCGTGCTTTCAGAAGGGAAGGAAGAATTGGTGAGAAGAAATTCCCTGATACTTCATATTTATTTTCTTGTATAATAACATTTAATTGGGGATTTAGTTAATGGAAGTAATGAAAAGTAATAGTTTGTTTTCAATTTTATAATTTTTCTTCTAGTTTGTTTCTTTTTCCTGTTTTCTTCACACCATACACTATAAGAAATAGGAGCAGGAGTAGACCAATCGGCCCCTCGAGCCTGCTCCGCCATTCAATGAGATCATGGCTGATCTGATCCAACCTCAACTCTAAAGAACACAAGAAGCAGGAGCAGGACCAGGCCACTCGGCCCCTGGGCCCGCTCCGCCACCCACAGGGCCTTGACCGATCCGAACTCAAACTCATGTCCAATTTCCAGCCCGCTCCCCGGAACCCCTGATTCCCTTTACTTCTAGGAAACGGTCTATTTCTGTTTTAAATTTATTTAATGAAGTAGCTTCCACAGCTTCCTGGGGTAGCAAATTCAACAGACCCACTACCCTCTGAGTGAAAAAGTTTCTCCTCATCTCAGTTTTGAAAGAGGAACCCCTTATTCTAAGATTATGTCCCCTAGTTCTAGTTTCACCCATCATTGGGAACATCCTCACCACGTCCACCCGATCAAGCCCCTTCACAATCTTATATGTTTCAATAAGATCGCCTCTCATTCTTCTGAACTCCAATGAGTAGAGTCCCAATCTACTCAACCTCTCCTCGTATGTCCAACCCCTCATCCCCGGAATTAACCGAGTGAACCTTCTTTGTACTGCCTCGAGAAAAAGTATGTCTTTTCTTAAGTATGGACACCAAAACTGTATGCAGTACTCCAGGTGCGGTCTCACCAATACCCTATACAACTGCAGCAATACCTCCCTGTTTTTATATTCTATCCCCCTAGCAATAAAAGCCAACATTCCATTGGCTTTCTTGATCACCTGCTGCACCTGCATACTAACTTTTTGATTTTCTTGCACCAAGACCCCCAGATCCCTTTGAACTGCAGTACTTTCCAGTTTCTCGCCATTAAGATAATAACTTGCTCTCTGATTTTTCCTGCCAAAGTGCATAACCTCACATTTTCCAATATTGTATTGCATCTGCCAAATCTCTGCCCACTCACCCAGCCTGTCTATATCCCCTTGTAGGTTTTTTATGTCCTCCTCACTCTCTACTTTCCCTCCCATCTTTGTATCATCTGCAAACTTTGATATGTTACACTCGGTCCCCTCCTCCAAATCATTAATATAGATTGTACAAAGAGTTGGGGACCCAGCACCGACCCCTGCGGAACACCACTGGCTACTGGTTGCCAGTCCGAGAATGAACCATTTATCCCAACTCTCTGCTTCCTGTTAGATAACCAATCCTCCACCCATGCCAGAATATTACCCCCAATCCAGTGATTTTTTATCTTGAGTAATAATCTTTTATGTGGCACCTTGTCGAGTGCCTTCTGGAAGTCTAAATACACTACATCCACTGGTTCCCCTTTATCCACCCTGTACGTTATGTCCTCAAAGAACTCGAGCAAATTTGTCAGACATGACTTCCCCTTCATAAAGCTATGCTGACTTTGTCCTATTAAATTATGTTTATCTAAATGTTCCGTTACTGTCTCCTTAATAATAGACTCCAAAATTTTACCCACCACAGATGTTAGGCTAACTGGTCTATAATTTCCAGCCTTCTGCCTACTACCCTTTTTAAATAAGGGTGTTACATTAGCTGTTTTCCAATCTGCCGGGACCTTTGCTGAGTTCAGGGAGTTTTGGAAAATTATTACCAAAGCATCCACAATTCCTACTGCCACTTCTCTCAAGACCCTAGGATGTAAGCCATCAGGTCCAGGGGATTTATCCGCCTTGAGTCCCATTATTTTACTGAGTACCAATTCCTTAGTCATTTTAATCGTATTTAGCTCCTCCCCCACTAGAGCCCCCTGTTTGTCCAGTGTTGGGATATTCTTAGTGTCCTCTACCGTAAAGACTGAAACAAAATATTTGTTCAGCATTTTTGCCATCTCCATGTTTCCCACCATTAATTTCCCGGTCTCATCCTCTAAGGGACCTACGTTTGCCTTAACCACCCTTTTTCTTTTTATATAACTATAGAAACTCTTGCTATCTGTTTTTATATTTTTGCTAATTTATTTTCATAGTCTATTTTCCCTTTCTTAATCAATCCTTTAGTTACTTTTTGTTGTCTTTTGAAGACTTCCCAATCTTCTATCCTCCCACTAACTTTGGCTACCTTATATGTCCTTGTTTTTAGTTGGATACTTTCTTTAATTTCTTTACTTAGCCATGGATGGCTGTCATTTCTTTTACACCCTTTTTTCCTCAGTGGAATATATTTATTTTGAAAGTTGTAAAATAACTCCTTGAATGAACACCACTGCTCATGTACCGTCTTACCCTTTAATCTATTTTCCCAGTCCACTTTAATCAATTCTGCTCTCATGCCATCATAGTCTCCTTTATTCAAGCTCAGTATGCTTGTTTGAGAACCAACCTTCTCACCCTCTAATTGGATATGGAATTCAACCATGTTATGATCACTCATTCCAAGGGGATCCTTAACTAGGACATTATTAATTAATCCAGACTCATTACACAGTACCAGGTCCAAGGTTGCTTGCCCCCTTGTAGGATCAGTTACATATCTATCTACCTGAGAACAGGCAGTTTACTTCAGGTTGCTTCTCTGAACTAACAGGAATGAGGTGTGCAAGAGTTTTCTGTTAGAAAATGCTTCCATAAGTGTGACTGAAACTGGCAATTTGGTTTGGGGGTTTAATCCACATTCTTACTGCAATTATATAGGGCCCTGGTGAGACCACACCTGGAGTATTGTGTACAGTTTTGGTCTCCTTACCTAAGGAAGGATATACTTGCCATAGAGGGAGTGATCTCATTGAAACATACAAAATTCTTACAGGGCTTGACAGGGTAGAAGCAGGAAGGATGTTTCCCCTAGCTGGGGAGTCTAGAACCAGGGGTCACAGTCTCAGAATAAAGGGTCAGCCATTTAGGATTGAGATGAGGAGAAATTTCTTCACTCAGAGGGTTGTGAATCTTTGGAATTCTCTACCCCAGAGGGCTGTGGAGGCTCAGTTGTTGAGTATATTCAAGACAGAGATTGATAGATTTTTGAATATTAAGGGAATCAAGGGATATGGGGATAGTTCAGGAAAGTGGATATGAGGTAGAAGATCAGCCATGATCTTACTGAATGGCGGAGCAGGCTCGAAGGGCCAAATGGCCTACTCCTGCTCCTATTTCTTATGTTCTGACAGGGCTAGACAGACTGGATGCAAGAAGGATGTTTCCCTTGGCTGGGGAGTCTAGAACGAGGGGTCACAGTCTCAGGATACAGGGTAGGACATTTAGGATTGAGATGAGGAGAAGTTTCTTCACTCAGAGGGTGGTGGACCTGTGGAATTCTCTACCACAGAAGGCTGTGGAGGCCAAGTCACTGAATATATTTAAGAAGGAGATTTCTAGACACAAAAGGCAGCAAGGGGTATGGGGAGAGAGCGAGAATATGGTATTGAGATAGAGGATCAGCCATGATCATATTGAATGGCGGAGCAGGCTCAAAGGGCAGAATGGCCTACTCCTGCTCCTATTTTTCTATGTTTCTATGTTCTTATGTTCATAGTGTCGGTCTTTGCTCACACGGAGTCCCAAGTCTTAGCTTCAAGCCCCACTCCAGAGATTTGAGATCATAGTCTAGAGTGACACTTTGCAGGGATTGCAGGGATATGGGGAAAAGAGTGGGGGAGTGGGACTAACTGGATTGCTCTTCGATGGGCCGAATGGCCTCTTTCTTTGCTGTACTATTAAATGATTCTTTGATTCTAAGTCTTTCTTTTTATAAATAAGATTAACCCATAATATTGCTTCTAGGTAAATCGGGCCAGTAGGATATAAGGACACAACAATTTAAATTAGTGAAGAGTAAATTTAAAACAAATATTTGGAAAACAATCCTTACTCAAAAGCATTTGAAATAATCTACCTGTTAAGGTAGCAGTCAAAGACGTTAGGGCTGGATGAGATGACATATTAAATGGGCAAACTTTGATAGGCCTTTTTTCATTCTTGCATTTTGTATGTTTCTTATGTAACTCTGTGCTGGAAAAAGGCTATTTAAAGATCAGGAATAAAGGTCGATTCTAATGCACGGTGCTGCTTAACAATCAAAAACTGGCAAGAGGTAGGTGAAACAGAAACCAGGCACATAGATTTGCTCAGATGATCAGGTTGCTTACTATTTTTATTTACATATTTATTTTAATTAATTTCTTGATTTGCAAACAAAGGTATGAGAGCATTTTTTATGAACCATCAGTTGCACATTTCATTATTCTGAATGGTATTAACTTTATAATTAATAATCCCCATAATAATATATTGCTTTTTAATATTAGTGTGTATTTCCCATTATTAGCTCATTCTTTAAGTATTCTAGCATTCCATTATTACAAGATAATTATGGAGGAAGAAGGCCACTTGGCCCATCTTAATTCATCCATCCTATACACTATATATATTGATCCAAAATATTATGTTAAATTAATGCAGTACAGCATAAGTCTATGAATAGTGTTCTTTTCCTGCATCAGTTCTATATTTCAGCTGGGAGTGCAAAATTGAGGACAGATTGACCATTAATTGTGACTTTCTATTTTACAGTTATCTAGAAAATTAAAATAAGATTCTGTTTCTGACTATTGCAGCTATCTCATTGGCCTGTGGTAACTATGTGATTGTTAATGTATTATTTGTCACAAGTTTTCCGATAACCAATCAGATTCAACTGTTCTGCTTTCTCCTCCCAGCTGCAGCTCAGCCCTGGTCCCTCCATTCTTCAACTTCAGCCTCTGCTTTTTTGCTGCTCCAGCCTCAAGCTTGCTCCCTCCCTGATCCAACCTCAGGCCTTGTACTCAACAGCCTCCCCACTTCCTCCCAGCCCCAGGCCTCCCTGCCCAGTTTGCTTAGCCACAACTTGCTCAGTTGGCTGCTATCTTGGTGTGTGCCTGGGTGTTAAAAAAAAGATAAAGGGGGAAAAATTTGGTCGCTTTATGCCTCCCGTTAGCGTCCGAAGAGGGCGCTAATGGGTCGCAAAGCAACTAGCGCCCGGGCGCGGCAGTGTTTGCGCCGCTCGCGAAATTGACCAGACATTTTGCGGCAGCGCTAAACACTTCCGCCACGATCTCCTGCGCCCACAGATCGTGACGTCAGTCGAGCGTGCAACACCCCAGACCGGATATTGAGTGGCGACCCCTGCCTTTCCGCCTGCCTAGCAACGACAGGCTGAGGGGAACGTTTTGCAGTCGGGAAGGGACTGGGGGAGCACTATTTAAAGGCGACCGCTTCCTGCCTTTTTTTGTCGGCGACATTTTTGCACCACGCATTCTGAGAGAGACACATCTGGAGAGATTCAACGCTGTGTGAAGGAGTTTTGGGTACTGAGCAGCACTTTGCAGGTTCATTTTGATTTGATCTTCCTTGCATCGATTTAGAAGAGATTATGGGGGCTGCACTCTGAGCTCTTTCCCTGGGTCTCTCCATTGTTCTTTCCAGCAGATTTGATGTACAGGTCTCTCCAGGCCAAGATTCAAGGCTGCAATGAGCAGGGTGTGGATGGAGAGCAAGATCGACCCTCCCTTTTAAGAACTGGCCGGCGCCAGTGTGTCTGTTCCATTGCTGACTGACATCACATGAGCTTCGCCAGCGCTCTGAGTTAGTGCCTTGCTCCTCGGCGTTAGCGCCTTAAGAGAGGTGTGTAGCACCTGATTTAGCGCTCCAATCACCTCCAGGGGCAATAGAAGCCAAGTTTGCAGTCGGAGGTGATAATTAAGCCAGGCGCTAAACTTTGCGCCCAGCCGATAATTGCGCCCCAAATGGGGCGATACCGAATTTCTCCCCCAAAGGATAGAACATGAATAAACCAATAAAGGAATGTATGCTGGAGAATGAGAGAGAGAGAAAGAGTTGGAGATAAACAGAGGAGAAAGGAGACAGTGAGACTAAGTAAGAAAGAGAGAGACATCAAGAATGAGAAAAAGAGTTGGAGGCAAACAGATAGTGATGACAGAGAGAAAGTATGTGAGAGGCGACGCCCTACAGAGAAAGAAAGTTGAAATTATTAAAAAGTGAGAGATGAATTGAAAGACAATTACAGAAACAGAATTACTGGTCTTAACTACATTGCTGTGGGGAAGTGGCAAGCAGAGACTCAGTTCCCACTTTCATCCTCACTTTAGATCATACTGTGCGTGAAGAAATGTCATGTGGTTCTACAGATTACTTATGAAGTCTCTTTTACAATAACTTGCCCTAAAAATTATGGAAAATCATCTTAACAAATTTATATGCCTCCAATAATTCTCTTCTTCTCACCTGCACTTTGTTTCTGCTGAAAAATATCTTTTCCAATTTTTTCTAAAGAACTTAACTAATAATGAAACAACTAATAGTCCTGTGGTATGATGTGTGCAAATGATTTTACTTTCAATGTTTGCTACTGTTCTACAGAACTGGAACAACACATGGACAATGAGATACACAAAGTATTGAAACATGATTCACTAGGGAAAATGTCAAACTTGGATCAGAAAGTCCTAATAATGAAACAACTAATAGTCCTGTGGTATGATGTGTGCAAATGATTTTACTTTCAATGTGCCGTCTGCACAGAGCGGAATTAAACGGAGTGCACGTAAACAGAGTGTTTCATTTGGGAGTTGTGGGGAGGACACAAAGGCCGCGGATTTAATAGCACTCAGGGGGCGGGTTTGGAGGCGGGTCCGCTTTCAAAATAACAAAGATGAACAGCGGGTAGGAAACCCGCTGTCAACCCGCCTCCACGTGAATCTCCCAGGTGTCGGGTCTGTCAGCGGAGAACTGACCCGACACCAAGCGGTGGGGGAATACAATTCAGCTTGTTAAATGGCTTGTTAAGAGCCAATTTAAGACTATTTTGAGGCTTACTTCTACTTTTATGTTCTCCCCCACGGGTTACCCGCTGTTCAGGGAACACGCCAGCTCAACCTGGCGTGATTCAAGTCTGCTCTGATGTTTCTGAAAAGCTGACAGCTGCAGAAGTGGTGTAAAGGATGCCATGTTGCAGATGGTGAGTTTAAGAGCACAGAAAATGTTGGTTACTGCATTTTTAATACATATAAAGATTTCTTTAGCTTACAAGTTTTTAGATCCAACTGTATGTCCAGTGCCACCTCATTGGGAGAACCTCTCTCACCATTGACAGATCGCTTCTGTCACCTCACCTGCAGCTGCCATCTATTGCAGCAACATCGGAGCCATTGAAACAATCAGACCTTGGTCCTCCGAATCCTTCCACGATCAGCCCCAACACCAACATCACCAGGCACACCAACATCACCAACCTTCTCCGCCATCACCTGATGCTGCACTGGACACCGGGCATCAGCTCCTGACAACATTGCTGCCCGGGAGGCCAGCGATGGCATTACCATAGCCAGATTTTCTTCACTTGACGATGTAAACCCTGGCTGCCACATGATGCGCCAGGTTGACACCATCCCACACCAGTACCGTGAAGCATCCCTTTAATGTCCAAGCCATTCCATGCACACTCATCACTATAGCGAGTGGGGGGGGGGGGGGGCAGAGTTATGTCTGAGCAATCACTGAAATTCAGTAAGACACTTCTCAATGTGCGCTTAGATCTGTCCAATAAGGGGCACTTTTGAAAAAAAATATTACACTGTATGACAACACATTACCAGAAACTTCACATGGACATTGGCTAAACCTCTCAAGTGCTTACCCTTGTGTGTTGTTAGTTGGTATGCTTGCAGTAGGATGAGGGTGAGTGTGAGGGGTGGCTAGTAAGATGGGGAAGTGATAAAGTAGATAGAGAGGGTTGGGTGGAGGTGCAAGGTAAGTTGGTGTCCTGTGGAGGTCTCTTCCTCCCTTGGAAGGGAAGAGAACCTCCCAGCGTGCATATGGAGGGAGTCATTGGAGAGCCTGGGTGCAAGCGTTCACCTTTGTGCAGTGATTGTCAGAGTTTGCAGCACCTCAATGCTGTCAAACACTGACAGAACAACTGTCAAACTCCATGTGGACGTGGTCCCTTTAAGGAAACCTGCTGATGACGCGTCATCAAATGACGTCATCAGATCCACTTCCTGTTAGTTGGCCGGGAAGCCCGCAGGGCAGGCTTAACAAGGCCAATCAAGGGAAAATTACGTTTACAGAGTGGCTGCAGCTGGGAGCGGGACCAGAACCCAGAAACCAGCTTTCCCGCCACCATTCTGACTCCTCCATTAAATTTGCGGCCAAAGAGTCTGCAAAGCGATATAGATAGGTTAAGTGAGTGGGCAAAAATTTGGCAGATGGAGTATGATGTGGGAAAATGTGAGGTTATCCACTTTGGTAGGAAGAATAGAAAAGCAAAATATTATTTAAATAGAGAGAGACTACAGAATGCTGCGGTACAGAGGGATCTGGGTGTCCTCGTACATGAAACACAAAAAGTTAGCATGCAGGTACAGCAAGTAATTAGGAAGGCAAATGGAATATTGGCCTTTATTGCAAGGGGGATGGAGTATAAAAGTAGGGAAGTCCTGCTACAACTGTATAGGGCGCTGGTGAGACCATACCTGGAGTACTGTGTACAGTTTTGGTCTCCTTATTTAAGGAGGGATATACTTGCATTGGAGGCATTTCAGAGAAGGTTCACTAGGTTGATTCCTGGGATGAAGGGGTTGTCTTATAAGGAAAGGTTGAGCAGGTTAGGCCTATACTCATTGGAGTTTAGAAGAATGAGAGGTGATCTTATTGAAACATATAAGATTCTGAGGGGTTTGGCAGGATAGATGAGAGGATGTTTCCCCTCGTGGGGGAATCTAGAACTAGGGGGCATAGTTTCAGGATAAGGGGTCGCCCATTTAAGATGGAGATGAGGAGAAATTTCTTCACTCAGAGGGTGGTGAATCTTTGGAATTCTCTACCCCAGAGAGCTGTGGAGGCTGAGTCATTGAATATATTCAAGGCTGAGATAGATAGATTTTTGAACTACAGGTGAGTCAAGGGTTATGGGGAACAGGCAGAAAAGTGGAATTGAGGCCAAGATCAGATCTCATTGAAACATACAAAATTCTTACAGGGCTTGACAGGGTAGATGCAGGGAGGATGTTTCCCTTGGCTGGGGAGTCTAGAACCAGGGGTCACAGTCTCAGAATAAGGGGTCGGCCATTTAGGACTGAGATGAGGAGAAATTTCTTCACTCAGAGGGTAGTGAATCTTTGGAATTCTCTACCCCAAAGGGCTGTGGAGGCTCAGTCATTGAGTATATTCAACAACAACAACAACAACTTGTATTTATATAGCGCCTTTAACGTAGTAAAACGTCCCAATGCGCTGCACAGGAGTATTATAAGACAAAAAATTTGACGCCAAGCCACATAAGGAGAAATTAGGGCAGGTGACCAAAAGCTTGGTCAAAGAGGTAGGTTTTAAGGAGTGTCTTAAAGGAGGAAAGAGAGGTAGCGAGGTGGAGAGATTTAGGCAGGGAATTCCAGAGCTTAGTGCCTAGGCAACAGAAGGCACGGCCACCAAAGGATGAGTGATTATAATCAGGGATGCTCAGGAGGGCAGAATTAGAGGAACGCAGATATCTCGGGGGGGTTGTGGGGCTGAAGGAGATTACAGAGATAGGGAGAGGTGAGGCCATGGAGGGATTTGAAAACAAGGATGAGAATTTTGAAATCGAGGCGCTGCTTAACCAGGAGCCAATGTAGGTCAGCGAGCACAGGGGTGATTTGCGAACGGGCTTGGTGCGAGTTAGGACACAGGCAGCCAAGTTTTGGATGACCTCAAGTTTACGTAGGGTAGAATGTGGGAGGCCAGCCAGGAGTGCGTTGGAATAGTCAAGTGTAGAGGTAACAAAGGCATGGATGAGGGTTTCAGCAGCAGATGAGCTGAGGCAAAGGCAAGACAGAGATCGATAGATTTTTGGATATTAAGGGAATCAAGGGATATGGGGATAGTGCAGGAAAGTGGAGTTGAAGTAGAAGATCAGCCATGATCTTACTGAATGGCGGAGCAGGCTCGAGGGGCCGAATGGTCTACTCCTGCTCCTATTTCTTTTGTTCTTATGTTCTTAAAGTCCAGGTAATGAGGCAAATGAGAAGCAATTAAGTATATTGGAGTTTCTTGCTTGACTAAGTTTTGCATTCAATTATAATTTATAATAATTGACGCTAAATTTTCCTGCATCTTACCTCAACATTTTTTCCTGGGAACAGTCCGTGCTCTCCATTAGAGTTGATACCTTCATACCAGCCACTGTCCTTATCCTGAAGAAACAATTGCATCAGATGTGTAGGTGTGGCTTGTATTATTCTTTAAAGTTAAGGGCATAGTTTTGAAGAAACACCACCCTCTAAAGTGCAAACTGTATCTGAATAATGTAGATATTTTTTTTTTTAAATACTTTTACCACATTCTATGCCTGGAATAAAGATGCTGGGGTAGAATTTTGACAGTGTTTCGCCCAGTTTTCTGCCGTTTGTTCAAACTATCAATTTCATGGCGGACATCCCCCGTTGTGCATGAAATGCAGCGGCCGCCATATTAGTTAAGGAGCTCTTTAGGTATCCCTGGCGGCGGCCTGAAGTGACTGCTGGGGGTCCTGTGCTTGTATTAGGATCCTTCTGGGAAATTGATGCCTGCGAATGTTTGATTCGATCATTCTTAAGCCTGCCCAGCAAAATATAGCGCAAACACTCAGGAAGCAGGCTGCAACTTAAAGGGATCCTCACCTCCATTAAGGTAAGTCTCTGGATAGTCATTTTAGGTTGCTGGGGAGTTTTAAAGCCAATTTTTGGCTCTTTTGGTTGAGTTTGGGAAGTGTTTGATATACAGAGACTGACTTTTGGCTGCAGCTGCTCTGTTTCACCTCATTGGCTACAGTAGGAAAAATGGGAACGTTGCTGGAATTGCCATTGAGGTTGCCACACAAAGAACACAAGGGGACAGGAGGCCTCACAGGATGTGAGACTTCTGGAACAGAATATCATATCTGAACATAACAGAGGAGCAGTGTATGAGGAGGCGGTGCTTCAGCAGGCAGGCAGTCACTGACCTATGTCACCTGTTGCAGCAGGGATTGGAGCCAAACACCAAGGCACACACAGCTGGAAAGGTTACGGCGGCCTTCAATTTCTACACCACCGGCTCATTCATGGGTGCAACAGGTAACCTCCATCATTGCTATCAGGCAGGTGACCCTCAGCAAAGAAACAGTAATACATCACCTGCCCCATACAGGCTGCCGATCAGGACACCAGAGCTCTTGGATTTACCCGCATCGTTGGATTTCCACAGGTGTAGGTCATAATTGACCGCACACACATTGCCCTGTTTTATAACTGGAAGGGGTTCCATTCCTTGAACTTGCAGCTGATGTATGATCATAGTCAGCAAATAATGCTGGTCTGTGCCTGGTTTCCTGGCAATAGTCATGATACATTCATATTGCCCTAGTCCTCAATCCCTCCCATTTCCACCCAGATTGATGTCAGCTTGGCTCCTTGGAGACAGAGGGTATCCCCTCTACACCTGGCTCAGACGCAGACTGCCAATGCAATGAGAGCCACACAAGAACAAGAGCTCTTATTGAGCAATCCATAGGAGTCCTCAAACAGTCCCGAGTGATTCTCTAGGTTTGTTGTGGTTTGCTGCATGCTCCACAATTATGCCATCCAGAGGGGCCAAGCCTTGGAGCTGCCACAGAAGGAACCAGTGGAAGAGGATGGTGAAGAAGAGGCCAAGGATGCAGAGGATAATGAGAAGACCACGGTCGAGCAGTGCTGCCAGCTGCCAGAACTGTAAGGCAACAAATTATTGAAGAGAGATTCTCTTGAGCAATCCTTCCTCTCCCCAGCACACTAACAGTCTCATCTACTATCTGACCCAGTCCTTCCACCCACTCTTTGAATGCCCTCAAACACTACTACCTCATGGATGTTATAAGAACATAAGAAATAGGAGCAGGAGTAGGCCAATTGGCCCCTCGAGCCTGCTCCGCCATTCAATAAGATCCTGGCTGATCTGATCCTAACCGCCAATCTACTATCACAGAACCATCTCCTGAACCTAACAGAATTGGACACACGAAATAGGAGCAGGATCAGGCTACACGGCCCCTGGGCCCGCTACGCTACCCACAGGGCCATGACCGATCCGAACCTAGACTCATGTCCAAATTCCTGCCCGCTCCCCGCAACCCTTAATTCCCTTTACATCTAGGAAACTGTCTATTTCTGTTTTAAATTTATGTAATGATGTAGCTTCTACAGCTTTTTGGGGCAGCATATTCCATGGACCTACCACCCTCTGAGTGAAGTAGTTCCTTCTCATCTCAGTTTTGAAAGAGCAGCCCCTTATTCTAAGACTATGCCCCCTAGTTCTAGTTTCACCCATCATCGGGAACATCCTCCCCGCATCCACCCGATCCAACCCCTTCACAATCTTATATGTTTCAATAAGATCGCCTCTCATTCTTCTGAACTCCAATGAGTAGAGTCCCAATCTACCCAACCTCTCCTCATATGTCCATCCCCTCATCCCCGGGATTAACCGAGTGAACCTTCTTTGTACTGACTCGAGAGCAAGTATGTCTTTTCTTAAGTATGGACACCAAAACTGTATGCAGTATTCCAGGTGCGGTCTCACCAATACCTTGTACAACTGAAGCAATACCTCCCTATTTTTATATTCTATCCCCCTAGCAATGAAAGCCAACATTCCATTGGCCTTCTTAATCACTTGCTGCACCTGCATACTAACCTTTTGAGTTTCGTGCACCAGGACCCCCAGATCCCTTTGTACTTCAGTACTTTCCAGTTTCTTGCCATTAAGATAATAACTTGCTCTACTATTTTTCCTGCCAAAGTGCATAACCTCACACTTTCCAGTATTGTATTCCATCTGCCAAATCTCTGCCCACTTCCTTAGCCTGTCTATGTCCCCTTGCAGATTTTTTATGTCCTCCTCACTCACTACTTTCCCTCCCATCTTAGTATCATCTGCAAACTTTGATATGTTACACTCGGTCCCCTCCTCCAAATCGTTAATGTTCCTCTTACATACTTAAGAATATGAAGACCAACATCAAAGCAAACAAAACCTTTTTACTTGACATCGTGTGCATTCTGGATTAAACAAATTTTTGTTCTCTGAACATTGAAATGAAATAACTCGAGTGCAATTCCTTAGTGCTAGCCTGCTCATTCTAGTGCTCCTCCTAGGTGCTTCCCTGTCGCTGCAGCCTGGCAGGTGGAAGAATGCTGATCATCCACTGTGAGCACTGGAGATGGCCGTGGTGGGTGACCTCGAACAACTCAGGCCCTTGAGGGCCCGGCAACTCAGGATAGATGAGAATTATTTTACGCAACGAATTGTTATGATCTGGAATGCACAGCCTGAAAGGGTGGTGGAAGCAGATTCAATAGTAACTTTCAGAAGGGAATTGGAAAAGGAAAAATTTGCAGTGCTATGGAGAAAGAGCAGGGGAGCGGAACTAATTGGATCGCTCTTTCAAAGAGCCCGCATAGGCACGATGGGCCGAACGGCCTCCTTCTGTGCTATATGATTCTATGAACCTTGGTCAGGTCATTAAACTTCTTCCGGCATTGCAGCCAGAAGCCAGAGTGATGCTCCTGCCACTGATTTACTCTGCCCACTTTGCCCACTGCAGCCAAGCAGCTTGCCTGGAGACCTTCCTCCTGTCTGGTAGGAAGAGGCCATCCCTCCTCCTGCCGACCTCCTCCACCAATACATCCAAGGCAGCGTCCAAGAACCTTTGCAACTTCTCTTTTGCCTACCATTATGAGAAACCTTCAGTGACAGTTGCTTGCAGCCAAAGTGCACCTCTACTTTAAGAGGAGCAGGCTGCCTTTAAATAGCACCAGGGATGACCGATATTCCTGCCCCCATTAGGTGAGCTGCCAATCAACAGCACTAGTAGCACTGACAGCCTGCCCATTTAATGACAGCCCCTGACCAAATTTGCTTCCTAGTTGCGTCCAAGTGATTGGACATGCGCTGCTTGTGCGGCACCAATTGTGGGCTCGAAGGTGGGAATTAGGTTAAGCTAGAAACGTAAGAAACTGTGGAATGAGAAGAGGCCATTAGGCCAAGTAAATCTGCTTCTACTGCTGGAAAATGAACAATTTGCACTCGATTAAGTTATTTTAATTTATTTCATCACTAAGAAGCTAAAACCCTGCAAAATCCAGGTACGTAAATGATACATCGACATTAGTGTGTTTTAAAATGAGATCATATCTCTCGTGGATGCGGTGGTTAAGCCGAAACGTGTCAGTGCTTTTTTGGTGGGTTAAGCTGGAAGTGCTTATTAAATGGTTAAGAATGTAAGATTGGGCAAAGGTCACGTAGGTGTTCCAACGCACTCCATTGTCTATGTGCTAAAAAGCCTGATCCGATCTTTTAAATATTTTTTCTACATCAAACATATATGTCTCTACTCTTCATTGAGTACATTGATCCAATTGCTTTTTGAATACAATGAAGTCAGTATTTACTAAACTAGGCAACAGTCCATTTTTAGAAGCTAGATTTTCCAATTCAACATAAGTTCAACCAGAAGTTGCCCAGTGTGCAAATTACACCAATTACAGTGGTCGTGAAAGGCGCTATATAAATGCAAGTCTTTCTTTCTTCCTTATCTGACCTGTAGTGCATTGATCCTATGTGAATTTTTGGGATCAGCCTAATTATGATATGATGGGTGGGAAATGTCTCTCTTTGGGAGCTCACCTGTTGGATGATGGAAAATCATGTGGTGTTGCAGCATTTAAAGACTTGCAACAGCTAAAAGGGACCAGCATCCAGAAATTTCAAACCAGGGAAACAAGCAAGCTTTTACACCAGCATGTTTCAAAGGAGTTGAGTAGTCTTGAGTTATAGACAAGGATGCACTTTGGTCAAAAGTAAAGTGCAACCCATGTTAAAAGGCACTGAAGACACAGCAGGTATTGTTCATTTTAATTGCCTAAAATGCCAACTAAATGGTTCCTGTAAACAGTTGTACAACCAGTACTGTAGTACTGGGGCAAGGAAGACAAACAGGTCAAAATGGAGGCGACAAGGATGCCTTCAAATTAAAGAGTTTCATAAGTATTTCCAAATCAAAAGAATTTTAAAAGAGAATGAATAGATGATTGCAAAGATTTGTAATATTGGGCTTTTTATATATTCAGGAACAATCAGCCAGAGAGAACTACAGCTATCAGAAATACGAGCGTACGCACTCCCTCCCTCAGCTGATGAATCAGCACTCCTCCAGGTTGAACACCACTTGGAAGAAGCACTGAGAGTAGCAAGGGCACAGAATGTACTCTAGGTGGGGTACTTCAATGTCCATCACCAAGAGTGGCTCAGTAGCACCACTGCTGACCGAGCTGGCCGAGTCCTGAAGGACATAGCTGCCAGTCTGGGCCTGCGACAGGTGGTGAGAGAACCAATACAAGGGAAAAACCTACTTGAGCTCGTCCTCAATAATCGAACTGTCGCAGATGCATCTGTCTATGACAGTATTGGTAGCAGTGACCACCGCACAGTCATTGTGGAGACAAAGTTCCGTCTTCACACTGAGGACACCCACCATCGTGTTGTGTGGCACTCCCACCGTGCTAAATGGGATAGATTCAGAACAGATCTAGCAGCTCAAAACTGGGCATCCATGAGGCTGTGGGCCATCAGAAGCAACAGAATTGTATTCCACCACAATCTGTAACCTCATGGCCTGGCATATCCCTCACTCTACCATTACCATCAAGCCAGGGGACCAACCCTGGTTCAATGAGGAGTGTAGAAGAGCATGCCAGGAGCAGCACCAGGTGTACCTAAAAATGAGGTGCCAACCTGGGAAGCTGCAACACAGGACTAAAAAGCTAAAAAGCTAACATGCTAAAAAGCGGAAGCAGCATGCTATAGACAGGGCTAAGCGATCCCACAATCAACGGATCAGATCAAAACTCTGCAGTCCTGCCACATCCAGTCGTGAATGGTGGTGGACCATTAAACAAATAACGGAAGGAGGAGGCTCCATGAATACCCGCATCCTCAATGATGGTGGAGCCCAGCATGTGAGTGCAAAAGACAAGGCTAAAGCGTTTGCAACCATCTTCAGCCAGAAGTGCTGAGTGGATGATCCATATCGGCCTACTCCTGAGTTCACCACCATCACAGAAGCCAGTCTTCAGCCAATTCGATTCACTCTGCGTGGTATCAAGAAACGGCTGAGCGCACTGGATACAGCAAAGCTATGGGCCCCGACAACATCCCGGCGATCGTGCTGAAGACTTGTGCTTCAGAACTAGCCATGCCTCTAGCCAAGATGATCAGCCATGATCTCATTAAATGGCGGAACAGGCTCGAGGGGCGGAATGGCCTACTCCTGCTCCTATCTTCTATGTTTCTATGTTTCTAAGCTGTTCCAGTACAGCTACAACACTGGCATCTATCCGACAATGTGGAAAACTGCACAGGTGTGTCCTGTCCACAAAAAGCAGGACAAATCCAACCCGGCCAATTACCGCCCCATCAGTCTACTCTCAATCATTAGCAAAGTGATGGAAGGTGTCATCGACAGTAGTATCAAGCGGCACTTACTCACCAATAACCTGCTCACGGATGCCCAGTTTGGGTTCCGCCAAGACCACTCGGCTCCCAATCTCATTACTGCCTTGGTCCAAACATGGGCAAAGGAGCTGAATTCCAGAGGTGAGGTGAGAGTAACTGCCCTGGACATCAAGGCAGCATTTGACCGAGTGTGGCATCAAGGAGCCCCAGTAAAACTGAAGTCAATGGGAATCGGGGGGAAAACGCTCCACTGGCTGGAGTCATACCTAGCACAAAGGAAGATGGTTGTGGTGGTTGAAGGTCAATCATCACAGCCCCAGGACATCACTGCAGGAGTTCCTCAGGGCAGTGTCCTAGGCCCAACCATCTTCAGCTGCTTCATCAATGACCTTCCCTCCAACATAAGGTCAGAAATGGGGATGTTCGCTGATGACTGCACAGTGTTCAGCGCCATTCACAACTCCTCAGATAATGAAGCAGTCCATGTCCCATGCAACAAGACCTGGATGACGTTCAGGCTTGGGTTGATAAGTGGCAGGTAATATTTGCGCCACAGAAATGCCAGGCAATAACTATCTCCAACAAGCGAGAGTCTAACCACCTCCCCTTAACATTCAACGGTATTACCATCGCCGAATCCCCCACCATCAACATCCTGGGGGTCACCATAGACCAGAAAATTAACTGGACCAGCCACATAAATAATGTGGCAACAAGAGCAGGTCAGAGGCTAGGTATTCTGCGGCGAGTGTCTCACCTCCTGACTCCCCAAAGCCTTTCCACCATCTGCAAGGCACAAGTAAGGAGTGTGATGGAATATCTCCACTTGCCTGGATGAGTGCTGCTCCAACAACACTCAAGAAGCTCGACACCATCCAGGACAAAGCAGCCCGCTTGAATGGCACCCCATCCACCACCTTAAACATTTACTCCCTCCACCACCGGTGTACCGTGGCTGCAGTGTGTACCATCTACAAGATGCACTGCAGCAACTCACCAAGGCTCCTTCGGCAGCACCTCCCAAACCCGCAACCTCTATCACCTAGAAGGACAAGGGCAGCAGGCGCATGGGAACACCACCACCTCCTAGTTCCCCTCCAAGTCACACACCATCCTGACTTAGAAGTATATCGCCAATCATTCATCGTCGCTGGGTCAAAATCCTGGAACTCCCTCCCCAACAGCACTGTGGGAGTATCTTCACCGTGCGGACTGCAGCGGTTCAAGAAGGTGGCTCACCACCACCTTCTCAAGGGCAACTAGGGATGGGCAATAAGTGCTGGCCTTGCCAGCGACGCCCACATCCCATAAACGAATTTAAAAAAGGAATGAACAGATGATGGTTATCCACCAAGTAGGGCTGGAGTGCAGGAGTCACTGAACTAGCAGGAAAACAACAAAGTCCCCAGCATCCATGGCGTTCGATCCGCATTGCTGAAATCTTACCAGCCCAGGTCTAGAAATGTTGGGGCCAACTTTATCCTAACCTGCCAGGCGGGAAATGGGCGCAGTTCAGCTGCCCATTCTTCTCCCCACCCGATTATACTCTCTACTGAAGACAATGTAGAGTAAACTTAAGCGAGGTGTAAAACAGACGGTCAAACTGAATCCATTCATTTCCCACCTGGCGGCTTAGGTTAAAATTACCCCCATTATGTTAGAAGAACAAACAGGCTTTTGGCCTGACAAATCTAACACAGGCCAAATACAAATGAGAGGGATGATTCTGCAATCCTGCACTCCAAGAGGGAGCACTGGGGCTACAATGCTGTAGCCCTATATCTGGCCCATGTTTCTTGTGAGCATGGATTCCATGCTGGGAATATGGAATCACTCCTCATATGACAACTACTCAAATCAGCACAGGAATTCAATAAGCCTGTCTTCTACTGTTCCACAGCTCTCAAGCAAGCATATGATAATGCATGGAGAGAAGAACTGTGGAGGTTGCTGCTAGGCAGCAAGGATCGGCAACATGCACGTTCAATAATGCACGTTCAATGGTATAAACACAAGCATTGGACGAGTTCAGTTTCAGCATAATAAGACAAGAGATCTACCATCAGTTAGTGCTCACAGTGCTGAAATAACCGCCAGCAGTGAGGCTACATACCTCAGCAAATGGTAAACAACAGCAATAACAAAGAGGTCGGACCCTCTGGATAGATGCAGTGAAAGGAGTCTTTGCCTCGCTTGAAGCAAAATGGCACAGACATCGCCTAGTGGTGATTGTACACATTAGAGGATTCTTACAGCTCTTTTTGCCCCAGCTGACCATAACCATTTGGAAGAAAAGAGGGAACGATGTTTAAAAATGTCTAGAAAATGCATAAAATAGGTGTTACCCACTGTGCATAACTAAATGTTGACTTATGATAAAATTATCATGTACATTATTTTACTCTTTGATTGCTGAAGATTCTTTACCTGGTTGGTAACTGTAATAACCTCTCCTGGTATTAGAGTCAGTTCACCCTCTTTGCGACGTTTGAAGAGGCACCGAACCACTGCCTAAGTAAAGAAAGTATGTTAAGTCCAAAGTATCCAGTTCCTGCAGCCTCCAGAGTTTCACTATGGCTCAGCATGAAGATATAAAATGGTAATATATTTAGTAATTCTGCTTTAATTTCCTGTGCAACATCATAGGATTATAAGTAACATTTCTTTATTTTGGGCATAGATTCAAGAACATTAGAATATAGGAACAGGAGGAGGCCATTTATCCCCTCGAGCCTGTTCCGTCATTCAATGAGATCATGGCTGATCTGCGACCTAACTCCACATACCCACCTTAGCCTCATATCCCTTAATACCAATAGCAAGAATCTATCAATCTCAGATTTAAAATTAACAATTGATCTAGCATCAACTGCTGTTGGCAGAAGAGAGTGCCAAACTTCTACCACCCTTTGCGTGTAGAAGTGTCTCCTTACTTCACTCCTGAAAGGTCTGGCTCTAATTTTTAGGCTATGTCCCCTAGTCCTAGACTCCCCAACCAGCAGAAATAGTTTCTCTCTATCTACCCTATCTGTTCCCCTTAATATCTTGAAAACTTTGATCAAATCACCCCTTAATCTTCTAAACTCCAGGGAATATAACGTTATATAGTTTGTGTAATCTCTCCTCATAATTTAACCCCTGCAGTCCAGGTATCATTCTGGTAAACCTACGCTGCACTCCCTCCAAGGCCAATATATCCTTCCTAAGGTGTGGTGCCCAGAACTGCTCACAGTGCTCCAGGTGTGGCCTAACCAGGGTTTTGTGTAGCTGCAGCATAACTTCTACCCCCTTGTATTCTAGTCCTCTAGATATAAAGGCCAACATTCCATTAGCCTTTTTGATTATTTTCTGTACCTGTCCATCACATTTTAATGATCTATGTACATGGACCCCCTAAGTCTCTTTGGACCGCCACTGTTTCTAGATTTTCACCATTTAGAAAGTACACTGATCTATCCTTTTTAGGTCCAAAGTGGATGACCTCACATTTGCCTACATTGAAATCCATTTGCCACAGTTTTGCCCATATGCTTAATCTATTAATATGAAGAAGGGATAAATGATCAGAAAGCAGATACTAAGAACACAGAGGAGGCAATTTTCAACTGCTGGTTGCCTGTTTCTTGCTGAAAAATGGGCAGCCAGCAATTGAATATTCGGAAGGGGGGAGCAGCTCGGCTACTCCATTAATGCCGAAGGCCCCCCCCCCCCACCAATACAATTTTCAGTCGATGCATTCAGAGCATGTGCAAAAACCCGGAAATTGCGATCTGTCAAGCATGCACACCAAAAACACTTTCGCTGGCGCAGAGTTGGGCTATTTGCCCAACTACTGCCCAGCGAATGCCCACAAATCACTTACGCCTGGTAAAAGTAGGAAAAGGATCATAAATTAGGAAGTGAGTTGCATGACACCCTTTCAAATGTTAACTATTTAGCAATACACCACGTACCATAGTGCTGCCTTTCAGTATGAGTGAAGTAGCAGCATGAAACATGGGAACTAGCCTTCAGTTTAGAGAAGGACTTCAGCTTCACTCTACCTGACTCACTCTATGCTCTCAATGCCAAGAATTTCTAAGGTGGTATTCTTGAAGGAACTCAAGGGCTTGATGTAATGTGGTTCCTCTCCAGTGCTCTGCTCTCTTTTCTTATGTGCTGCCTTGACCTACAAGTCATAGAAGTGCTGAAATGCCGAAAGTGTCAGCACAAACAGTGACACCCAAGGGATGATGCTGCAACCTATTGTGTTTGTGAGTCCCTGAACATGCATCTGGGTTTCATCAAAAGAAGTTTTTTTGTGTGTGAATCCATTTAAGATGTTGAGATGCAGTTGGAACTGGTGCCCTGCTGAAGTAAGCATTCAGTAGGCTGTTGGGTAGTCTCAGTGCTTTGCATGGGACAGTAGTCAAGTGCAACAGTGTGCAAGGAAACACTTTATGACATGCATAAATTACCCATCTACTTGGTCTAAGGTACTGATGGATTGCTTTGCTTTGACTATTTTCTCCAGGTGCCTCTGGTAGTTTTGACCAAATTGATGTGTTGTACCACTGCCACTGTTACCGCTCTCCTGTGGAAAGAATCCCTTGATGTGCGAAACTGGAACACTTACCTTTCCCCACTTCCTATAGTAGCAGCTCTATTCCAGCATCAGAGAATTTGAGGGTTCTGCCTAGCTAGTGCCACGCTCCTGGATCCAATGCAGGAAGCGGTTTAATAACCTAATCAGGGCAGGAAAGGTGAGAGCAGTGGCACATTCACCTACATCCTGATGCGCGACATCACCCCAAACCCCTCACTCTGCCTTCTCAAGCCTACTGCAGCACATCACTCCTCACACCCACTTACCTTGCAGGAGCACCCATCCCTCTCTGTCTATGCACTTCCTCACATCCCCACCTATCCATTCACCACCGACACTCGCCCTCATCCTTATGCAATGTCATGCCTCTCCCTCTGAGTCACCCTCGACAAATGCTCTCCATCCATCCGGTGAACAGGCAAGAAAGCAGCTGTGAGTACTGAGTATTTACTGGCATATTTCCCTGAGATTGCTTCAGCCCCTCAATTGCCGCTGTGCACTCACCTTGCTTTCACTGGCGAGTTCCAGGAAGCCCAGGAAACCCGGAAACCCAAAGTTAAACTGAAAAATCGATGTCAATATCGCTCTAATTGCGCGATTAATATCCTGGCCCTGAATTTGCGGTCAGTGGAGAAGCGAAGGTGTTCAATGCTGGCCCCGAAGTACGCTTCGCACAAGGATCTCACAATCCCTGTGTCGAGAAGGTCGGGTTTTCCGACCTTCAACTCAAATCAACCGACTGTAGTGGGGATTCCCTTGTGTGAACTGCTGTAACGTCAACAGGCTGTCTAAGCGGCCAATCAAAACGCAGAATTCTCACAGACAGCGAACAAGGAGGTGAGTAAGCTCTTAAAATTCTAACTTTTTAAAATAGTTATAGAGAGAGCAAAAGAAAGATTGGGGCTCTCACATGGGGGAAAGGAAAACCTGAAATAAAGATGGACAAACTTAAAAAAAAATTTAAATAATTTTTGTAAAGTTCCTTAAAAATTTTATTTGTATTAAAATGGGCAAATTTCGGAGCTGTCAATGACTGACCGCAACTTCACGATTTCCATATGCGCCTGCACCAAATCCCGAAGTTGTGGTCAGATTTATTCCCATATCCTGGGGAAAGGGTCCAAAATGAATATGGTTTAGAACTATGCAGTTTAAAAAAAAATCATGTTTGGGTTTCACATGCGACACAACCATGGTGAACTGGCCAAATAATCTCACAGCATCGAACACGGTCAGAGGGAACTGAACTCCTTCTTACACTGACAAGTGCCTTCCCCGCCCGTGGAAAGTTTGCTTAATGCTAGCCTTTAAATGTCACCGCTCAAGGACGAGAAAACTCCACGTTTCAATCCGGATTTAAAATTGCACTAAAACCTTCTGATTTTTTTTTACATGTCCAGCGTCCGCCGTATTTTGCATTTTGTTTTCAAATTGCACTCGTTATTTGGCTATTTCCAGAATTTAGGGGGGGGGGTGGAAAAAATCAGTCTCAAAGGCACCGGTATAACTCGCCACTGCTGTCTGCCTCTGAATGTGGGCTCGTTCACATCCGAAATTTACTCAAAAGGTCATTGTTAGTGCAACACCTCGAACCTTTCACAAATTAAATCAATCTCCGTCATATTTGCTTAGCCCTGTCATCTGCTAAACACAAGGAAATCTGATTTGTTTTAATTATAATACTTAAACGTTATCATTCGATCTTCCAATGTACAGCAAGGGTCCAATTCATCACACATTGATACCTGGGACAGAAGTAAAATCCCCAAGCGTTTCTCAAGTCCAATGAAGATATCTTACTCCAGCGAGTAATTTACTCCAACTCACACCTAGTTTTAGAAAAATAAATCCGACGAAGGGTCATCGACCTGAAACGTTAACTCTGTTTCTCTCTCCACAGATGCTGCCTGACCGGCTGAGTATTTCTGTATTTATTTTAGATTTCCAGCATCCGCAGTATTTTGCTTTAGAAAAATAATCTTTGCTCTTTAATTAGATTGCAAGTCAACTTTACAGGAAAGTCGCTACGTCCCATTAAAAGCAAAAGCCTCATTTGTCTGGTGCTTTTTAATTAACATTTATGTTTTAAGCCATAACCAATGTACAGATCTAAACACATTTCCCTAAAGTATAAAACGGACTGCAGTTCTGGGCGACTCTCACTTCCAGGGTAGCGAAATGGAAAGAGTGACATTTTCCCCATTAAGTTGGACTTGAGTGAGAAAGCTCAAACTGTCCCGACCGATAGATCTCCTACCTGAATGGACATTCTTTCCAGGTGCCCCGGGATGTAACTTGGAACACTGATCTTTAACAGCAGCAGAGGGAAGTGGTTAAATTGCTGTGGAAATCGAGGCTCGCCTTAAACGTCGTCAACAACGTCACGTCATTCGCTTACAGTCAACTTTCTTGTTGTTTCCCCAAAAGGCAGTGCTGTCTGTCCCTGATAACGGTAGGATCTACCATCCCCTGCTGGACATCAATCAGTATCGTTTTATAAGATTCGGTCTGGCTGACTGATCGTCCAACTTGGCAAAGACCTCGCATTTCAAATTCTAGCGTCAACGTAAAAATAGTAGCATTCCGAGGATAAATTATACATTAATTCCTGTAAAAGTACAAGAGCAGATCAATTTAGAAAACGCCTTCAAACTTATACTTAAAATTGAGTTACACAGAATCAATAATACAGATATAACAATAATTGGAGCTATTCTGTTTAATGCTATACATTAGGAGCAAAGGGACAACTTCCAATAAATGGAAAGCCTAACAGAAAGAGGGAATGAAAATATTTAGGCTGTATCTGGGAAAATAGCTACAGGAGTTTTCCACCATATAGTATGCACATGGGGATGGGGACACTTGAAGATACTGGGTATTATTTAGAGCGGCAGGTCAGATTCTTGAAAACAGAACTTACACTTTCTCACCAGATGATATTTCTTGGCATTATTCTCAGGCAAAATAAAAGAAAACCCATGTATTTTTTTCTGTAACTGCCTCAGCTTCTCTCCAAATCCACATTCTTTGTTATCTTTTTTCTGTTTGCCTTCCACTGTCTCCTCTCTCTAGATGTCTTTATGTGAACATAAAAGGGAACCCAAAAATCTTCTACCGGCATGTAAACAGTAAGCTGGTAGTAAGAGGCAGGGTGGGGCCTATTAGGGACAAAGAAGGTGATATATGCTTCGAGGTGCAGGGCAAGGCTAGAATACTTAATGGCCCAAAAATTAGTCTCAGTACGCGAGAGTACGCATTGTGTACTCTCGCGTATTCTGTCTCCAATTGCCGGTTTTCTGCATGCACTGTGCATGCGCTAAAAACCGGCACTTGGTGAACTCAAAAGGGGGCGGTTCCTAAGTGAACCGCGTGCGCGCTACAGGCTGCGCGCACGCAGTGCACTTAGTGCTTTGAACGCGCAGGTAAGCATGGAAGATTTTGCACATAAAGAAAGGAGGCGTAAGACCCTCTTTTAACAAGGTAAGTAGTTAATTAAGTATTATTTTAAATTTTTTTTCAACAGCTATATCTTTTTTAGAGACTTTAAAGAAAGGTAAGTTTATTTTTATAACTTTTAAAAAGATTTAAAAAAAATTCAAAAATTTAATTTTTTGTTTAAAGTAGTTAATTTAATAAACTATACTTATTTTATTAATGTGATTTTTTTTTTTAAATTTAATTGAGGTTTAGCTGTTCTTTTGGAGGGGTATAGATTCATAGCTTTGACAGCCCTTGCTGTCAAAACTATGAATGAAAGATGGTGTGCTGCCATTGGCTCTAACTGAATCACGTGATCCCACAGCTCGCACAAATTAACTGCGTCTGTGGGATACGCACACACTGCACAGCTGCAGCCTTGAAACTAAAGTTCGTGTGAGCTCGGAAGGAAAAGGCAGGCGCGCAGTGAGATATCGCGGGGAAGCCTTACCCCCGCAGGAAGGCTCCGTCTTTAATTTCTGGGCCATTTATCTGTGTTTACTAAGGAGGCGAATGCTGACAAAATATCAGTAGAAGTGGAAAAGGTAGAAGCAATGGAAGGGGTGAAAATTGATAGACAGGATGTACTAGAAAGGCTGGGTATGCTTAGAGTGGACAAGTCGCCTGGTCCAGGTGGCTTGCATCCCAGGTTGCTAACGGAATTGGGGGAGGAGATAGCGGAAGGGCTTGCCATAATTTTCCAATCTTCCCTAGATGCGGGGGAGGTGCCTGAGGATTGGAAAATGGCAAATGTGACACCATTGTTCAAGAAAGAGTGTAAGGACAATCCTAGTAACTACAGGCCGGTCAGTTTAACATGAGTGGTGGGTAAAGTTTTAGAAACAATAATCAAGGAAAAAATTAACGGGCATTTGGAGAGGTTTAAGTTAATTAAGGAGGGCCAGCACGGATTTGTAAAAGGCAGATCGTGTTTGACTAATCTAATTGAATTTTTTGATGAAGTAATAGGGAGGATTGATGAAGGGAATGCAATGGATGTTGTCTACATGGATTTTCGGAAGGCGTTTGACAAAGTACCACATAGAAGGCTGGTTAACAAAATTGAGGCTCATGGAGTAGGTGGGTCAGTGGCAGCTTGGATAGGAATTGGCTTAAGGACAGAAAATGACGAGTTGTGGTAAATGGCTGTTTTTCAGACTGGAGGATGGTAGACAGTGGTGTTCCCCAAGGGTCAGTGCTGGGGCCACTGCTTTTTTTGATATATATATAAATGACCTGGATATTGGAATACAGAGTAGAATTTCTAAATTTGCCGATGACACCAAACTTGGGGGTGTGGCAAACAGTGAGGATGATACCAATCGACTGCAACAGGACATAGAAAGGCTAGCAGAATGGGCAGACAAGTGGCAGATGGAATTTAATACAGAGAAGTGTGAGGTGATGCATTTTGGCAGAAGGAACAGGGAGAGGCAATATACACTTAATGGCACAGTTTTAAAGAGTGCGCAGGAACAGAGGGGCCTGGGAGTTAATGTGCATAGGTCCCTGAAGGTGGCAGGACATATTGAGAGAGTGGTTAACAAAGCATATGGGATCTTGGGCTTCATAAATAGAGGTATTGAGTACAAAAGTAGAGAAGTTATGCTGAACCTTTATAAAGCACTGGTTAGGCCACAACTGGAGTGTTGCATCCAGTTCTGGTCACCACACTTTAGGAAGGATGTGAAGGCCCTCGAGAGGGTGCAGAGGAGATTTACCAGAATGGTTCCATGGATGGTGGAATCGTAGCTACAAGGAAAGGTTGGAGAAGCTGGATTTGTTTTCATTGGAGCAAAGGAAGTTGAGGGGTGATTTGATAGAGGTGTACAAGATTATGACGGGTTTGGATAGGCTAGACAGGGAAAGGCTGTTCCCACTAGTTGATGGTACAAGGACTAGGGGACACAGATTTAAGGTTTTGGGCAAGAGATACAGGGGGGATGTGAGGAAAACCTTTTTTACGCAGCGAGTGGTGAGGACCTGGAATTCGCTGCCGACGGAAGTGGTGGAAGCGGTGACACTCAATGTTTTCAAGGGGAGACTGGGTAGGCACTTGAGGGAAATAAACTTGCAGGGCTACTGGGATAGAGCGAAGGAATGGGACTGACTGGATTGCTCTACAGAGAGCTGGCATGGACTCGATGGGCCGAATGGCCTCCTTCTGTGCCATTATGACTCTATGACCTTTCTCTCTGTCCTCTATCTCTGTCTCCAACTTTATTCCTCCCTATTTCACTCTCTCTATAAAAATTTCTCCTCTGTCTCATCTTGAATGACCTTGTAGGGGCCTGTGGAACTGTACTCAGTGCCTTCAAGAGACAGGGAAATTGGAGGAAAAAAATCTAAAAAAAACTTGAAGCACTTCTCTACTAACAATCTGACAAATTAGGCAAGTTTTTTTTCCTACATCCACTATGAATTTTAAACAGAATTGACGTTGGAGTATCACTAATGCTTTGTGCTATGGAAGCAGCGGTGAATTGCCAGAAGTTTGTGAAATGAAATAATAAAAGCCATGTCATATGTGTGTGGGAGCATTACATTAATTTTTTTATATGATGTTTGGGGTATGGGGATGAGGAGAAAGACGCTGTTGCCTTGGTGGGGAATGTAATTTTATTTTTAGAATGTTTTTTACCCATGTACAGTGATTGTGTCTGCTATTTCCTATCAGGGCTCAGCTTCCAGCTTCTCTCTTATCCATGCATATTGCATCCACTTCCTTATGTCCTTTGTCTGCCTGCTCCCAACAGGCCTCTCCTCACCTGACCCAAAAACCCATCTCTGACTTTGAAAATCTTTATCACCTGGCTTTCAAGAGTTACCGAGGGCTTGAAAAGGCTGTGCAGTCCATCTGGCTGGTCCCAGACATTAAGCCTTTCAATCAACTACTCCTTCAAATATCGATCCAATTTTCCCTTAAATGTTCCACACTGCTCGACACCATCCAGGACAAAGCAGCCTGCCTGATTGGCACCACATCCACCACCTTAAAACATTCACTCCCTCCACCACCAGCGTACCATGGCTGCAGTGTGTACCCTCTACAAGATGCACTGCAGCAACTCACCAAGGCTTCTTCGGCAGCACCTCCCAAACCCGCGACCTCTTCCACCTAGAAGGACCAGGGCAGCAGGCGCATGGGAACACCACCACCTCCAAGTCACACACCATCCTGACTTGGAAATATATTGCCGATCCTTCATTGTCGCTGGGTCAAAATCTTGGAACTCCCTCCCTAACAGCACTGTGGGAGTACCTTCACCACACGGACTGCAGCGGTTCAAGAAGGTGGCTCACCACCACCTTCTCAAGGGCAGTTAGGGATGGGCAATAAATGCTGGCCTTGCCAGCAACGCCGACATCCCATAAACGAATTTTTAAAAAACTACCTGCCTCCACTCCCTCCCTGAGCAGTGTATTCCACATTCACCAACCTCTGTGGAAAGTAGTTTCAACTAAAATACCATTCTTTTTCTAAGCTGGAGCTCGAATCATCTGGTTCAAATGTTTGTGACAATCTTGAATATGTTCAGTTTATTTACTCCCTTAAGAATCTAGAACACTTGAATAGAATCTCACCAAGTCTCTTCTCCAGAGTAAACAATCAGAGGTGTTTCAACTTCTCCTCATAGCCAATGCTTCAACAACAACATGCATTTATATAGAGCCTTTAACAGGGAAAAATGTCCCAAAGTACTTCAAAAATGGACACCATCAAAGGGGATATTAGGAGGAGAAACCAAAAGCTTGGTCAAAGAGGTGGGTTTTACAGTCTTAAAGAAGGTGAGGGAGATGGAGAGCTGGGGGGAGGGGGGGGATGGGGAGGAAACGCCAGAGCTTAGGGCCTAGGCAGCTAAAGTCATGACCTCCAATAGTGAGGCAAAGGGAGGGACTTCATGAGAGACGTTTCACAGGAATGGAGATTATACAGCTGGAGGAGGTTACAGAGGTAGAGAAAATCAAGGCCATTAATGGATTTAAACACAAGGATGAGAATTTTACACCTGGGCCAATCAGCAAGGATAGGGATAATGGGACTTGATGTGTGATAGGATATAAGCAGTTTTGGATGAGATGAAGTTCGTAGAGGATGGTAGCCTGGCCAGTAGAGTATTGGATTAGCCGAGTCTGGAGATGACACTGTATGGTTGAGGTAGGGGTGGAGGCAGACCATGGCAGTAATTGTGGAAGTATGCAGTCTTTGTGATGGAGGCGATATGTGGGTCAAAAAGGATGCAAAAGTTGTGAAGTCTGTTCAGCCTCAAACTTTGGCCGGGGAGGGGGTGGGGAAATGGGAGTCATTGGCAAGGGTAGAGTTTGTACTGGGGGCTAAAGACAATGACTTTGGTCTTCCCAATAGTTAGCTGGAGGAAATTTGTGTCTCACCCATTACTAGATATTGGACCAGATTGAAAGAGCTGGTGAAGAGATAGAGCTGGATGTCATCAGTGTACATGTGGAAACTGACCCCATGTTTGTGGATGCTGTCTGCAAGCAGCATCATGTAGATGAGGAAGAGGAGGGCCAATAAATCCAGTTACTGCTGCCAACAAAGTCATAATTTCTTCAAAGAACTCCAGTAAATTTGTTAGGCAAGATTTCTTTCCCATATATCTATGCTGACCCCCTCTTACCATACGACCACTATCTGTGTTATTATCCCCTCTTTTAGGATTCCTTCAGCTGTTTGGTTCACAGGCCTGGATTATCCCGAGTTGCCCAATGCCCCTTAAGGATTGGTGTGATGTTAGCTACTTTCCAATCCTCAGGCACTATTCCCACCTCTAATGATTTCCTCAAGGATGGCTGGCAAGGATGTGACCGATTTTACGAGCCACTTCTCATAGAGGATACAAGTAACATCCCAGAAATAGCTGTAAATCAGGAAATGGAAGGGAGGGAGGAACTCAAGAAAATTATAATCACCTGGGAAGTGGTACTGAGCAAATTGTTGGAGCTGCGGGCTGACAAGTCCCCGGGTCCTGATGGACTTCATCCTAGGGACTTAAAAGAAGTGGCTAGTGAGATAGTTGATGCGCTGGTTTTAATTTTCCAAAATTCCCTAGATTCAGGGAAGGCTCCATTAGATTGGAAAATAGCAAATGTAACTCCTTTATTCAAAAAGGGAGGGAGACAGAAAGCAGCAAACTACAGGCCAGTTAGCTTAACATCTGTCATAGGGAAGATGTTAGAAGCTCTTATTAAAGACGTTATAGCAGGGCACTTAGAAATGTTCAAAGTAATCAGGCAGAGTCAACATGGTTTTGTGCAAGGAAAATCATGTGGAACCAATTTATTGGAGTTCTTTGAGGAAGTAACTGTGCTGTGGATAAAGGGGAACCGGTGGATGTACTGTACTTAAATTTCCAGAAGACATTTGATATGGTGCCACATCAAAGGTTATTGCGGAAAATAAAAGCTCATGGTGTAGGGGGTAACATATTGGCATGGATAGAAGATTGGCTAGCTAACAGGAAACTGGAGTAGGCATAAATGGGTCATTTTCTGATCGGCAAGATGTAACGAGTGGTGTGCCACAGGGATCAGTGCTGGGGCCTCAACTTTTTACAATTTATATAAATGACTTGGATGAAGGGACCGAAGGTATGGTTGCTAAATTTGCTGATGACACAAAGATAGGTAGGAAAGTAAATTGTGAAGAGGACATAAGGAGGCTACAAAGGGATATAGATAAGTTAAGTGAGTGGGCAAAGATCTGGCAAATGGAGTATAATATGGGAAAATGTGAAGTTGTCCATTTTGGCAGGAAGAATAAAAAAGCATATTATCTAAATGGTGAGAGATTGCAGAGCTGAGATGCAGAGGGAACTGGGTGTCCTACTGCATGAATCGCAAAAGGTTACTATGCAGGTACAGCAAGTAATTAGGAAAGCTAATAGAAGGTTATCGTTTATTGCGAGGGGAATTGAATACAAAAGTAGGGAGGTTATGCTTCAGTTATACAGGGCATTGGTGAGACCACATCTGGAGTACTGTGTACAGTATTGGTCTCCTTATTTAAGTATGTAAATGCGTTGGAAGCAGTTCAGAGAAGGTTTACTAGACTAATACCTGGAATGGGCGGGTTGTCTTATGAGGAAAGGTTGGACAGGCTAGGCTTGTATCTGCTGGATTTTAGAAGAGTAAGAGGTAACTTGATTGAAACATACAAGATCCTGAGGGGTCTGGACAGGGTGGATGTGGAGAGGATGTTTCCTCTTGTGGGAGAATCTAGAACTAGGGGTTACTGTTTAAAAATATGGGGTCACCCATTTAAGAGAGATGAGAATTTTTTTTCTTCAGAGGGTGGTGGAAGCAGAGTCTTTGAATATTTTTAAGGCAGAGGTAGATAGATTCTTGGTAAGCAAGGGGGTGAAAAGTTATCGGGGGTAGGCGGGAATGTGGAGTAATCAGATCAGCCATGATCTTATTGAATGGCGGAGCAGGCTCGAGGGGCCGAGTGACCGATTCCTGCTCCTAATTCATATGTTCTTTAAGTGCTCCTGTAAAGTCCATCAGGTGCTTTGTCATCTTCAGCCTATCAGTGACCATCTTATCTGATACTGTTATTTCCAGAAATTCAATTTCCATGCTGGGAAGACAAACAATGATCTTCCCATTTAGCACAGAGAAGAATTTATTTACAGTACTATATTTGCTATGTCCTGGTCACTTACTTTCATGTAATCCAGTGTTGTCCAATAGAAATTGCTGACTAGCAATTGTTAACTCACGAGATGTGCGAGACACGCCGCTGCTCTCCATTCAGAACACGATTGGATGCTGCTTGCCCTTTGCCCTGTTGGAGCTGCTCATTATTGGCTTAGTTTGGAGTGGTCATGCCGATTCCATACAATATTGTTGGCGTTTCCATGGTGCTGAAGTCTGGCATTTTCACAAGTGTTACATACCATGTTAGCAAATAACCAATAAGCAGTAACCAAGGAAGTAAAGCACATACAATTAAAAAAACACTTGCACGCTCTGCTTTTCATCTTACCATTTTACCAAATGTACAAAAAGGTTCAAGTACACATGCAGACGCTATGCAAATAAGCAGCGAGGTCACATGCCTAAAGACTATCAATTACTTTTCGTTTATTAATCAAAAATGCAATTATCTACATCTGGATTCTAATTAGCCATATGTAGCTAGTAGCTAACATGTTGGGACAATCCTGTTGTAATCTTTGAATAATCCCACCATTTCTCTTTTCCCGTGAATATATTTATAGAAATGCTTAATATTCCTAATAATATATATACCCAGTTACCTTAACCTCAGTTTTTATTTTAGGCCTCTAGACCAATTTTGTAATCTTTATCTTGGTTTGTATATTTGTAAAAGATACAAGTTGAGTAAAGAAATGTGGGAGGCATTGTGTGGCAACCTCCATATATTATGACAGCCACGTATCAATGCTTAGTTCTTTTTAGTACTAATGAGAAACAGGTTTCTGTGACTTGTTTACAGACTAAGAGCTCTAGAATTTTTTTTAATTTACCATTAATTTGTTGCAATTACCAGTTTACAGAAGGAAGTTTATGCTCATCATTTATCTACTGTTGTAACACTGTGTACTTGAAAGAATACATAATTTAAATTTGTTCCATCAGTTACCCAAGGTCAGAAAAATACTTAAAGCATTGAGATTGATCTACCACAGGCTAAATATTTTTTTCCCGTCAATATAGCATTTTCTTTGAGAAATATAGGCCAAGGCCCGTAATATAATACACATCATCATGATTGAAACGGAGAGATTAGGCAGATCAATAGTGGTTAGATAGCATTAAGCTGGTACTTTAAACAGCTGTAGATTCTAGGAGGAAGGGAAGACCGAGCAGTTGTCCACTTTTGTCATCATGGAAAAGGATGAGTTAGATTAGGAGATAGTGTGAAGAGTCTTGATAGCAACATAATGAGGATGCAGTGAATAGGAATGTGGAATGTTCAGAACAATAGCCATCGTAGTCTTGATAAAACAGACTAGAAAGATAGCAATAGAAGTTTGTAGATTAGAAGTGATATAAATGAAGTCTATCAGACTCAATACAATCCAGGTACAAACCTGATAGACAAAAAAAACAGCTGGGCAGTAAAACCCTTTCTTGATCATTTTACCTTTTTGTAACTTTCCATTTCTCAATTACAATGGGAATCTGATGATACAAATAGTTACTAGTTCTAAACACTACTTTAACTTATGAGTTGTAACGTGCATTTTAGCCCTTTGTTTTAGATAAAGATGTGGCACATCTAAAGACATACAAAACTGTACCGACGATGGCATTTCTGGGTTTACACTCTTATTTTCTGGGCATACATGGAGGGGAGCTGTTGATCCTAGCGTGTATTCATCTTCTAGGCTTTGGAAATTATGCAGAACATTCCAAGGGATTAAGTCAGTGGGTTCGAGTACATGATGTGGCAGATTGTATACAGCTGTGCAACAAATGAGCTGAATGGCCTTTTCCCATTCCATTCTTTAGATTCTTATCTCAAATATGATGCAGCAAGGTGAATGTAAAAGGAAGGAATATCACTTGTGGGAGAGGGGTAAGGGAGAGAGGAAAGAAAGTGCTTTCTATGTAAAGCATTCCCTCAATAAACCTAGAAATTCAGCTTGTACCAAAGCTGTATTTAGCAGACAAAACATCACAATTTCAACACACTGAATAGCCAGTTTATTTTATTATGTTCTTAAAACCATAAAACAAATGTCATTCATCATCTACTAAATTAAACAAATGCAACCCAATGAACATAAAGGTTATCTGCAGAGGTTGGACTTGTAATTTCACAGTTTGTTCCCAGTACTTGCTTTGATGTAATCCTCTCTGGTCATAGTCCACAAATAGTTGGACGGCAACAACCAAAAATCTTGTAAATTCAGTTGCTTCTGATAAGAGAAACCAGTGAATATTCAAAAGTTGGAAACCCAGCCACGGTTGGATTTAAAAAAAATTACATTCGCAGTTTGTTGTGTAAAGGATGCTGGCTGAAGGAGAGTGTTTTTCCAGGTGTTTAGCTGTACCTTTGAGCACAAGAGATGGAAAATATTAAATATCAAACAAATGTTATTTGACAACGCCATCAATTTTCTTTTACGAAACATCTGTACATATGTACAAAATCATACAAATGGCAGGAATGTTCATGTTTCTGTCCCACAATCTCACTTCCCATCAAGTAATGCCTTGATGTCCTTCACACCATATTCATTTGCTACAGTTGTTGCATGGTCCAAAGCATGGATGATGGCCAGAAATTTAATCACTTGCTTGATATTCTCCCTACAAAGTAAATCAGTTTGAAAATGACAAATTACATTCACAGAATAAAAATTAAAATACACACAATTACACACACACCACCCTCAGAACACTCGATCATGATTATGGGACAAACAAGTAGATGGGATGCTCATTCTGTCTCCTTTCCTCTGTTGGCATACAAACCGTTATATCCCAAAACAGACTGCAGAGTTATTGTCATTCTAAATTTAACAAAAATAGAAAAAATTTCTATTATTTTATACTTCAGCACTTCCCTAAATCCAACCTGTATTGCAATCTGACTAGACCCAGCTTCAGCAGACATTTAAACAAAGGGAGACCTGTAGTCTGTCTGAATACATACCAGACATACTGCATTCATTTCAGGAAGTAGACCACCTAATTCTTAGCTAATGTCAATATGCATTTCCTGCTTTCAATTTTATGCACTTATATGAAGTACTTTGTGGTGTAGAGGAAAATTTTAAAGCAGTTTGCTTAAGTCATCAGATTTGAAGGAAAAAAAGTGCCTGGAACAAGGTACCCGAGAGCAACAGAACGTGAATCCGCATGCACCTGCGCCACATGCTTAACTTGTGAACCCAGCTGTGCTCGGTGGGGAGGTGCTGAGCAGAGGTTAGATCCTTCCTCACATACGCATAAAGGAAGGGATCAACTAGAGGCACAACCACACCCAGCGGAGGCCTTGGAGCAGGTCATCCATCTTATAAACCACGGATGGTGCATGGAAAAAAAGGAAAATCAAATGGTGGGGGGGAGGCGTGAGAGAAAGGGTATAAAATACCTAAAAGGGCAAATTTATTCTGAGTCACTTTTCCCTTAAATGGGCTTTAATGAAATCACATTGCACATCAACATTGCCCTAAAGGCAGGGAAGCTGCTTTACAGCAGTTGTCAAATTACAAACTGGAACCACACCTAGATATAGAACAGACTATCCTTCACCGTAACTGCTTTAGATCCAGCTATTAATGCGGATGGTAAATTAAAACACATGTGCCTATGCCACTGTATTTACCTTGCTGTGCGTTTTTCTACATCGGAGCAGCCAAGGCTTAGCCTGTAGATGGTATTGGCCAAGTGAACAAGGTAACAGCAGAAATTTTCCATCTGTGGGATACTCTTATCTCCTTTTAGGTTGACAAACCAGTGCTTTGGTAAACAGGTGATCAGCTAAAAGATAAAAATAGTACCATGAAATTCTGCCTGGTGTCCATCTTTTGTTTTACTTTAAAATCAATACAATTTTTGCACACAGTTATGTCTAACTTTTGCACTTTACACTGCATGTTAGGTCATAATGCAAGCTTTAGCAATAAAAATATAGCGATTCTCATGTTATGATTTTAATTCCATGAAAGTGTATGGCTCTCAGTCTGATCTGAACAAATAGAACACTAAAAATAAAGCAGTGAAGGCACAGAAGGTTTGCAGTATTACTAGCCCAAGAACTGGTCCCCATCATTGAGCCAACTATGTCAGCTTTTACTCAGTGATAGCACTCTTGCATCTGAGTTAGTAGGTTGGGGGTTCAAGCCCCATTCCATAGACTTGAGTACATAATCTAGGCTGACACTCCAGTGTAGTAGTGAGGGAGTGCTACACTGTTAGAGATGCCGTCTTTCGGACGAGACATTAAACCGAGGCCCCATCTGCCCTCTCCGGTGGATGTAAAAGATCCCATGGCACTATTTCAAGAGGAGCAGGGGAATTCTACCAGTGTACTGAACAACATTTATCCTTCAATCAACACCATCAAAAACAGATTTCATCATCTGTGGGACTTTGCTTTGTGCAAATTGACTGCTGTGTTTCCCTACATTACAAAAATGATTACTTTAAAAGTACTTCACTGGCTGTAAAGTGCTTTGGGACATTCTCAAGATGTGAAGGTGCTAGTTAAATGCAAGTTCTTTCTTTAGTAAACAAATCAGAAAAGTTATTGTAATACAGTATTTTAAATGTACTGATGTCAGGAAAAAGGGAAACCAAAACCAGGTATAAAGTTGGAACACAGACAACTTTGTAACTCTGTGACTTCAGACACTTTACAAGGGTCCATTTGTTGGTGTAAAGCTTATAGTATCACTAGCAACTCTCAGCAAAATAAACAGCAGAGAAATGCAATACTACACAACATTTCCTAGTGCCTGGGTTTTAATGGCCTAAGATCCTTGAAACTTTTCACCCTGTTCCTCAGCTTACTTACACTTTGACATTTCTTCAGGCTGTCATCCCCAGGGTCTGAGTTCTGCAGAGCGAGAAGGATGTAGCGATTTAACAGACTGTCCACAGTTAGCTCCTGCAACACTCGATTTGAGATTATGCCAGTCCATTGCAAGATGTTATCCAATAACTGAAAAAGTAGTATAAGATTCAAGCAAACAGTAGCTTTCAGCTGAATTTATTAAGTAGCAGTCAGGATTCTATTTGGTTACCTGCATCTATTGTTGGCCAATATTTTGTATTTAAACATATTATACAAGACAGCACAATTTTCTGCAGCTGGTGGAATCTGTTGCCAGTATATGGACACATTTTTCTAAATATCTAAATTCTGCTGTACCAAATGGAATCCTACTGATCACATTTAAAAATAACAATGAATAAGCAGCTAACTAAACCCCTTCGAATCTACGTGCAGCAAAATGCACTCAGATCAGATTAATAGTCTACTGCTCAGTTTATCCTAAAATAGCCCTTTGATGTAAAGGAAATTTATCTGTGTGATATTGTGAATGAAACGCACTACCGAAACTGATTTCATTAAAATTGCAGAATTGCAACTTATTGGAGAAAAATTCAGTTGCAAATTGACTGAAAACTTTGCAGACAGTCTTTTTGCAGAATCACAACCGCCACAGGGTTAATGCACTAAATTTTGCAGGCTGGACTGTTGGCCTTCACTTGAATCAAATAATTAACACACTTACACTCCTTTTAAAATGCAACGCTTTGGTTTCTCGCCCATTTTTCCAACCACCAAAAAAAGTTTTAATATAAATCTCAAACATTCCAACTGGTAAAATAAATCCTCAACTGACGCCCCTCAGATCTGCAGTAATCTATACGTAGATTCAGATTAATGCAACTCCTGCTGTACACCTTGGAACCCAAAGAGGAATCCATGCTCTTCTTCCTAAACTGGAGAATAGCCCCCAAAGTAATAAATTACAAAAAGGGCAACCAGGCACAGCCAAATGAAAGAAAAGTAATATTAAAACAGTCCACTTTTAAGCTCTCACCTTAAGTGCTGACCAAAACTGTCGCTGAAAAAACAGGTAGGGTCCCGAGTTCTTGTTTTCCAGCACACTAAAATAATACATTAATAAATTACTTACATCAAAGTTTAAGGGCAAGACATGAAATATGCAATCTGAAATACATTTAATCTAAGTTTCTTTGGGGGGGGGGGGCAGGGTGGAACACTTGGGGGTGAAATCCATTAAGGTGAGGGATACGAGCACAAGCAAATGGTCATTTCTTCCACTTTTTGCAACTAGTGTCTGCAATCGTTGCCAGATCAGATGTAAGAGAGACTAAAATCAGGACAAAGTTTCTTGACTGACCTAATCTCCGACATTAGAAGGACATCCCTAGTGCACTAAGGCATTGCCGTTACCCACACCAGTCATCTTTGGAACCTCCACAAGGTAGAAGATGAGGAAGGCCATTTGACCTCTCCCCCCCCCCCCCCCCTTGGCTTATCTACCCAAAAATACCCTACACATTACTTCCTCTCAGCATCCAACTGTTTCTTAAATGATTCCAGGGTTTTCACTTCCACTACCCTACTGGAAAAATTTGGGCTTTTCATGAAGTGCATATTATGTATTCATCAGTCTGTGGGCGAAGAACTCCCCAATATCAGTGCTAAATTTGCCGTTTACTCGTTTGAACCTAGTTTCTTTTTCTTACTTAACAGCTTATTTTCTTTGAAGTAACATTCCCGATCCACCTTTTCCATATCGTTTTGTATGCCTCTATAAGATTACCTCTCAGATGCCGCCTTTCATCTTTTCTCATAACTCAGTCCTCCAAAACTTGCAATCAGTCGGTGTCCTCTTGAAATTGCTATCAGGCCTTGAATGTTTCCCTTGTGTCTCAGTGACCAGAACTGGACACAGTACTCAAGTTATGGTCTGACCAGAGCACTGCACAGTTCCAGCAGGGCTTCCTCTGATTTGTATGCTACTGTTTTGGCTATATAGTTCAGCATTTGCTTTGCTTCTTTGATTGCTGCTCTGTAGTGGTTGGAGATCTTGAGCATTGAGTCTACAAGAACCCAATAGATCCTACTGGACTAACCTCCTTGACGTTTTTAAGAAAAGCTCTAGTGTGGTAGATCTTGACAGCATTTCTGGACAAAAGGCTAATATTTAAGCTTAAAGGAGTGGCGATTCAGAGTAAAAACAATGAATGGGTTGCAGGGTTGGAAGCAGCAAGTATTTGTTAGTGGAGTTATGTCAGGGTGAGGACCATTTCATCCGTAACTATTTTTACCACTCAGTGCTTATGTTGCCTATTCTTTTTTCCTATGTGCAGTACTTTGCACTTGCCATATTAAATTTCATCTGCCACTGATCTTGCGTCTTTTGTTCAAGTTATTTTTTTAGTTCTCAGATTCAACCGCTCTTCCTTTTTTCGCACCATGTGAATTTGACCAGCTTCTAAACCCAAGTTGTTAATGACGGTTAGAAACAGCAGGTTTTCAACACCAATCCCCAGGTTTTACTCTGAATCCCCACTACTTTAATCTTAAGTACTAGACTTTTGAGTAGAAATTTATCAAATGCAGTCAAGATATACCACAATAGAGCTTTCTCCAGAAAGTCAAGGTTAATCCTGTAGGATCGACTCCCTCTGAATCTTTGTTGGCTACTGCTTACTAGATTATACCAGTAGACCCTCAAGTTAACTCCAATAAAAGTATTTTAGATATGTAAAAATAATGGGTATGTAGTTGCTTGGGTGCGTTTTGTTGTACTATCAATTTAGTGCAAAATAATATAGAATTATAGGCAGCTTTTTTTTTTTAAACTGTGGGTTAGGTACTTGAAAGACTTCCCAACCTCATTTTATTCAGGACTACCCATAACAAGTGACAGAAGACGTTCATCCTATCAGACTGTGCTGATCCCAAATCCCAGAGGTAAAAGGGCAGTGTGAAAATTCATTCATCCAGGAACAAGAGAAACAGTAGATTTGTAGATATCACCATGTTATATTTACGATTATGTGCCAGTTTCCATTAACACATTAGAATCTTGCCCAAAGAAGAGAGTTACATTATCTGGGATATATTACTATAAACAGAATACAACAAAACCAGTATGGCTGTATTTTGCTGTTCATGCACTGAAAAAAATGATTAAATTAGTAATTTCCACAAAACTCTGCAAGTAAGTTTTCAAGAAAAATTCAGCCAGTTCCTAAAGTATTTGGACAAGTCAACACTTGTGTAGCCTTGGCCATAACCTTCAGTCACCTGAGCATGAACCAGTTATCAGATGTGCAGTGTTATTGTGGAATGCTTCTCAGAGGTCTTCTGTAAACATCTGCCACAGGACATCAAGTGATGCCTTAGGGGTATTTAGACAACTGTTAGGAAACCTGGCAGATCACCCCATCTTTAGGAAGCCCTTCACAACGAGCAGAATACATTTGGGTCATTGTTCCCACCAACATGGCTAGAGGTTGGATTGTGCAGCCCCGCAGAAGGACCTCATTGACAATGGCTCGGATTTTGCGGTCAGCGGCGAGGTGACGGCGCTCGCCTCGGACCTCGAAGAAAGCTGCCCACAAAGATCTAGCGATCTCTGTGGCGTGGATTTCACCTTTCCCAACATTAATTTGTTTCTGGCACCAAGTCTAGGGGATCACCAGTGTCCAGCAACAGTGATGTCATCAAGCAGGCTAAGCAGCCAATCACACTGAAGAATCCTCAGCCAGCAAACCAGGAAGTATAATGCACTGATTTATCCTTCACTTTATATTAATTTTAGAGAGCGAAATAAAAATTGGGACATACACATGGGATTAAGGTAGAAGCTGAAATATCAAAAACTTGAACAAAATAATTATTAAAAAATATGGAATCATAATGGAAAAATTTGACATTCCACAAATATAAAATTAGTTTTTCAGGGCCAGAGAGGTTGTTCAGCAGTAATTATGACTTAGTACGCTGTTAAAAACCCAGTTACACCTCACTGAACAAGGCTTAACATTTTTGAGATTTTTTAAACAGTAATATTACAGCGTAAAAGGGGACGTTCTCATCAGTTTAGTGATCTCTCAAAGACTGCCGTCTGCAGGGTCTTCAACAGCATGCCCTGTGGCGGAGCAGGGAATCACTGACAGCAACTTCTGGATTTCCACATTTAACTGCGCATATGCGGACACCAGAAGTTGCTGTCAGTTTCACAGGGCAATGACAGTGAACGCCTCCAGTTTCACCATCATTACAACCATAAAATCCGGGCCACTGTCTTCCACAGTACCATTAATCAAGATGCCTTATGTCTGACATTGACATACTGTCACACAAAATAAGGGTTATTTTCCTTGAATTCATGTACATCAGCAGCTTGTTCTTGGTTATTCTATCCTAAGATGCTTTAGCAGTTCATGGACATTAATCTAGGAGCTAACTTGTCTAAGTGGCTAAATAAATGAAATCGTAGCAGAAATCATAGTAGCTCTCAGTCATCTGAAAATGGACATCGAACCTCTTACTGATCCATATTTTAGCAGTACAAGGCCGACTTTTTAAATTCACAGTGGATTTCTTCAAAGCAAGCTTGGAGGTCATTAGTCATCAGTAAAAGCAATTTTAGTACAAAGTTATTTTGAAATCATGCAATTCCTTTTATCTTCAAAGCATTAACACTGACACATGATCCACTGAATCCGTCTTTTGGATGAGACACTAAACCGAGGTCCCGTCTGCTCTCAGGTGGATGTAAAAGATCCCATGGCACTATTTCGAGGAAGCGCAGAGGGAGTTCTCCACAGTGTCCTGGCCAATATTTATCCCTCAGCCGACATCACAAACAGATTATCTGGCATTATCACATTGCTGCTTGTGGGAGCTTGCTGTGCGCAAATTGGCTGCCGCGTTTCCAACAGTGACTACACTTCAAAAAGTACTTAATTGGCTGTAAAGCGCTTTGGGATGTCCAGTGGTCGTGAAAGGCGTTATATAAATGCAAGTCTTTCTTTTCATTTGAATGCATATTTTGCTTGTTTCTGTTAGGAATGCTAGAATATCTTACCTGTGTGAATTAAACTTGAAATGTTAATTAGTAAAATCAACCTGGCCAAACTGTTTTTCCCACTTGTACATTAGAGCATCAATGTACAAAGAACTGGGATACAAAAAGACTAATGCAGAAATTAAAGGAACCTCACATATTACATAGAACATATTATAGACTTTATTGGGAGAGTATGACTTACACTCTCGAAAAAGTTTCATATTCTGGTCTGTCTAATCTATACATTATTTGTTGCTAATCTGGATGACCTGGGTATGACTTGTCTGTTTTCCCTCCCTATGGTTCTATTTGGTGCTTCTTCATCGCTAAGTGGGTGACACCAGCAACTGAGTCATATGTGGATTGATTTTATTTATTTTCACAGGAGTGTTTATCTGGGGGGGGGGTCACTGCTTCAAATACTTATGTTGATTGCCTGAGTTGTCGGTCGGCAAAAGTGGCTTCCAACTTTCAAAATTCTATAGACTCTGGAACAGTTCCCATGGATTGGAGGGTAGCTAATGTAACCCCACTATTTAAAAAAGGTGGTAGAGAAAAAACGGGGAATTATAGACCGGTAAGCCTGACATCGGTAGTGGGCAAAATGCTAGAGTCCATTATAAAAGATGCAACAGCAGAGCACTTGGAAAACAGTGACAGGATCGGACAAAGTCAACATGGATTTACAAAAGGTAAATCATGCCTGACTAATCTACTGGAACTTTTTGAGGATGTAACTGGTAGAATAGATAAGGGAGAACCAGTGGATGTGGTGTATTTGGACTTTCAGAAGGCTTTCGATAAGGTCCTGCATAAGAGATTAGCGTGCAAAGTTAAAGCACATGGGATTGGGGGTAAGGTACTGATTTGGATAGAGAACTGGTTGGCAGACAGGAAGTAAAGAGTTGGAATAAACGGGTCTTTTTCCGAGTGGCAGGCAGTGACTAGTGGGGTACCACAGGGATCGCTACTAGGACCGCAGCTATTCACAATATATATTAATGATCTAGATGAGGGAACTAGATGTAATATCTCTAAGTTTGCAGACGACACAAAGCTGGGTGGGCGTGTGTGTTGTGAGGAGGATGCAGAGAAACTCCAGTATGATTTGGACAGGTTGGGTGATTGGGCAGATGCAGTATAATGTGGATAAATGCGAGGTTATCCACTTTGGTGGCAAAAACAGGAAGACAGATTATTATCTGAACGGCAATAGATTGGGAAAAGGGGAAGTGCAACAAGATCTGGGAGTCCTTGTGCACCAGTCGCTGAAGGTAAGCATGCAGGTGCAGCAGGCGGTTAAGAAGGCAAATGGTATGTTGGCCTTCATAGCGAGAGGATTTCTTGCTGCAGTTGTACAAGGCTTTGGTGAGACCACACCTTGAGTATTGTGTACAGTTTTGGTCGCCTTATCTGAGGAAGGATGTTCTTGCCATGGAGGGAGTGCAGCGAAGATTTACCAGACTGACCTGGGATGGCAGGAATGACGTATGAAAAGACATTGGGTCGATTAGGCTTATATTCGCTAGAGTTTCGAAGAATGAGAGGGGATCTCATTGAAACTTAGAAAATTCTAACAGGACTAGACAGACTAGATGCAGGAAGGATGTTCCCGATGGAGGGGGAGTCCAGAACCAGAGGTCACAGTCTAAGGATAAGGGGTAAGCCATTTAGGACTGAGATGAGGAGGAATTTCTTCACCCAGAGAGTGGTGAACCTGTGGCATTCTCTACCACAGAAGGCAGTTGAGGCCAATTCATTACATATATTCAAGGCGATAGATAGATATATTTCTTAAGGCTAAAGGGATCAAGGGATATGGGGAGAAAGCAGGGACAGGGTACTGAATTTGGATGATCAGCCATGATCTCATTAAATGGCGGAGCAGGCTCGAGGGGCCGAATGGCCTGCTCCTGCTCCTATCTTCTATGCTAACATGTGTGATTTTCCGTTACTAAAAAGGGAAGTAAAAGTTTGAAAGTGATAGCTGTAGTTAAACCGCAAATTGAATACATAGTAAAACCTTTTGTTTTCAAGGAGCGAGTACATAAAGGTTAAAAAAGAAAGAGAGAATGGTTGAGACTTTGTAACAGAAGAGCTTAATGAAGGGGGATTCAATGACATCAAAAATTGGAACACTATTTTAACTGTATCCTTGCAACATATTAATATTTTCATATACACAAGGCATATCACAGCAAATCCCCACACAAAGGACAGAAAGATTCAATGGCAGAGAATCCAATGGCAGAAAGTGTGTGAAGAACAATTGATCCAAAGGCACTGGATTTCACACATTCTATTCCAGCTCACAATTGGTATACCCCCACACAAATAACAGATACAAAAAGGTATTAAGTGTTAAACTAGATTTGCTGTTTTATCAGTACACCCTCCAGTGAACACAAGCGTCATATTACCAAACTCTCAAACTTCAGAAGCAAGTGGCAACTGAACACCATCAATGAACGCTCGGCACAACAAGTTCCTGTCTTACATGTGGTTTCAGTGGGAAGACATTTGATCTTATAACAAGCTCTCAAGTTGTTCCTATTCTCTTATGGGAATGTCTCAAGGGAATTACCGTGAGCAATATCATACTAATGTGGATGTAGGGAACAACAAGGATGAACTGAAAACTACACCCAGACCAAGCAAATATCCCAAGTACTAAGTATTCTTGAACTGGAGAAGTGTAAAAAAAGGTAGATTCCTGGATCATCACTGAAGACAGTCATGCCCCTCAGTTGATGAGGTTTATGAATACACAATGCAATGGGCTTGGAGACAAAGATGAAGCAGTTAAGATTACTCTCTGAAGCAACAACCAACAGGGCAAGCAATTTCCTCAGTCAAGCTGCCAGATGACTTGGTGTCACCTAACTAAGTCTTCAACCAGAGTTTGCTCACTGCTATCAGTGATGGTATCAATCCAAGTTCGGGGAGAACCCTATGGTAACAGTGACTTATTGGAAATCCACAGTGCTGTGTACTTTGCATCTTATATGCTGCATCTTCCACAGATTTCAAACTTGTTAGAATAAGGTACTGAAAACAGGAAAATTATGCAGAGAGAATCAAAAATTCATATTCAAATCAATACACTGTTGGTTCTTTCATCAGAAATTCTGTTACATTCTTGCTTGGGTAAATTAGCAGGATAGTACGGCATTACGGTGACATTAAGATAAGCAGCTATGTTGGAGAATTCATTCCAATTGGTACAAAAGTAAGCCCGGAACACTGGTGGTATTCACTAAAGTAAATTCAAATTTGGGAAATACCTCCATCCCTAAAACCTGATTGGTCTTACTGCAAGAAAGCATGTCATGAAATTCTATGCTACACATGTAGCTTAACATAAGCAAACAACACATTAAGAAAGATATACTATATAATGTTAGTGATTTTGAAATCCAAGAAATAAAAGTTTGAAAAACACAATTAAATAGCAAAACATACCTTTTTGGATAAAGTGGCACAAACACATCTTCGTCCACTGTTTTCCTGATTCTCAAGACGATAGTCTTTAGCAAAGTCTGAGAGAAAATTTAAAGTGTTTTATTCATTTAACAATTAAAAACCACTGCAGGCACAATTTTGTACATGCCAGTGTTGCAGTTTTAAAGACAGTTACAAAATAGAAATAAAAATGAATAATTTTAACAATGTACAAAGGTTTAAAATACATTGAGTACATATTAAAATTGCCAGCCAGTGGTACCAATCTAACCTTGAGTCAGAAGGTCATGGGTGCACGGCCACTCCAGAGACTTGAGCATATAATCTAGGCTGACACTTCAGTGCACTACTGAGGGAGTGCTGCACTGTTGGAAGTGCCATCTTTCGGATGAGCTATAAAACCGAGATTTGGCCTCTTGAGGTGGGCGTAAAAGATCCCATAGCACTATTCAAAGGGGAATTTTCCTGGTGTCCTGGCCAAATTTTTTCCAGAATACACAAGAACTGGTGCGTGAGCATTGTAATACATTATTAGTCATTGTTGTCAAATGCAAATTAAACTGTTGTAGACTCCATTTCCCACACAAAAACATAACTTCAAATGTTCAGGGTTCACAATGTGTTTTGTTTCTTTTAATGGCTGCTATTAAGAGTAGCAGGGTAACCGCAGGAGGGAGGCACTATACTGGGGAACATAGGACACACAAAGGCGAGCTGGACAACTAGTGTCGTTCTTTGGGATCACTTCTGAAACCCCTTTAGAAATGTGTGCTTTTGTTCCTGCCCATACCTAAATTTAAATAGAATCATAGAATGATACAGCACAGAAGGAGGCCATTCAGCCCATCGTGCCTGCGCCGGCTCTTTGGTATTGCTATCCAATTAATCCCACTCCCCTGCTCTTTCCCCATAGCCTTGTAAATTTTTTCCCTTCAAGTATTTAACCAATTCTCTTTTGAATGTTACTATTGAATCTGCTTCCACCACCCTTTCAGGCAGCGCATTCCAGGTCACAACAACTCGTTGTGTAAAAAAATGGTTCCTCATGTCGCCTCTGGTTTTTTTTGCCAATCACCTTAAATCTGTGTCCTCTGGTTACCACCCATCTGCCACAGTTCTCTTTATTTACTCTATCAAAAGCATTCATGATTTTGAACACCTCTATCAAATCTCCTCTTAACCTTCTCTGTTCTAATAGGAGCAGAGAGGATGAACAATAGAAATGGATAAAAAGTTAACAAAGGCATACCTGTGTGTATTTATTTTCTCCATTTACAACCGAAGGATATCCTTCAACTAACTTCAGTATTAATTTGACTAGTCGGGATGTCTGAGATGATGACAGAGGATCCCAAACTTTTTCTGCTAGACCTAGGGTAAGGATCAAAAAACATTTTTTTCCTGCTTGAGATTTTCTAGTACTCAATTATTTAGTCTCAGTGAAAATTCTTTGAAAGGTACACATTACACCTTTTCCCTCGCGAAAGACACCTATTTCAAACAGTCACCTTTGTTGTACAAAATGGTAGCTCAATAATGGCAAAAGATTGAAAGAGAAAGAGCTCTGAGCCTGAACAGTGGATATTATAACTCATGTGCAGATATGATGCAGTACTCATAAGGAGAACTTACTTGAACTAGTCAGAGTAGTTCATGTCACCATTTTTTTTTAAATAAGGGAATGAGTAACGGAGGGACAATTTTACTTTACAGTCACCATTCCACCCAGTTATTTTTGTAGTAGGTTTATGTACTTGTACATTGCACCCTTTGTATGGCAGTTACTAGTAATGTCAAATCCTGCTTTAGAGGGAGTCTTGCAATTAGTACCCCCATTAAAATCAACCAGTTAAAATTAGGATCAACTTTTACATTCCTTGGTTTTTTCCCCCCCTCATTTCTTGATTTTTAAAAAAAAGTTATATCCCCGCCACCCAAAATAGTTTGCATTTCCTGGACTCAGCCTACAAGTATCAAAAGTATGACCTGATGCTCTGCTGATACAATCATATCAAAGCTCAATATCATTCTCTAACTGTGAAAATTTAGAACCGAAGACCAGTTTTCAACAAATTTGAAAATTGGTTTTAAGTAATGTGGTCCCAATTCAAATAAACAGTGGATCAGCAGAGGCAGAGAGAAAAAGCAAGTTTGATTAACACAAAATAGCACTTTCAATGGTTCATTAAGCAAAGCACCATGTGAGCCTTATGATCCAGGAAGGTTCCCAGTTCAATGCGGAGTTGGTTGATTTCAGCTTGGGTGGTGGTAGAAGGCGCTGTAAACTGGGTTCAATGATCACAGGCTATGGGGCAATGGGGAAGTTGAGCAGCAGTATGGCTCCTGCGGGGGGGGGGGGTCACCACTGACCAGAAATTAAAATGCACCGGCCACATAAATGCCGTGGCTAGTAGAGCAGGTCAGAGGCTGGGTATTCGGCAGCACGTGTCTCACCTCCTGACTCCCAAAAGCTAATCCAGCACCTACAAAGCACAAGTCAGGCATGTGATGGAATACTCTCCACTTGCCTGGATGGGTGCAGCTGCAACTACACTCAAGAAGCTCGGCACCATCCAAGACAAAGCAAAGCAGTATGCTTGATCAGCACCCCATCCACCAGCTTAAACATCCATGTTTAGAGCATGTTGTAAATCCTTGGTAATATCTATTATATATTTTTTAGCTACTTTGAATATTGCTTTAGATGCTAATATTTGAAGCACAACGGTTGTATGAAACAATTGGGTCCATGCTGATACAGCACAAATGTAAACTGGTAACAAGTAAACAAGCAACATCTAGGTGAGACAGAATTCTGCTTCTGCATTCCCCTCCCAATTTTCACTGCAGTCAAGACCCCAGTATAGATAGTTGAAGCTCAAATCCCAGTTAAGGTGAACTTTCCAAAATAGCTTGATAGCCGTGTAAATATTTATCCCAATTTATTGGGGTGAGGGCAGGCAAGATATATTCTACTTATATAATACAAAGTACATTAGCTGTGTTCGTTTAAACCGTACTTCGTAAATCGATGCGCACCCATAAAATCAAAATCATAACAAACCATCAGAGAAATTACAAATTTAAAATATGTACCATCTTAAAAAATACATAACAGTAGCTAACTAGGTTACTATTCTGCTGAAATAATTTAACTGACTATTTGAAATAGTGAATTATAATAAAATGGTATAATTTCTAGTCGTACACAGAAACATTTTGGTGCAGTCATTCCAAAATACAAATACATTTCAGTATACATGTTATTGCATAACATGTCTGTGGTAACACAATACAGCTTCCTGTGACTTGAACTTATTGTCGTAAGAATGAGCCTTACGCGTGGTGAACTTAAAGTAAGCTTTAATCAACTAAAAAAGGTGCTACATACAAAAGAGGTCTTACTCTATGCCTCTCCAGGATCCCACTGATCAGCCCAGTATTTATCCTGGACTAATCACAGGAAGTGATGTAATAAAGTTCAAGTCACAGGAAGCTGTATTGTGTTACCACAATGTCCCTATAAAATACATGAAATTGAATGTTAAGAGTTCTGTAATCTGACCATAGCAGCTATCTCAATAACTAATTGGATACCTATAGATATATATAAATAATATATAATAGCACTGAAGGTGAGGAAATGTTGGGCAAATCAGAGGATAGTGTTAATTGGATGCATTCCGCCACAGGTCTGAGGTATTAAACATTAATTACCTGTCAGTTTTGGTAAAACCACTTTTTCTACAATTGCGGGTAACAGGTATGTGTCAACATCATCCATCTGTGGATCTTGCCCCTCTTCACATCCGTAAAACAGCAAAGACTCGAACCAGAGCATACTTTCAAAGTCACGACAATTTGGCTATTAGAAAGACACACAGTGATTTATGCAACGTGTATTTAGCTACTGCGGTTAATACACAAACTAACAATTTGTAAAGTAGTGCCTTAATTACCTTTTCCCTGTCCCAAAAATGTTAAAATGTTGAGATTTGCACCTTAAAGTAAACAAATTTTACCCAGACCCTGCCTGAAGTAAAGGGTATTTTCATTTCCCAATTTACAACAGAAAATATTACATGATTTTTTAGGATTACTGGAAGATTTGGTTTTACAAATACAGTGATATACAAACTTGGCTTCCAATGGGCAGTTTTAAAAAATAATCATGAGCTATGTCATTGAAAGGTTCACGTACAGATAGATAGCACAACTGCACTCACCCAAAACACAGCAAAACCCAATAATTAGTCACGAGAGAGAGAAAAAAAAAGTAGGGGACGTATGTTCTGCTGGTACTCTATTATCTCTCAAGGCGGGGGAAGGGGTTGAAATCACTCTTGCATCTCATAGTTTTTAGGAAATATTGAGTTGATAGCTGAGCTCATGGAGACCCTCCATTTTGGATCTTCACTTCCTCCCCAAACCACGTGTAGACGAGACAATCAGCATGTCTTTCAGAACAGCTCTACTGAGATAGATGGCAATCACTGTTTGAGTAGTTTTGGAGTTGGGGGGGGGGGGGGGGGGGCCATGATCTGAAGCTACATAAGCCATAAAAAATATTAGCTTGGTGCCGCTGCAGATTCAATCCCCATAATTTACATCATTAGAAGTACTCGCCCTTCATCTTTGTCTCTTTAGTATATTTATTTACATAGAGAAAGCAGAATTTTTTTTCCAAATTAATAAAATTATCAGTAGAATTTTTATCCATTTCACTCCATTCCCTGCCAACCACACACTATTTCCTAAGACTGTGCAGGCCATCTGTTCTCTGCCAGTGCTACTCTCTAACCATCCACTAGGGGATGCTGATGAACAGCCCTGGTGACTCTCCAAGCCACTTTTTATCCCTCTGGTGGGAAAGTCAAGATTGGGGAGTCAATGGGGGGGGGGGGGAATCATGTTTACAAAGCCAAGACTTAATGCTCCACTACACAATTATTTGATAAACTGAGAACACTTTATAGTCACAAGTGTATTTTTTTTTCAAGCAACCTCTAGTTCTCACCTCAAAAGGATTCCATTTGATGAGTTGTAACCGAATAAGTGGATTAAGCAATTTTGGGAGGCATAGACCAATATATGCATCTTTATAATGAGTATAATACATTTGTCGCCAGACTTCAAATCGGGTCTTGATGCAGTCAAGTGTACAGAAATCATCCAAGACATCTTCAAACACTTTCCTGGATTCATTAACAATTCGATCTACAAAAGATTTTAGCATTTTATGTATTCATTCAAAAATTGTTTCTGCATTATACACACACACATATATATATGTATACACAGACACACACAATGTCCGCACTGTTTTATAGCACGTGGTGTTAACATAATTCGCCCGCTGAAAGCATTGATCAGTGTGTAGGTTTTAGAGACACTGAAAGAGAACGGCAACAGAGAAGGAAACAAACAGCTGACTGGATTCTAATTCCACCATCGCAGTTATTGTTAACAAAATTTAACGTGGAAAGGGATCAAGAAATTGTTTGTCCAGGTTTTAAAACAAGGGTTTTCCAATGTTCCCAAATTACCAATTGAAGAATCAGGAGCTCGTAAAATGCAGGGAATGAAGGAGGGATTGGCTTTCTTAAATCTCTGAAGCAGTTACTGGTAACGGGACCATGGGTGGGATTCTAATTCAGAACCGTTGATTGTTAACAATAAGAGATCGTGGGGTCAAAACAGACACAGAGCGATCCATGGGGTAGTTAAATACAAATATGATAATAAGGTGCAAAGAACTTAAATGGGCTGCCTGTAATAGCTGGCAAGCTTAACGTGTTATAAATGGCGCCTTTGTAATTGGCTCTTATGGTACTGGAAAATGGTAGCGTTATTTGCCTGATGTATGTGGCTGCCTGTGATAAGCGTGGATGGCATATGTGGTGTGGTCTGTTTTCACATACATAAAAGCTTGAGGTATCTGTGCCATAATTTTAAGAATTCAAATAGCTAATACAAAATAATTAATAATTGCAAATATTTGAGGATGGGGAGGGAGTCACATGTAAAAGTTGATTTTCTGCATTAATTTATTTAAGATCTACAATCCACAGGTCTCTGAAGGCAAAGGCACCATTTAAGAGAGGCACTTCGATAGCACATTCCTAGCCCGCTCTGCTGACCATACATATTTTGTTCCTGTTGCAGACAAATTCCGTTTGTAAATTTATAATTTTGCAACAGACAACGGGTCCTTGTTGTTGAGCATTACTTGGAGAAGTTATTTGCAAACTACTCGTTAGTTGAAGCAGCCCTTGGGCAACACGTCCCACCAGAAAAATGAAAACAGGCCACCACTGAGTTAGCTCAAATAGCTCATCCCTCACATGTGATTATAATTTCTAATGTGAAAAGGTGAATTTTCCCACAGGATACACTTTGTCGACAATGTACTAAAGTTTACAGTTTTCAAAGCATCTCCTTCCTTGATTTTGTAACTAAAATAGTCATTTCAGTATATCTTGCAATTGGCATACCGTTTTCTATATTAAAGCTAGTGATGTCTGTGGAAGTTTCTTCATCATCACTTGATAGTCCTTCATGGTGTTCAGCCATCTTTCCTGCTTGTTCTCTGGCCAGCCTTCGACGTGCTCTAAATAATAAGAATCCAGAGTTAATGCCTGGCATTTTCATCAGGACGGTTTTCTCATCAATATACATTTTTCTCGTCAAACTCAAACTGTAGAAAGTCTCAAAAATATATATGCTTCACTTTTATGTTTATTAATTTCCTAAGTATTCCCTATTTCTTTGATATGCTCTGAATTACAATAGATTGGATACAGAATCTTAGTCATTAGGTACTTTGTACATATTTGCAAAATGTCCAACTGTTTTCTGCAATATAATAGTCTGGGAATCTCATTCCATTACATTCAGTTTAGCTCACAAACACCAAGTGTGTTTATTACTGCTCTAATCAAACTGAAATTGCAACTGAGATGGGAACAGCATGGTATATACATGGCAAAAAACGATTGGCAGGATCTAGGGATGAATAATGCAGCTGCCTCCATTTAAAGGGCAACGCAGTTTTAAAATGTAAAAGAGTTGACTTTAAACGTGCAATCATACCTACGAGCCTCTCTCTCTGCAATCCTTCGCTGTTTGGCATTTTCTTGATACAAAGCACGATCACGACCAAATGAATCCAGACTTGGTGTCATAACTGTTTTGCCTGCAAATATAAAGTTGACAAAATTACCAAAAGCTTTCTTAAAAAAGTATAAAGTAACACTAAGTTCAATTTTCATTGAGCACAAAAATTAAGCCTACTGGGACCCACACCATTAGGAGTTTGTAAATTGAGTCAGGTTGAGTAAGAAACTAATGCAACTAGCACTGAAGCTAAGTTGGTTAGAGGTCAGTGAGGAGAAAGAAAGAGTGTAAAACTTTTGTTTTTAAATGCAGTCATTGTTGAATTAAAACAATAGTTTAATTCTTGGCAGCACACGATTTCACAGGCAACGATGCAATACTCTACCAATTAATTAATGTATACATATCTTGCGTATTCAAAATTAGAAAATGCTATGAAATAAGCATGTAGCTCTTATAAAAGATTTTGTTGAGAGATCAGCTTTGAGACACATGGAAAACGTGAAACATAGAACAATTTTTTTCCCCAGCTGAACCGCCAACTGGTAGATTTTAATATTTCACACTGAAGTGTGACACAGTGCACAAAAAGTTGTATTAAAATGAACACAGGAAAGGATTCTTTGTATCGTGGTGCTTCTGTGCTGAAGGAGATCAGCTGGTAAAAGCAGCTGTTCATGCAAGCCCTAGAAAGCCGTTACGCTCCTCTATGAGTTTCTTTTTGTTCAAATCATAACCTGATAAAACAGGGAATAATTGAAGGGTGAAATGAACCCTCATGGTGCAAAAAATATCAACCAATACAAATCTTACTTAAAACTATTCTTCTCTAGCTGAACGAATTTTTTTTTAAGTATACTTGTGAGTTTATTGGTTTATAAGTACTAGCTATATTTAATCCAAAGCTGGAACACAAACGTTACCTATCTATCACGTAAGAGTAACACAAGTATCCAATCAACATTTCCCCATATAATTTGAACACCTTGCAATCTCTGAATAAGCTATTTTGCTGTACTTACCCTATCTCTACTAAATAATTTTTTAAAAAAGAAACCACATCAAACTATTCCCTCAGTAACCTCAAACCAGTCTTGTCTGCTGGATTAATATGCATTTTTATTAATCTAATGTATTACAATGAACAAGGCTGTTCAATGAAAAATAAAAACCTTCAAGATGGACTGACTTGAATGGCTTGAATATTCCGATGATTCATCTTTAATATCATCTTGCCGTCTCTGGACAAACCGGGTAGCCCGCTGTTTCAGCAGCTGGTGCATGGCAGATTCAAGGTCATTAACCAGGGGTACCTGAAAAATATAACACACTACGTAATACCTAGGCCCTTCATAATAGGCCCTGGTCTGCGCTAGTTATACCATGGGTACAGTTTTAAATTCCAGCTAGCCCCTGCAAATCTTCAACTAAAGTGGCCAAAGTGATGAAAATCAGCTGTTTTCATAATGAAAAAAAAATGAAGCAAGGTTAAGAAAGATAGTTCCACGTATTTTCTTACTGAGTTAATTTCGACTCTTTCATTCAGTCTGTTACACAATATTTAGTCAAATGTATCTGGAAAGTTAATGGCACAATGATGTATTTTTACAGTACAAACTGGAACCCACACTTTTACAATAAGTGGACAAAAATGGTATTTAATGCATTAATTTGTGTCACCGATACTTTTCACAAAAAACAGCCAGTGGATATAGATGTATAAAAAGAATGCAAGTTAAAGCAAAAAAAATGCACAATAAAGCGAACCTTCCCATCTTGAATTTCTGGCCGTCACACAAGAATCCAATTCCAGTAGTCATGTACACTGATGAGAGTTTAAACCAACAATGTATTTTCTGCATCACTGTAAAGTATAGCGTTACTAAACAAAAAAGATTTAAGCAGTGTTTGCGCTGGTCTGCAATGTACAGGCTGAAAACTGAATGCCATAATGGAAATTTTCTAGGTAGGAAGCACTTTAACCCAGTGTCTTCCAAGTTTGGCCATTAAACAAAATGAATATTTTATGTTACAAATGATCATTTGGAAAATTAGAGTTCAGGAGTCATGTATCTTATAGAGGATAGTAGTTTAGTCTGAGTGGGTTATAAAGGCCTTCTACATGATGGGGAAACATTTTTTTAGAATATTTTATCAATATTTATTCGAAAATAGAACTCCAAACTCCATTGCAACAATGACTAGTGATATGTAAGAAACATACTTGTAGGTTTTGGCCTGGATTTTGCTGTGCCGATGATGGCGTGCGCTCATGTAAGCCTTGCTAAAGGCCCCGCAAGTTTCGGGTTTCCACATGCGCGAAAACCCAGAACTTGCGATCTGTCAAGGTTCGCTATTTGCCCAACTGCTGCCCAGCAAATGCCCAGAAACCCTTATGCCTGGTAAAAGCAGGCAATAGTGCCTGCTTTCACCAGCGTAAGGGTTAATATAAACCGTAAATTAAAAATGTAATTTAAAAAATCATGCACAAACATTTAAAATTAGTTTATGTAAATTTTGGCCCAGATGGTTAAAATTATTTTTCAAAAAATATTTTTTTTTAAAATTGTAAATGCTTTATTGAAGGGACTTTTAATTAAATTTGAAAATGGGAACATTTATTTTTATTCCAGTTGTATAAATTATTTAATCATTTGGGGATTCCATTCATAAATCGAATCTCCATAAGCATATTAGGAATCCTGCTTTCTGATTGGAGGACCTGGCCCACGTAATCCCAGGGTTGCTTCCTAACCGCTTGCGTCCCTGGGATCCGTGGGCCTTTACGCAGGCATATGCCTGAAGGCCCAGGACTCGAAGTCTCTGAAGCCCGGGAGCCTGAAGGTAGGTGCGGATTTTTTTTTTTATAAAATCGGGTCGGAGGCATACTCCGGAGGTACACCTCCGACCGCAAATTCCGGCCCATTGTTTCCCTATTTTATAGATTTAAATTGCATTGGGAAGCAATTGCTGTTGCAGCGTAGATTACTCTCCCTATTTGAGGCAACAAGTACTTCCCATGCCATAGTTTTCCTTTACTATGGGCATTAACTACAGATAATTTGGTATTTTCTTCCGACTGTTTGTTGCCTCTGCTTTTTCCCCCCATTTTCAATCACTAGATGAAACAGTGTTGTGCTTCTGAAAGTTACACAAAGCTTGCCTAACTTAAACCAGAGCCTGCCCTAACTCGTGTCAAATGGTTACTGTGGGGCTAGGTCTATGCCCACAACTGTTCTGACCTAATAAAGCTTTTACCCAAAATGTTAACCCATTTTTTTTCACCTTTCAAATGCTGACAGACCTCCTGCATATTTCCAGCATTTTCTACCTTTTATTTCAGATGTGTGTCATTTCCAGTTTTTTTTAAAAACCTATAAGCTCATAACTGTTGTCTTGTAGAAGTTTCAAAGCTGACGGTACAATCGCAAGGTATAAAGATAAACAACTGAAAAATGTAAAAAATGCCATGAATTTTCATCGCCCTTTACCCATCACAATAAAGTAACATTCCATTATATGTAAATATCCTACACCTGTTAAGAGTCTCTTACAACTCTAATCCCTATTTATACTGTCAATTAGAAAGAGTATTTCCCTTGCAATCTGATTTCCAAGTGACAATGAATGCACTACCCAACTGCTTTAGAGCAGATTGCTACAGACCATGTCAGTAGGTAGTCTACTGGCAGAGTATGAAACAATTGATTGCAGTGAACCTTTTGCTCCACACTGTTCAGCTCATGGTATGACGTCCCATTTTGGATTTATCGACTATGCTTTCTGTGACGAAATGAATTATTCCAATCAACTGAGAATCTTGACAATCCAATGTTACAATCTTTAATTGATACTACATACCCAAAAGAAAGTGCAGTGTTTCAAATTATATCAATTAGTCGGGAATTTCAGATATAGTGGTATGAACATTTCATATCTTCAAATACCGAGTACACAAAAGACAGTCATGCACTTGAAACGAAGATGTCACTATGCGCGTCTTCACTGCAACATTGAGATACATGCCATTGCTGACTGCTGCAAAACCACTCCAAATTCATGGCCAATTATGCAACATGATTTGAGTGATGCAGGACACAAGCAATTCATCCTGCAGCATATGATCTTAAAGATAATATAAACAGGACATTAAACACACTGATCTGATTGTAACAATTGACATGTTCCCAAGGATTCCTTGTTTATATCATATGACAAAATGTGGACAGCACTATGAAGCATGGCTCCCTGCCCCTCAGATGAAGCAGTGGCTAACTATATAAATAAATACTATGATTCCAGAAAATTAGTACTGCATTGCTTGTGAACCTCTAGAAAAAAAAGTGTATTTTCATCTTTCCAAACAAGAATGTTTTATTTTGTTAACATTTTGTGTTCTCAGAATGGGCATCTGCATTTCTTAGATTTCAGCGAAAAATTAAGACAAGTTGGTTGGACTATTATGTACCGTTTCAAAACGTCATCTCAAGGAGAGGAGATTTAAAAACACAGGGGCACCATTTTGAGATCATGGGGACTGTAGAAAAATGTGGGTAAGTACTCGAGACAAACTGGGCGGGGGGGGGGGGGGGGGGGGAGAAAGAGAGAATGATGTCTATAATAAATGGGCATGCTCCAAAGGATACCCTTCAGCTAAGTTACTTCAACGCATCTATTTCAGAATAGCTACTAAAATGACAAAGCTTCTTAATGTAATTTTGAACAGTTAACTGCGTTCCATTGAAGAACTTGTATTTATAAAGCATCTTTCATGTCCTCAAGACTTCACAGCAAATTAAATGTTTTTGCAGTGTAGTCACTGTTGTAATGTAGAAGAATGCGGGAGCCAATTTGTGCATGGCAAGGTCCCACAAACAGCAATGATATACTTGACCAGATAATCTGTTTTAATGGTACGGGCTGAGGGATAAATATTCGCCAGGACACTGGGAGAGGTCCCCTGCTCTTCTTCAAACAATGCCATGGAATCTTTTGTATTTACCAGAGGGAACAGATTGGGCCTTGTTTTAACATCTCTGAAAGGCGGCACTTCTGATGGTGCAGTATTGCACTAAAATGTCAGCCTAGAATATGTGCTCAAATCTCTGGATTGAAAATAGATGTGGAATTCATCCAGGGACATACTTACCCCTATCCTAAAGTTTCTATTTAAAATGTACTTTGGGCACAATTCTTAATGTTTTGGAAACAAAAATACGCATACAGATTTGAAGAATAGCATGCTCTTTCTAATGACATGAAGCAAGGACTGAAAGTGAAAAATGACACTGAGTAACCAGCACTTTGAGATGCAAGAGGACATTCTCCAATTGCTGGCTTCTACAAAAACACTGTCAATTTTCAAACTCTGCATTAGGCAGTTTTGCTTCACAGTATTTACAGAGAAATTCAAAGGTAAACCCACTGTATTCATTTTATTCGTCAATTATTGAAGAAAACTGTGTTTGTCCTCTTTCAAAGAGAGACTCCAAGATGACCTAATTGAGGTTTTCAAGATTGTAAAGGGGACTGACAATGTACATTAAGGTAAATTGTACACTGGTTTAAATACGTTACAAAGCTTGAGAGATAAAGAGGGAGGAAGGGTGGAACATTACACAAGGGAAAGCAGAGTGAATAAGCAGAGAGATATCCCTGGAGACAGACAGGATTGAGAGGTATGATGAGAAACCAGGGGGGAGGGCATGAGATCAAAAATCAAGAGGTTTTGTTGGCCTAAATGGCTGTTTTGTATTCCTAAGTATTGTATTTTATGCACAACTCTAAACATACAATGATGGAGAATTAACTGCTTCCAGTACAAAAAAAAGCTACAAGTTAAATTTATTAATCTCACTAACTGGAGTTAAAGTCACCAGATTTCAGGTTTGAAAGCTGGCACGCAATCTAAAACTGATAAACGGCCATTTATTTCAAGGAACACCATCAACAGAAATGCTTGACTAGCAATCTAGAAAGTTCCAGACAAAACTCAAACCATGGAAGTTGCAAACAGGATTTGCTTTGAGCTTGAAGTTAAAACAAAGCTTAACCGGTCACTCTGACCTCGAGTTTTTACCTCATTAGTCTACATGTAGCTCAGCAGTGCCAGGTACGATAGAAACTACTTTGGGTGGGTAAGAAGGGAGGGAAACATTAAATTCTGGTAGTTTTATTGCTATTCCATTTGCATGACATCTTCACAGTTCATTTCCTCCAACAAATGTATTGAGAGTTCTCACCACACTACTAACAATAAAAAAATATTTTACATTAGCTTATCTGACAATTGGCAATTTTTTTTCGACCCCAGATGGTATTTTTGCTATCTCGTGAGCTGAAACTCTAACTGGCTAAGAATTCAAAGATAACTAATGACTTGATTTAATACAAAAAGAAATCACACTCGTGGCAAAGTTCTGTTTTCAGGCAAATTGCCATTAAATTCATTGCAAACAGAATCCTGTACATTAGACAAGTCACTTTATAAAAGGAGTGCAGATGACCTATAACCCAAGATGTCCTCAAACTCATTTAGTAAAACTGGCAGCTTGAAAGTAGTTTAGTTTCACTCATCCAGATTCCTTTCAAGGTTTGATGGGGAGGATTCTCAACTCACCATGAAAGCACAGAAACTCTAGAATGTCAAACAATTTTGTGACTAGCACTTTGAGTTAGATAACAGTTATTGATAAAGTAAAATATGAGATGACCTACAGCTCTACAAAATGTGTTGATGCAGAAGAGTTAAGAATGGCTAGAAACAAAGGTGACTAATGATAAGTATTTATCACTTGATGTGGTTCCCCCCCCCCCCCCCCTTTGAAGTCATAGTTCTCAAGAAATTGGTTAGTGAAGATCTCCTCTAGAAAGCTGAAGGCATAACTGAGTACAACTACTTTGCTCCTGTAGAGCACGTTTGTTGTCTAACATTAATGAGCATGCAACTGGCTTGTTTTCCGATTGGTCAAGTAGTTTTCTTTTTGGTGAGGTGGCCTATCCTCTACTTTCCCCAAGTTATTTTCACCTTCCTTTTATTCCCACTAAGCCAGCCCAGAGGCGCCCAGGCCGCTCAGCAATGCTGCTCTTGAGTTGGCCTCTGGGAACTAGGAGTGTGGCCCAATGCTTTTGGAAGTGATTGGTTTCCACGTGACACTTTCACCACAGTAACAATGCCCAGTGGACTATAGACAAGCCCAAGTTCACCATGCACTGAATCATCACGTCACAGTCTGCACTATTTTTTTTTTTTAAACGCATCTTTTTGATGTTTTGAATAAATTGATCAGCTTGGAAAGAAATCAATTTAATTGATCAATACCAGGTGACAGATGTATTAAACAGGAACCTCCTTCATGGCATTATTGGTCTACGCCATTTCACTTCACCAATTATGTGGAATATGAAGTCTACTGAGGAACCCTTCAACTAGTGTTTTCTCAGGAAATTGAAAATAATTTAAAAAAATAATAAAGGGATAAGTACTTACATTCTAAGCAATTACCTGGACAGTTATACTGTATTTGGCTTTAACAAATGCAAAACTTTGTCTGCTTTTCCAGAATTAGTTATACACCCATGGCGGTTGCCCATTTTCACAAAACACAGGATGATTGGTTAAATGGAGAAGATTTCAACAGTTTTTTTCTAATATAGGGAATTACTCTTACTGTTCCATTAATTCCTCCTCTACCTTTAAAATATTCAACTACAGAAAGCAGCTTCCCAGCCATTTTTCTGTCACACGTTTATACTAAAGGTGCAGTATTAACATTATTTGAAAGGAATCTGGTGGACGGTGGCTGGAATGTCAATTACCCAAAACAAGAGGTTGCAGGCACAGATCGCCGTTCACTTTACTTCATCACTGCAGTGGCATCTGTGGTGAGGACCCTTAATACATAGCACGTAAATGTTTTGTTTTTACTTACAAGCAGGAAGTCCATAAACAATTACTTCAACTTACCTTTTCGTTGAAACACTCAAGCAAGTCTCGGACATACCCTCGCATTTCTTGAAAAAATCTATACCGTCCACTATCATCTGTGATGCCTTCAAGTCTTTCTATTGTTTTAGACGAGTTTTCCACATCTTCGTGAAGTTTGTCGAGCCGTTGCTGATTTGTTTTGTGCACTTCTTTCATTGAATCCAACCTAACAACAACAGCAATCCATGAAAGTTATTTTGAACACTGACTTTAAAGACTAAATAGGAATATTACCACAGTCAAAATTAAAATATCAAATCTACTCTCTACCCAAATTTTATTACATATCTACTGTGATATTGCATTATTGTGAATTACCTAATATTTAGATTTAGAAAGAAACAATCCCAAACATCCGTACACTGCCGAATGTTGTCTCAGGAGTATCAAAGTACAAATATACTCCACCTTCAAAACACTCCTGAGGGGCCAAGTGCTTTGTGCATTATAACAAGATGCTGCACCATTAATAAATGCAAACTCTAAGGCTGCAGTATTACTGAGCTACTGATTTGAGACTACTAGCTTAAAAGTCCAATTCACAGCCAGCAAACCCCGAGCTATAATGCAAGGAGTCTTTGGTTGTGAACTGCACTCTGTGCATCAGGACAGAGCTCTGTGCATCAGGACAGAGCTCTGTGCATCAGGACAGAGCTCTGTGCATCAGGACAGAGCTCTGTGCATCAGGACAGAGCTCTGTGCATCAGGACAGAGCTCTGTGCATCAGGACAGAGCTCTGTGCATCAGGACAGAGCTCTGTGCATCAGGACAGAGCTCTGTGCATCAGGACAGAGCTCTGTGCATCAGGACAGAGCTCTGTGCATCAGGACAGAGCTCTGTGCATCAGGACAGAGCTCTGTGCATCAGGACAGAGCTCTGTGCATCAGGACAGAGCTCTGTGCATCAGGACAGAGCTCTGTGCATCAGGACAGAGCTCTGTGCATCAGGACAGAGCTCTGTGCATCAGGACAGAGCTCTGTGCATCAGGACAGAGCTCTGTGCATCAGGACAGAGCTCTGTGCATCAGGACAGAGCTCTGTGCATCAGGACAGAGCTCTGTGCATCAGGACAGAGCTCTGTGCATCAGGACAGAGCTCTGTGCATCAGGACAGAGCTCTGTGCATCAGGACAGAGCTCTGTGCATCAGGACAGAGCTCTGTGCATCAGGACAGAGCTCTGTGCATGTATGCTGACACATGCGGAGAGCTCCACCCCGGTTGGTAAATTTTGAATGGTTGAGAGCGAAGGCAAGTATATTTGCACTCTTAAGAACATAAAATAAACCTCTAATTTAGTTTATAAAGAGCTAAGGCGGTCTAATGGACTACCTAAGCACTTTTAAAATCTGGCTCAATACCACATCTGATTTATACTCTACGTGGTGTCAAGCCCAAGGAGAGCGAGAGACAGATTACGTGAGGAAACCACTTTGCAGCAATGCAGAAGTCACTTTGCAGTGATGCAGAAGTAGCAGTATAACTCACCGAGTACAACCATACGTTTCCTTTGATTTTTTAAACAAAAACTAACTACGAATTCAATCACTTTTTAGGCATGATCTTGCTTTCTATACCATTTCTATTCTTTTTGATTCAGTAGCAGAAACTGACCTAAAAGTAGTCCTGGATCAACCTGATAGCAAAGAAATAAAACAAAGCCAAGAGTAGTCGTCTTGAGAGTGTAAGGGAACTACAGCAAGACTGAAAAATCGCTGAGTGGAATAAAGTCTGCTGTTCGACTGGACAGGAGAGCAACTATCCCAGTATTAATTTGTTTAACTGATGTCAATCATGAAAAAGTTACCTGGTAATAGATCAGATTGGTTCTAAAATTCTCAGAAACTAGATGACCCTTTCGTGTTTTTCAAGAATACACATTTCTTCGCTCATTTAACACAAAATAGAGGGTTAGGCCGGGCAACCCCAAATGGGTCAAAACGGTAATGTAAAATAAAGCTATACCTATTCTTAATGGTTCTAAATTGCAGACAAGTAGTTTTTATTTTTTAAGATTGTCTGCATCCACCTCTTTCTCTACACCCCCTCCCCCAATGCTAATCCCACCTTCCTCTAGTTTCCTACATTACAAAAGTGACGACACTTCAAAAGTACTTCATTGACTGTAAAGCACTTTGGGACATCCGGAGATCATGAAAGGCGCTATATAAATGCAGGTCTTTCTTACTTTAGAGATTAGAGACTGATAAGAGTTCCACTGTACCTGTACTGTCGCTTTTACAGATTTCAGCCTCTTGTAACATTCTTCACTACTAGTGCCAGTACAAAAATCTGCTATCCTCACACCCTGCAACATTTATTGCAAGACTTGCAGCTGCAAAGAGCCAAGATGTTTACATGCAAATTACCTCTATTTAGAAAGCTTAGAGTTTCCCTTTCTTGGACCTCATGGATAGATGTGAACAGACTTTATAATTCACGTCAACTGAATAAAATAACAGCTGCAGTCTTTGAAATAAACTTAATCTCACTGTACTAAAAGTTGCAATTGATTCAACACAATTGGTCAGATAAACTTTCACTTCACAATATAAGCGTATAATACATTTTCAGTCAATTAAATCTTGCCTTGTCACACTTGCACAAGACTCTCTAAGATCCAACTCTTTAAAAGTTATTGGGAACAGTTTCAGAAGTGCAAATATGATATTGCATTCTTAAAACACAAAGACTGTAGTCATACAGTCATAACCGATGTCGTGTTCCAAGACGACATCGAGTACTGGCTGATGTCTTCTTATGTAGAATGTGCGCTGCTTAGTGAATGTCCCACGACACAATTCTGTCACTTCTTCAGCAGGCTGCTTTGTGCCTGAAGGATAGAAAGCTACAGCACAGGTCTCAGAAGCCTGTTTGAGAGAGCTGGTCTGCCCTACCTGTCTTTAAGGCGTTTCTTTACCAAATCAATAGTAACAGGAGGCATCTCATTAATGGAAGGTTTGAAAGCAATAGCATTATCTGTCTTGATAGGTTTGGACTCTGTTGTTCCATAGGTGTTATATGTATAAGGAAGGCTGTAGGAAGAACCATATGGTATAGCCTGGTAGCTGTTCTGGTAGTAAATGCTAGCTGAGTCTGTAGGATGGCTGCTTTGCACCTATATAAAAAAAGATACAGGTATGAGCACATATACTAAATTCTTACGGCAAGTGGCTAATCCCCTGAGAGACAAAACAAATATTTAGAGCTTTACTGTATATATCACACATACACAAAAATATATACAGTTTTGCAAATACCGATCAGGATCAAATGTCACAATACTTCTAACCCAAGCTCTTTATAGGAGCAACAAGGCAGCAAAAGGATATTAATTGTTGCAACTTCCACCACTTCAACATACTTCATACACACACACACTTTAAAAAAACCTGTATTTGGAGCACATCCCCTTTCCCAAGAGCTTTGCATTTTTTTTTTTTGCACAGAATGCAAATCCATAGACATATAGGTTTTAATAGGGTAACTTGTGGGGAAAAATCTATAGTATATTTTTGGGAACTACAAAAGTTTCAGGATGTAAAAAATATTTTGCACAAAGTGCATCTTCCAGAGTGATTGTGTCTCTTGGTAGCAAATTTGCTCACTATCTGAAGTAACCAGACCCAAGATGAGACTATGATCAAACATTTACAGCTTACTGTAGGATGCAGGGCTATCAGATTGTCAACACTGTACCAATACTTTGGTAATGACTGAAAATGTCATTAATGTTCACTTTCAGAACATACAATTCTATAAAGACTTTCACAAAACTATTTAAAAAATGAAGAGTGAACTTAAATCAAAATTTCACATCTTCATTATTAACTGCATACTAGTCAACACAAATAAATAACAGGCCAAGTACAGCAAAAAGTTACCTGAGGGACACTAATTCCTTTCCTGATCTGCTCCTGTTCCCACATCTTTAATTCTTCATCCTGATCTGTTGTGTCCAGTGCTTCATCATCACTTCCTTCAATCCCTGTTCACATACAGGAACAAGAGTAAAACACTACAAGTTAGAAAAACTCCTCCTTAATTCCTACTGCTTGAATTGATAACTCTACCCATATTAAAAGTTTTGTGTTAGTACTACTATAATGTATTGCAATACTGTAGTGAGCTAATAATTTAGCACCACAAACCAATTAGATCAGCACAAAAAAAAACACAACACGGATATTTTGCCTACCTTTGGTTATTTGTTAAATATGGAAGTTTACTTAAAAAAAAATTAAAGTAAAGAAACACATTGTGGCTCTAGTTAAATTCTTGAATTTTTTTTGAAGCATATGGTTGAGGAAAGTAAAACAGGATACGAAACAGATGAAAAGAATCTTTTTAATTCAAAAAACTATTTTTCTCATTAATATTCAAAACACAATGGCCTGGATTATGCAGTGAAAATAACGGTGAGGCTATCAGTGCTCACCATTATTAAAGCGTAAACCAGACAGAACTTCCGGCGACCGCACATGCGCAGTTAAACACGGAAATCAGGAAGTTGTTGTCAGAATTGCCCTGCTCCTCCACAAGCTTCGCTAGCACAGTATTTTCGCCGAGAGACTCGGCATTCAAATACATGGAAGGGCATGAAGTTGCGGTACTTACCGGATAGATACCCACTAAACTCACCAGAAAAAGGCAGGGTTTGTCTATTCCAGTGTACGTACATTTTTAATGGCGTGATAAGTCTTAATTAAACAACCTCTCTGGCACTGAAAATTAACTTATACCAAGTGCGGAGTCTCATTACTTCAGATTTTAATTATTGTGGGATTTTAAAAAATTTAAAAATGTAAATAATTTTTTTTCTTTTTAAACTCTTTCAGTCTCTTATTTCTCACTCCTAATCCTATCTTTCTTTCCCTCTCTTTATTTTGCTTTCTATACATGATTTGGCATTGAATTAACTATTCCAACTTACACTTCCTGATTCAGACTCTGCGTGTCTCAGTAAGGATTCTTCAATCTGATTAGTTAAGCAGATACACTGATCATACTGCCCTGTTCATACAGGCCCCAGATCCCCTGTAGAGGGCGCCGCGCTGAAATGGATTTCTAATCACTGCAAGTTCCAGTGCAAAAGCCCATTGAAAGTCTGTGGGCAAGTGTAATGAACAGCTGGCGCCATTCGTTCACCGCTGACCACAAATTCCGGGCCATTAAAAATGATCCTTTAGCGTACTATAGCTGCCCAGAGCAAGTACTGACCTATTTCTTCTGCAATCTTTTGTCTTTGCGTTTTTTCCTTGACCGAAAAAACAATCCTGCGTTTCTCATCATCATCATCACTGGCATCATTCTCATCTTCACGTACAAGTCGGTTTGAACTTGTCTCAATTTCTACGGCTGGACAATCCCCAAGCTCACGAGCCATCTGCCTCCTCTTGCGAGCCGCATGGATAAAAGCAGCATCTGGAATTTCTCCTATAAAATAATCAGAGTCAGCTGCATTAACGCAAGCTTGAACTGCATAGTTCCTCTAAATTAAGACATATGGCTTCTATTTGCATCCCTGAAAGTTATACACTGCACATATTCAGATAAAAATAGATTGAATTTAAATTCAGTACCATAAATATGCCTTCATAACAAGCTTCTCTTTAATAAGAATACAATAGAATTTCAGCTACAGTAAATGCAAGAAGTTTTTGATTTTACTCAGAAAATACTGTTAATATAGAAATGCTAACTGGTTTCCAACATCCTTTTAAACTTAACTTATAATATTCAGTATATGGTAGAAAGTTAAAGGTTATTTAAAAGACTAAATATATAACAATAAAAGACAGCTTCAATTTTAATTCCTAATAAAGGCAGAATTTGTTTTGCAATATAGTTAAGGCAGTTTTATAAAGATTAGGAATGAAAAGTGATTTGTAGTGATTGGTTATTGCTCAGCTCCTTTCAGAAAATGATGCTTTTTACTGTTGCCAGGACATTTTATGGTAAATTTAAGTACACTGGCAACAGAATGCATTACATGAGTTATGTGTAGAAACTTGGTCACTGGATGTCAAAGTGAAATTCCTCCTTAGAAATGTTTCATGCTTGTATGTATTTCACACCTGGTCGAAGTGCATTCAGTGTAGATAGAGTGTTAGCAAAGGCTCCCACAGTTTTTGTTTTGCCTTCTTCATCCTGCTCATCACTGTCTACCTCCATCTCCTCCTCTCCTTTCTCGCTTTGGCCATCATCTTGAACAGGTTCCTTCACCAAAGCAGGTTTCTCTGCTGTGACATCTGCCAAGAAAGATAATACAGCTGCATCAAGCCACATAATTGAAAAAAGCACTTAAGAAAAAAGAGCATTGGATACTTGTCAATTCAACAAGAAATCTGTATTTCTACAAATAGGAAATTAACCAAAGTCAAACAGTAACATTTTGCATATTTTGACATGGCGAACAGGATTTCCACTGCTCGGAATACATAACCTAAAGTGAGATGATGCTATCAAGTTGATAGGATGTTGCAATTCGCAAGGATCAACTTTATATTTGTTTTAAAGAGCTGAATGGTTGTTTTCACTGCAACTCCTGGTTGGGACGAATGAGTTCATCTGGGGGTTGCCTCATATTTTTAGCAGTCACAAAGGCAAATTTTTTTAAAGTTTTCAAGTACAATTAGGAAATAATATTGTCCAGTCCTACATCATCATGAAAAGCTAATACAAAAGCAAAATACTACAGATGCTGGAAATCTGAAATAAAAACAGAAAATGCTGGAAATACTCAGCAGGTCAGGTAGCATCTGTAGAGAGAGAAACAGAGTTAATGTTTCAGATCAAATGACCTTTCGTCAAAACATTCTGACGTAAGGTCATCGACCTGAAACGTTAACTCTGTTTCTCTCTCCACAGATGCTGCCTGACCTGCTGAGTATTTCCAGCATTTTCTGTTTTTATTCTCATGAAAAGCACAGCTAGATCAGTGACCACAATCTGCAAACAGTGCATAAATGAAGATGTTAATCCAGGTTTGTTTTATGTAATGACAGCACATTGTTCAAATTTATTCTATGCATTGCAAAAATAAATTTGTTGTATACATTCAACTTTCACTGCAAAAGTATGCAAAAACTAGATTAGAAGCTGGATTATTCTTCACACCAACATTTCCAAAAGCGGTGGCGCTGTAGCAATTGCTTGTTAAATTATCTTATCTTAGAAGCAATAACGCCCACATCATTCAATTTTGACTTATGAGCTCAGCATCAATGTCCGAACCCGTAAGTGGACCTTGCTGTAACTGCAATGATTGAACAGAACTCTTGCCACTATATTTTTTGGTTTACTGGAGTATATCATGTGCCGTCGCATGATTTCCTCATCTTTGGTAGATGATAAATACACACTTTTCAGAGAGTCTCAGGATATAAACCAACAAATTTATTTAACATTGAACAGGTAAATGAACAGTACTCAGTACACACAGCATATTTACAGTAATTTACAAACTACACTATCCTCCTTGAAATGCCAAAACAACAAAGATGCTTCCCCTGTGCAATCAACATAAAATCAATCCTCAAAACATGGCCACTCCTTTCTTACGTAGCGATATACCATCACAGAGCACTGATCTAGCTCCGTCTCCCTGCTGGCTTCAGATTGACTGCTGATTAATAAAATCAGACACTTGCATCATTCAACATCTTTGAAGACATACTGAAACAAGAACATCAGACAACTGTATCGCTCAATTACATCTGGTTAACAGTTGTCAATTAGCCAAGATGCTTGTTCAGACAAGTACATCTGCCACATACAATAAAGTTTAAAGCCATTCTCTCAGCCTCGCGGTATGTAACTGATCAAAATGTCAAGCTGACTAAACTGAACAGAATGGAATGGTTTGATTCATCGATCTGTTTCAAATACTTTGAACGATTTATTAGGACCCCATCCAAGTATAATGGCAACAATGAAACCATACAAACCAAGGTCATTTGAACTATATAGATCTCTGCCTTGTGCTGAAGTGTGAAAATTAGCCAGAATGTAATGTACATTGCATTTGATTTCCAGGAACAGCAAGCACTGACTGGATCTCAATCATACATGTGCAGTGTTCAGCCAGAAAGAATCTGATAAATCTAATTTTATCTCATACTTTTCTAGTTCTCACTCAAACTGGGTTCTATAATTCCTGCAATATATTTACTCTTTAAAATATTAGTGCTGCTCCTTTTCTGAACCCCATCCCATAGTTCTCAGCTAAGGAATCAATAACAGAAAAGTAAGTGCGTTTCTTTTTGGCAGATTGGACCCTTTTTTTTTTTGAGGGAATCTTTTTGTTCACCAAACTGAAAGATGGCACCCAGGCACTTACCAGGAGCATCAAGCACTCCCTGATCAAGTATAGGGCAAAGCTCCCTCCACGCTGTCCAAAGAATATGCATAAGCTGCCATAGTCTGAACGAGACTTACAATTTAGTGTAAATTATGGGCAGTTTTATAATGTGGATTCATACAACAATGACTTGCATTTATATAACACCTTTAATTTAGTAAAACGTCACAGAAGCGTTAGCAGACAGATTTTGACATCGAAGTAGGTAGATAGGTTTTCAGGAGCGTATTAAAAGGGGAGAGAGTTAGAGATGCGGAGAGGTTTAGGGAGGAATTTCCAGAGTCTAGAGCCGAGACAGCTGAAGGCACGGCCGTCAATGGTGGGGCAATCAAAATCAGGGATGCACCAGAGGCCAGAATTGGAGGAACGCAGAGTTCTCGGAGGGTTGTAGGGCTTGTGGAGGTTACAGAGATAGGGAGGGGCGAGGTCATGGAGGGATTTGAACACAAGAATGAGAATTTTAAATTCGAGCCATTGCTGGATCGGAAACCAATGTAGGTCAACGAGCACAGGGGTAATGGGTTAACGGGACTTGGTGCAAGTTAGGATACATGCAGCACTGTTTTGGATGAGCTGAAGTTTAGAGGCTGGTCGTTTGTAGTAAAACTCTACAAGTCAAGGCCTGCTGCAGCAATAAAAGTAGTATATACAGAATAAAGTTAGTTTTCTGGTGACAATACAACCAGTACAATTTTTATCAGCACTAGCAAGAGAAATATTAAGCTGTGAACCTCTGCAATGTTAATACTTACTTGAAACCTGAGAGTTCCCATCACTTTTTGCCATGGATTTTTCAAGATCCTCCTTGTACTCTTTCTTGAGTTTATTTACGATCTTTTTGCTGTAATTTGATTTCTTCACTTTAAAAACCTCTTCTTCTGTAGAAGGGAAAAAAAAAGTAAACCTGGATACTTAAACAGCAGGCAGTGTGGAATTTACAGACGTGAATTCTCCCACCATCAGAAAACATGTTATTTGAAAGTTCAACTTTCTTTAAAAAAAAACAGCATCATCATATCAATGATCGAGTGAACAGAAAGGAAAATAAAACAAATTCAGCATGAAACAAGCCATGTTTTTCCATTGATATAAAACCAGGATTTTTCTACTCCGTTCACTCACTCTAACTTACCTCCCTCTGAACTTGCAGCACTCCGTTCTCTCAGATCAAATCCTAACATTGTCATTAAGCATGCTGACAAGGGTGGCACTGTTGTTATTTGGCCAACCGACATCTACCTTGCAGAGGCTGAACGCCAACTCTCCGACACCTCCTCCTGCCTCGTCCTAGACCATGACCCCACCACGAAACATCAAGCCACCATTTCCCAGACTGTGACTTACCTAATTTCCTCGAGAGCTTCCTTCCAACCTCATAGTCCCCCAACCCCGCACAACCCGCTTCTACCTCCTTCCCAAGATCCACGAACAGGACTACCCTGGTAGACCCACCGTTTCAGCCTGTTCTTGCCCCATGAAATTGATTTCATCCTACCGTGACTATTTTTTCTCCCCTTGTCCAGTCTCTTCCCACCTACATCCACGACCCTTCCAACGCCCTCTGCCACTAACTGCTTCCAGGCCCTAATGGTCTCCTTTTCACTATGGACGTCCAATCCCACTACACCTCCATCCCCCACCAGGACGGCCTGAGGGTCCTCCGCTTCTTCCTTGAACGGAGCCTCAACCAGGCCCCATGCACCACCACCCTCCTCCGCCTGGCTGAACTTCTTGTTACACTGAACAATTTCACCTTTGACTCCACTTACTTCCTCCAAATAAAAAGGTGTTGCTATGGGAGCCCGTATGGATCCTAGCTATGTCTGCCTTTTCGTGGGATGTGTCGAACATTCTTTGTTCCAGTCCTACTCAGGTCCACTCCCTCACCTCACATTGATGACTGTATCGGTGCCGTTTCCTGCTCTTGCCCCAAACTGGAAAATTTCATTAACTTTGCTTCCAATTTCCACCCTTCCCTCAACTTCACATGGTCCATCCCAGACTCTTCCCTTCCTCAACTTCTCTATCTCCATTCCTGGGGATAGGCTGTCGACCAATATCTACTATAAGCCCATCAACTCCCACAGCTAACTTGACTACACTTCCTCCCACCCCGCTACCTGTAAGGACTCTATTCCATTCTCCCAGGTTCTCCGTTTCTGTGGTAAGTGTGGCAAATGGATTTCAAATTAGGCAAGTGAGAGGTCATCCAATTTGGACCTAAAAAGGATAGATCCAGAGTACTTTCTAAATGGTGAAAAGTTAGCAGTGGACAGGTATAAAAGAAAATGAAAAAGACTAATGAAATGTTGGCCTTTATATCCATAGGATTAGAATACAAGGGATTTGAAGTCATACTACAGCTGTACAAAGCCTTGATTAGACCACACCTGGAGTACTGTGTTCAGTTCTGGGCACCACACCATAGGAAGGATATATTGGCATCGGAGAGTGTCGCGCAGATTTACCAGAATGATACCTGGACTCCAAAAGTTAAATTACGAGAGATTACACGAACTAGGGTTGTATTCCCTGGAATTTAGAAAATTATGGGGTGATTTGATCAAAGTTTACAAGATATTATGGGGAACTGAGATAAACTATTTCCACTGGTTGGGGAATCTCAGACATGGGGACATAGCCTAAAAATTAGAGCCAGACCTTTCAGGAGCAAAGTTAGGAAAATGCTTCTACATGCAAAGGATGGTAGAAGTTTGGAACTCTCTCCCACAAACAGCAGCTGATGCTGGGTCAACTGATAATTTAAAATCTGAGATTGATGCATTTCTGTTAACCAAAGGTATTAAGGGATATGGGGCAAAGACGGGTATATGGAGTTAGGGCAGATCAGCCATGATCTCACTGAATGGCGGAACAAGCTCGAAGGGCTAAATTGCCTACTCCTGTTCCTATCTGTTCGGATGATGCCACCTTCCATACCAGTGCTTCCAATATGTCTTGCTTTTCCCTCAACCGAGGATTCCCCTTCTACCATGGTTGACAGGGCCCTCGACCATGTCTGTCCCATTCCCCGCACTTCTGATCTCACCCCTTCCTCCCACAACCACAATAGGGTTCCCCTTGTCCTCATCTTCTGCCCCACCAGCCTCCACATTCAACGGATCATCCTCTGCCTGTTCTACCACCTCCAGCTTGATGCCATCACCAAACACATCTTCCCCATCCCTTTCAGCATTCCAAAGGGACCATTCCCTCCGTGACACCCTGGTCCACTCTTCAATCACCCCCAACACCCCTGCCCATGGCACCTTTCCGTGCAAGTTCAGGAGATACAACACCTGCCCTTTTACCTCCTCCCTTCCCACCACCCAGGGCCCAAAACACTCCTTCCAGGTGAAACGGCGATTTACTTGTACTTCTTCCAATTTAGTATACTGTATTCGCTGCTCACGATGCGGTCCCCTCTACACTGGGGAGACCAAACGCAGATTGAATGATTGCTTTGTGGAACACCATCGTTCAGTCTGCAAGCGTGACCCTGAGCTTCCGGTCATCTGTCATTTTAATTCACCGCCTCACTCCCACTCTGACCTTGGCCTCCTACACGGTGGAGGGGAATCCTCGGTTGAGGAAAAAGGAAGACACATCGGAAGCACTGGCATGGAATGCGGCATCATCAGAACAGATGCAACGGAGATGGAGAAATTGGTGGTACGGAAGAGAGGTCACAGACCAATGTCTAGCAACTGACTGATTTAAATTTCATATTTGTAAAATAGCAACAAGTCAGTAACTATGAGCAGTGAGGGAAATCTACCCCCAAAAAATTAAACTAAGCTGGATTAAAATAAACTAAGTGCTTTTGCTGCCATTATTTCTCAAGAACTTAAATTTCTAATGTCGACACTAATGTTTATTATGACAAAAAATGCATATTTCACAGTAACATATCAATAAAAAAAATGTTTGTGTCCAAGTACCTTCATTAATGTTTATACTCTTTCTAAAGCCTGGGTTGCAGTTGATATCCTATCCAGAGCTATCACCCTGTCAGCTGGAGGTAACAACTACAATTACGCCTTCAATTCCCAGGATGATACCACTTTTATATAGTCAGTTCTCAATACTTCTATCATAATTCCTCCCTTTTCACCTGTTCAAAGTATTCAACTACAGATGTGGCCTAATTCCTTCTTTAATTCTTCTTATCTCAAAATACCCCAAGCTATCAAATCAATCCCCTTTCCCCCTACAAATGAAACCTTACAGGCCAAGGGAACAGTAGCGCAGTGGTAATGTCACTGGGCTAGTAATCCAGAGGCCTGGACTAAATCCCACCATGGCAGCCGGGGAATTTAAATTCAGTTAATTAAATAAATCTGGAATAAAAAGCTAGTATCAGAAATGTTAACCATGAAACTATCGGATTGTCGTAAAAACCCATCTGGTTCACTAATGTCCTTCAGGGAAGAAAATCTGCCATCCTTACCTGGTCTGGCCATTATGTGACTCCAGACCCACAGCAATGTGGTTGACTCTTAACTGCCCTCTGAAATGGCCTAGCAAGCCACTCAGTTGTACACAACCACTACGAAAAACCACAAGAACAATGAAACCGGACGGACCACCTGGCATCGACCTCAGCCCAGCCGACCCTGTAAAGTCCTCCTCACCAACATCTGGGAGAGCTGTCCCACAGACTAGTCAAGCAACAGCCTGACATAGTCATACTCACAGAATCATACCTTTCAGCCAATGTCCCAGACTCCTCCATCACCATCCCTGGGTATGTCCTGTCCCACTGGCAGGACAGACGCACAAGGGGTGGCGGCACAGTGGTACACAGTCGGAAAAGAGTGGCTCTGGGAGTCCTCAACATTGACTCCGGACCCCATGAAGTCTCATGGCTTCAAGTCAAGCATAGGCAAGGAAACCTCCTGCTGATTACCACCTACCGCCCTCCCTCAGCTGATGAATCAGTACTCCTCTATGTTGGAAGAAGCACTGAGAGTAGCAAGGGCACAGAATGTACTCTGGGTGGGGGATTCAATGACCGAGTCCTTAAGGACATAGCTGCCAGGCCTGTAACAGGTGGTGAGAACACCAACACGAGGGGAAAAACCTACTTGACCTCGTCCTCACCAACCTACCTGTCGCAGATGCATCTGTCCATGACAGTATTGGTAGCAGTGACCACCTCAGTTATTGTGGAGACGAAGTCCCGTCTTCACACTGAGGACACCCTCCAACGTGCTAAATGGGATAGATTCAGAGCAGATCTAGCAGTTCAAAACTGGGCATCCATGAGGCGCTCTGGGCCAGCAGCAGAAATGTATTCCACCACAATCTGTAACCTCATGCCCCAGCACATCCCTCACTCTACCATTATCAAGCCAGGGGACCAACCCTAGTTCAATAAGGAGTGTAGAAGAGCATGCCAGGAGCAGCACCAGGCATACCTAAAAATGAGGTGCCAACCTGGGGAAGCTGCAACACAGGACTACATGTATGCTAAAAAGCAGAAGCAGCATGCTATAGACAGGGCTAAGCAGCCACAATCAACAGATCAGATCAAAGCTCTGCAGTCCTGCCACTTCCAGTCGTGAATGGTGGTGGACCATTAAACAACTAACGGGAGGAGGAGGCTCCATGAATATCCCCATCCTCAATGATGGTGGAGCCCAGCACGTGAGTGCAAAAGACAAGGCTGAAGCGTTTGCAACCATCTTCAGCCCGAAGTGCAGAGTGGATGATCCACATCGGCCTACTCCTGAGGTCCCCACCATCACAGAAACCAGTCTTCAGCCAATTCAATTCACTCCACGTGATATCAAGAACCGGCTGAGTACACTGGATACAGCAAAGGCTATGGGCCCCGACAACATCCCGGCTATCGTGCTGAAGACTTGTGTTCCAGAACTAGCATCGCCTCTAGCCAAACTGTTCCAGTACAGCTACAACACTGGCATCTATCCAACAATGTGGAAAACTGCCCAGGTATGTCCTGTCCACAAAAAGCAGGACAAATCCAACCCGGCCAATTACCACCCCATCAGTCTACTCTCAATCATCAGCAAACTGATGGAAGGTGTCATCACCAGTGCTATCAAGTGGCACTTACTCACCAATAACCTGCTCATTGATGCCCAGTTTGGGTTCCGCCAAGACCACGCGGCTCCTGACCTCATTACAGCCTTGGTCCAAACATGGACAAAGGAGCTGAATTCCAGAGGTGAGAGTGACTGCCCTTGACATCAAGGCAGCATTTGACCGAGTGTGGCATCAAGGAGCTCTAATAAAACTGAAGTCAATGGGAATCCGGGGGAAAACGCTCCACTGGCTGGAGTCATACCTAGCACAAAGAAAGATGGTTGTGGTGGTTGAAGGTCAATCATCACAGCCCCAGGACATCGCAGCAGGAGTTCCTCAGGGCAGTGTCCTAGGCCCAACCATCTTCAGCTGCTTCATCAATGACCTTCCCTCCAACATAAGGTCAGAAATGGGATGTTCGCTGATGACAGCACAGTGTTCAGCGCCATTCACAACTCCTCAGATAATGAAGCAGTCCATGCCCGAATGCAACAAGACCTGGATGACGTTCAGACTTGGGCTGATAAGTGGCAGGTAACATTCGCACCACAGAAGTGCCAGGCAATGACTATCTCCAAGAAGCGAGAGTCTAACCATCTCCCCATGACATTCAACCGCATTACCATCGCCGAATCCCCCACCATCAACATCCTGGGGGGTCACCATAGACCAGAAACTTAACTTGACCAGCCACATAAATAGTGTGGCAACAAGAGCAGGTCAGAGGCGAGGTATTCTGCAGCGTGTGTCTCACCTCTTGACTCCCCAAAGCCTTTCCACCATCTACAAGGCACAAATAAGGAATGTGATGGAATACTCTCCACTTGCCTGGATGAGTGCAGCTCCAACAACACTTAAGAAGCTCGACACCATCCAAGACAAAGCAGCCCGCTTGATTGGCACCCCATCCACCACCTTAAACATTCACTCCCTCCACTACCAGCGTACCGTGGCTGCAGTGTGTACCATCTACAAGATGCACTGCAGCAACTCACCAAGGCTTCTTCGGCAGCACCTCCCAAACCCGCGATCTCTTCCATCTGGAAGGACAAGGGCAGTAGGCGCATGGGAACACCACCACCTCCAAGTCGCACACCATCCTGACTTAGAAGTATATCACCAATCCTTCATCGTCGCTGGGTCAAAATCCTGGAACTCCCTACCTAACAGCACTGTGGGAGTACCTTCACCACACAGACTGCAGCGGTTCAAGAAGGCAGCTCACCACCACCTTCTCGAGGGCAATTAGGGATGGGCAATAAATGCTGGCCTTCCCAGCAACGCCCACATCCCATAAACGAATAAAAACAAAAGGTTGTCAAACATTATGTGGATACGGGAACTGCTTGGGTTTCTCCTTAAAGTGATGCTACACAATGAATCCCCAAGAGAATTCACTGATATATTGACCTCGAAAACATAATGTATCACCGGGAATACCGAAAGGCATCCGTGCGGGATACAATAGGGATCGATTCAGCAAACAACTTGAAAGAAAACTGTTTCAGCTATTGTGGAGTCACTGAGCTAAAGGCTTAAACTAGGTCAATAGCAAACTGCAAGATTCAGTAATTTGGTGTGTAATGGGCTAAATAACCTAAATTTAAATGGGTAAGCATAAAAAATGATTTTACAATACATGGCTTGGGAAGATAAAATGGGCAACGATATTGGCAAACAACGATGTAGAACGACAATGGGAAACATTTAAAACGGTGTTCAACAGAGTGCAGGAAAAATATATTTCGCTAAAAGGAAAGAACAAACTAAACACTATTGAGACTCCATGGATGAATAAAGACATAAGGAAACAATTGAGGGTATGGAAAGAGACATACATTGGCCCAGAAATTAAACACTGAGCGTTCCTGCGGGGGTAAGGCTTCCCCGCGATATCTCACTGCGCGCCTACCTTTTCCCTCCGGGCCCACACGAACTTTAGTTTCAAGGCTGCAGCTGTGCAGTGCTTGCGTGACCCACAGACGCAGTTAGTTCGTGCGAGCTCTGGGATCACGTGATTCAGTTAGAGCCAATGGCAGCACACCATCTTTCATTCATAGTTTTGACAGGAGAACTGTCAAAGCTATGAATACAACTTACCCCCAAAAGAACAGCTAAACCTCAATTAAATTTAAAAAAAACCATCACATTAATAAAATAACTATAGTTAAATAAATTAACCACTTTAAACAAAAATTTTAATTTTTGAAAAAATTTAAAATCTTTTTAAAAGTTATAAAAATAAACTTACCTTTCTTTAAAGTCTCTAAAAAAGATAAACCTGTTGAAAAAAATTTAAAATACTTAATTAACTACTTACCTTGTTAAAAGAGGGTCTTACGCCTCCTTTCTTTGTGTAAAATCTTCCATGCTTACCTGCGCGTTCAAAGCACTAAGTGCACTGCGTGCGCGCAGCCTGTAGCGCGCACGCGGTTCACTTAGGAACCGCCCCCTTTTGAGTTCACGAAGTGCCGGTTTCCCGCGCATGCGCAGTGCATGCTGGAAACCGGCAATTGGAGACCTAAAACGCAAGAGTACACAGTGCGTACTCTCGCGTATTAGGTCTAATTTTCGGGCCATTAAGTACAGAGTCAGCAGAGGAGTGCATGACAAGAGAGAGAATATGAAGGGATTAGGAGAGAAGTCAAAAAAACAATTAGGAAGGCAAAGAGGAACTTTGAAATTAAATTATCAAGGAACATGAAACAAAATAGTAAAATATTTTACAGGCACATCAATTAAAAAAGAAAGATTAGGATGGGAATAGGGCCATTAAGGGATGGACAGGACAATACCACAGGTAACGATAGGGAGATGGCAGAAATATTAAATCATATTTCGCTTCAGTATTTACCAGGGAGATAGAACAGGTGGACATGACATTGGATGATGAGATGAGTAATGAGATAAGTGCATTTAAAATTTTAAATAAACTAATCAAACTCAGAGGATAAAACCCCTGGATGGATTGCATCCACGCATTTTAAAAGAATCTCAGGAAGAGATAGCAGAGGCATTACTACACATATTTCATAATTCATTAGAAAAAGGTGTAGTTCCAGAGGACTGGCAGATAGCTAACGTAACACCTATATTCAAGAAGGGGGTGAGAACATGTCCAGGGAATTATAGACCAGTCAGCTTAACATCGGTGGTAGGAAAAATAATGGAATCCCTACTAAAGGAGAGAATAGAAGAACATCTAGAAACAAAAAGCACAATAATGAATAGTCAGCATGGATTTCAAAAGGGAAAATCTTGCTTGACCAACCTTATTGAATTTTTTGAAGAGGTAACAGAGAGAGTAGATAATGGTAATGCAGTAGATGTAATTTATCTAGATTTTCAAAATGCCTTCGATAAGGTACCCCATAATAGACTAATGAATAAGGTCAGAGAATGCGGAGTCAGGGAACAAGTAGTAGAATGGATTGCTAGCTGGCTTCAAAACAGAAAGCAGAGAATGGGAGTAAAGGGTAGCTATTCACAGTGGCAGAAGGCGAGTAGTGGTGTTCCACAAGGATCAGCGCTGGGACCACTGCTGTTCACAATTGACATTAACGATTTAGACTTTGGAATCAAAAACACAATTTCTAAATTTGCGGATACCAAAAAATTTTTGCGGGGGGGAGAGATAGATAAAACTGAGGAGGACTGCAACAAATTACAAGAGGACATTAATAAACTTGCAGAATGGCCAAATAATTGGCAAATGAAGTTCAACACAGACAAATGTGAGGTATTACATTTTGGTAGGAAGAATAGGTAGGTCACAGGAACAAGTCGCCTGGTCCAGATGGCTTGCATCCCAGGTTGCTTAGGGAACTGGGGGAGGAGATAGCGGAAGGGCTTGCCATAATTTTCCAATCTTCCCTAGATGCGGGGGAGGTGCCTGAGGATTGGAAAATGGCAAATGTGACACCGTTGTTCAAGAATGGGTGCAAGGACAATCCCAGTAACTACAGGCCGGTCAGTTTAACATCAGTGGTGGGTAAAGTTTTAGAAACAATAATCAAGGAAAAAATTAACGGGCACTTGGAGAGGTTTAAGTTAATTAAGGAGAGCCAACACAGATTTGTAAAAGGCAAATCGTGTTTGACTAATCAAATTGAATTTTTTGATGAAGTAACTGAGAGGATTGATGAAGGGAATGCAATGGATGTTGACTACATGGATTTTCTGAAGGCGTTTGACAAAGTACCACATAGAAGGCTGGTTAACAAAATTGAGCCTCATGGAATAGGTGGGTCAGTGGCAGCTTGGATTCGAAGTTGGCTTAAGGATAGAAAACAGCAAGTTGTGGTAAATGGCTGTTTTTCAGACTGGAGGATGGTAGATAGTGGTGTTCCCCAAGGGTCAGTGCTGGGGCCACTGCTTTTTTTGATATATAAAATGATCTGGATATTGGAATACAGAGTAGAATTTCTAAATTTGCTGATGACACCAAACTTGGGGGTGTGGCAAACAGTGAGGATGATACCAATTGACTGCAACAGGACATAGAAAGGCTAGCAGAATGGGCAGACCAGTGGCAGATGGAATTTAATGCAGAGAAGTGTGAGGTGATGCATTTTGGCAGAAGGAACAGGGAGAGGCAATGTACACTTAATGGCACAGTTTTAAAGAGTGTGCAGGGACAGAGGGGCCTGGGAGTTAATGTGCATAGGTCCCTGAAGGTGGCAGGACATATTGAGAGAGTGGTTACCAAAGCATATGGGATCTTGGGCTTCATAAATAGAGGTATTGAGTACAAAAGTAGAGAAATTATACTGAACCTTTATAAAGCGCTGGTTAGGCCACAACTGGAGTATTGCATCCAGTTCTGGTCACCACACTTTAGGAAGGATGTGAAGGCCCTCGAGAGGGTGCAGAGGAGATTTACCAGAATGTTTCTGGGGATGGGGGATCTTAACTACAAGGACAGGTTGGAGAAGCTGGATTTTTTTTCATTAGAGCAAAGGAGGTTGAGGGGTGATTTGATAGTGGTGTACAAGATTATGACGGGTTTGGATAGGCTAGACCGGGAAAGGCTGTTCCCACTAGTTGATGGTACAAGGACTAGGGGACACAGATTTAAGGTTTTGGGCAAGAGATACAGGTGGGATGTGAGGAAAAACTTTTTTACGCAGCAAGTGGTGATGACCTGGAATTTGCTGCCGACGGAAGTGGTGGAAGCGGAGACACTCAATGTTTTCAAGGGGAGACTGGATAGGCACTTGAGGGAAATAAACTTGCAGGGCTACTGGGATAGAGCGGGGGAATGGGACTGACTGGATTGCTCGAGAGAGAGAGAGAGAGAGAGCCGGCACAGACTCAAGGGGCCGAATGGCCTCCTTCTGTGCCGTTATGACTATGACATCACTTGGAAGGTGGGAGTCTAGGTGGGGTAGAGGAACAAAGAGATCTCGGAGTACAAATACACAAATCTCTAAAAGTTGCGACACAGGTTAGCAAGGTCATTAAAAATGCAAACCAAGCACTAGAGATAGAATTGAATAGCTGTGAAGTTATGCTAAACCTGTATCGAACTTTGGTTAGACCACACTTGGAGTACTGCGTACAATTCTGCTCGCCATATTATAAAAAGGTTATAGAGGCACTGGAGAGGGTGCAGAGAAGATTTACAAGGATGATACCAGAAATGCGAGGGTATACATATCAGCAAAGGATGAACAGGCTGGGTCTCTTTTCTCTTGAAAAAGGCTGAGGGGTGACCTAATAGAGGTCTTTAAAATTATGAAAGGATTTGATAGAGTGGATACAGAGAGAATGTTTCCACTTGTGGGGAAGAGCATAACTAGAGGCCATCAATATAAGATAGTCACCAAGAAATCCAATAGGGAATTCAGAAGAAACTTCTTTACCCAAAGAGTGGTGAGAATGTGGAACTCGCTACCACAGGGAGTGGTTGAAGCGAATAATATAGATGCATTTAAGGGGAGGCTGGACAAACATATGAGGGAGAAGGGAAGAGAGGGTTATGCTGATAGATTTAGATGAGGAAAGACTGGAGGAGGCTCGAGTGGAGCATAAACGCCGGCATGGACTGGTTGGGCCGAATGGCCTGTTTCTGTGCCGTATATCCTATGTAATGTAATCCTATGTAATGTAATATCACCAACAGCAAAGCTCTGTGAAGGTGCCGCATAAGAGATTAGCATGTAAAGTTAAGGCACATGGGATTGGGGGCAAGGTATTGACTTGGATAGAGAACTGGTTGGCAGACAGAAAGCAAAGAGTTGGAATAAATGGGTCTTTTTCCGAGTGGCAGGCAGTGACTAGTGGGGTACCGCAGGGATCGGTCCTTGGACCCCAGCTATTCACAATATATATTAATGATCTAGACAAGGGAACTAGATGTAATATTCCCAAGTTTGCAGACGACACAAAGCTGGGTGGGCGTGTGTGCTGTGAGGAGGATGCCGAGAAACTCCAGGATGATTTGGACAGGTTGGGTGATTGGGCAGATGCATGGCAGATGCAATATAACGTGGATAAATGCGAGGTTATCCACTTTGGTGTCAAAAACAGGAAGGCAGATTATTATCTGAATGGCAATAGATTGGGAGAAGGGGAAGTGCATCGAGACCTGGGTGTCCTTGTGCACCAGTCGCTGAAGGTAAGCATGCAGGTGCAGCAGGCAGTTAAGAAGGCAAATGGTATGTTGGCCTTCGTAATGAGAGGATTTGAGTACAGGAACAAGGATGTCTTGCTGCAGTTGTACAGGGCCTTGGTGAGACCACATCTTGAGTATTGTGTGCAGTTTTGGTCGCCTTATCTGAGGAAGGAGGTTCTTGCCATGGAAGGAGTTCAGCAAAGATTCACAAGGCTGATACCTGGGATGGCAGGAATGACGTATGAGGAGAGATTGGGTCGATTGGGCTTATACTCGCTGGAGTTTAGAAGAATGAGAGGGGAATCTCATTGAAACTTATAAAATTCTGAAAGGACTGGACAGACTAGATGCAGGAAGGATGTTCCCGATGGTCGGGGAGTCCAGAACCAGGGGTCACAGTCTAAGGATAAGGGGTAAGCCATTTTGGACAAAAATGAGGAGGAATTTCTTCACCCAGAGTGGTGAACCTGTGGAATTCTCTACCACAGAAGGTAGTAGAGGCCAATTCATTAAATATATTCGAGAAGGAGTTGGATATATTTCTTAAGGCTAAAAGGATCAAGAGATATGGGGAGAAAGCAGGGACAGGGTTCTGAATTTGGATGATCAGCCATGATCGCATTGAATGGCGGAGCAGGCTAGAGGGGCCGAATGGTCTACTCCTGCTCCTATCTTCTATGTTTCTATGTGCAAGAGGTGTTCAAGGCTATAATATATCCTGAGTTTTAATGACTGTGTGAACCACTTGAGCTTCACTCGTTATTAGCTTCCAAACCTCTCAAGTGAGTTGCAGATCAAATTATTTTGCAACATGGTGTGTTGTGAAACTGACACATGCACAATGTTAATATCAAAAGGAACTGCAACTTACATAATGCAATGACAAGGCAGCCCCAATTCTTCTCATTCATCCTGCCTTCTCCAATTATAATTTTAATATCAATAGTTACTACGAACCTTGCCAACTTAAAAGTCAGCCAATTCTCTCAGCAGACAGCCAGCTAGTCTGGCTTTATTCTTTTACATGTTAAAGCTATGCCCGGTTTCTGCTTGCCTAACAAATTGGCATGATTTGGGTCTGCAATTATTCTGAAAATAGTTCTGAGTTGCCCTTGCTCTAATCCACCTCTGCATGTCAACATTTTCAGAGCACTGTAACAGCACAAAAGTGTGTACAAGTATGCGGAATAGTGCAAACCTCTTCCCAGAACTCAGAAGATTAATTTTTGCAGTGCTCATTTTTGTTTGCCTGCAAGCGAAAGCCCAAAATGTAGAGATTGACATGGTCTCATTAAAGTCAACCTTTGAATGTGAAAAAAGGTTCGGCGAGCTATTTTCTAACCCTGGCAACTGAAAACACTGGAAAATGTAAAGGTCGAATTGGAAAATGTAGAGGTCGAGCTCTCTATCGTCTGAAAATGCTTCACAGGCGATTGCGGCATATTCTAATGCCTCCAGGCTGATCTTTAGTAGCATTTCATGCAAGTTTCAAATCGAAGCTTTCTTAAAAAAAAAGAAAATATTGGTACACATTACATTTGCCATTTTATAGCAAAATTACACAATTTTCAATGCTCCCCAGTTCTCATTTGTATCTTTTGTTACTGATTTTTCCTCATCTTTGCCAACAACTGCATATGACTGTTGAGATTTGCTGGGCAGCTTCATATCACAACACAGAATGGGAGAAGCAAAGAAATTTATAAAGCTGATACTAGACATTAGTGAGGAGGGAAGAGAGGATTTGCATACACTTGCACCATTTTATATTGGAGTATGGTTGCAAAGCTCAGCTACTGTACATGCTATGTGTAAGCACATTCTTCAAGAGGGAATGGAACGATGTGCATGAAACCTAATAAGCTACATAAAGCTTCTCCTGAACATGTGGTAAGCGACCAATGCACAGACTTGGGAGTGCATTACAAGACTACAGCATACTCAAGACATTCATGTGGACAGTTTGAGCTTTGGCAGTTGAAGCACTGAACAAACTCATCAATCTTTCATATCAAATGATTTTTCTTCATCTTTGCCAACAACTACATATGGTTGTTGAGATTCGCTGGGCAGCTTCATATCACAACACAGAGGTGAGGCAAAGAAATTTATAAAACCGATACTAGACATTAATGGGGAGGGAAGGGAGGGTTTCCTAAAAATAAAATGGAAAGAGCATCCTACTGAGAAGTATTTACTAGATTGCAATAGTCCTACGCAAAATTTTAAAAAAATACACTTGGAGTATCCATAAATTACAAAAGCGAAGCTCAAGCAATTTACAGATGTCATTTGAACTCAGAGCGTTTTGGTATTGAATTTGCTCTCAAGCAACTGTTAAGTATATAGAGGTTTTTATTTCTAAGCTTTCCCATTCAAATCCACTAAAACAGCAATTTTCTTCAGGTTCATTTTGATCAACAATACTAGCTCTGGAGCAAGATTAAGATTATGAACAGGAAATGTTTAATTAAAACAATACATTTTTAAACTTGTCGTAATAGAATATATAATGGCAGGGAATGCATCAATAGGCTATAACTCACGAGTGGGTTGAAGGCCATTATAAATAGTGAGAGCAACACTTAAGTGGCTCAGTCATTCAAATTTTGGAGAATACATTTTAGGTTGAACACTTTAGGTCAGAGGATATGCTGTTTTTGAAGGATAGGCGTATCTTAGCTTTCTCTATTCCAATGGAAATAGTCCTAGTATCTCAAGTCTCTCCTCATATCTGCAGTTTCCCATCCCTACCATCACCCTGGTGTATTGTATGCTCTCCATAGCTTTAATATTCTTTCTATAATGGGGTATCCAAACCAGCACACAGGACTCCAACTGTGGCCTAACCAGTGCTTTGCATAATTTAATTACTTCTTTATTCCTGCACTTTATGCCCATATTTATACAACCAAAATACTACTGACCTTTTTTATGGCTTTATATACCTGCACACTCATTTTCAGGGAAATATATATTTAATCCCCACCACCCCCAGGTCTCCGTTTATCCACACCCTCCACTGTCTTTTAATGAAGTGTACACTCTCATCCTTTGTTTTTTACCCAAAAATATATTACCTCACACTTATTTATCCACATTATCACTTGGCCGCTCATTGCATTAACTTATCCACACCTTCTTACAGATCTCCTCACTGTTTGCCAAACCTCATCCTTTTGTGCCATTAGCAAAATTTGAGATTGTAATTTACATATATAAGGAATAGTGGATACAGTACTGATCTCTGGGTACACCATTTCCAACCACTCTACGCCAAGCAACACAGTCCCCATCCACCACCACCCTCCTCCGCCTGGCTGAACTTGTTCTCACATTAAACAACTTCTCCTCTGACTCCAGTCACTTCCTCCAAATTAAATGTGTTGCTATGGGAACCCGCATGGGCCCTAGCCAAGCCTGCCTGTTCATGGGATATGTGGAACATTCTTTGTTCCAGTCCTACTCAGGTCCCCTCCCTCACCTCTTTTTCCGGTACATCGATGACTGTATCGGTGCCGTTTCCTGCTCTCGACCTGAACTAGATAAGTTCATTCACTTTACTTCCAATTTCCACCCTTCCCTCACCTTCACATGGTCCATCTCCGACTCTTCCCTTCCCTTCCTTGACTTCTCTGTCTCCATTTCTGGCGATCGGCTTTCGCCAAACATCCACTACAAGCCCACTGACTCCCACAGCTACCTGGACTACACTCCCTCCCACCCCGCTTCCTGTAAGGACTCTATTCCATTCTCCCAGTTTCTCCGTCGCGTCTGTTCTGACGATGCCACCTTCCATACCAGTGCTTCCGACACGTCTTCCTTTTTCCTCAACCGAGGATTCCCCTCTACTGTGGTTGACACGGCCCTTGACCGTGTCCGTTCCATTTCCCGCACTTCTGCTCTCACCCCTTCCCCTCCCTCCCAGAACCACGATAGGGTTCCCCTTGTCCTCACCTTTCATCCCACCAGCCTCCACATTCAACGGATAATCCTCCGCCATTTCCGCCACCTCCAACGTGATCCCACCACCAAACACATCTTCCCCTCACCTCCCCTTTCAGCATTCCGAAGGGACCGCTCCCTCCGCGACACCCTGGTCCACTCCTCAATCACCCCTAACAGCCCTTCTCCTTCGCCTGGCACCTTCCCGTGCAAGCGCAGGAGATGCAACACATGCCCTTTTACCTCCTCCCTTCCCACTGTCCAGGGCCCCAAACACCCCTTCCAGGTGAAACAGCGATTTACTTGTACTTCTTGCAATTTAATATACTGTATTCGCTGCTCACGATGCGGTCGCCTCTACATTGGGGAGACCAAACGCAGATTGGGTGACCGCTTTGCGGAACACCTCCGTTCAGTCCGTAAGGGTGACCCTGAGCTTCCGGTCGCCTGTCACTTTAATTCTCCGCTTCACTCCCACTCTGATCTCTCTGTCCTCGGCCTATTACATTGTTCCAATGAAGCTCAACGTAAGCTCGAGGAACAGCACCTCATCTTTCGATTAGGCACTTTACAGCCTTCCGGACTCAACATCGAGTTCAACAATTTCAGACAATAATCCCTGCCCCCATTTTTCATGCTGTATGATTTTGCCATTCCCATTTGCAACATTTTATCTTTCCTGCCTCTTACATAAGCACAGTATGTTCTTTCGATTCCTTCCTCCCCTCCTAAACACCGCCCCCCCCCCCCTGTCTCTGCACCTGCTTAATATCTGTTACATCTCCAGCTTTTTCCAGTTCTGATGAAGGGTCCCAGACCTGAAACATTAACTCTGTTTCTCTCTCCACGAATGCTGCCTGGCCTGCTGAGTATTTCCAGCATTTTCAGTTGTTATTACACATTTACTCTAACTCGGTTACCTGCCTGTCAGACAACTTTCTGTCCATGTTGTTGCATTGCTTCCTGTACCGTACATTTGAGTTTTTCTAACAAGCCTCTCATAAGACAGCTTATCCAGCACCATCTGAAAATCCATATAAGACTATTACTGCATTCCCTTAATCTTTCTAATCAGCCACTCCTTCAAAAAAGGATACATTTGTCAAATGTGACTTGCCTTTCACAAATCATTGCTGGTTGTCCTTGATTAACTCACGCATTTCTAAATGCTTATTAATTTGATCTAAAATTATGGATTCTAAGAGTTAGGACATTAAACTGCACTATGGTTACCCATTTTATCCTTTTCTCCTTTCTTGAACAATCTCAACACAAAATTGCATCGGCCATTGACCTGAAACGTTAACTCTGTTTCTCTCTCCACAGACGCTGCCTGACCTGCTCAGTACTTCTAGTATTTTCTGTTTTGATGACAAAATTGAATCTTCGAGCATTGAAAGACTGGACAGAACCCTTGCTATAATCCTCTCCAACTTCAATGGTCTATTTATCTCACATAAAGATCTCAATTGTATGTTCCTTGCCACTTCTCATACAGATTGCACTCAAAATGATTTACAGTTTGCTCAGCAAAATGGGACAGAATGGTGAAATTCGACCCACAAATTCCCAGGAAAAATCCCAGACCTGTGGAACAAAATGGAATTAGGCTCTGTAATTAGTTATTAACATGTTATTATATTCAAATTTAACATTACACATCAACTACTTCGAACTATTTGCAACAGCATCTAATTATTATAACTATTTATTACAAATGCGCATTAAGCCGAGCCCCGGGCCTGCGGCCTCTCCTCACCTTCCTCCTCATCCTGGAAGCTGAGCAGCGCCGCCCTGGGCGCGTCCTTATCGCGACTCCGTTTCTTGTCCTTGGCAGCGAGTTTGGCAGCAACCAGGCCTAACGCGGGTTTGGCGAATCCGAGGCCTAACGCGGGTTTAGCAGCAACTAGGCCCGGCGCGGTTTTGACAGGACAGAGGCCGGGCCCGGGCTTGAGAGGGCCGAGGCCCGGCGCGCAGATGGCGGGCCTCGGCGGTGGCAGTAGGCCGGCGGCCGGCTCGCTGCTGCCCAGAGGCGGCGGCGGGGCCGGCGGCTCGGCGCTTTTCTCGTGGCTGTTGTTGGTGAGCAGGGCCTCGGCCGCCGGCCCGGACTGCGCCGCCTCCTGGCTCGCCCCGTCTTCCCGCTCCTCCTCTTCAGAGTCGTTCCGCCGCCGAAAATTCCTGCGCGATTTTTTGAACATCGTCGCCGGGGCGCTCGGCGCCTCGAAACCGGCAACGCGACAACCTCGAGTGACGGCGGCTCCTCCGCAGTGATGAGCCCGTCACAGCGCCCCCAGAGTCTGAGCCGAGTCACAGCGCCCCCAGAGTCTGAGCCGAGTCACAGCGCCCCGGACACTGAGCCGCGTCACAGCGCCCCCAGAGTCTGAGCCGAGTCACAGCGCCCCCACAGTCTGAGCCGAGTCACAGCGCCCCCAGAGTCTGAGCCGAGTCACAGCGCCCCAGACACTGAGCCGCGTCACAGCGCCCCCACAGTCTGAGCCGAGTCATATCACCCCCACAGTCTGAGCCGAGTCACAGCGCCCCCACAGTCTGAGCCGAGTCACAGCGCCCCCACAGTCTGAGCCGAGTCACAACGCGTTCCCCACCCACCGGAGTCTGAGCCGAGTCACAGCGCCCCCAGAGTCTGAGCCGAGTCATATCGCCTCCACAGTCTGAGCCGAGTCACAGCTCCCCGACAGTCTGAGCCGAGTCACAGCTCCCCCAGAGTCTGAGCCGAGTCACAGCGCCCCCCCCCCCCATCCCCCACCGGAGTCTGAGCCGAGTCCCTCAGCTCCCCCAGAGTCTGAGCCGAGTCACAGCGCCCCTCCCCCAAGTCTGCGCCGAGTCACAACGTGGTTCCCCACCCACTGTGAGTCTGAGCCGAAGTCACAAGCGCCCGAAAGTCTGAGCCGAGTCCACAGCGTCCGCAGAGTCTGAGCCGAGTCCACAGCACGCCCAGCGTCTGAGCCGAGTCACAGCGTCCGCAGAGTCCTGAACCGAGTCCACAGCGTCCGCCAGAGTCTGAACCGAGTCACAGCCCCTCCAGACGTCTGAGCCGATTCACAGCGTCCGCAGAGTCTGAGCCGAGTCCAGCGCCCCCAGAGTCTGAGCCGAGTCACAGCGTCCGCAAGAGTCAACAGCCGAGTCCTTTACAGCGTCCCCCAGAATCGGATAGGAGTCAACATCGCCCCCCCCCCCCAGAGTCTGAGCCGAGTCACAGCGCCCAGAGTCTGAGCCGAGTCACAGCGCCCCCAGAGTCTGAACCGAGTCACAGCGTCCGCAGAGTCACAGCCGAGTCCTTTACAGCGTCCCCCAGAATCGGATAGGAGTCACATCGCCCCCCAGAGTCTGAGCCGAGTCACAGCGCCCCAGAGTCTGAGCCGGGTCACAGCGCCCCCAGAGTCTGAGCCGAGTCACAGCGCCCCCCAGAGTCTGGGCCGAGTCACAGCGCCCCCAGAGTCTGGGCCGAGTCACAGCGCCCTCAGAGACTGAGCAAAGTCACAGCGCCCACAGAGCCTGAGCCAAGTCACAGCGCCTCGAGAGTCTGAGCAGAGTTACAGCGCCCCCAAGTCTAAGCCGAGTCACAGCGCCCGCAGAGTCTGAGCCGAGTCACAGCGCCCCCAGAGTCTGAGCCGAGTCACAGCGCCCCCAGTGTCTGTGCCGAGTCACAGCGCCCCCCCAAAGTCTGAGCCGAGTCACAGCGCCCCCGCAGAGTCTGAGTCGAGTCACAGCGTCCCCAGTGTCTGAGCCGAGTCACAGCGCCCTCAGAGACTGAGCGAAGTCACAGCGCCTCGAGGGTCTGAGCAGATTCACAGCGCGTCGAGGGTTTGAGTGGAGTCACAGCACCCCCAGGGTCTGAGCCGAGTCACAGCGCCCCCAGAGTCTGAGCCGAGTCACAGCGCCCTCCCCAGAGTCTGAGCCGAGTCACAGCGCCCCCGGAGTCTGACCCGAGCCACAGCGCCCTCGGAGACTGAGCCGAGTCACAGCGCCCTCAGAGTCTGAGCCGAGCCACAGCGACCCCAGCTTCTGAGCTGAGCCACAGCGCCCCCAGAGTCTGAGCCGAGTCACAGCGCCCCCAGAGTCTGAGCCGAGTCACAGGGCCCCCAGAGTCTGAGCCGAGTCACAGCGCCCCCAGAGTCTCAGCCGAGTCACAGCGCCCACTGAGTCTGAGCCGAGTCACAGCGCCCCCGACAATCGGATATGAGTCACAGCGCCCCCCAGAGTCTGAGCCGAGTCACAGCGCACACACCCCCGAGTCTGAGCCGAGTCACAGCACCCCCAGAGTCTGAGCCGAGTCACAGCGCCCCCAGAGTCTGAGCCGAGTCACAGCACCCGCAGAGTCTGAGCTGAGTCACAGCGCCCCCCAGAGTCTGAGCCGAGTCACAGCGCCCCCCAGAGTCTGAGCCGAGTCACAGCATCCCCCACCGCCACCGGAGTCTGAGCCGAGTCACAGGGCCCCAGAGTCTGAGCCGAGTCACAGCGCCCCCGGTGTCTGAGATGAGTCACAGCGCCCCGTGGTCTGAGCCGAGTAACAGCGTCCCAAGAGTCTGAGCCGAGTCACAGCGCCCCCAGAGTCTGAGCCGAGTCACAGCGCCCTGAGCCTGAGCCGAGTCACAGCGCCCCCAGAGTCTGAGCCGAGACCGTCACAGCGTCCTCAGAGTCTGAGCCAAGTCACAGCATCCCCCACCGCCAGCGGAGTCTGAGCCGAGTCACAGCGCCCCCGACAATCGGATATGAGTCACAGCGCCCCCCAGAGTCTGAGCCGAGTCACAGCGCACACACCCCTGAGTCTGAGCCGAGTCACAGCACCCCCAGAGTCTGAGCCGAGTCACAGCGCCCCCAGAGTCTGAGCCAAGTCACAGCATCCCCCACCGCCAGCGGAGTCTGAGCCGAGTCACAGCGCCCTCAGAGTCTGAGCCAAGTCACAGCATCCCCCACCGCCAGCGGAGTCTGAGCCGAGTCACAGCGCCCCCGACAATCGGATATGAGTCACAGCGCCCCCCAGAGTCTGAGCCGAGTCACAGCGCCCCCAGAGTCTGAGCCGAGTCACAGCGCCCCAGACACTGAGCCGCGTCACAGCGCCCCCAGAGTCTGAGCCGAGTCACAGCGCCCCCAGAGTCTGAGCCGAGTCACAGCGCCCCAGACACTGAGCCGCGTCACAGCGCCCCCAGAGTCTGAGCCGAGTCACAGCGCCCCCACAGTCTGAGCCGAGTCACAGCGCCCCCAGAGTCTGAGCCGAGTCACAGCGCCCCAGACACTGAGCCGCGTCACAGCGCCCCCAGAGTCTGAGCCGAGTCACAGCGCCCCCAGAGTCTGAGCCGAGTCACAGCGCCCCCACAGTCTGAGCCGAGTCACAGCGCCCCCACAGTCTGAGCCGAGTCACAACGCGTTCCCCACCCACCGGAATCTGAGCCGAGTCACAGCGCCCCCAGAGTCTGAGCCGAGTCATATCGCCTCCACAGTCTGAGCCGAGTCACAGCTCCCCGACAGTCTGAGCCGAGTCACAGCTCCCCCAGAGTCTGAGCCGAGTCACAGCGCCCCCCCCCCATCCCCCACCGGAGTCTGAGCCGAGTCTCAGCTCCCCCAGAGTCTGAGCTGAGTCACGGCGCCCCCTCCCCCCAAGTCTGAGCCGAGTCACAACGTGTTCCCCACCCACTGGAGTCTGAGCCGAGTCACAGCGCCCCCGAGTCTGAGCCGAGTCACAGCGTCCGCAGAGTCTGAGCCGAGTCACAGCACGCCCAGAGTCTGAGCCGAGTCACAGCGTCCGCAGAGTCTGATCCGAGTCACAGCGTCCGCAGAGTCTGAACCGAGTCACAGCACCCCCAGAGTCTGAGCCGAGTCACAGCGTCCGCAGAGTCTGAGCCGAGTCACAGCGCCCCCAGAGTCTGAGCCGAGTCACAGCGTCCGCAGAGTCACAGCCGAGTCCTTTACAGCGTCCCCCAGAATCGGATAGGAGTCACATCGCCCCCCAGAGTCTGAGCCGAGTCACAGCGCCCCAGAGTCTGAGCCGAGTCACAGCGCCCCCAGAGTCTGAACCGAGTCACAGCGTCCGCAGAGTCACAGCCGAGTCCTTTACAGCGTCCCCCAGAATCGGATAGGAGTCACATCGCCCCCCAGAGTCTGAGCCGAGTCACAGCGCCCCAGAGTCTGAGCCGGGTCACAGCGCCCCCAGAGTCTGAGCCGAGTCACAGCGCCCCCCAGAGTCTGGGCCGAGTCACAGCGCCCCCAGAGTCTGGGCCGAGTCACAGCGCCCCCAGAGTCTGGGCCGAGTCACAGCGCCCTCAGAGACTGAGCGAAGTCACAGCGCCCCCAGAGCCTGAGCCAAGTCACAGCGCCTCGAGAGTCTGAGCAGAGTTACAGCGCCCCCAAGTCTGAGCCGAGTCACAGCGCCCGCAGAGTCTGAGCCGAGTCACAGCGCCCCCAGAGTCTGAGCCGAGTCACAGCGCCCCCCAGAGTCTGAGCCGAGTCACAGAGCCCCCCCAAATGTCTGAGCCCAGTCACAGCGCCCCCCCAGAGTCTGAGCCGAGTCACAGCGTCCCCAGTGTCTGAGCCGAGTCACAGCGCCCTCAGAGACTGAGCGAAGTCACAGCGCCTCGAGGGTCTGAGCAGATTCACAGCGCGTCGAGGGTTTGAGCGGAGTCACAGCGCCCCCAGAGTCTGAGCCGTGTCACAGCGCCCCCAGAGTCTGAGCCGAGTCACAGCGCCCCCCCCAGAGTCTGAGCCGAGTCACAGCGCCCCCGGAGTCTGACCCGAGCCACAGCGCCCTCGGAGACTGAGCCGAGTCACAGCGCCCTCAGAGTCTGAGCCGAGCCACAGCGACCCCAGCGTCTGAGCCGAGCCACAGCGCCCCCAGAGTCTGAGCCGAGTCACAGGGCCCCCAGAGTCTGAGCCGAGTCACAGCGCCCCCAGAGTCTCAGCCGAGTCACAGCGCCCACTGAGTCTGAGCCGAGTCACAGCGCCCCCGACAATCGGATATGAGTCACAGCGCCCCCCAGAGTCTGAGCCGAGTCACAGCGCACACACCCCCGAGTCTGAGCCGAGTCACAGCACCCCCAGAGTCTGAGCCGAGTCACAGCGCCCCCAGAGTCTGAGCCGAGTCACAGCACCCGCAGAGTCTGAGCTGAGTCACAGCGCCCCCCAGAGTCTGAGCCGAGTCACAGCGCCCCCCAGAGTCTGAGCCGAGTCACAGCATCCCCCACCGCCACCGGAGTCTGAGCCGAGTCACAGTGCCCCAGAGTCTGAGCCGAGTCACAGCGCCCCCGGTGTCTGAGATGAGTCACAGCGCCCCGTGGTCTGAGCCGAGTAACAGCGTCCCAAGAGTCTGAGCCGAGTCACAGCGCCCCCAGAGTCTGAGCCGAGTCACAGCGCCCTGAGCCTGAGCCGAGTCACAGCGCCCCCAGAGTCTGAGCCGAGACCGTCACAGCGTCCTCAGAGTCTGAGCCAAGTCACAGCATCCCCCACCGCCAGCGGAGTCTGAGCCGAGTCACAGCGCCCCCGACAATCGGATATGAGTCACAGCGCCCCCCAGAGTCTGAGCCGAGTCACAGCGCACACACCCCTGAGTCTGAGCCGAGTCACAGCACCCCCAGAGTCTGAGCCGAGTCACAGCGCCCCCAGAGTCTGAGCCGAGTCACAGCGCCCTGAGCCTGAGCCGAGTCACAGCGCCCCCAGAGTCTGAGCCGAGACCGTCACAGCGTCCTCAGAGACTGAGCCGAGTCACAGCGGCCTCAGAGTCTGAGCCAAGTCACAGCATCCCCCACCGCCAGCGGAGTCTGAGCCGAGTCACAGCGCCCCCAGAGTCTGAGCAGAATCACAGCAGCCCCAGAGTCTGAGTAGAGTCACAGCGCCCCTAGAGTCTGAGCAAAGTCTCAGCGCCCCAAGAGTCTGAGCCGAGTCACAGCGCCCTCAGAGACAGAGCCGAGTCACAGCGCCCCCAGAGTCAGAGCGGAGTTACAGCGCCCCCAAAGTCTGAACCGAGTCACAGCGCGCTTGGAGTCTGAGCCAAGTCACACGCCCCCGGAGTCTGAGCCGAGTCACAGCGCCCCCGGAGTCCGAGCTAAGTCACAGCACCCCCAGAGTCTGAGCCAAGTCACAGCGCCCACCGCCCCCCCCACCCGCCGAGTCTGAGCCGAGTCACAGTGCCCCCAGAGTTTGAGCCGAGTCACAGCGCCCACCGCCCCCCCCCCCCGCCGAGTCTGAGCCGAGTCACAGTGCCCCCAGAGTCTGAGCCGAGCCACAGCACCCCCAGATTCTGAGCCGAGTTACAGTGCCCCCCCACCAGAGTCTGAGCCGAGTCACAGCGCTCCCAAAGTCTGAGCTTTGACCGTCACAGCGCCTCCAGAGTCTGAGCCGAGTCACAGCGCCCATCAAGAGTCTGAGCCAAGTTACAGCGCCCCGAGAGTCTGAGCCAAGCCCATAACAGCGCCCCCAGTATCTAAGCTAAGTCACAGTGGCCCCCAGAGTCTGAGCCGAGCCCGTCACAGCGTCCCCCAGAGTCTGAGCCAAGTCACAGCTCCCCCAGAGTCTGAGCTGAGTCACAGTGTCCCCCAGAGTCTCGGCCGAGTCACAGCGCCCCCAGAGTCTGAGCCAAGCCCATCACAGTGCCCCCCAGAGTCTGAGCTGAGTCACAGCTCGCACAGAGTCTAAGCCGAGTCACAGCACCTCGAGAGTCTGAGCTGAGTCACAGCGCCCTCCAGAGACTGAGCCGTGTCACCGCGCCACCCAGAGTCTGAACCATAAGAACATAAGAAATAAGAGCAGGAGTAGGTCGTACGGCCCCTCGAGCCTGCTCCGCCATTCAATAAGATCATGGCTGAGTCACATGAACCGAGTCACAGCGCCACCTAGAGGCTAAACCGAGTCACAGCGCACCCCAGAGTCTGAGCCGAGTCTTAGCGGCCCCACGGAGTCTAAACCGAGTCACTGTGCCCCCAGAGTCTGAGACGAGCACGTCACAGCACCCCCAGAGTCTGAGCTGAGCCCGTCCCAGCACCCTCAGATTCTGAGCCAACTCACAACGCCCAACCAGAGTCTGAGCAGAATCACACTGACCCCAGAGTCTGAGCCGAGTCACTGCACGCCCAGAGTCGGAGACGAGCTTGTCACAGCACACCCATGATTCTGAGCCGACTCACAACGCCCCCCCAGAGTTTGTGCCGAGTCGCAGCGCAGCCCAGAGTCTGAGCTGAGTCACAGCGCCTTTCCAGGGTCTGAGCACAGTCACATCACCCCCCATAGTCTGATCTGAATCACAGCGCTCCGAGAGTCTGAGCCGAGTCACAGCGCCTTTCCAGGGACTGAGCAGTCACATCGCCCACCAGAATCTGAGCCAAGTCACAACGTCCCCCAGAGTCTGAGCCGAGTCACAGCGTCCCCCAGAGTCTAGGCCGAGTCACAGCGCCCCCAGAGTCTGAGCCGAGCCCGTCACAGCGCCCCCCAGAGTCTGAGCCGAGGCACAGTGCGCCTAGAGCCTCGGCTGAGTCACAGTGCGCCTAGAGTCTCGGCTGAGTCACACCGCCCCCAGAGTCTGAGCCGAGCACGTCACAGTGCCCCCCAGAGCCTGAGCTGAGTCACAGCATACCCCCAGAGTTTGAACTGAGTCATAGCGTACCCCCAGATCTGATCTGAGTCACAGCGCTCCCAGAGTCTGAGCCAAGCCCATTACAGCGCCCCCAGAGTCTGAGCCGAGCTCATTACAGTGCCCCCAGAGTCCAAGCTGAGTCACAGCGCCACCCAGAGTCCAAGCTGAGTCACAGCGCCCCCCCAGAGTCTGAGCCGAGTCACAGCGCCACCCAGAGTCTGAGCCAAGTCACAGTGCCCCCCAGAATCTGAGCCAAGTCACAGCGCCCACCAAAGTCTGAGCTTAGTCACAGAGCCCCCTGAGTCTGAGCAGAGTCTCAGCGCCCCCCCAGAGTCTGAGCAGAGTCTCAGCGCCCCCCCAGAGTCTGAGCCGAGTCACAGCGCCCCTGGTGTCTGAGCCGAGTCACAGCGCCACCGGTGTCTGAGCCGAGTCACAGCACCCCCAGATTCTGAGCCGAGTCACAGCGCGCCCCCCCCCCCACCGTAGTCTGAGCCGAGTCACAGCGCCACACCTCCGAGTCTGAACCGAGTCACATTGCCTCCCCCCCCACCGAGACTGAGCCGAGGCACAGCGCCCTCAGAGACTGAGCCGATTCACAGCGCCCCAGGAGTCTGAGCTTAGTCACAGCGCCCCCTGAGTCTGAGCCGAGTCTCAGCGCCCCAGGAGTCTGAGCTTAGTCACAGCGCCCCCTGAGTCTGAGCCGAGACACAGCGCCCCCAGAGTCTGAGCCGAGTCACAGCATCCCCAGAGTCTGAGCCAAGTCACAGCGCCCCCGGTGTCTGAGCCGAGTCACAGTGCCCCCACAGTCTGAGCCGAGTCACAGCACCCCCAGATTCTGAGCCGAGTCACAGCGCCCCCAGAGTCTGAGTCGAGCCCGTCACAGCACCCCCCCGAGTCTGAGCTGAGTCACAGCACCCCCGAGAGTCTGAGCCGAGTCACAGCATCCCCCAGAGTCTAGGCCGAGTCACAGCGCCCCCAGAGTCTGAGCCGAGCCCGTCACAGCGCCCCCCAGAGTCTGAGCCGAGGCACAGCGCGCCTAGAGTCTAGGCCGAGTCACACCGCCCCCAGAGTCTGAGTCGAGCCCGTCACAGTGCCCCCCAGAGTCTGAGCTGAGTCACAGCGCCCCCCAGAGTCTGAGCCGAGTCACAGCTCCCACAGAGTCTGAGCTGAGTCACAGCGCCACCCAGAGTCTGAGCCGAGTCACAGCACCACCCAGAGTCTGAGCCGAGTCACAGCGCCCCCAGAGTCTGAGTCGAGACCATCACAGCGCCCCCCCGAGTCTGAGCCGAGTCACAGCGCCACCCAGAGTCTGAGCCAAGTCACAGTGCCCCCCAGAATCCGAGCCGAGTCACAGCGCCCCCCAGAGTCTGAGCTTAGTCACAGAGCCCCCTGAGTCTGAGCAGAGTCTCAGCGCCCCCCCAGAGTCTGAGCCGAGTCACAGCGCCCCTGGTGTCTGAGCCGAGTCACAGCGCCCCCGGTGTCTGAGCCAAGTCACAGCACCCCCAGATTCTGAGCTGAGTCACAGCGCCCCCCCCCCACCGTAGTCTGAGCCGAGTCACAGCGCCACACCTCCGAGTCTGAACCGAGTCACATTGCCTCCCCCCCAACCGAGACTGAGCCGAGTCACAGTGCCCCCAGAGTCTGAGCCGAGTCACAGCGCCCCAAGAGTCTGAGCCAAGTCATAGCGCCCCCAGAGTCTGAGCCGAGTCACAGCGCCCCCGACAATCGGATATGAGTCACAGCGCCCAACAGAGTCTGAGCCGAGTCACAGCACCCCCCAGAGTCTGAGCCGGGTCACAGCGCCCCCAGAGTCTGAGCCGAGCCACAGTGTCCCCAGAGTCTGAGTCGAGTCACAGCGCACTCAGAGACTGAGCGAAGTCACAGCGCCCCCAGAGCCTGTGCCGAGTCACAGCGCCTCGAGGGTCTGAGCAGAGTCACAGCACCCCCCAGAGCCTGAGCCGAGTCACAGCGCCTCGAGGGTCTGAGCAGAGTCACAGCGCCCCCAGAGCCTGAGCCGAGTCACAGCGCCTCGAGGGTCTGAGCAGAGTCACAGCGCCCCCAGAGTCTGAGCCGAGTCACAGAGCCCTCAGAGTCTGTTCAGAGTCTCAGCGCCCCCAGAGTCTGAGCAGAGTCTCAGCGCCCCCAGAGTCTGAGCAGAGTCTCAGCGCCCCCAGAGTCTGAGCCGAGTCACAGCGCCCTCAGAGACTGAGCCGATTCACAGCGCCCCAGGAGTCTGAGCTTAGTCACAGCGCCCCCTGAGTCTGAGCCGAGACACAGCGCCCCAGGAGTCTGAGCTTAGTCACAGCGCCCCCAGAGTCTGAGCTGAGTCACAGCGCCCCCAGAGTCTGAGCCGAGTCACAGCACCCCCAGAGTCTGAGCCAAGTCACAGCGCCCCCGGTGTCTGAGCCGAGTCACAGTGCCCCCACAGTCTGAGCCGAGTCACAGCACCCCCAGATTCTGAGCCGAGTCACAGCGCCCCGAGAGTCTGAGCCAAGCCCATTACAGCGCCCCCAGTATCTAAGCTGAGTCACAGCGTCCCCCAGAGTCTGAGCTGAGTCACAGCGTCCCCCAGAGTCTCGGCCGAGTCACAGCGCCCCCAGAGTCTGAGCCAAGCCCATCACAGTGCCCCCCAGAGTCTGAGCTGAGTCACAGCTCGCACAGAGTCTAAGCCGAGTCACAGCACCTCGAGAGTCTGAGCCGAGTCACAGCGCCACCCAGAGTCTGAGCTGAGTCACAGCGCCCTCCAGAGACTGAGCCGTGTCACCGCGCCACCCAGAGTCTGAACCATAAGAACATAAGAAATAAGAGCAGGAGTAGGTCATACGGCCCCTCGAGCCTGCTCCGCCATTCAATAAGATCATGGCTGAGTCACATGAACTGAGTCACAGCGCCCCCAGAGTCTGAGCCGAGTCACAGCGCCCTCAGAGTCTGTTCAGAGTCTCAGCGCCCCCAGAGTCTCAGCAGAGTCTCAGCGCCCCCAGAGTCTGAGCCGAGTCACAGCGCCCTCAGAGTCTGAGTCGAGACCATCACAGCGCCCCCCCAGAGTCTGAGCTGAGTCACAGCGCCCCCCAGAGTCTGAGCCGAGTCACAGCTCCCACAGAGTCTGTGCCGAGTCACAGCGCCCCCAGTGTCTGAACTGAGCCATCACAGCTTCCCCCCAGAGTCTGAGCCGAGTCTCAGCGTCCCCCAGAGTCTGAGCCGAGTCACAGTGCGCCTAGAGTCTGAGCCGAGTCTCAGCGCCCCCCAGAGTCTGAGCCGAGTCACAGCGCCCTCAGAGACTGAGCCGAGTCACAGCACCCCCAGAGTCTGAGCCGAGTCACAGCGCCCTCAGAGACTGAGCCAAGTCACAGCGCCCCCAGATTATGAGCTTTGACCGTCACAGCGCTTCCAGAGTCTGAGCCGAGTCACAGCGCCCCCCAAGAGTCTGAGCCAAGTTACAGCGCCCCTAGAGGCTGAGCCAAGCCCATTACAGCGCCCCCAGAGTCTAAGCTGAGTCACAGTGGCCCCCAGAGTCTGAGCCGAGCCCGTCACAGCACCCCCCCCCAGAGTCTGAGCTGAGTCACAGCGTCCCCCAGAGCCTGAACTGAGTTACACACCCCCCAGAGTCTGAGCTGAGTCACAGTGCCATCCAAAGTCTGAGCTGAGTCACAGTGCCATCCAGAGTCTGAACCATAAGAAATAAGAGCAGGAGTAGGCCATACAGTCCCTCGAGCCTGCTCCACCATTCAATAAGATCATGGCTGAGTCACATGAACTGAGTCACAGCGCCCCCCAGAGTCTAAACCGAGTCACAGCATCCCCAGAGTCTAACCCGAATCACAGCGCACCCCAGAGTCTGAGCCGTGTCACAGCGCCCCCAGAGTCTGAGCCGAGTCTCAGCGCCCCCCAGAGTCTGAGCCGAGTCACAGCGCCCCCCAGAGTCTGAGCCGAGTCTCAGCGCCCTCCAGAGTCTGAGCCGAGTCACAGCGTTCCCCAGAGTCTGAGCCGAGTCACTGCGCCCCCAAAGTCTGAGCTGAGTCACAGTGCCATCCAGAGTCTGAACCATAAGAAATAAGAGCAGGAGTAGGCCATACATTCCCTCGAGCCTGCTCCGCCATTCAATAAGATCATGGCTGAGTCACATGAACTGAGTCACAGCGCCCCCAGAGTCTGAGCCGAGTCACAGCGCCTCGAGGGTCTGAGCAGAGTCACAGCGCCCCCAGAGTCTGAGCCGAGTCACAGCGCCCTCAGAGTCTGTTCAGAGTCTCAGCGCCCCCAGAGTCTCAGCAGAGTCTCAGCGCCCCCAGAGTCTGAGCCGAGTCACAGCGCCCCCAGAGTCTGAGCGGAGTCACAGCGCCCCCAGAGTCTGAGCCGGGTCACAGCGCCCCCCCCCAGAGTCTGAGCCCAGTCACAGTGCCCACTGAGTCTGAGCCGAGTCACAGCGCCCGCCCCCGGAGTCTGAGCTGAGTCACAGCACCCCAGTAGTCTGAGCCCAGTCACAGCGCCCCCTGAGCCTGAGCAGAGTCTCAGCGCCCCCAGTGTCTGAGCTGAGTCACAGCGCCCCCAGAGTCTGAGCCGAGTCACAGCACCCCCAGAGTCTGAGCCAAGTCACAGCGCCCCCAGATTCTGAGCCGAGTCACAGCGCCCCCCCCACCGTAGTCTGAGCCGAGTCACAGCGCCACACCTCCGAGTCTGAACCGAGTCACATTGCCTCCCCCCCACCGAGACTGAGCCGAGTCACAGTGCCCCCAGAGTCTGAGCAGAGTCTCAGCGCCCCCAGAGTCTGAGCCGAGTCACAGCGCCCTCAGAGACTGAGCCGATTCACAGCGCCCCAGGAGTCTGAGCTTAGTCACAGCGCCCCCTGAGTCTGAGCCGAGACACAGCGCCCCAGGAGTCTGAGCTTAGTCACAGCGCCCCCAGAGTCTGAGCTGAGTCACAGCGCCCCCAGAGTCTGAGCCGAGTCACAGCACCCCCAGAGTCTGAGCCAAGTCACAGCGCCCCCGGTGTCTGAGCCGAGTCACAGTGCCCCCACAGTCTGAGCCGAGTCACAGCACCCCCAGATTCTGAGCCGAGTCACAGCGCCCCGAGAGTCTGAGCCAAGCCCATTACAGCGCCCCCAGTATCTAAGCTGAGTCACAGCGTCCCCCAGAGTCTGAGCTGAGTCACAGCGTCCCCCAGAGTCTCGGCCGAGTCACAGCGCCCCCAGAGTCTGAGCCAAGCCCATCACAGTGCCCCCCAGAGTCTGAGCTGAGTCACAGCTCGCACAGAGTCTAAGCCGAGTCACAGCACCTCGAGAGTCTGAGCCGAGTCACAGCGCCACCCAGAGTCTGAGCTGAGTCACAGCGCCCTCCAGAGACTGAGCCGTGTCACCGCGCCACCCAGAGTCTGAACCATAAGAACATAAGAAATAAGAGCAGGAGTAGGTCATACGGCCCCTCGAGCCTGCTCCGCCATTCAATAAGATCATGGCTGAGTCACATGAACTGAGTCACAGCGCCCCCAGAGTCTGAGCCGAGTCACAGCGCCCTCAGAGTCTGTTCAGAGTCTCAGCGCCCCCAGAGTCTCAGCAGAGTCTCAGCGCCCCCAGAGTCTGAGCCGAGTCACAGCGCCCTCAGAGTCTGAGTCGAGACCATCACAGCGCCCCCCCAGAGTCTGAGCTGAGTCACAGCGCCCCCCAGAGTCTGAGCCGAGTCACAGCTCCCACAGAGTCTGTGCCGAGTCACAGCGCCCCCAGTGTCTGAACTGAGCCATCACAGCTTCCCCCCAGAGTCTGAGCCGAGTCTCAGCGTCCCCCAGAGTCTGAGCCGAGTCACAGTGCGCCTAGAGTCTGAGCCGAGTCTCAGCGCCCCCCAGAATCTGAGCCGAGTCACAGCACCCCCAGAGTCTGAGCCGAGTCACAGCGCCCTCAGAGACTGAGCCGAGTCACAGCACCCCCAGAGTCTGAGCCGAGTCACAGCGCCCTCAGAGACTGAGCCAAGTCACAGCGCCCCCAGATTATGAGCTTTGACCGTCACAGCGCTTCCAGAGTCTGAGCCGAGTCACAGCGCCCCCCAAGAGTCTGAGCCAAGTTACAGCGCCCCTAGAGGCTGAGCCAAGCCCATTACAGCGCCCCCAGAGTCTAAGCTGAGTCACAGTGGCCCCCAGAGTCTGAGCCGAGCCCGTCACAGCACCCCCCCCCAGAGTCTGAGCTGAGTCACAGCGTCCCCCAGAGCCTGAACTGAGTTACACACCCCCCAGAGTCTGAGCTGAGTCACAGTGCCATCCAGAGTCTGAGCTGAGTCACAGTGCCATCCAGAGTCTGAACCATAAGAAATAAGAGCAGGAGTAGGCCATACAGTCCCTCGAGCCTGCTCCACCATTCAATAAGATCATGGCTGAGTCACATGAACTGAGTCACAGCGCCCCCCAGAGTCTAAACCGAGTCACAGCATCCCCCAGAGTCTAACCCGAATCACAGCGCACCCCAGAGTCTGAGCCGTGTCACAGCGCCCCCAGAGTCTGAGCCGAGTCTCAGCGCCCCCCAGAGTCTGAGCCGAGTCACAGCGCCCCCAGAGTCTGAGCCGAGTCTCAGCGCCCTCCAGAGTCTGAGCCGAGTCACAGCGTTCCCCAGAGTCTGAGCCGAGTCACTGCGCCCCCAAAGTCTGAGCTGAGTCACAGTGCCATCCAGAGTCTGAACCATAAGAAATAAGAGCAGGAGTAGGCCATACAATCCCTCGAGCCTGCTCCGCCATTCAATAAGATCATGGCTGAGTCACATGAACTGAGTCACAGCGCCCCCAGAGTCTGAGCCGAGTCACAGCGCCTCGAGGGTCTGAGCAGAGTCACAGCGCCCCCAGAGTCTGAGCCGAGTCACAGCGCCCTCAGAGTCTGTTCAGAGTCTCAGCGCCCCCAGAGTCTCAGCAGAGTCTCAGCGCCCCCAGAGTCTGAGCCGAGTCACAGCGCCCCCAGAGTCTGAGCGGAGTCACAGCGCCCCCAGAGTCTGAGCCGGGTCACAGCGCCCCCCCCCAGAGTCTGAGCCCAGTCACAGTGCCCACTGAGTCTGAGCCGAGTCACAGCGCCCGCCCCCGGAGTCTGAGCTGAGTCACAGCGCCCCAGTAGTCTGAGCCCAGTCACAGCGCCCCCTGAGCCTGAGCAGAGTCTCAGCGCCCCCAGTGTCTGAGCTGAGTCACAGCGCCCCCAGAGTCTGAGCCGAGTCACAGCACCCCCAGAGTCTGAGCCAAGTCACAGCGCCCCCAGATTCTGAGCCGAGTCACAGCGCCCCCCCCCACCGTAGTCTGAGCCGAGTCACAGCGCCACACCTCCGAGTCTGAACCGAGTCACATTGCCTCCCCCCCACCGAGACTGAGCCGAGTCACAGTGCCCCCAGAGTCTGAGCAGAGTCTCAGCGCCCCCAGAGTCTGAGCCGAGTCACAGCGCCCTCAGAGACTGAGCCGATTCACAGCGCCCCAGGAGTCTGAGCTTAGTCACAGCGCCCCCTGAGTCTGAGCCGAGACACAGCGCCCCAGGAGTCTGAGCTTAGTCACAGCGCCCCCAGAGTCTGAGCTGAGTCACAGCGCCCCCAGAGTCTGAGCCGAGTCACAGCACCCCCAGAGTCTGAGCCAAGTCACAGCGCCCCCGGTGTCTGAGCCGAGTCACAGTGCCCCCACAGTCTGAGCCGAGTCACAGCACCCCCAGATTCTGAGCCGAGTCACAGTGCCCCGAGAGTCTGAGCCAAGCCCATTACAGCGCCCCCAGTATCTAAGCTGAGTCACAGCGTCCCCAGAGTCTGAGCTGAGTCACAGCGTCCCCCAGAGTCTCGGCCGAGTCACAGCGCCCCCAGAGTCTGAGCCAAGCCCATCACAGTGCCCCCCAGAGTCTGAGCTGAGTCACAGCTCGCACAGAGTCTAAGCCGAGTCACAGCACCTCGAGAGTCTGAGCCGAGTCACAGCGCCACCCAGAGTCTGAGCTGAGTCACAGCGCCCTCCAGAGACTGAGCCGTGTCACCGCGCCACCCAGAGTCTGAACCATAAGAACATAAGAAATAAGAGCAGGAGTAGGTCATACGGCCCCTCGAGCCTGCTCCGCCATTCAATAAGATCATGGCTGAGTCACATGAACTGAGTCACAGCGCCCCCAGAGTCTGAGCCGAGTCACAGCGCCCTCAGAGTCTGTTCAGAGTCTCAGCGCCCCCAGAGTCTCAGCAGAGTCTCAGCGCCCCCAGAGTCTGAGCCGAGTCACAGCGCCCTCAGAGTCTGAGTCGAGACCATCACAGCGCCCCCCCAGAGTCTGAGCTGAGTCACAGCGCCCCCCAGAGTCTGAGCCGAGTCACAGCTCCCACAGAGTCTGTGCCGAGTCACAGCGCCCCCAGTGTCTGAACTGAGCCATCACAGCTTCCCCCCAGAGTCTGAGCCGAGTCTCAGCGTCCCCCAGAGTCTGAGCCGAGTCACAGTGCGCCTAGAGTCTGAGCCGAGTCTCAGCGCCCCCCAGAATCTGAGCCGAGTCACAGCACCCCCAGAGTCTGAGCCGAGTCACAGCGCCCTCAGAGACTGAGCCGAGTCACAGCACCCCCAGAGTCTGAGCCGAGTCACAGCGCCCTCAGAGACTGAGCCAAGTCACAGCGCCCCCAGATTATGAGCTTTGACCGTCACAGCGCTTCCAGAGTCTGAGCCGAGTCACAGCGCCCCCCAAGAGTCTGAGCCAAGTTACAGCGCCCCTAGAGGCTGAGCCAAGCCCATTACAGCGCCCCCAGAGTCTAAGCTGAGTCACAGTGGCCCCCAGAGTCTGAGCCGAGCCCGTCACAGCACCCCCCCCCAGAGTCTGAGCTGAGTCACAGCGTCCCCCAGAGCCTGAACTGAGTTACACACCCCCCAGAGTCTGAGCTGAGTCACAGTGCCATCCAGAGTCTGAGCTGAGTCACAGTGCCATCCAGAGTCTGAACCATAAGAAATAAGAGCAGGAGTAGGCCATACAGTCCCTCGAGCCTGCTCCACCATTCAATAAGATCATGGCTGAGTCACATGAACTGAGTCACAGCGCCCCCCAGAGTCTAAACCGAGTCACAGCATCCCCCAGAGTCTAACCCGAATCACAGCGCACCCCAGAGTCTGAGCCGTGTCACAGCGCCCCCAGAGTCTGAGCCGAGTCTCAGCGCCCCCCAGAGTCTGAGCCGAGTCACAGCGCCCCCAGAGTCTGAGCCGAGTCTCAGCGCCCTCCAGAGTCTGAGCCGAGTCACAGCGTTCCCCAGAGTCTGAGCCGAGTCACTGCGCCCCCAAAGTCTGAGCTGAGTCACAGTGCCATCCAGAGTCTGAACCATAAGAAATAAGAGCAGGAGTAGGCCATACAATCCCTCGAGCCTGCTCCGCCATTCAATAAGATCATGGCTGAGTCACATGAACTGAGTCACAGCGCCCCCAGAGTCTGAGCCGAGTCACAGCGCCTCGAGGGTCTGAGCAGAGTCACAGCGCCCCCAGAGTCTGAGCCGAGTCACAGCGCCCTCAGAGTCTGTTCAGAGTCTCAGCGCCCCCAGAGTCTCAGCAGAGTCTCAGCGCCCCCAGAGTCTGAGCCGAGTCACAGCGCCCCCAGAGTCTGAGCGGAGTCACAGCGCCCCCAGAGTCTGAGCCGGGTCACAGCGCCCCCCCCCAGAGTCTGAGCCCAGTCACAGTGCCCACTGAGTCTGAGCCGAGTCACAGCGCCCGCCCCCGGAGTCTGAGCTGAGTCACAGCGCCCCAGTAGTCTGAGCCCAGTCACAGCGCCCCCTGAGCCTGAGCAGAGTCTCAGCGCCCCCAGTGTCTGAGCTGAGTCACAGCGCCCCCAGAGTCTGAGCCGAGTCACAGCACCCCCAGAGTCTGAGCCAAGTCACAGCGCCCCCAGATTCTGAGCCGAGTCACAGCGCCCCCCCCACCGTAGTCTGAGCCGAGTCACAGCGCCACACCTCCGAGTCTGAACCGAGTCACATTGCCTCCCCCCCACCGAGACTGAGCCGAGTCACAGTGCCCCCAGAGTCTGAGCCGAGTCACAGCGCCCCAAGAGTCTGAGCCAAGTCATAGCGCCCCCAGAGTCTGAGCCGAGTCACAGCGCCCCCGACAATCGGATATGAGTCACAGCGCCCAACAGAGTCTGAGCCGAGTCACAGCACCCCCCAGAGTCTGAGCCGGGTCACAGCGCCCCCAAAGTCTGAGCCGAGCCACAGTGTCCCCAGAGTCTGAGTCGAGTCACAGCGCACTCAGAGACTGAGCGAAGTCACAGCGCCCCCAGAGTCTGAGCCGAGTCACAGCGCCCTCAGAGTCTGAGTCGAGACCATCACAGCGCCCCCCCAGAGTCTGAGCTGAGTCACAGCGCCCCCCAGAGTCTGAGCCGAGTCACAGCTCCCACAGAGTCTGTGCCGAGTCACAGCGCCCCCAGTGTCTGAACTGAGCCATCACAGCTTCCCCCCAGAGTCTGAGCCGAGTCTCAGCGTCCCCCAGAGTCTGAGCCGAGTCACAGCGCGCCTAGAGTCTGAGCCGAGTCTCAGCGCCCCCCAGAATCTGAGCCGAGTCACAGCACCCCCAGAGTCTGAGCCGAGTCACAGCGCCCTCAGAGACTGAGCCGAGTCACAGCACCCCCAGAGTCTGAGCCGAGTCACAGCGCCCTCAGAGACTGAGCCGAGTCACAGCACCCCCAGAGTCTGAGCAGAGTCACAGCGCCCCCAGAGTCTGAGCCGAGTCACAGCGCCCTCAGAGTCTGTTCAGAGTCTCAGCGCCCCCAGAGTCTCAGCAGAGTCTCAGCGCCCCCAGAGTCTGAGCCGAGTCACAGCGCCCCCAGAGTCTGAGCGGAGTCACAGCGCCCCCAGAGTCTGAGCTGGGTCACAGCGCCCCCCCCCAGAGTCTGAGCCCAGTCACAGTGCCCACTGAGTCTGAGCCGAGTCACAGCGCCCGCCCCCGGAGTCTGAGCCGAGTCACAGCGCCCCAGTAGTCTGAGCCCAGTCACAGCGCCCCCTGAGCCTGAGCAGAGTCTCAGCGCCCCCAGTGTCTGAGCTGAGTCACAGCGCCCCCAGAGTCTGAGCCGAGTCACAGCACCCCCAGAGTCTGAGCCAAGTCACAGCGCCCCCAGATTCTGAGCCGAGTCACAGCGCCCCCCCACCGTAGTCTGAGCCGAGTCACAGCGCCACACCTCCGAGTCTGAACCGAGTCACATTGCCTCCCCCCCACCGAGACTGAGCCGAGTCACAGTGCCCCCAGAGTCTGAGCCGAGTCACAGCGCCCCAAGAGTCTGAGCCAAGTCATAGCGCCCCCAGAGTCTGAGCCGAGTCACAGCGCCCCCGACAATCGGATATGAGTCACAGCGCCCAACAGAGTCTGAGCCGAGTCACAGCACCCCCCAGAGTCTGAGCCGGGTCACAGCGCCCCCAAAGTCTGAGCCGAGCCACAGTGTCCCCAGAGTCTGAGTCGAGTCACAGCGCACTCAGAGACTGAGCGAAGTCACAGCGCCCCCAGAGCCTGTGCCGAGTCACAGCGCCTCGAGGGTCTGAGCATAGTCACAGCACCCCCCAGAGCCTGAGCCGAGTCACAGCGCCTCGAGGGTCTGAGCAGAGTCACAGCGCCCCCAGAGTCTGAGCTGAGTCACAGCACCTCGAGGGTCTGAGCAGAGTCACAGCGCCCCAAGAGTCTGAGCCGAATCACAGAGCCCTCAGAGTCTGTTCAGAGTCTCAGCGCCCCCAGAGTCTGAGCAGAGTCTCAGCGCCCCCAGAGTCTGAGCAGAGTCTCAGCGCCCCCAGAGTCTGAGCCGAGTCACAGCGCCCTCAGAGACTGAGCCGATTCACAGCGCCCCAGGAGTCTGAGCTTAGTCACAGCGCCCCCTGAGTCTGAGCCGAGTCACAGCGCCCCAGGAGTCTGAGCTTAGTCACAGCGCCCCCTGAGTCTGAGCAGAGTCTCAGCGCCCCCAGAGTCTGAGCAGAGTCTCAGCGCCCCCAGAGTCTGAGCCGAGTCACAGCGCCCCAGGAGTCTGAGCTTAGTCACAGCGCCCCCTGAGTCTGAGCCGAGTCTCAGCGCCCCCAGAGTCTGAGCCGAGTCACAGCGCCCCCAGAGTCTGAGCCGAGTCACAGCACCCCCAGAGTCTGAGCCAAGTCACAGCGCCCCCGGTGTCTGAGCCGAGTCACAGTGCCCCCACAGTCTGAGCCGAGTCACAGCACCCCCAGATTCTGAGCCGAGTCACAGCGCCCATCAAGAGTCTGAGCCAAGTTACAGCGCCCCGAGAGTCTGAGCCAAGCCCATTACAGCGCCCCCAGTATCTAAGCTGAGTCACAGCGTCCCCCAGAGTCTGAGCCAAGTCACAGCTCGCACAGAGTCTGAGCTGAGTCACAGCGTCCCCCAGAGTCTGAGCTGAATCACAGCGCCCCCAGAGTCTGAATCGAGTCACAGTGTCCCCAGAGTCTGAGCCGAGTCCCAGCGCCCCCATAGTCTGAATTGAGTCACAGCGCTCCCAGCGTCTGAGCCGAGCCCATCACAGCGCCCCCAGAGTCTGAGCCGAATCTCAGTGCCCCCAAAGTCTGAGCCGAGTCACAGTGCCCCCAGAGTCTGAGCCGAGTCACAGCGCCCCCAGAGTCTGAGCTGAGTCACAGTGGCCCCACAGTTTGAGCTGAGTCACAGCGCCCCCAGAGTCTGAGCCGAGTCACAGCGCCCCCCAGAGTCTGAGCCGAGTCACAGCGCCCCCAGAGTCTGAGCCGAGTCACAGCGACCCCCAGAGTCTGAGCCGAGTCACAGCGCCCCCCAGAGTCTGAGCCGAGTCACAGCGCCCCCCAGAGTCTGACCCGAGTCACAGCGCCCCCCAGAGTCTGAGCCGAGTCACAGCGCCCCCCAGAGTCTGAGCCGAGTCACAGCGCCCCCAGAGTCTGAGCCGAGTCACAGCGCCCCCCAGAGTCTGAGCCGAGTCACAGCGCCCCCCAAAGTCTGAGCCGAGTCACAGCGCCCCCAGAGTCTGAGCCGAGTCACAGCGCCCCTAGAGTCTGAGCCGAGTCACAGCGCCCCCCAGAGTCTGAGCCGAGTCACTGCGCCCCCAGAGTCTGAGCCGAGTCACAGCGCCCCTTAGAGTCTGAGCCGAGTCACAGCGCCCCCCAGAGTCTGAGACGAGTCACAGCGCCCCCAGATTCTTAACCAAGCCCGTTCCAGTGCCCCCCAAAGTCAGCGCCCGGCCTGTCACAGCACCCCCCAGAGTCAGCGCCGAGTCTAACTTCTGTTTCTGATCCCTGGGATCATCCCGGCTCAGACTCTGGGGGTTTCGCTGTGACTCGGCTCAGAATCTGGAGGCGCTGTGACTCAGCTCAGAATCTGGGGGACGCTGTGACTCGGCTCAGACTCTGTGGGGCGCTTTGACTCGGCTCAGACTCTGGAGGCGCTGTGATGCTCAGATGTGTCTTCCCTCGCTGGCTTTAATATCCTTTCCATAATGGGATTTTCAAACCTGCACTCAGTACTCCAACTGTGTCCCAACTAGTGCTTTGCATCATTTCATTACTTGTTGACTTTTGCACTTTATGAAGAAAATTATGCAACCAAACTTATACTGGTCTTTTTTATGACTTTATGTACCTGATTAAGATCAGTGGTGATCGGCAGTTTGCCAAATTAATGCCACTGCGATCACTGCTGCCACTTGGACCATTTCAGAATGGCGCTGGTGGACCCTTGGTGACTTGGTAGTGGCGTGAGTTAATGAACCTACAGTGTGAGTAGTTGCGTGAGTTAATGATCAACCGTGCTTTACATCAAAGCAAATCTATTGCACCAGTTGTAATCTGATTTAAATGTTTTTGTGGTTCACAGTTATGCTTTGTGTATCTAGAAAGAGTATTGGATTCATTTGTTTAAAGGTATAAGAACATAAGAACATAGGAATTAGGAGCTGGAGTGGGCCATTTGGCCCTTTGGGCCTGCTCCGCCATTCAACAAGATCATGGCTGATCTTCTACCTCATCTCCACCTCCCCGCACTATCCCCATATCCCTTAATTCCCTTAGTTCCCAAAACTTTATCGACCTCTGTCTTGAATGTACTCAATGACTGAGCATCCACAGCTCTCTGGGGTAGAGAATTCCAAAGATTCACAACCCTTTGAGTGAAGAAATTTCTCCTCATCTCAGTCCTGAATGGCCAACCCCTTATTCTGAGACTGTGACCCCGTGTTCTAGATTCCCCAGCCAGGGGAAACATTTTCTCAGCATTAACACTGTCAAGCCCCTTAAGAATTTTATATGTTTCAATTAGATCACCTCTCATTCTTCTAAACTCCAGGGAATATAGGCCTAGTTTACTTAATCTCTCCTCACAGAGCAATACCCTCATCCCAGGAACCAGTCTAGTGAACCTTCATTGCACTCCCTCTAAGGCAATTATGTCTTTCCTTAGGTAAGGAAACCAGAACTGTACACAGTACTCTAGGTGTGAAGTGCTACCCCTCCTCCTTTTCCATTTTGCCTATCTCTTCTAAAAGTTATGATGCGGAGATGCCGGTGTTGGACTGGGGTGGACAAAAATGAGAAGTCGCACAACACCAGGTTATAGTCCAACAGTTTTATTTGAAATCACGAGCTTTCGGAGCGCTGCTCCTTCGTCAGGTAAAGTGAAGGAATACAAATCAGCAAAGCATATATAGACAGAGAACAATGCCTGTGTAGCGTACAATGTCAGACGACTACAGTAAATCTTTCTGACTGCCCTCCAGCACACCTCGGCAGAGATACAATCAGGCCAGTCAGGAAGGCATTACATGATGTAATGTGTCTTTGAAGTAATGCCTTCCTGACTGGCCTGATTGTATCTCTGCCGAGGTGTGATGGAGGGCAGTCAGAAGGATTTACTGTAGTCGTCTGACATTGCTGATTTGTATTCCTTCACTTTACCTGACGAAGGAGCAGCGCTCCGAAAGCTCGTGATTTCAAATAAAACTGTTGGACTATAACCTGGTGTTGTGCGACTTCTCATTTCTAAAAGTTAAGTATCCTAGAATATTTAGTTCCCAACCTTGGTCACTTTGCAACCACGTCTCCGTAATGGCTATTAGATCAAACCTGTTAATTTCTATCTGCGCTATTTATTAATCTATTTTGTTGCGAATTCTTCGCGCATTCAGATATAGTGCCTTTAGTTTTGACTTTTTTCTATTTTTCCCTGATGCCACCTTAGTCACTGATGCCCTATTACCTTTGTTACTCTCTCTGTCCCTTCCTGACCCACTCTGCTCATTTTTACCCCAAACTCTGCTCTGCTCTAGAGCCTTGACATTTCCCTTGCTGCTTTTAAATTTAATCTTTCCTGAATGCTCTCACTGCCCCCCTCCCCCCGCCCCACCTTCATTAGTTTAAAGCCCTGTCTACTGTCCTAGTTGTTCGTTTCGCCAGGACACTGGTTCCAACCCGGAGCCCGTCCCAACGGAACAGCTCCCTCTTTCCCCAGTACTGGTGTCAGTGGCCCATGAAGCGAAACCCCTGTCTCCTGCACCAGGGGATCTCTGTGAAGCAATTTAAAGGTCAAAATGTCCAACCTTGCAACGTAAAATAGCTGGAAAAAATTTTTTTTAATAAAATATATCGCCTTGCAGTAGTGGCACTTCTTTAGATAATCAGGTAACTGCATTTCTTTTTGATTGTCTGTACTTTGTGATCTTAAAACTGGTTCATAAAGTCGATTTAGACTTTGCTTTAGGAAGATACAGCACAGTTCATTGCCTACAGGCGTCTGTGGTGTTAACTTGTGCATCAATACAACAGTTTGCTCGGGTAACTTTTCTGAGCCTCAGGTCATTATTTTCCCAATCAGATTTTCAAGGTATTTGTAACTAATGAATAACCACTGGACCAGAAATTGCTGGCAAAATAACGGCGAGTTCACGGTGCCTGCCATTATTGGTGCGTAAAAAACCCAGCAATTTGTGGCGGAGAAGAGATATGGCATAAGTTTTCGATTTTGCCACCAATTGCTGGATGATTTAGTCTCGTAAGAAACTAAAAAAATGACCATCACGCCGTGAGCCTCACCATTGTGAGTCAGGAAACTGCTGGAATTGAGCGTTAATACGAAATAATTTCACTGCAGCCATTTAGGGCTGGAAATTCATGTCGTAACGACCCTGTTACTGATGTGCTGTGACATGCCACTCATCTTCGGAGGCCCGGAAAGGGAACAATGAAATTGTTCCTAGATGTTTTTTAAAATTTCCATCTCCCAATGTCTGCCTGCCTCATGGGCCGCGATTTCCCCTGCCTCGGCGGGTCCGTGGCGGGCGACGTCAGTGGCGGGTCCGACCCCGCTGCTGGCTCCAGCGCACTCTGTAGAATTATTTTCCCTGATAGGGCTTGTTAAGCCCGCCCAGCATATTTGCCAGCCAATTGAAGGAAGCGGGTCTAGTGACGTCATTTGATGACGTGTCATCAGCCGGTTTCCTTAAAGGGACCATGCGCAAATTGACTTTGACATTTGTGCTGTCAGTGTTCTACAGCATTGAGGTGCTGCAACACTGACACTTGCACAGAGGTGCAGGCCTGCACCCAGGCTCTCCCATGATTCCCTCCATATGCTTACGGAGGGAGTCACAGCACGCAGGGAAGTTCTCTTCCCTTCCACTGGGCAGAAGAGACCTCCCCAGGAGACCAACGCAGCCTGGTTGCACATTGCACAGGAGGACACAGGCAGGGATGTCGTCAGGAGGACCAGGCTGCAGTGGCACAAACCTTTCAATGATCTCAGTAGATCACGAAACGTTACTGCAAAGCCACACTCAACATCATCCTACTGTGCTTCTCATCACATCCCCATCACACTGCCTTCCCTACCCTACTCCTGCACATTCTTACTCACACCAACTTACCTTGCACCTCCACCCATCCCTCTCTATCTACATTATCACTTCCCCATCTCACTAGCCACCCCTCACACTCACCCTCATCCTAGTGCAATCATACCAACTAACAACACACTAGGGTAGGCACTTTTGTGTTTTAGCCAATGTTCTTGTGAAGTTTCTGTTAATGTGCTGTCAAACTTTGAAACCTTTATTTTCAGCACTTTGCGTTCTTGGACAGATTTGTGTGCACCTTTGGAAGTGGCTTAGTGAGTTGCAGTGAATGGTGAGACATAATGGTACCCCCTGCAATGGTCATGAGTGTGAAAGGAATGGCTTGGACATTGTAGGGATGCTTTATGATGTTGGTGTGGGGTGATGCCAACCTGGCGCATGATGTGGCAACCAGGGTGTACAGCATCAGGTGAAGTAAATCTGGCCATGGTGAGGTCATCCCTGGCCTCCTGGGCAGCAATGTGGTCGGGTATTGATGCCCTGTGTCCTGTGCAGCATCAGCTGATTGCGGAGAAGGTTGGTGTTGTTGTTGGTGTTGCTGGTGTGCCTGGTGCTGCTGGTGTTGGGGCTGATCATGGTGGGATCCTGAGGACCAAGGTGAGATAGTTTCAAGGGCACCGATGCTGATGCAATAGATGGCAGGTGAACTTGAGATGACAGAAGCGATCTGTCAATGGTGAGAGAGGTTGTTCCAATGAGGTGACACTGGATAGAGAGTTCGCTCCAAACACTTGCAACCTGCATAAAGCTCAATCTGTCTTCCAAATGCAGTAAGCAACAGCTTCTGAGCTTGGAAAGTGAACAGCTGTGAGATGGGAGCTTTTATAGCACATTTGCAGCTGTCAAGTAATGAGATGATTCCATGGCCATTCAACTCCCGACCTCCTTACCTGACGTGATCCCTGAGCAGCGTGAACCCTGTGGGCGACCTCGTAAAATGGTAAGGTGAGCTCAAGATACTTTTTAATGGGCTATTAACAAGGTCATAATGACCTGTGTTGCCTCCCCCGCTGCTTGGTGTCGGGTCTGTTCAGCCCTGACAGACCCAACATCTGGGAAAGTCGCATGGCGGCGGGTTGACAGCGGGGTCCCAACCCGCTGTCAGAAAAAAACATTTCCCACCCGACCCGCCACCTGACCCCCCGAAAATTCCCCGCATGATGTCCGCTCCTCTGCCGATGACTGATCTCCAACTGCAGCCTGGCCTCGCAAGCCTAAATGCCCGATAGACAGCTAGCCTCTCAATTTGGCTGGCTGGCTGCAACGGGAAACTGAGGAAAATCTAAAAAAATTGGTCCTGCAGTTAAATTCGGCAGGTCCTCCAGGAAACCCGTACTTTCCGGATTCCCGGCTGCTAATTCTCCCCCTGCTCCCTTCCCACCTCGCAGTTATCATCGGTGCCAATGTATATAAGGTCTGCAGACTTGAAATGAAACAGAATATTATCATTCAAGTCCAAATTACATCATTTTGCTGCGATTGATGTCCAGCATAACAACCACAGGCAAAAATACAGCTCATCAAAAAGAACTTGAAATTTTACAGCATCTTTAACATAAAAGATGTCCCAAGGCACTTCACAGTGGAATGAATACTGAGACAGGAAGATAGAGATTCGGAGATGCGTGGCTGAAGAAATGGGTTTTGAGGAGGGTCTTAAAAGTGGACCGAGGTAGAGAGAGTTCCAGAGAGCAGGACCAATGTGGTTGAAGGCTCGAGTACAAATGCTGGGGTGAAGGAAGGGGGAGGATGTGTTGAAGGCTGGAATCAGAGGAATGTAGCACTTAGGAGAGCTGGGGGAGCTTTTAGAGGCATGGTAGGGCAAGGCTGTGGAGGGATTTAAAGACAAGGATGAGGATTTTAAATATGTTGAGGAACGGGGAGTCAATGAAGGTGAATGAAGATGGGGGTGATGGACGAATGGGACTTAATGCGAGATAGGATATGGGAGGATTTTAAATACGTTGAGGAACGGGGAGTCAATGAAGGTGAATGAAGATGGGGTTGATGGACGAATGGGACTTAGTGCGGGACTGGATTTGGGAGGCAGAGTTTGTGGAGGGAGGATAGAACACTGGGATCCCACCAAAATTATACAAATGAGGCTGGCCCTGGTAAATCTGCCAGGCTCAGTAGCAGAATAAACAGGTAGGTGCAAAGTCTCTCCCACTGAATTTACATTAGTTTCAGCTGAAGCAGAAGTTCCTGGCTATGTTATCTTACATATAAAACAGGCCTAGTATGTGTAATGCATGCTATTTTTGTGTAATGCAATATGTGGCACACTCCCAGCGAGGTGTTATTGTATATGTAGCAGATACCTAGGACTATCTTATCCTTTGTACTCTGTACACAGTAGACGAGTAACTAAAGGCTGCAGACCATGTGGGAAATGCATTGCAAATGATGGAAGCTTCCTTTCCTAAACTATCCAGCTGATGGCACTAGAGCTCTATCGGAAGTTGGTTCTATTATTTTCCAGTTTTCTGCCCTTTTCTCCTCCCTTATTTTGTCGTTACCCGATGTCAGCACGCGCAAATTTCAGCAAGGGTCATTCGATAATAATCAAGAATGAGAACCCTCCCTGTGTATTGTCCCCCCCCCCCCCCCACCCACCATCTCTGGCCCAGCAACACTGAGGCCAATTGTGGAACATCTCCGCCACCCTCCGCTGAGATCCGTTAACTCAGCATCATTTAGCCTGCTGTCCGAGCTCTGGACAGACCAAATTGAACAACCTATTAAAAAAATCAAAGCATTCAGAAGACTACCTACAAAGAGACGGTCTGTGCACAATTCTGATCACACTGAGACCGCCTTGGAGGGTGAAATTGCACTTTTTTGGTTAAAATATTTTACAACAAAAATATTATGAAATTCTTGACAGCTTCTACTGTACCGGCCTCGTGAGGTAAAAGAAAAAATGACAGTGCACTTCAGTGACTGAATGCAGTGGAATAGACAGGTGGCACTGAGTTATAAAGCTCAGCTGAGTGGGTCTGATGATGTCTTGAAAAGTTGATCAGTTTATCAACTTTAGGAGAACTCTGAAACTGAATTACTGCTGTGACTGCAGTTATACTCTGCTACTGGTCTCAGACCTGTGCTCTGCTGGAGTATGGATATGCCTGGTAAGCAGTGAAAGAGTTATAAGGTTGTGTGAGGGCTTGGCATGAGACAGCAGTAACCATTCATACAGAACAAGTCGCACTTTGTGATAAGTATATTGGGCCATGTACCTTGTCATAGAGTCATAGCGTCATAACGGCACAGAAGGAGGCCATTCGGCCCATCGAGTCCGTGCTGGCTCTCTCTCTCTCTCTCTCTCTCTCTCTCGAGTAATCCAGTCAGTCCTATTCCCCCGCTCTATCCCCGTAGCCCTGCAAGTTTATTTCCCTCAAGTGCCTATCCAGTCTCCCCTTGAAAACATTGAGTGTCTCTGCTTCCACCACTTCCGTCGGCAGCGAGTTCCAGGTCCTCACCACTCACTGCGTAAAAAAGTTTTTCCTCACGTCCCCCCTGTATCTCTTGCCCAAAACCTTAAATCTGTGTCCCCTAGTCCTTGTACCATCAACTAGTGGGAACAGCCTTTCCCCGTCTAGCCTATCCAAACCCGTCATAATCTTGTACACCTCTATCAAATCACCCCTCAACCTCCTTTGCTCGAATGAAAACAAATCCAGCTTCTCGGTACTCTTGGATACCCTGACCATGGCAGCTTCCTTGAGATATGCCATCTTTTTCCAGGTGCTATGGGTAATGTACATTGTGATGATCCTGGATGTTATCCCCGGAAAAGCATGTTGCAGTTTTATCCTCTCAGGATGGTGTACTGGAGTATCACATTGTGCCTACCATCCTCACCTCCACCCAATGGTGTAGTGGCCATTTTAAAAGTGGATGTACCTGTATATTATGTAGATTTATTTCTAGGAGATCTCGTGATATGCTCTCCCAAAAAAAAATGTATTTGGTACATTTTCCAGTATTTTGGAGTAGATGGTTGATATATACATAAATATTTTATAATGTGTACACTACTTCATCTTGCGCAAAACCATACAATTAAATACAGACAAAACATATGAGTTTATCCAATGAATAGCTGAAGCATACAGAACAAACAGTCTGCAACCAGCCAGTCAGCCATAGCTGCCAGCCACCAGCGGGAGGGAGGAGGATGCCATGGTAGAGTATAATTGCACATTGTTTAGCTTGATTCGGATGAGACGTTAAACCGAGGGTCTGCCCTCTCAGGTGAACGTTAAAGATCCCACGGCACTATTTTGAAGAAGAACGGGGGAGTTCTCCCCGGTGTCCTGGCCAATATTTATTCCTGAACCAACATCACTGAAACAGATCACCTTGTCACTATCACATTGCTGTTGGTGGGACCTCGCTGTGCGCAAACTAGCTGCTGTGTTTCCAACATTACAAATGTGACCACACTTCAATAGTATCTTCATTGGCTGCAAAGCGCTTTGGGATGTCCTGAGGTCGTGAAAGGCGCTAAATAAGTGCAAGTTCTTTCTTTCTCTCTTTGATATATTGGGGTTGTTTTTTAAGAGCCTCAGGTGGAAACGGGGCGGTAGCACAATGCAAATTGCAGCGGAGGACTTACTGCCCTGTTCCCACTGCTGCTCCAGCCTCCACCATTTTGGTCAGGGCCTTGAAATGGGTGGTACAGGTGCCCGCTGGAAATGAGTGGGCGCCTTGTTAGCCCCTGCAAATCTGAATCCTTTGTCGTTAATAGGACCCTGATGCAATGTTGAAGTACCAATGGTCCTTAATAGCTGGAGGCCGCTCCAAAAACCTCGCAGCACAGTGTTTGTGGGGCCAGGAGGAGCAGTAATGTTCCAGGTTTTCCATTCCCCTCTGATCAGCACTCACTTAGCACTTGCAGCTCATCAATTATATTTAAATGAGGCCTGCCATGTTAAAGCTTCAGGCCTCCGACCACTTCCATCAGGCAGACAGCAGGCTCATTCCACCCACCTCCTGCCCAGTGGAAGCAGTCACAGGAAAATCTGTTCCGTTGTATCAAAACTGAAAAGCATCGCGCCTGTAATAAAGTTCATCATATGGAATCACATTTGTTGAATATTAGCCTAATTTGGTCTTCCTGACATTTAAGGGACAGGCAGGAGCCACCCGCCCAGGAGCTGCAGTGGGAGGCCCGGTCCAGTTTAACATCCCACTGGCCAGATGCCCACCTGAAACAGGCGTCCAGCGGCAGCATGCCTGCTTCGGGGCGATGAAGATTGGGCGGCCGTCAGGCCAGCAGTCAGGTAAGTTGCAGAGGGCGGATTTGGGAGGGTTTTGCGGGTGGGAAGTGGGCAGGGGAGCCCAGGGTGGCAACGGCCCAAACTTCTTTGTGGGGCCCGGAGGAGCACACAAAGAAAAGTTTTGCACTTACCTTACAGGGCACCACTGGATGTCCAGCATGTTTTACTGAGCAGTATGTTGCAGCAGGCGCCCTGCTCAGCAGACAGCTAAAATAGCACCGGGCTCCTGCCTGAGTGATAGGATCCCGATTTGCATATATTTATGAGGCTTCCACCGCCCAAGAAAACAGTGGCGTTAAAATAGCTGCATAGCGGGGAAACAAGCAGTGAGCAATTTTAACTCCCGTTCCACTAGGCGGAAGGAGTTATAACTCCCCATTTAAACACAGAACCTTGTCATATCAAACAGGCACGGAAATGGCATCCTGGAGTGACTTGGGAGTCTGCTGACTGTAATTTACAAAAGATTGAATTGCATCCTGGGGGACCTATCACTGCTGGCTTCAAATTACCCCCCCATATGATTCCAAACCTTGCGTGTATTTAAGGGGGGGGTCACTGGAAAGAGTGTTGAATTAAGAGGGAAATGCAATAATCATAAGCAGTCAAGTAAATTAATTCCCTCATGTCCTGCTTAAAATCAAAGTAACAGGTGCGGTTATATTATTCTAGGTCCCATCCCTTGCTTCTGCAGAGAACTCAGTAATGACCCTATTAGTTTAACCTTCACACGTTTGACTTGGCAGCAGATATAATCAATTTTAGTCTATGAAAACCTTGATTTTGTCCAGCAGAATGGGTGATTTATGGAGCGAGATGGGTTCACACGTGAGCAACACAAATGAGCAGTTGAGAAGAGCCCAAGTACAAGGCCCGTGCTATTTGAGGTTGTTTACCTCATTTTACTGAACTGATTACTGTTTTAAAAATAATTACGCTTCTCTGAGATAACTTTTTTAAATAGTCAATAAATCGGAAAGAATGTTTACACAGTTTTTTTGTTGCAAAAATTGCATTCAAATGCTGATAGAAAAATCAGACTTCTTCCGTTTAATCTTTGAAAATACTCAACCAAAGAATGTTTGGACAGCGTTTGTACACATTTTGGCCGAATGCTGAAGATATTTTGAAAACCTGCAGGCGATGGTGATTTACACGAGTTATAGGGACAATGTAGAAAGCGGTCATGAGTTCTGCCATTCAAATGCTTTCTTTGAAATAAATTAATTAATTCAATTAACCTTCAAATAGTTTACTGCTTTACAGATCATGAGCATATTTTTTCCAATTCAAAAGCTTCCAAGATGATACTTTGCCAGTTTGGAATGTTTAGGAAATATGATAATGAGGATTACACGCAAAATATGCCAAACATAATTGCTTCCTAAAGCTGCACTGTTGAGGGCTCCACCTAGTAGCTCGACTGGTAAATGCATACTAAGACCCTGGTTTGAGTCCTCGTCAGTGCTGAGTTAGATAATCCGAACTAGGGTGGCAGTATAATTGGCGTCAACACCCCTTTGCTAGAAAGAGGAAGCTTGGTCAGAGTTCCTGCTATTTTGTATCTACTCAGTGACCCATGCTGGTAATCTGAATATGTGTACATTTGGTGAGGAGAGGATTAGGCGTGGCTTTACTACTCTCCATCGACCAATAGCCAGCGGACACCGACATAGCTCACACCTGAAGGGTGGCCATTTGAGTGAAGTACAAATGAATTTCGGAGTTAGTTAAATGTAGGTATCTAGTTGATTAAATAGTTATGGAGCACTGTGGTATGTTATTCAGTATATGACAGCAATATGTGGAGCAAGTAGATTGTTTTGGCTTTTTTGATGTAAATCCTCTGCAGGGATTTTGGATTGGGTTTGGACATGACATTGTAGTTGGTAATGGTACATTGGAGGGAATGGTTCTAAGGGAAGACTAGCATGGTTTCTTATGTGCACATAAATTCTGTTGCTTTTAGAAATGATCCCAACTTCAGACTCAAACTTACTATGAATAATCATTACAAAGCATTAGTTTAGTCACGTCATAACTGGGACAGGTAGGTAACTGAAGTTGTAAGGTGACAAAAAACATTTTTGGGTGCCAAGAGTGTTAAAATGAGAGTGGGTTATAGTTTAAAAAATAAATCTTACATTTATTACTTTCTTTCCTTTTCTCTTGATTGCTTCACTTTGTACATCGTTCCCAGCAGAATGATCAGGCATGCAATCCACTCCCAGACTCCTGCCAATGATGCTGTGTAAACTGACCACTAGGATGTATGTGAAGCTAGCTCAGGGTGATTTTCCCTTTCTTTGTGGAAATGTCTGGTCCCTGATAATTCCAACCTCACAACAGCACAACTAAATCTGGAATTCACTTTGTGATGAAGCACAAATCTGTTTCTGAAGCACCATGCCACTATGCAACCTAAGAAGGGTGCATGCCAATGGAATGCACATCTAATTATGTAGGGTTAGTAACAAACAGCAGAAAAGAAAAAGAAAGAAAGACTTGCATTTATATAGCGCCTTTCACGACCTTTCAGGATGTCCCAAAGCGCTTTACAGCCAATGAAGCACTTTTGAAGTGTTGTCACTGTTGTGATGTAGGAAACGTGGCAGCCAATTTGCGCACAGCAAGCTCCCACAAACAGCAATGTGATAATGACCAGATAATTATTTTTTTAGTGATGTTGATTTGAGGGATAAATATTGGCCAGGACACCGGGTATAACTCCCCTGCTCTTCTTTGCAATAGTGCCATGGGATCTTTTACATCCACCTGAGAGAGCAGACGGGGCCTCGGTTTAACGTCTCATCCAAAAGAAAGAATTATTGAATTGTAAAAATTCCAATGTTTTCACAGAAAATTGGATGAAATCGCAGAATGCGTTCCCCACAACACTTGGATAATTTGGGCATTCCACATAATGAAAACAGAATTTAACTCACTCAGTTATTGTAAACCAGTGCCCCTGAGTAAAGGGAGCCCTTTTTATATTTTACATTTGGCAAATTGGATGGAATCACAGAAGTGACGCCCAACACCTTAATAAAAATGCCAGAATCTCATGAAATAAAAATTTATTCAGTCCCCTTAAATCAGTGACCTGGATCATAACCATTGTCAGTCTGAAGATAATGAATAAACCAACTCTTACTTCTTTAAATCCGGACATTTTATTTAATTTCCCTGCATTATTCGCTTTGTGTAAAAGTGTAAGAGGTAATTATAGTTTGAGTAAAGTACCGTATCACACAGGAGCTATTAGTAATTGGTGTCACAGGTGAATGAAAAGACAGAACTGAAGGTAATTTGAGATAATCAAGTGCTGGGTCTGTAATGGTCTGATGATCACCCTGTTTAGTAGCGTTCATTAGCTATAGTCCTCTACATTTTCCAATTAAAGGACGGATTCATTGGGAATAAGATACAAGCACAGATTAAAATACTTAATTAGAACGGGGAATGAGTATTCCTCTGGCAAGTTTAATTTTTATGACATTAATTATTCTATAACTGTGGTTAAAGTTATTCGAGTAAATTAATAATGCAATTTCAACAGATTAAAGAGGCTGTGCGGTCTTCAGAAGTGCATGGGTGGCACAGAGGCTTCAGTGTGCACAGACCCAACTGCTTGTATATAAAGTGATCCATGTTGCAGATGTGTTTAAAATTGAGGCAACTTACTTTGTTGCAAAATGATATAGCTCCTTTAAGTAAGATATAGGATGCAGGCAGCCTGGTGACATACTTGTGAATTACAGATTATGGAAAAATATTTGACACTCTATCTAATCCAAAGGTTATCTCTACTTAAAGCCCAGTCTCGACCTGGCAAAGGGAAGTCAAGACGTAAGGGTTGAAATTATGCTGTGCAAACCAAACATATTTATGCATTCATATGAAATACTTTAGTTTTCTTTTTTGGAAAAGGCATTCGCCCAATTATTTTATGCTAACAAGTTAAATGCCATTTTTAAAATAGTGATCAGAGGAATTTCATCAAAATGTATTAATGTCACATAACGTAATTTCAACCCAATTTAATTTCTTTCCACACAGAGAACACAATTTGCGATATGTCATTTTAGTCACTGATCATTTCTGGTGCCTCTACATTCATTTTTTTTCCAATCCTTAGTTTTAATTTAATTAGACCAAAATATGAAAACTGCACTAACAAAGGCTGTGGAATATCAGAGAAAACATGTTCTATCCCACACTTCCAGCAGGGTGGCCCTACAGCTGCACTACTGCAGAGCTGGACTTTGCAAAAAACTCTCTAAAACTCCAAAAGGTTTGTGGAGATCGGTAAACACACATAGGTTCAGGTGAAGAAGACGCTTCACCCAAAATTGGGCATCTATGAAGCACTGTGCGCCATCAGCAGCAGCAGAACTGTATACCACCACAATCTGTAACCTCGTGGTCTGACATTCCTTACTCTTCCATCACCATCGAGCTGGGAGACCAATGCTGGTTCAATGGGAAGTATAAAGGGGCATGCCAGGGGCAATACCAATCCTACCATTTTCCTATTACAAAATTCTTAAATGAATCCAGTTTCTTAGCCTCATCTACCCTTCCTGGCAAGCTAATAGAAGTTGTTGATCACCCTCCATAGTGAAATCTTTCCTGACTTCTGACTTAAATTTTCCCTTCAGCAAACGAACCTGTGCTGTCTTATCGTACTTTCCTATAGTATTTATAAATATAATTTTTTGTTTATTTTCTCTATGTTAACTTTATCATGAAGCTCTAAAATTCCCCTTTGCAACATCACTGTGAAGCTGAAGGGCTCTACCTTATCGAGTGTTCATCATAGCTCTTTCCTCTGACACCGAGGATTAGTTAGGACCTGGATGACCCTTATTTCATGGTGACCAGAACTGTACAGAGTTCTCTAGGCATGGCTTGACCAGGACACTGTACAGCTTCAGCATGACTTCTGGAGATTTGAGCTGAACTGATTTGGCAACATAACCCAGCATTGTCAAGGGTCAGGAACATAAGAACATAAGAAATAGGAGCAGGAGTCGGCCATTTGGCCCTTCGAGCCTGCTCCGCCATTCAATAAGATCATGGCTGATCTTCTACCTCATCTCCACTTTCCTGCACTATCCCCATATCCCTTGACTCTCTTAATATTCAAAAATCTATCGATCTCTGTCTTGAATATACTCAACGACTGAGCTGCCACAGCCCTCTGGGGTAGAGAATTCCAAAGATTCACAACCCTTTGAGTGAAGAAATTTCTCCTCATCTCAGTCCTAAATGGCCGACCCCTTATTCTGAGACTGTGACCCCTGGTTCTAGACTCCCCAGCCAAGGGAACCATCCTCCCTGCATCTACCCTGTCAAATCCTGTAAGAATTTTGTATGTTTCAGTGAGATCACCTCTCATTCTTCTAAACTCTAGAGAATATAGGCCTAGTCTAGTCAATCTCTCCTCATAGGACAGTCCCCCCATCCCAGAAACCAGTCTAGTGAACCTTCGTTGCACTCCCTCTATGGCAAGTATATCCTTCCTTAGGTAAGGAGACCAAAACTGTACACAATACTCCAGGTGTGGTCTCACCAGGGCCCTATATAATTGCAGTAAGATGTCTTTACTCTTATACTTAAATCCTCTTGCAATAAAGGCCAACATACCATTTGCTTTCCTAATTGCTTGCTGTACCTACATGTTAACTTTCAGTGATTCTTGTGCAAGGACACCCAGGTCCCTCTGAACACCAACATTTCCCAATCTCTCACCATTTAAAATATACTCCACTTTTCTATTTTTCCTACCAAAGTGGATAACTTCACATTTCTCCACGTTATATTCAGTTTGCCATGTTCTTGCCCGTTCACTTAGCCTGTCTCTATCCCCTTGAAGGCTCCTTGCATCCTTCTCACAACTTACATTCCCACCCAAGTTTAATTGATGCCCCTTTGAAGTGTTTTCACTGTGAAAAAGGTTTACAAATGTTACCTATGAACTTCAAATATCTATAAGAAGTATTTTTTTTTAATGAAAGGAGTATGACATCATAGTATTGCTGCAGAAAATTGCTTTTCATGTCCTTTCAACTCCACTTTCTTTTGTGTTGTTTTTTTCCTTCATGCTGTGCTCTTCCTCCAGCACCACATGATTATTTAAAAGAGGAGCCAGGCAACCTGTTGTCAGGTATCTGCCAATATTATTCTGAGCTAGTTTTTAAATCATCAGACAACATAAATAACCTGATAGTATTGATGTAGGCGACAACAGAATCCTCCTGACACGGGGATTTCACTTGTTGCTTCCAATTGAATATGCCACTGGTGGTAAACATAAATAGGACGCAACAGTGACATGTACATCAAGTCCAACATTTTGGGGTCTGGCAGCATTAGTAGTATTCACAATTTCAGAGAACTGTATATGTGTGAATCTCACTCGTCCAGTTCCAAGCTGTTAACTCATTGGCCCGTATTTTCTGATCCCTACGGGTGTGTACGAGCTGTGTACACACCCGTAAGGACATCGAAAATGTCGGTTTCAGGCATGTGAAGCGCATGCGCTGAAAACCAGCATTTCCAATCTGTCAAGAATACTCTTGACAGATCGGACGCCTGCCCTGGAGAAGGGCCTCTGCGGGTGGAGAGTTCCGCTTTCTGCAGAACCTCCGCCCGCTGAAATCACTTAAAAATCTTACGCCTGGTAAAAGCAGGTGTAAGGCCTGCTTTTACCAGCATAAGGGTTTAAAAAAGTTAAAAAAATATTTTTTCACTCATTTATAATTTAAAAATACTTTTAATAAAGGTAAGTTTATTTTTAGCCTCGTAAAAAACTTTAATTGGGCTCGCAGGAAGCCTCCTATCGGAAATTACGGGCCATTGTTATCACTGCAAAAGTCATCAAATAGCAGCAACACAATTAACCATTTAACTGCAAAGTCACTAGAAAGAAATACTATTTTTACATGTTGATTTTTTTCCCCTGCATTTCTTTAATTGTAAATGCATATGATCGCTGTCATGAGGAGCTTTTCTGAAACAGCTCATTTTGAAAACTCACTAAAACTACACAATGTTGTTAACTCGGTTGTGTTTGATACTGCTGGCGTGAAATTATGCTGTGAATTAAAATGTGTGTATGCTAATATCATCTGAAGCAATTTCACTCCATGTGGGGTAGATTTTCCTCAGTTTGCTGAAGAACGTTATACTCATCCACATTTTAACAAAATTAGCCAAAAAAAATGAAAATATAGCCCCACGTCTGAACAAGTTTCTTCCTTTACTTTTGATTTAAAGGGTATTGTCATCCAGCTGGATGTGATGGAAATATTTTACCAGGTATTTGTAAACAAAAGTTAGCAATGTTGGGATGAGTGATGAGGTGATATTGCATCACAGATTGGGGGTAATTTTGACTATGGGTGAGAGTGTAAAATGAGCCATATCGATTCAGCTGCCCGTCATATATTTCTCCCAATTTTCATTTACTGGGAGAATTGTACAACAGGCGGCCAAATCGATAATGTCCATCTTACACGATCACCCAAAGTCAAAATTACCCCATTGTGTTTAAGTTAATATATATATATATATATACATTATTAAACAAGTTTGTGAAAATGTTTTAAATAAAAACAGAAAATTCTGGGAATACTCAGCAGGTCAGGCAGCATCTGTGGAGAGAGAAACAGAATTAACGTTTCAGGTCGATGACCTTCCATCAGAACTATATATCCAATTATTGTTAACATTTTTTAACGGCTCACAAAAATCTCATTATAAAATTGCAGTACAATCTTTCTTACCTCTTCTCAAACTTTGGAAAATAGTTTGCAAGACCCTTAAATGGACGACAGTGGTACTTAAAACAAAATTAAATAGGATCCCCCATGGCTTAGTAGGCAATACACTACAAGGTGCAGCATTGAGCCACAAAGGTCCCAGGTTCAATCTGTGACTATGCGGAGTGATCTGGGACAGTGGAGGAAATACTAGCATTAATTTCAATGTCCCTGGGCTAGGCAGATTAGAAACAATGAAGATTCCTGATTGTTATCGAGTGAACCTCACTGGAAAGTACTTATGCATAGATGTCTGGTGAGTCGGGTTTGGTTATTATTCCTTGCCCGCCATGGTTGAATGGCCTGCTGACATTTACTGCCCGTGCTCATGAAGAATGGCCCCTTAGGTCAGACACTGAAGGGTAGCATCATCCACGGAACCTCGGTAAATTCCGGAGTGAGGAGGGGGGGACGGAAGAAAAAAACGACACTTATATCGCACTTGCAGACAGGAATCAGTAGTTTTCTTTTGATGTGACTAATTATTACCAATTTCTGGGTTCAACATCACCAAGTAGAACCTTCATTTTGTTCCTCATGTTCTTGAGGGAGGGGAACAGACACGATGGCCCGATCTTTCAGTGGCAACAGGGCAGTAGCGAGAACAAAATTTAAAAAAAAACACTCCTGCCAGCTTCCCGCCGAAGGCACGCATGCTGCAATTTTTGAGTAGGCCTCGATTTATGCAGTCAACGCACCCACAGGAAACAGGCAGGAACCTCAGTATGTCATGCAAATCAGGATTCTATGATGTTATTAGGAACCCAATTACATTTTGGTAAAGTACAGCATGGCAACTAGGAAACGACCAAGACTAGCATCACTTCAACCGATTCCTGGAAACAGGTCTGACAAGATTTTAAAACGATGGGCCTGAAATTATGGTGGTTTCGACAGTGTACGCTCAGCCTTCTTTTACCAGCGTAAGGGTTAAAATAAATGTTAAAATAAAATTTTTTAAATGATTAAAACATACACATACATTTAAAATTAGTTTAGGTAAACTTTGGCCCGTTTTAAAATGTTTCAATTTATTTTTCAAAAAATTATATTTTTATTTAAAATGCTTAATTAAAGGGTCTTTTAATTAATTTTGAACATGGGAACATATATTTTTTATTTAAGTGGTGTGAATTCTTATTTATTTGGGGATTTCTAATAAATGGAAACCCCATAAGCATCAAAGGAACCCTCCCCTTTTGATTGGTTAACGCTTGCGAACTGCGTGCGCCCCTGGGATGGTGGGCCTTTACACAGGTGTACGCCAGCAGGCCCGAGAAGGGAACTCTCCATAGCGGTGGAGCCAGGAGGTAATTACGGAAATATTTTGCGGGTCGGAGGCGTACTCCAGAGGTATGCCTCCGACCACAAATTCAGAGCCATTGTGAGTAATACAACACTTACATTTATGCAGCGCTTGACCACGTCACTCAGACCCGCTCCACGCAATGAATCAATGGCCATAATATAGACCGTTCTTGTGTATCCCTTCATAGGACACTGTTACTCAAATTGAGACTTAAACATTTATTTCACCAAAACTAAACAAAGCTGGAATACTAATATCTGGGTATCAATCTATGGGCCTTCACTGAATAGTTCCATAAAAGTGGGAATTTCTAGAAGACCCCTCTGGTAAGCAGATTATTATTAGCCTGGATTTTACGGGGCTGATGATGGCCTACACACAGCGCACGCCATCGTAAGTCCTCAGAATGGCCCCGCAAGTTCCGGGTTTCTGCGTGCCCTGTGCATGCGCTGCCCGTGCACGCAAACTCGGAACTTGCAGTCTGTCAAGTTTCTCCTTGACAGATCGTCCGCATGCGCCCTAAAAGCACTTTCGCTGGCGCAGAGTTGGGCTATTTGCCCAACTACTGCCCAGCGAATGCCCACGAAACCCTTACGCCTGGTAAAAGCAGGCGTAAGGCCTGGTTTTACCAGTGTAAGGGTTAGAATAAATGTTAAATTAATTTAAAAATGACTAAAACATACAAAAAACATTTAAAATTAGTTCATGTAAATTTTGGGCCGGAATAAAATGGGATCCGTGGGCCTTTACGCAGGCGTACGCCTGGAGGCTCAGGACCCGAAGACTCCGAAGCTCCGGAGACACCAGGTACTTTCGGATTTTTATTTCGGGTCAGAGGCGTATTCTTCTGGTACGCCTCCGACCGCAAATTCAGAGCCTATGTTTATTGCAGTCTTGTGGCTTCAGCATCAGTTTAGTTGCTCTTCTTGATCCTTGTTCAAAGTCCTCAATGCCTTTAGTAATGCCCTCTGTCACCTCTCACCATCCCCATCCCCCGATCGGCCCTGCCATCCTCTTTTACCCGTTTCTGTTGACCCATGCTTATATGGCTGCCCTGTTGGATATCCCACCCTTCCAAGACTACAAGCAGTCTAGCAACGCTGGAAATGACCAGGAAGCTCGCCAGTAGAATGCAAATGAGGCCCGACCATTAAAATGGTACGGGCGTCTCGCTGGTGACATTGGGTGGGCAATGCGATTGCTCTGCCCAGCTCCCGCCCAATGTCAACCAAAGATGAAAATTGACCCCAATATATCCAATTATTTTTCTCGACCACTTATTAAAAAATTTTAAGACCATGTTCATACCAATATGCTAAACTTAAAAAAAAAGAAATTGACCATGGCCGTAAACCACTGCATTTCCTAACGTGTATTATTGAGTGTACAGCCTGCTTCTGTGCAGTAGTAACAGGGCTGAAATGATTACTAAAAATCTGCTCAGCCTAAGCAATCTGAAAATACCTCTTTACCACACAATGGGGTAGATTTTGACTAGGTGCGACAGCGTAAAACGGGTGCTAGAGTGTCGGCCGCCTGTTTTACCTCTCTCCTGATTTTTATTTCCACTGAAGGAAATAAAGTTGGGAGAGGTGTAAAACAGGCTGCTGATTCACTATCACCCATTTTACACTATTGCACCGTCCAAATCTACCCCGTTGTGTGACAGAAAGAAGAAACAATTTTAGGACTTAGTTGTTTATTGAAAGATAAACCACAGAATGGGTTATATCTGTATAATTCGCTTATAATTAAGACTCCTGAGTTACATATGTTTGTTGGTGCTTTTTTGTTCAAACTGTCTAAATGACTTCCCTTCCATCAGCAAACCCAAGGTACTGCAATGCAGGAGTTAACTATCTGTAAACTAATTTACCAATGTTAAGCGCAAACTCTTGCTGCTTAAATGCTGGTGGTGTTCCCAAAACAGCACAAGTCGATGCTAATAAGGGGAAGAGAAGCTGCCAAAAAGATAGTCTCATCTGTCTGTTGTGCAATGATAAGCATTAACATCAGTGAAAGAATAACAGAAGCTGGGGCTGCTCAGCCTACCACAGACACCTACTCAAGCAATACATCTCCTAATCAAAAGCACAAAGATAATGTACAAGACAAAACTGACTGGATTCCAGCGTGGAAATAATTGTTCAGTGATCAAATGAACAAGTGTCCCCTCATTCTGAAAAGAAACAACAAACAAGTTTCCTGTTGGTTTGAGTTGATTGAATGGCCTCCCTTTGCTTCTCTTCCCTGAAAGACACAGATGCACACAAAGTCTACGCTTGGTTTGAAACACACAAAAAAAAGTAATCTGCACTTGTGGGACATGTAGCTTTTGTCCAAATAAGCTGTTCCTTAATTGTGGTCCTTATGAAATCCATAGGGCTGTCAGTGCCATCTGTAACATTTGAGGAGGTGGGCTATGGCCTTACAAATGGAATCATTGATTTTAGGAAACTTAAAAGATGGACTTTTCTCATCATTCTCCACTGATTGCCTTAGAACACTGGCCTCTGCTGTGTGCACATATATCAGGTGCCGCTATCTTTAAGCAGAGTATATCTGGTTTAAGGGTAGAATTCCAATGGAAAAAAACCTTTCCATTCACTCAGATGCATAGAATCCCAGACTCATATAACTGTACAATTCTGATATGTACATTTGCTTTCTTCAATTATTGCTATTTCCAATAATTAATAATCCATTCATTAATATTAACGGCAAAAAAAATGAACTGATCTTTGACAGAACAGACTGTACAATTTCTTTAGCACTTCTGAGGGTAAAAAAGCTAATGTTTTCATTATCGCAGTTCCAAATAAATATAAACAGCTGCTTAAGAGATCCTGACAACTTTAAAGAATTTACCAAGTCTGAAGGCCTTCCAAAGGTTCCCCATCTACAGTTATTCATCTTTAAAATGCAGAGAGTAAAAGTAACTTCTGGTACATGAGTTTTAAAGTCACTCCTATTCGTATGCAGCAGGGGCCACTATGTTGTACATTGCAAGGTAATAATGACAAATTTATTGCTCCAAGTACAGTTAATTTTAGTGTCACTGTTCATCAACCACTCTTCATAACTCTTCCGATGAGTCAGTGGGTAAATGTATTGCCTTGTGTGGTACTGAACCGTAGAGAGCAGGAAGGTCTCAGATTCAATCCCTGATCAGGACCTAGTTAGCTAATCTCAGCTGGGAAAGAGATGGGATGCTACAAATCAGAAATAAAATCAGAAAATGCTGGAAACACTCAGCAGGTCAGGCAGCATCTGTGGAGAGAGAAACAGGGTTAACCTTTCAGGTCGATGACCTTTTGTCAGAACTGGGAAAAGTTAGATATGCAAAAGGTTTTAAGCAAGTACAGAGGCAGGGAAAGGCGGGAGGGGAGGAAAGAACAAAAGGGAAGGTCTGTGATTGGGTGGAAGGGAGGAGAGATTAAATGACAAAAGGGATGATTGTACAAGGCAAAAGGAGATGGTAATGGGACAAGTAAAGTAACAAAAGGTGAGTCTAGAAGAGGTGTGAATGGGGATGGCAGAATCATCAACAGCTGCCATCTGAAAAAATAGGGCAGAGGTTATGGTCTGAAATTGTTTGAACTCGATGTTGAGTCCAGAAGGCTGTAAAGTGCCTAATCCTCAGCACCTCTGAGCTCGGGAGAGGAAAAATCAACCCAGGTACCCGCTCCTGATCCAATCACCTATTTTGGAAAATACATGCTGTTCGATATCAGGTAACGACAGGAATACAGGACTTAGCTGTGATGTAGTCAAATACCTTGACAACACCTCATTGCGTAGGCTCATACTTGAAGAAACACAAGGGCAAGGGTTTCCAGAGCCCATGGAACCATGCTTGGGCTATGATCGGGAGGAGAAAAAGGGGCAAAATTGGGGTGGGGTGGAGGTAGGGAAGTATTGCATTTCATATCATTTTACTACACTGCAGTCCTGTCTTGGTTATTTAGTTAATTCTTTATCATCAAGGGGGAAGCATATTAGCACTTTCTACTGTACCACTGGACATTTTTCATTTCCTACACCAGCTATCCTGCATCCTCTCTAAGTGAGATTACCAATTCCTCACTCACCTGCGACTGAAAATTCTTGCAAATCCCATAGACAGGCAGGCTATGAAAGGAAATAGAAATACACAAAAGCGGGGGAGGGGGGGGACTCACAAACTTTTCAAAAGCTGACTTTTGATTAGTCTGTGTCAAAGAAAAAGAGGAGAAATATCAGGAAAATAGGATGAGAAAAAAATGGGTCTGATTTTATAATTGATTGAAGCAATAATTTTTATTGCTGTTTATCGCTATTTCCAAGCATTGCCAGTACTCACGATTACATTAGCAATTTATTGATTTCGCACTATTGTTTTAATGTATGGAGATAAAGGAAAAAGAGAAAGAGATTGTTCTGCTCCCTTCTCTCCCAGAGAATCTCACACAAGAGTGCAAAGTCAATAAATCATAAGAACATAAGAAATAGGAGCAGGAGTAGGCCATACAGCCCCTCGAGCCTGCTCGCTATTCAATAAGATCATGGCTGATCATCGACCTTAACTCCACTTTCCTGCCCTATAGCCATATCCCTTGATTCCCCTAGAGTCCAAATATCTATCTATCTCAGCCTTGAATATACTCAAAGACTCAGCATCCACAGCCCTCTGGGGCAGAGAATTTCAAAGATTCACAACCCTCTGAGTGAAGAAATTCCTCCTCATCTCAGTCTTAAATGGCCGACCCCTTATCCTGAGACTATGCCCCCTAGTTCTAGACACTCCAGCCAGGGGAAAAAAACTCTCAGCATCTACCATGTCAATCCCCTTCAGAATCTTGTATGTTTCAATGAGATCACCTCTCATTCTTCTAAACTCCAGAGAGTATAGGCCCATTCTACACAATCTCTCATCATAGGACAGCCCTCTCATCCCAGGAATTAATCTAGTGAACCTTCGTTGCACTGCCTCCAAGGCAAGTATATCCTTCCTCAGATAAGGAGACCAAAACTGTGCACAGTACTCCAGGTGTGCTCTGTATAATTGTAGCAAGACTTCCAATCCTCTATCCATGCTACTATATTACCACCAGCCCCATGAGCCCTTATCTTGTGTAATAACCTTTTATGTGGCACCTTATCAAATGCCTTTTGGAAATCCAAATATACTACATCCACTGGTTCCCCTTTATCTACCCAGCTCAAAAAACTCTAACAAATTTGTCAAACACAATTTCCCTTTCATAAAACCATGTTGACTCTGCCTAATCATGTTATAATTTTCTAAGTGCCCTGATACCACTTCCTTAACAATGGATTCCAGCATTTTCCCGAGGACTGATAGCAGGCTAACTGGCCTGCAGTTCCCTGTTTTCTCTCTCCCTCCTTTCTTGAATAGCAGTGTTACATTTGCATGAACAAAGTTGCAAGCGTTGACAAAACTAGATTGCAAAAGACTGCACTCAATATTGGATTGACAGGTGTCATCTGGACAGCTGAACGAGAATAAGTCACAGCTGACAAAAATAAAATGTAAACTCAACTACATAAATTATTGACTGAAAAAAAATCATTAGGATTTGACTAAAGTCATAAATTCAGAGTTCTGCTTTTTTTTTGGCAAACGCTGACTCTAAAAATTCCTTCACTGCTGAAGAAATCGCGAGCTCTTTTGTTTAAAGAATTCCTGCTGCTTGCATCTCGCATAGTTTCCAAAAGTTGCCTTTTGATCAGCCTGTGTTAATAAGTTAATATGAAACTGTGGAGGTTAAAAGATTCTGGGCACCATACCGAGCCATCAGCCCGTCGCTTTCCTTGGGAAGCCGCAGTCTGATCCCAGTTCACTGTTTGGAACATTTCCTTGGGCGTGCCAGCTCTGAATTGTTGTACTGATGAACCGTGGAACCTAATTTAGTTTGACAGCCACCATTTCTACAGATGCTGGCAGTTGAGCACAGCCAAAGAAGTGGACTTGTACTCTGCGAAAAGAAGACACTGGATGACGACCCCCCACCGCTCCGAGCACCATGATGTGGGATTTTTCCTTGTGTGTTTCGGTTACGCACATTATGCAGTCGGTTACAGCAGGGTATTTGCAATATGCTTCGGCCTGCAGCCCCCGCGTTGTACAGTTGGTTAATTAAGGCAGTCTGCATTTGTGGCCATCTGCTCACAGTAAATTGCACCGTTTTACTTAGCATGACCTGAAATTAAAACATGTACGGTCACACACAAATATGAAAGTGCTCTCCTTCTGTGCAGATGGATGAGCAATCCATTGGCATTTGTGCCCACTCGCTGAATGGCAAGAACTGTTGCTACAGCTTCCAAACAGATGGAACGTTTTACGTTTGATAAATTTATTCCATATTGACATTACAATTTAAACTCGTATGTCAAAAAAAAGTGAATCGGGTGAATGATTTTTACATCGAAGGTCTCCAGCTTTTCCAAAGCTCACAGGAGACTCACAAAGTCTAAATTTAAATCCTCCACCGTGTTAACTTAAATGCCAATGTTTCTCAAATTGCCAGCAAGAATTACTCATTGTGATTAGTCGGTGGGTATACAAGAACGTAAGGAAAGTCAGGGATGAGAAAGCCATTAAAACTCATCCCTCTGGTACATTAACCCTCCCATTATAGTATAAGTATAGTAGTGAAGTGTAGAGTATAAGGTACTGGACTAGTAACCCATAGACTGAGTTTAAGTCCACCACTGCAAGTTGTGAAACTGAATTTAATAAATCTGGTGATCAGTGGACTGGCAGCAGGGGGAAAAAAATGCCCTGAAAGCTGCTAGATTGTTGTAAAAACTCTTTTTGTTCTCTAATGTCCTTCAGGGAAGGGAGCCTCCCACCCCTATTGTGTCTGGCTGACACACAACTCCAAATCCAGCCCTATGTGGTTGACACTTTAAGCCTCTGAAGTGGCCTAGCGAGACACTCAGTCACTAAAGCTCAATATCACCACCTTCTCAGGGCAACAAGGGATGGGCAATAAGTGCAACATTGCCCACATCCTGAGAATACCAAGAAACAGCCACAACTAGTTACATTTATATAGTGCCAGTAATGTAGAAAAATGTCCCAAGATGCTTCACAGAAGAGTATATACACGGAGCACTGAGTCATCTGGTGGGGGGGGGAAGCAAAATTACAGCAGCTTTTAAAGGGGAGCTGCACTTAAAGGGGTACTGCACTATTTTTGGTAGAAGTTGACTGCTGGATAACGGAGATGGCTGGAACGACAAGAACTGACCCCTTCACTGGAGAGAGCCTGGAGATCCAGCTGAAGGAGGAGGTGCTCGGGTAAGTTTCAAATTTTGGAGAAGAGAGGAACCCTCCTAACAGAGCTACTCTGCAAGGAGGCAATCAATACATGAAGTGGTCAGTCATGTGAATGCTGTCTCCTCTGTGCTTTGCTCATGGGAGCAAGAATGTCAAGGTAGGGAACACTAATGGGTGCCTACTCAGAGTAAGGGACTGTGCATGCACCAAGCGCTCAGCCCACAGAATAGTGCCACATCAATGCAAAGTGGTCAAATTTGTAGATGATACCCAAAGTGAACAGCAGACCAAAGTGCCAAATTTGATAAAGGTAATTAATTTAATGGCAAACATACTAATTGCCTTCCATTCATTTCCCACCCAAGTGATCAATTCATAGTGTGTTTCAGAAAGGAGGGTTTACTAACTCAGTTAACCCTATGATGTGATGTCAACAAGGCTGATAGAAAGCTGCTGTTCCTCATGTTGGGACCCCTGAGATGCTCGTGGCCAGTGACTTCTGGGTGCTCGAGCCTGTGAGGGTCTGGCTGCAGACTGCTGCACCTTGGCTGCTGTTGGGGCAGTCTGGCCCAGCTGACTTTCTGGCACCATGGCGGGTATTGTTTGAAGGGGTGGCGAAGATGCAGATGTGCTGACATCCAGAGAGAGGACAAGACGTACAAGTTCCATCGTGCCATTGCCACCCCCAGGGAACTTCCACTCATCTGCAGAAGATGAGTGACTCCTGGAAAGCCCCTATCTATTCGGTCCACTAATCTCTCCAAGGTGGAGCCCAGAGCCTGCACGGCAACCATTTGAGCTTCCACCCAAGTTACAAAGGCTGTTGACAGTGATTGCCATTGTGAGAGCCTAGCTGCAGTGTCCCTAGAGGCGATCCCACTCTCCAGGGTAGACTACAGAGTGCTGATGCCGTGCAAGATAACACTACACATGTTGGAAGCGGACTCCTCCACACTTTCAGCCATAGTGCGGAAACTCCCGAGTAGGCTTTCCAATACCTGGTACTACTGCTTGTGTGAGGCAAGTAGTTTTCTTTTCATGGCTGGACCCTTGAAGTTCTCATATCTGTCCATTGAACTTCTTTCTGCATCGAAGCCAAATCTAGGGGTGATGCTGGTGGCACTGACCCCATCAGCCACCCCCTTCCACACCCGTACAACTGTGGGCCTCGGGATGCTTCTGCGGCTTGTGAGGAAGACAATCTCCCTCGTTGCCCTCACTTCCTCCATTAGGACCTCCAGGAAAGCATCTGAAAAGCAAAGGGACGACCGACACATCTCAGTAGCAAACTAATGCTGCAGAGTTGGACAACCGAAAATCCAAGCCGGGGATTCAGCCTGGCTTTAAGAGGTGCATTCCCGCTTTAAATAGTTCTCGGCAGTTGCGCCAGAAATTGCGTGTGGCAGGTGGGCGGGCTTTCTGATTCCCGATACGATCGTGAGGGTAGCCCGTAAGTCAAATGGAAATGTGGCCCAGGAGTTAAAATGGCCCAGGCCTCACGACGGCACAGCGCCGCAAGCCTGCCGTTTGCACCCCTCCCATGGTGCACTTGCGCTCCGAGTTAGAATCGAGCCTTCCGGGTTTGGGTGAATAACTTCCTAATATTATAGAGAATTTTTCATTTATTTATTGTAGTAAGTGATTCTAAAGGCAGAAAAGAAATAGCCTTTTAACTTGTTGCCATTTATCTTTCAGCTTCTCCGTAACATGGTAGAAAAGAATTCGATCCCTGTACGTTGCACAGAAACATTAGGAGATAGATGCATTCTCATGAAGCAATGTGTAAACCAGTGCTGGAATATTAGGCTACTGCTTGCTGTAGTCTGGCCAGAAGGCAGCAATGAGCCAACTATAAACAGAAGCATCTGGTCACCCAGCATGGACTGGCAGACCCATGAAGCATGGCAGATGCAGCTTCAGCTGTTATTGGGTACAGATCAGCAGCAACCTAGCCAATGTGTCGCATGAAGGGCCCAAATTAACAGTGACAAAACAGTGTCAACCTGCCAGTCATCCGACAATGCAGCCTGACAGATCCAAATACCACTGATCCCATTTAGTAGGAGTGATTGTACAATTACAACAATACCTGTAACTATTTATTATGATATTTTTAACACTTTTATCCTAACTAATAATAGCATTTGTATTTGTATAACCAAAGTAATCAGAAAACCAATAGAGCTAATTTGGATGATCAAATATGGCAGTCTTTTTAACATCCCTTACTAATCAGTCTGAATTATATCAATCCAGCTCATTTTCACCAATTCTCTTTCAGATTGTATCAAAAGATATTTTAACATTTGAAAATTATATGGCATCAGAGATGCAGTCTGGCTGTAGTAGATATAAGTAACTGAGTTCTGTGCTACAATACAGGCATTACCTGCAGTACCAGTTCAGATTTGTAATTTGCATTTATCACCAATACTCCAAAAGGAAACTGAGTTTTTTATGGGATCCTATTTCATACTGGAGTTTTCAAATTGTCTTATAGAGTCCTATAGATTCAGTTTTATAAGATCCTTTGGAATTTCTCTCCCCTCCCATATTTTGTTATTCTTTCCTTTACAAGATCCTTTACAAGGCTTGCTTTATGCACCATTCTACATCTTAGAAGGCAGGCAACTAATCTCCTCCAAGGTCTCTGCCAGTGGCATTTTTGAGCTGGTTGCTGGGAGAGGTGCACAAGAGAATTACTGATCTCTGACTCCCTGAATTTTTCTTCTCTCCTTATGTGGAGGGAAGATTTTGCCTTTAATCGCCACTTTGGCCTATAGTGCAGTTGGAAACTTGTGAGGAAACCACTGCCCAATGGGGTACATCACCCTGTGTAGTTCTAACGTGATATATTCTACAAAATGGTCAAGGGATGGTTCTAATGCAATGTAGGCCGAGTTGACATGATTAGCAGTGCAACTCTTTGTGTCAATGCAGGAGTGAGTTCTGTGTCTCAGTGTGCCAATGCCTTAGAAGCTGCCTTTATGTTATGCGAGACCACGCCAGCACCTTCGGTTCCTGACCCAAGAGTCTCATGCAGCCAGCTGCAACCTGAAGGTAAATCGGCCAAGCCGCCAGAAAGACTTGTTATAAATCACCGTAGCAAATCCCGGCAGTTTTGCCTTTAGGTTGCAGCTACCCATGCAAGACCCGGTCGTCGGGAATAGTGCTGCCCCGCGCATCAGGAACTGGTAGTGCTAGCATCGGTCTTACGGACCATAAAAGCAGCTAGAGTCTCAGTGGGCTGGACTTTCATGGGGAAGGCGGGTTGGGGGCATGGGGCTCTGATACGGGCGGGAAACCCAGGAGAACGGGTTTCCCTCAGGCCCTACCGACTTTAACGGCAGGGCCTGATTTGCATCTGAAGCCTCTTTTTCCCGCCCGCAGCCAGCCAGATGGAGAGGCTGGCTGGCTGCGGGCAGGTAGGCCTGCGACACTAGGCTGCACAGAGGAGGGAGGGAGGGATCGGGTGGGGGCCGGTGACGGCCTTTGGTGGACCGGGACGGTGGGGGGGTGGGGAGGAGGGCGTGGTGGTGAGGAAGATCGGGACCGTCGAGGGACCGGGGTAGGTGAGGTGGGGGAGGTAAGAAATATCGGGGCCATCGAGGGACGGGTATGGGGGGATGAGGAAGATCGGGGCAGGCTTCAAGATCATCGGGGGGCGGGGGGGGTTGGGTGGAGGGAAGATCAGATTGGGGCTGGCCACTGGAGGATCGTAACTGGCCTCATGCTGATGTGGTGGGGCGGGGAGGACGGGAGGAAGAGGATTAGATCGGGGCCGGCCTCAAGATCATCGGGGTGGGGGGAGGAGGGAAGATCGGGGCCGGCCAGCAGAGGATCATGGCCAGCCTCAGGATGATCTTTGTGGGTGGGGAGGGGGTCCGGGAAGGTGATCGGAGGCCTCGTGGCGGGGTCTCCGATCGCGGGGGTGGTGCTCTGGGAAGGGACCCTGGACCCAGGAGGTAGGTGTAAATACACTTACCTCCTGGATGCAGCAGTCCTCGTCTTGCGGTAACTGCCGGGTTTTACGAAGTGTGTAAAACCCGACAAGATAGAGTTAAAAGCAAAATGGTGGTTAAAGAAGAGGCTTCCAGCCTCATTGTAATATTTAAATTGACATTCTGCCTCCTGACAGCGGGTTGGCTGTCTGCCCCCGTCCCGCGCCCCCCGTCCCACCTCCGTTAAAACCGGCAGCGTGCGGGTTGAGGTCGGGATTCCAAGTTTTAACAATTTAACTACCCCCATGCTCCAAACCCACCTGTTTTTTCAGGTAAGAATTCCCCCCAGTGAATTAATGCCTTAGTTTGGGACTATAGCTTGTACTCAGTCGAGACTTACAAAGCAATTAGTCAACTGAGCTACAAATAAAAAGAAAAAACTGCAAATGCTGGAAACCAGAAACAAAAACAGAAATTGCTGGAAATGCACAGCAGGCCAGTCAGTATAGGAACATCCGAAAATGACGGGCGGGTAAAGACCAGCCTGTCCATCACACCTGCCCCACACTCATGATACCTGGAGCATCATGACGAGAGCCTTCTTAACCCCCAGCAGCCATGTAATCTCCTGGGACTGACATAAAAACAGGAAAAACACAAGGCCAATAAGTGAAAAAAGTATCTGGACCCTCCTCAGGCTACCAAAAGCAGTCCAGATCATCAAATTGACCATGCGTTGTATATCCACTTACCTTCTATTTGATGCGATCTCAGCCCTAGCCATGAGCCCCCTCTTTCTTGAAGTCTTGCAGAGAGTCAACATCCACTGCACAAGCCGGCAACGCAACAACAACGTATCTGTTAAGAGAAAGTATAGGCTAATATTTTAGATATCATCCTTTATCAGTGGCCATGATGCAGAGATGCCGGGAGCACTGCTCCTTCGTTGCACTTCACCTGACGAAGGAGCAGCGCTCCGAAAGCTTGTGATTTCAAATAAAGCTGTTGGACTATAACCTGGTGTTGTGCGACTTCTCACTTTTATCCTTTATCAGGACAGTTCCATGTTCTTTTCTTTGAGTTGCCTCCCACTGCCTTAGCTTATCATCCATTCTTTGTTTCTCTAATGTCTTTAATGTTTCTTTCCACTCTCTAATGTAAAGATCAGCTCATCTATCTAGCAATCTCTTGTTTTTCTTTAAACTGATTATAGGTAATTCCAGCGATACTTCCTCTCTCCCTTTGCTCTGATTCTATTAAAATGCTTATTTGTCTTTCATTGCTTTCAGTTTTGATGAAGTGCTGTACACCTGCAATATCATTCTATCTGTTCTCTCCACAGATTCTGACTGACCTGCTGTGTTTCTCCAGCATTTTCTGATTATGTTTCAGATTTTCAGCATTTTCACTGTTATCTCCAATCACTGTATTGCTTCATTTCTACTCTTTATTCTCTTTATCATTCGAAGATAAGGGTAGTGCCTATATAGACTTGGGTTCAAATGTAGTTCTGACTAATGGGTTGAAAGCCTTCACTCTCTATGAATAAAATTTGAAATCAGTTTGGGTCTTCTCAATCCTGTTTGCAGTGTGTCCAAGTCCACGGTACAGAATGGCCCATAATTTAGTATTATAAATTGGAAAAACCACTTGGACTACTTGGGCCTGAAATTCCTTGGGTCGTGATCCCAGATATTATACTGGGATTGCACCTGAGAGTGCAGACTGACACCCTCAAAGTTTGCAAGATCAGCTGGAGATCACGTCATTTGCATGGGCTGACAGGAACAAGTGCCAGTTGGGGTGCCTCTCTGGCACCTGCCCGTCCATCCTCTCTGAAAATTCCAGGTCTGCCCACTGTGGGACGAGACCTCCCACCCCTGACCATACAAATGGTTCTATCGATCCCCTGAGAAAGGGCGATTTTTAAATTTTAAAAAAAATTCTTCAGCGGTCCAGGCCTCTAGCCTCATCTAGACTCCATCCAGTGGGGCCCATAAATGTATATCTAGCGATTAGAACACTTCGCCCACACGGTGTATCAGCCGCCACTACTATGGCGGGTCCCCTTCTAGCCTAGGAGTGGGATCTCCTGACTTAGGGAGCCATCAGGCTCCACACCCCGGCTGTCATTTGTCTTGTAAGGTACAGGCGGAAGTTCCGCCCTGTACAAGGCAAAGAGTAAACTCCCAGAAATGGTGGAGGTCAGCACAACTGGGGATCTGCCCTTTTCTGGGGGTTCCATCAGTCTTCCACCCAAAACAAGAGACCAGCAGAAGCCCCATGAAATTTCGACTGCAGTGTGGAAAACAACATATTTTCTAGATACGCTAAGGGGTAAGCTTTCGATGAAGATACGTTGTTGAGTCTGCGTAAAGAGGAGCTTTATTTTGCATTCAATCCCATACCTGCTAACTACTTTGTGCAAAATGTTGAAATAAATTCCTCACCATCTGTCACCATAATGAAAACACAACTTTACAAATTTGTAAAATATATTTTAATGGCAAATATTGGTTCATGAAAACAGTTTGTACTGGAGTTGTTGCTTTATATCCCTGATTTTTCAGTCAATGCTGCAACTAGTCATTATTGGATTAGCAGATGTAAATAGTTTAACAAAACAATAGTCAATTTAATTTGCATGTCGTTAGCCAAGTACTGTAAGCTTTTGTGATGAATACTGATTACAAAACCGATTGATAGCATGATTTAATAGACTATGCAGCAATTCCCATACAATGTTCCTAACCTGGAGCCCAGTGAATACATTTTTCATCTTTTTTATCACTTAATGCAAGCCTCCAGTTTGAGATCTGCCAATGATAGCAATTTTTTAGACATTGCAATGAATAATGGGCCAGATTTTGCTGTATCATGACATCTAATGGTGTCTGCCGTTAGTTAGACTTGCCTTTGCACATTTAGGTTTTTAAATATTTAAATCATCCAAAAACACAGCATCAGTTTCCACATGTATGCTGACGACACCCACCTCTACCTCAGCACCACTTCTTTCGACCCCCTCCAAATTAATACACTGCTTGTCCGACATCCAGTTCTGGATGAGCAGAAATTTTCTCCAATTAAATATTGGGAAGACTGAAGCCATTGTCTTCAAGTCCCGCCACAAACTCCGTTCCCTAGCCACCGACTCCATCCCTCTCCCGAGCATCTGTCTGAGGCTGAACCAGACTGTGCGCAACCTTGGTGTCATATCCGTGGCATAACTATTTCCACCTCTGTAACATTGCCCATCTCCGCCCCTGCCTCAGCTCATCTGCTGCTGAAACCCTCATCCATGCCTTTGTTACCTCTAGACTTGACTATTCCAACTGGCTGGCCTCCCACATTCTATTTAGGTAAACATGAGGTAATCCAAAACTCGGCTGCCCGTGTCCTAACTCGCACCAAGTCCTGTTCACCCATCACCCCTGTGCTCGCTGACCTACATTGGCTCCCGGTTAAGCAATGCCTTAATTTCAAAATTCTTATCCTTGTTTTCAAATCCCTCCATGGCCTCGCCCCTCCCTATCTCTGTAATCTCCTTCAGCCCCACAACCCCCCGAGATATCTGCGCTCTTGAGCATCCCTGATTATAATCGCTCAACCTTTGGTGGCCGTGCCTTCTGTTGCCTGGGCCCTAAGCTCTGGAATTCCCTCCCTAAACCTCTCCGCCTCGCTACCTCTCTTTCCTCCTATAAGATGCTCCTTAAAACCTACCTCTTTGACCAAGCTTTTGATCATCTGCTCTAATTTCTTATGTGGCTCGGTTCCAAATTTTTTTGTCTCATTACACTCCTGTGAAGCGCCTTGGGACATTTCACTACGTTAAAGGCGCTATATAAATACAAGTTGTTGTTGTTTTGTGTGGCAAGTTGCTGAAAATGCAAGCTGATAACGGCGCAGCAAGGATGACAGGGCATCTGGGACCTGAGTGAACAGGACAAGCAACTGTGTATCTCCTTAACCAATCAGATTGAAGGATTGTGAAATAAACAGCGCAAGGACTGAGAAGGAAGTGTAAGTTAGAGTGGGTGAATTCAATGTCAAATCAGGTACAGTGTGAGAAATGAAGAGAGGGAAAGAAAGATTGGATTAAGAGAGAGAAAAAAGACAGAAAGGAGAAGTTAAAAAAAATTAAACTTATTAACATTGACATTTTTAAAATCTCCAACAACAATTAATACCTGAAAGAATGAGACTCCACACTTGTAACAGTTAACTTTCAGTGCCAGAGAGGTTGATTGGCAGTTATTAACAATTATCACATCGTGAAAAGGGTACTTAGACTTGAAATGGTAAGACTTAACTTTCTTTGGCGAGTTTAGTTCGTATCTACTGCGCAAATACAGCAACTTCACGCCATTCAATGCCTTTCAATGGCAAGACAGACAGCGAGATGGCGTTTTTGCGAAGCTAACAGCGGAGCGGCGTAACTTGGACAGCATCTTTTGGATATCCGTGTTTAAACACGCATCTACCCCTCACCTGAAGTTGCTGTACATTTGCGCATAAATCACGGTGAGCGCCATTAACCTCACCGTTATTTTGAGAGCAAAATCTGCCCCATGGTCTCTTGGGATCAGTACACACGTCCTTTTTCTATGAGTTTATGGTAAGAAGAGAATCTTATACAATACAAAATAAGCAGGAACAAAGGTACACAAAGTCGGAACTTGATTACATGTTTTGTTCGTTAAAGGCTCTTATTGTGTCACCAATATTGAATATGTTCATGGTGTACACAATGTAAGTGTAGACCGTTACCCGAAATTCAACGGCGATACACTGGCGAGCTGCCTCGGGACGCCCAGCATGTGTCCGCAGCTCGCCGGTCTCATTTAAATGAGGCCCAATGCCCAGTATCGGGTACATCTTGGGCCTACTGGCTTGAACTAATTTCCAGGTCGATATCTGTAAAATATCTCCCACAATGCCAACATTCATTGCACTTCAGAGTGTGCTCCAGCATCTAATTGGAAGCTGTACCAGTGCAATGCCCTTGGTTCTCTTAATGTTGGGATTTGCTTTGAAAGTACTCCAATCACACTACTTCATGTCCTAAGTGGTTCAAGAGCTGCATGAGCTGCACACATCATGATGCTTCCAACCATAACTACACACCCTGGCACATTTACCTAGCAATGACACTGGTGAATTAGATCTGCAGGTTTTAAATCAACATGGAGCCACTTGCTGATCTGTTCCACCTCTTGCAAGGACACTTAGCACAGGGACAGTTCGGTTGGTGACAGTCAGCTTTTTGCCTCTATTTTCTTGCAGTCTAGCTTAGGGATTATCTACACTATCAGCCAATGTGCTGCCTATGGATGTATGAAGCAAGTGGCTGATGCATCAGTCAACAAAACCAGCTGTTTCATCTCCTTTGCTACTGACTAGCCCCAGGAATATGACGTGCCTGCCCACTGGCAACAGACTTCTGCATTGCCTAAAGTATGGGGGAGGGGGAAGCAGTAAAGGTGCAACGTGTTGCCCAGCAACACCTTGTGGCATACATACTTGGGCCATCTATGTCGTAAATGGTACCATTGGGTAGGTTTACCTTGGCAGATTTCTCATGGTTTGTCAACTATTTCCACAACTGCTCCTAGGTCTCCCAGCATAGAGCTAGGCCACCACCTCCTGCCAGCATGCTGCACTGTTGTCCTATGGGGAAAATGCCCCGGTGTGCCAACTCGGGCAACCATCTCATGTAACAACACATCCACCTCACTAGCCTGCAAAAACAAGTGTCAGCCATGGCTCGGGGGCAGCACTCTTGCCTCTGAGTCAGAAGGTTGTGGGTTCAAGTCCCACTCCAGAGACTTGAGTGCAAAATCTAGGTTGACACTCCTGTGCAGTACTGAGGGAGTGCTGCACTGTCAGAGGTGCTGTCATTTGGATAAGACATTAAACCGAGGCCCTGTCTATGGACGTAAAAGATCCCATGGTGCTATTTTGAAGAAGAGCAGGGGAGTTATCCCCGGTGTCCTGGCCGATATATATCCCTCAAACAACATCACTAAAAAAAATAGATTATCTGGTCATTATCACATTGCTGTTTGTGGGAGCTTGCTGTGCGCAAATTGGCTGCCACTTTTCCTACATTACAACAGCGACTACACTTCAAAAGTACTTCATTGACTGTAAAGCATTTTGGGATGACCTAAGGTCATGAAAGGCGCTATATAAATGCAAGTCTTTCTTTCTCTTTTTTTTCTTTAAGGGTTTGGGTGCTGCACTGCTCTATCGCTGGCCACTGACTCCATTTGCTTCCTCCACGTTATTTTATCTGCCACTGGTTTTTGGCAGCTAATGTTTGGCCCCATACAGTCTTCATAAAGATTTTTTTTAATTTTACACATTTCATGCAATCTTTATAAAGACTATACACATTTCTATCCCATATATGCAGCCATTTATCTTTAAGTGGCATATCCCTCTTAGTTTTCCCACAATATAATGTTGCGATTCCCAGCACCTCTCTGATGAATTCCAGCAAATGGGCTGGCAACTCGCCACCATAAATTAGAAAACAAAAAATAAGCCGACCACGGGAAATCCCGTGAAGTCAGCATTTGGCCAAAGCAGCGAGCGTAAAGGCCCACCCCAATCCAGTCCCACTCTCTTAGCAGCAGGACTAGTGTGTGGATCAATTCCCTCAATCCAAAACAATTTAATTGAGAGAATGCGTTGGGGATCAGAGGTGCAGTAAATGAATTTGGTTTCTAGGAATCTGAATTAACTCCAATCTATAGTCTTGACAAGATATTGAAATCTGATTTAAATTGTCTTGCCTGATGGATTACTGTTGTTCCCGTATATAACTTAGATGACTTGGTACTTAAGATTCTTTATTTATTGTTGGTAAAGCATGACCCATAGCAACACTACCATAACTCCCCCCCCCCGCCCAATCTGTATTTAATTGTCATGTTATTGTAGTCCCTGTACAGTTGTTTAGCAGTGTGTGAAAGAGTAAATCCAATGTAGTCCAAGGCCTGGCATGGCAACAAGAAGAAGATTCATCACCTGATGTTACGAAAGGTTCCTTTCCGCGCAAAACAGCTGGTCCCCTGGTAAATAGTTACTGTTACCATTTATCGCCTCCCAGTACCTCTGTGGAACAAACGTTACCCTGTGCTGCACACACTGCTGCTGGTATGTTCTCAAGTTGTTGCAGTGAGCTGTCCGTATGATGACAATTAGGAGCTGTTAGTGTGCAGATGAGCCTCGCGAGTGGCAGGTGGTGAGAATGAGACTCAATTAACTAACAGGCGAAAAATCCTTCCTAATGAGGCTGGGCCACTGCTGATAAGCAAGAAGCATTTGTTACAGGGCACAGTGAGATTTTGAACTGAAAAAAGAAAAGATGGTAACAGGTAGTCAACACTAATCAATGCTCATTACAGATTTAGATTCAGATTAGATATTATATTAAACAATCATCATTCCATGGGTTTTTGTAGGCCTACTATATTGAACGCCTTAATAAAAAAATCTAAAAAACACTTTACTCCATTTAATTTGCTATAATGATTTCACCCTGACTATTTTGCTTGTAAATGTTTTTATTTCATTGCACTTGAGTGATTTTTGAAGATTACTTGTTGAATGAACAAATTAATGATACTGGCATAAAATGAACAAGTAATAAAGTCTTTTAAGATGTGCTTTCAGCTGGCATGGCCCTAAGCTCTGGAATTCCCTCCCTAAACCTCTCCGTCTCTCTACCTCTCTTTCCTCCTTTAAGACGCTACTTAAAACTTTTGGTCATCTGCCCTAATTTCTCCTTATGTGGCTCGGTGTCAAATTTTGTTTCACAATGCTCCTGTGAAGCGCCTTGGGACATTTTACTAAGTTTAAAGGTGCTATATAAATGCAAATTGTTGTTGTTGTATTAAAACATCTGAACTAACACTAGAGCAGCCAGGAACAGTTGCTTTAACAACTCAGCTAAGACTTCAGTATTCTTGACCAGCAAGTGATACATTTGCTGCATCAAAAACTTTTTGTGATAATTGTTTTTTTAGTTACTTGTAAATTTAGAATATTAAAATTGATCCCTGCACACCTCTGTTTTCAAACCTGATGCAATGGTTTTGCAAAACACTTCACCAAATTACCAAAAAAAAACTGCAAATACTGAAAAAACACAGCAGGTGAAAAGAGAAAAGCTGGTTCAATGTTTCAATAGAGGACCTTTCATAAGACCTGGAAAGGGAATGTAGAGCAGCTCCTTTATAGGACTGACCAAAGTAAACAGGCGAATGGGGAAGATCGCTGGGCTATTGTTGCATGCCTCTCGTCCGCCAATTCAGAGAGATGTTAGTGCAGGTGGTTTATGAGGTAAAGTGATCAGACGGAAGAAAACCGGTGGAAAAATTGGAGGAAAAATACCTTGAAAAAAAATTAGAAATATTTTCCAGTTCAATTCCTGAATGCGTGATTTTGAAACTTCCTCATTATGGGTGATTTTCCATACCAAAAGCAGCTGAAAGTTGCAAGAAAGTTATATACGTCAGTATTCACTCCATGAAAAATAAGAAACATACACAAAATAGAATATTTTTTGAAAGTTTACAAGAAATGAATGTGTGTGTCAGAACAGTGAGATAGCACCTTTTCACTTAGAATAGAGATACTTCTGACTCACCTCTTGTGACCAGGGTGGGGGATTGCTGTTGCCTTCTATTTTATTTAATTTCTCCCTACTTCCCCCAAAACAACTCCTACATTAAGACCTGAATATGTAAGTTTCCCATTTGCAAAATGATTTTCAGCACAGTACGTAATGATGGATTTGGACTAAGCAGATACATAATTGGAAAAGTAATTTAAACAGCACACCTGTTCATTCTACGGCTTCAAGGCACGGCTTTGAAACCATTCACAAAGTACTGAAAGCAGTAAAGCTGCAGAATTACAAAAATAAACTTCCATAGCATAGCCACATCTTGTGTAAAAAATGTACAAAATGGAAAAAAAGAAGAAAGTCCTTTTGAATAGCAGGATCCTATTACTTTTTTTATATGATGTAGATGAAATAAAAAGGGTGCAGGCTGATTTAGATATATTGGTAATAATCAAGACTGGAGGTGATGAATGAGCAGATAAGAGTTTCCGCAGCAGTGGGTTGAGGATGGGTGGAAATCGGCAATGTTATGGCAATAAGCAGTTTTGGTTATGAATACACGTAGAATTTGAAGCTCCCCTCTTGGTTCAACGGGTTGCCAAGGATTGGCATGGTCTGGTTCACCCTGAGTAAGTGATGCGGAGGGGGATGGAGTCCGTGGTAAAAGGAACGGAGTTGATGGGGAGAGTCAAAAATGATAGCTTCCGTCTTCCCAATATACAACTGAACTTCAATTTATCAGTTGTGACTTATCCATGACCTGATGTCAAACAGGCAAACTGACAGCACACAGGTGTTATGGAGTCCAAAGAGAGATGGTGAAGAAGTAGAGTTAGGTGTCAGCATACATATGAAAGATGATCCCATGCCTGCAGATGATGTCTCCAACGGGCATGTAGATGAGAAAATGGAGTGGGCCATGGAGAGTCTGAAGGTGATAGTGTTTGAGCAGAAAGAGAAACTATTCCTGGGAATGCCCTGGCTGCATTTGGATAGGCAAGAGTGGAACCATGTAACCTGGACAATGAAGGAGAGGCAATGGAGCAGTATGTTATAGTTACCTAAATCAAATGCTGTGAAGAGGTTGAGGAGGACAAGAGGAGGATAATACACCATGATCACAGTTATGAATAATGGCATTAGTGACTTTGGCCAGGGCTGTCTTGGTGCTGTGAGAAGGGCGAGAAACCCAACTGGAGGGATTCAAACAGGAGTTTTGAAAGAGATGGCCACCAGAAAATCCCCAGCAGCTAGATATTGTGTCTGGCTAGATGTGTGAGGGAGGGAGTCGAAGCCATTCAATTAAATACAATCACAGTGTGGGTTTTATAAATGCATGATTGGCAGCTCTTTTTGAGTTTAAAGACATATATTTAAATTTTATTTTTCCCAGTCTTATTCAAAATTGGGTTCTCTGTCTGAAACCACCAGAGATAATCCAGTGAGACTCCATGGACAGTTAGCAACAAATCGTCATGTAAAGGTTAATATTCAGGGACCTTGTGTTTGGTCCAGTTTACATTGCAGGTTAGTACAGCAGATGTTATTTTTCTATCTTCCGAGGAAGGGATAGTAACTACTGTAAATCAGCTGTGTTTCATTGCTTCTGTTCACTTACCAATTATTCATCAATAAATCTGTTTGGCATTTTATAACTTAAGCTATGGTCAAGTGGACTGTTTATTCCACAATATGTACAAAGTTCGTATAAGGGTATTAATGATGTAACCAGTAGCTGAAATTCAATAATGAGGATTTTCTGTTTGATAAATTATCTAGATATTGGGCAGACGATAGGGAACAAGGGCTCGCCTATGAAAGAGGTCTGAGATGCTGCATCTGAGAAAAAACATTTAGAGTAAAAACCCAACTATGTAACAAGTGAGATCTATTAGGATTTGCTACTGCAAAGCCTGTGTGTCTATGGGTAATGCTATGTGCATAACTGACTTCAATAATAAATTGTACATCATCTACATGAAATAAATTTAGTCAAGTACTAGATTAACAAAAATTAAACAGCAAATTTGAATTTTACAGAATTTTGGAAACAGTTCAAATAATCTAGTCTATGAATGCACTGTAGATGTAACGGCCACAGATGACCCCTGGATTTGAGGTCCAAATGTGAAAAAAGCTCAATTTGGGTTTGACCAGATTGAGCATTACCTATGCAGCGCATGTCTCTCTGCAATTGTGTAACACCACTCATGCCAGCGATTGTCTCCACCAGTGTGGTTGTCAACAGTTGGCGACACGGTGGCATAGTGGTTAGCACTGGTGCCTCACAGCGCCAGGGACCCGGGTTCGAATCTGGCCTCGGGTGACTGTCTGTGTGGAGTTTGCACATTCTCCCCGTGTCTGCGTGGGTTTCCTCCGGGTGCTCCGGTTTCCTCCCACAGTCAAAAATGTGCGGGTTAGGTTGATTTGGCTATGATAAATTGACCCTTAGTGTTAGGGGGGGATTAAATATGTGGGGTTACGGGGATAGGATGGGATATGTTAGGGGGAATTAAATACGTGGGGTTACAGGGATAGGGTGGGATATGTGTCGGTGCAGGCTCGATGGGGATTCTGTGTGAGAAAGCAGGGACAGGGTACTGGATTTGGATGATCAGCCATGATCGTATTGAATGGTGGAGCAGGCTCGACGGGCCGAATGGCCTACTCCTGCTCCTAGTTTCTATGTTTCTATGTTTCTATAACTGCAAAGGTAACTCTAAATTTACATACCCTGGAAAATTTCATCTGTGAATTAGCCTGGAGCAAGTGACCTCTAATACCAATTGTAACGATCTTGAGGTTCTGGGAAATGGGAAGGTGGAGCTGTGGCACCTCCCATCCCAAAGATGGGGAGGAGGATGGTGGTTATACCGGTTAAAATCCAGAAAGTTTTGTGGGGTGGGGGGAGAGAGAGAGAAAGAGAGAGAGAGAGAGAGAGAGATTCAAGTGTTCCAGTTGCTGACTTCTATCATTGTTACTGGCTATTATTAAATCCACCTTCTATATACACAACCATGTTTTGAACTTTGTCTGGAAGAAGTTGAATACTCCTTTTATCAGTGCTAAGTGACGCTTCACAATGCGGTGAAGCAAACTGCTTTATCAGCTTGCAAGTAACAACATTATGCTTCGATATGTTTGTTTCTACAACATCCAAACTTTTATTACTTGTCTCTTTGCTCTTCTATTGCATCTGGTTTTCCTTGGGACGGTTGTCCCTTCCCTTGAGCTCCCACCCTGTGCTAGTTCTTTGCCAGTGCCAAAGATGAATTTGAGCCCTTTCCTGAGACTAACTTCTTCTGGTTAAACCTCAAGTAATAGCTCGGTACAAGTAGAAAAGTTAGTTTAAATGACAAAACCTTTAAATGGAAACCAGTTATCCCATCCTGGCACAATCAAATTCCTTGGACTGTCAATGGGATAACTCACTCCACAGCAGCCCTTCCATGTTTGATGCATAAAAAGCATCAAAGATTGACCTAGCTCTGTCTCTAATAGGACCAGGCCAATCTTTAGATTTCCTATACTAAAGTGGCCGCAAAAACTGCCATCACAGCTGGTTTTCAACCAATTGGAAGCTAATTTTAAAAATTTTGCTCCCTCTTCCTAAATGTAATGAACCCCGGAGAATCAGATAGAAAAGTAAATCAGCGCTTTTAATTCTTTTAGTAAGAAAAAAAGTGTTAGATCAGACAGAATAGGGTACTTGGAAATAATGTAAAAAGTAAAGATAAAATGGTGAAGATACAATGGAATGGGGAGAAAGGTTAAAAAGTCACAATGCTACCTGAGGTATCCCTCCTTCTAGGCCTGATCTTAGGTGTCCCAACTTACAACCCAACTAAGGTATTCCACCTCACAACCCAAACCAAAGTATTTTTGCCTCACAACCCAATATGAGGTACGTTCACAGCCTGAGCTGGCATTTCTTATTTCACAACCTGACCTGAATTGTCCCATTTGAAAACACATCTGAAGAGTCCCAGCTAGTTGAGAGCTGACAGACTGTTAGAATTTGACGGCTGTATTGGAGTATCAGCTAGGACTTAAATCAACCATCACGTTGAAATTAACTTGCCGTTTTAACCATTTCATTTGCAGACACCAGGCAGGTTTAATCTTTGACAAGTTCTATATGATATTTACATCTTCTAGTTGGGAAAAATCCATTCGATCAGCACAGCTACTTTTTATTCCGCTGTATAGGGTGTGATCATTCTCAGAACCTTACAATTAATCGCACTAGTCGAAGCTAATTTGATGGATAAATTCATTGGTTAATTACATTTCTGGTTAATTAAGCACATTACAGCAGAGGACACACATTCTGACTTCAGCTTTACTCGCAAGACAATGATTCTTTTATGAATGATACTCAAGGGACCACATTTGGAGATTGACACAAAGATATCTTTATTAGTCAAGTAAGCAGAAATTGTTTACACGCAACCATCTAGTAAACTCAAAAGAAGTTAATGAAGCATACTGAAGAAATTCCTCTGTGCGCTATTTTTATTTTATTTAAAATAAACAGTTTAATGACTTTGTTACGATAGCACATTCATGAATTTGACTCACAAGCTCACAGAGGAATTTTAACTGCATAGCAATCCGATGTAAACACTTATAGCGCATTTTAGGTTAAAAAAAATTATGAGGTTAAGCTCTGTAGCACTTGAATTTCTGTCATTGCAGTTGAATATGTAAGCAATAATGATCCAGAAAGTGCCTTATTATTATGGCTTTGGACTGAAACTAAGGTAAATGAATACCGTTCAGCATTACTATATGATTTTGAGTTAAGAATTTTACAAATTATTTTCCAAGACTTTCTGTCATTCCACATCTTTGTAATAGCAATCTGATTCAAAATATTGGGGGGGAATTTTCCAGGGGGTTAGCGGGCGTGATCGGTGGTGGGTTGGGTGGGAAAATTGATTTTTTTGACAGCGGGTCGGGACCCCGCTATCAACCCGCCACCACGCGCTTTTCCCAAATGCACAGGACACAGGGCATCAGCACCCGACCACATTGCTGCCCGGGACGCCAGGAAAGGGAAATCATGCCTGACTAATCTACTGGAATTTTTTGAGGATGTAACTGGTAGAATAGATAAGGGAGAAACAGTGGACTTTCAGAAGGCTTTCGATAAGGTCCCGCATAAGAGATTAGCGTGCAAAGTTAAAGCACATGGGATTGGGGGTAAGGTACTGATTTGGATAGAGAACTGGTTGGCAGACAGGAAGCAAAGAGTTGTAATAAACGGGTCTTTTTCCGAGTGGTAGGCAGTGACTAGTGGGGTACCGCAGGGATCGGTGCTAGGACCCCAGCTATTCACAATATATATTAATGATCTAGACGAGGGAACTAGATGTAATATCTCTAAGTTTGTAGACGACACAAAGCTGGGTGGGCGTGTGTGCTGTGAGGAGGATGCAGAGAAACTCCAGTATGATTTGGACAGGTTGGGTGATTGGGCAGATGCATGGCAGATGCAGTATAATGTGGATAAATGTGAGGTTATCCACTTTGGTGGCAAAAACAGGAAGACAGATTATTATCTGAACGGCAATAGATTGGGAAAAGGGGAAGTGCAACGAGATCTGGGAGTCCTAGTGCACCAGTTGCTGAAGGTAAGCATGCAGGTGCAGCAGGTGGTTAAGAAGGCAAATGGTATGTTGGCCTTCATAGCGAGAGGATTCGAGTACAGGAGCAAGGATGTCTTGCTGCAGTTGTACAAGGCCTTGGTGAGACCACAGCTTGAGTATTGTGTGCAGTTTTGGTCGCCTTATCTGAGGAAGGATGTTCTTGCCATGGAGGGAGTGCAGCGAAGATTTACCAGACTGATACCTGGGATGGCAGGAATGACGTATGAAGAGAGATTGGGTCGATTAGGCTTATATTCGCTAGAGTTTCGAAGAATGAGAGGGGATCTCATTGAAACTTATAAAATTCTAACAGGACTAGACAGACTAGATGCAGGAAGGATGTTCCCGATGGCGGGGGAGTCCAGAACCAGAGGTCTAAGGATAAGGGGTAAGCCATTTAGGACTGAGATGAGGAGGAATTTCTTCACCCAGAGAGTGGTGAACCTGTGGAATTCTCTATCACAGAAGGCAGTTGAGGCCAATTCATTAAATATATTCAAGAAGGAGATAGATATATTTCTTAAGGCTAAAGGGATCAGGGGAGAAAGCAGGGACAGGGTACTGAATTTGGATGATCAGCCATGATCTCATTAAATGGCAGAGCAGGCTCAAGGGGCCGAATGGCCTACTCCTGCTCCTATCTTCTATGCTTCTATGCCTCACCATGGCCATATTTACTTCACTTGACGCTGTACACCCTGGCTGCCACATGATGCACCAGGTTGGCACCACCCCACACCAACACCATAAAGCATCCCTACAATGCCCAAGCCATTCCTTTCACACTCATCAGCATTGCGGGGGGTGGGTACCGTTATGTCTCACCATTCACTGCAACTCACTAAGCCACTTTCAAAGGTGCACACAGATCTGTCCAAGAACACAAAGTGTTGAAAATAAAGGTTTCAATGTTTGACACCACATTAACAGAAACTTTACATGAACATTGCATGAAACACCCAAATGTCTACCCTTGTGTGTTGTTAGTTGGTATGATTGCACTAGGATGAGGGTGAGTGTGAAAGGTGGTTAGTGAGATGGGGAAGTAATAATGTAGATAGAGAGGGATGGGTGGAGGTGCAAGGTAAGTTGGTGTGAGTAAGGATGTGCAGGAGTAGGGTAGGGAAGGCAGAGTGATGGGATGTGATGAGTGGCACAGCAGGGTGAGGTTGAGTGTGGCTTTGCAGTAACGTTTCGTGATCTACTGAGATCATTGAAGGGTTTGCACCACTGCAGCCTGGTCCTCCTGACGACATCCCTGCCTGTGTCCTCCTGTGCAATCTGCAACCAGGCTGCGTTGGTGTCCTGGGGGGGTCGCTTCCACAGATTGGAAGGGAAGAGGACCTCCCTGCGTGCTATGACTCCCTCCATAAGCATAGGGTGGGAGTCATGAGAGAGCCTGGGTGCAGCCGTGCATCTTTGTACAGTGCTTGTCAGTGTTTGCAGCACCTCAATGCTGTAGAACACTGACAGCACAAATGTCAAAATCAATTTGCGCATGGTCCCTTTAAGGAAACCGGCTGATGACACGTCATCAAATGATGTCATCAGACCCGCTTCCTTCAATTGGCCGGCAAAGGCGCTGGGTGGGCTTAACAAGCCCAATCAGGGGAAAATCATTCTGGACAGCGGGATGGAGCCAGCGGCGAGGCCGGGACCCGCCACTGACGTTGCCCGCCACGGACCTGCCGAGGTTGGTAAAATCCAGCCCATTGAATCCGAGCTAAAAATCACATCGAAAAAGAACTTGCATTTATATACAGTAGCACCTTTCATGATCTCAGGATGTCCTAAAGTGCTTCACAGCCAATGAATTACTTTTGAAGTATGGACACTGTTGTAATATAGGCAAACATGGCAGCCAATTTTTCCCACAAATAGCGATGAGATAAACAATCAGATAATCTGCTTGGTAATGTTGGCTGAGGGGATAAATGTTGGCCAGGACACCAGGAGAACTCCTCTGCTCATCTTCGAATAGTGTAATGGGTACTTTTATGTCTATGTGAGAGGGCAGAAAGGGCTGAAGTCAGTGGAAATAAAATTCGGGAGAGGTATGAAACTGGCTTCAGATTTGCTATCACCAGTTTTACACTGTCGCATAGCTCTACCCCTAAGTGTCTGCTTTTTATGTTATCTTTAACACATTAGTTAACATGTTCACATCGAACTCCTGTCTGCCCTATTCTAACTCTATGCTGTTGGCTGGGGAGGGTTACATGGCCCAGCATAATCAGAAAGGAGGGGAGAAAGCTAAATTTAAAAACCAAGAGAATCAGAAAATGGATAACTTCTCATTATCGCAACAGTGCCACTGAAAAGATTATGGCAGATTTTCACAATATGTTGGTAATAATTAGGCTAGTCTGAGCTGTTAGTGTAATTGTTTACTTCTCTGTATTTTGCAGGGTGACAACATCCTTAGGTTACTGAAATTAAAATTGGTGTTGGCTTAAGTTTCTGATATTCAGTGGTGTGTAGGACCACTGGGGGGAGCTCTTGTTAATTTTTCAGCCTGCAAGGCTTAGTACTACACCAGAGGTAGTACCAAATGTGTATAATGATCGCTATTTGCAATAAATGAAAATGTACTTTCCTCCAAAGCTTTGGGTTATGATAAAGCATCATTATAAAACGGTATCAAGAAACAACTTAGGGTTAATCTTCGCCCAGCCCTTTATCCAAGCGCTATTGATGAGGAGCATAGTAGAAGTGCGCTGTGTCGGAATGCACCTGAATCCACCCGTATTTCCAGGGTCAGATGTTTTGTGTATTCACTGGGTGTGTGTAGCTTCCTGTAATTGGGTGCACACCCATTATGGGGAGGAAGTTGTTGTGCTCCCACTCTGGTCTCTTGTGCATCCCTCCCTCCCTCCCTTCACCCCACCATTGGCAGCTGTGTCTTCAGCCGCCTGGGCCCCATGCTCTGGGATTCACTCCCTCAACCCCTCTGCTTCTCCACCTCCCTCTCCTTTTATAAGTCTCTCCCTTAAAACCCAGCTTCTTTGACCCAGCATCCATTTTTTGTCCGATCGTACCTCTGTGAAGCATCTTGGGACGTTTTTATATATAAATATTCATAGGGGCTATATATGTGCAAGTTGTTGCAGGGCCTTACAGGCTCAGTGACTTCTGTGAGTACAGTGGCTCTGTGAGCATCTCTTTTTTTGTAAGTGCCGGTATTTACAGCACATTGATTGCTCTGGAGGTACCTCCAACCCATGCATTCCTTCTCATTTTCTCCACCTTCCCATGACTGTCCAAGTCACTCCACTGTGCGTGTTCCACCATTCCCTTGCCCAGCACTCCTCTTTCAGCACAAACGAGCCCAGCGCAACCGGCTGCCAACTCCTTCCATGGCCACTAGCTGCATGCTGCCTGCCTGTCTTCATAATCCCTATGAAGTGCACCTTCACGCATTATGTTAAGCAGTTTCTAGTCACCTCACCTATACGTGTGACATGAATCTTGTCATTCATGTGGAAATGACTTCTGAAATAATACTGGGTGGCCTGCTGGTGGTGCTGTCCAGGGAGAGTATAAATACTTGGGCATGGGCCCAGCTTGCTAAGGACATTCTTTGACAGGAACTAGTGAAGGACACAACTAGATCTCCATGTTGAAAAACAGTTGATTAAAGCTTTGTTTAACGCTTAGACCAAGTGCCTAGTAGTTTTCTTACGTCAACGTGTTTTTATTTTTAAGAATGCCAGCGCATAACAGAAGGCATCTGTCTGCCACTGGTGGGGGAGGACCTCAATTCAGAATCTGACCCCATTTGAGGAGCGGGCCCTGCAGATTCAAGGCTGGAACTTGGAGAGGGAGAAGGAGGCAGAAGATGGGGAAGCAAGAAGCATGAGCCCAACACAGGGTCTGTACAACAGTGATTCCTTCACGCTCCATCTTATTTACTCCCACAAGCACTGACATGCAAGCTGCCATAGAACAGCACCCTGTTACGTGACAATGGCTGCTGTCCAATAAGTTATTCTGAGGACATTCAGCGAACCATAGAAGTTTACAGCACAAAAAGGAGGCTATTCACCCACTGCCCTGCTCTCTCCCCCTAGCCTTGTATCTTCCCCTGCTTCAAATATTTATCCAATTTTCCTTCAGAGATGCAATGGACTCTGTCTGAACCATTCCCTGTGGGAAAGCATTCCATGCTCCAACAACCTTCTGTATAGGGGAATTTCTCCAAAACTCTTTCTTAACTTTCTTGGTGATAATTTTAAATTGATGACACCTCATCACTGACTCCCCAACCAGAGGAAATAGTCTTTCCCTATTCATTCTATCAAAACTCTGCATAATTTTAAAAACCTCCATTAATTCTTCTTTGGTCCAGTGAAAACAGTCCTAGTATCTCAAGTCTCTTCTCATAACTATCCGTTTTCACTCTCTACAACCTTACTGTCCTTTCTGTAATGGGGCACTCAAAACTGCACACAGTAATCTTACTGTGGCCTAACCAATGTTTTGTATAAGTTCATCATTACCTCTTTACTCTTATACTCTATGCCCCTATTTATAAAACCCCAAATTCTAAAGGCATTTGTTTAATGGCTTTATCTACCTACACTCGCACTTTCAGAAATTCATGGGGATGAATTTCCATGGGGATTCTTCCGATTGTCCGCTGTAACTTTGGCGGAAGAGACGCGAAAACCTCTTTTACGCTATTTTTCTGGCCAGACCCAGTTGTGCCAGGTCCTGGCCATATGTACGAGTTTCCTGAATGGCCATTTGGGTGCGGAGCCTGCACCTATCCCAACCAAGACAGGGGGAGGCGAGCTATTGTAGTAGTTGCTCATACAGTTGGCATATGCTCTGTTTACCGGCAATTAATGCAAACTCTAATTGTAAGCAGTGCCAGTGAGCTGAGTGCTTGCTGATTCTGCAGCAAACTATTATAGCGACCAGCTGGAAAGTTCCTTCAGTGTTCGGCAGGCTGAGAGAAGCAGAAGATGGACATTTTAAAATATGCTGCTGGTTAAAATTGTGTTTGTCTCCAATTCTCTCTCTTTGTATAAATCTCCTTGCTTTTGTCTCCTCTCTTCTATATGTATCTCACAAACTTTCTCTATTTCTCTTTGTATACATGTATTTCTCTTTCTCACATCGTTTCTCTATTTCTCTTGTGTATATGTATTTTGTTCATTATGTCTGGTATGCTGTATCCCTCTTACAAACTTTCTCTCCCTTTGTTGTGTCAGCCGTGGCTCAGTGGGTAGAACTCTCGCCTCTGAGTCAGAAGATTGTGGGTCCATGTGCCACTCCAGATACGTTAGCACAAAAATCTAGGCTAAGACTCCAGGGCAATACTGAGGGAGCGCTGCACTGCTGGAGGTGCTGTCTTTCAGGTGAGACGTTAAACCGAAGGTCCCGTCTGCCCTCTCAGGTGGACATAAAAGATCCTCATGGCACTACTTCGAAGAAGAGCAGGGGAGTTATCCCCAGTGTCCTGGCCAATATGTATCCCTCAATCAACATCACTTAAACAAAACAGATTATCTGGTCATTATCACATTGCTGTTTTGGGAGCTTGCTGTGCGCAAATTGGCTGCTGCAATTCCTACATCACAACAGTGACTACACTTCAAAAGTACTTCTTTGGCTGTGAGGTACTTTAGGATGTCCTGAGGTTCTGAGAGGCGTTATATAGATACAATTCTTTCTTTATTTTTCTCCATATGACTTTCTCCCTCACTCAGTCTCTGTGGGCTGGATTTTCCCGGGTCCCACCTGCACAGTGCGGGGGGGAGCCTGGTGATGAAGGGAAACCCGGAAAGTCGGGTTTCCCGGCACGCTGTGGAGTTTTAACAGCATGCGTGCGACATCAGGGGCAGTTTCCCTGCCCAGAGGTCAGCCTGATTGACAGGCTGGCTTCCAGTCGTGCGGGGAACTCAGTCAAGGAGGCCACAGGACCAGGTAAGTGCTGTGCCCAGGATGGTTGGGGGAGGGGGTCCAAGCCTGGGGAGGGGTCCGATCCCCTGGTTGTGGGGGGGGGGGGCGGGGTGGCGGTGGTCGATACCCTGGGGAGGTCCGAGCCCGGGGGGCTCTGATCCCTGACCCTGCGGCCGTCATGATCCTAGGGGAGTGTTCCAGGCCTGGGGGGGGGTCCGATCCCTGGGGGTCCAAGTCCAAACTCCGATCCGGGGAGAGCCAGGCTGATGGTGGGGGAGCTTGGGGGGGAGGGAGGAAGCACTCCTGCTCCTCCTGGCCCACAAGCAGCCTCGTTGCAGCCACCGGGAATCCCGAGCCCCGGGTTCCCCAGCCACCTGCAGTAAAACCTGCACAGCAGGTTAAAGTAGAGGCTTCGGGCCTCTACTTTATATAAATTGCCAACCCGCCTCTTGGCTGCGGGTTGGCAGCACGCCCCCCCCCATCCCACCTGCGTTAAAGGTGAAAGTGGGCGGGTTGGGGTCGGGGTTCACATTTTTTTCAACTGTCACTTCCCCCCCCCACCTCCAACCAACCCGTTCTTACCTCTGGAAAAACCGGCCTTTCTCTTTCCCTCACTCATACACTGTATTTCTATCTCATTCATACACAGTAGGACAGATGTTTCCACTTGAACACACTGGTTTTCTATTATTTGGATGGGTGTGGGCATAAAATTAGGGGGATCACAGATCTTCACCTATTTCTGTGCCTGCACTGATCTTCCAGCATCACTTCTGCCAGATACTAGAAACACTCGCCCAAATATAGTTGGCATATTCAATTAAGATGGTAATGACTGAGTGACGTTATATGCAATATTTCCTATTATTGTCAGCTTAGCAACACTGGATACTGGTAATACCAGCATTTAACTGACACCCAGCCTTGCTAGGAAGAGACTTATAATTCAAAAGGCTTGTCATGGTGAGTGAAATTGATCATTGGGTGATCAGATTTTGCTGGGAAATAAAGCGGGCTCACACTTCTGTCTGCCTGGGTGGCAGCCAACCCCTTTAAACTGCTGGCAGTGCCACAGGCAGTGATGTTCCATTTCCCCACCCCACCCTGACACAGGCAGAAGCATTGCTGGTAGTCCATCAAAATAATATCCATATGACTTCCCTCCTGAAAATTCACCTGAGGTCGGATGGGCAGGTCGAAGTCCTGTCCCACTACACTTCTGGCAGCATTGCTGCTGGAGCAGAAATTCTCGTCTACCGTTCTTTGCCCCCGTCTCACTCTGCATGGCTCTCTGTCTCTTTGTCTTTCTGTCTCTATCTCGCTCTCTGTTTTTCTCTCTAGCTTTTAGCACAAGCCCTTGAAAGTAGTTTTCTTGTTAAAACTTACCTCAAAAAAAAAATCATGCTTTTGAAGTCTTTAGAAAAAACAAACTCAGAATTACTGTTATGGCCAGTCTGCCCTCACACTTCAACTTGTACTGTTTGGATTGCCTGCAGAGAATCGATACATTCTGAGAGTATTGTCCACTCACACCACAGCATTGTGGGGCTTGCTGGAATTGGTTGTACAATGAATTCAAGAAGCCTTAAGCTTCTCAGGCACAGGCTTTGATGGAAAATAAACGCTACAGATATATACTATATATAATATTTCTGTTATGCTTAAATGGTATAACCCAGTGCACGTTTTGACTATCGGACTTCCTGTGTCACACTGGGCAACTCGTGCAAATTTTTGCTTCAGATTTGTACCTGATTGGCTGCAATTTCATCTTTATAAACCTGAAATAGACAAATCAGGACTGAACAGGTACAGAATCTATTAATGGGGATGAAAACTATCGATCAGAAATTTCAAAAAAGCTTCCAATCAAAAAATCATGATCAGATAAAGCTACCAATACCAAGGACCGGAAGCCAAACATATCACTCCAAATTCTTTTGTAAAATCCTTTTGACCATCATCTTGCTTTCTCCAGTATGCTGAGTGCAATTGAAAATAAAAATTGAAAAATGTGCATGAAAATGATTAAATACCTTGTAGGCTAGTATTTTTTGTGTTTAACATGTGGCCAACAACCTTTCCCCCTGTGTTGTGCACACTATTTTTTGGGTCAATAGACACGCAGTTGTCCTGTTCCTATTCTGCCTCAGCTTACAGAATGTTATGTCGTGCAAGGGACCTAGAAGTATTTTTTAAAAGTGTGGGAATAAAGTATATTTAAAATATTTATACAATAGCAAAATACTGTGGATGCTGGAAATCCGAAATAACAACAGAAAATGCTGGAAACACTCAGCAGGTCAGGCAGCATCGAGGAGAGAGAAACAGAGTCAACGTTTCGGGTCGAGGACCCTTCGTCTGAACTCTTCAATCTTTTGAGAGTTTTCAAGTTCCTGAGCCTCATTATGTTTCCTCGATTGTTTTTTGCCGTGGTACTGGAATGATGTTCTGACGAAGGGTCCTCAACCCGAAACGTTGACTCTGTTTCTCTCTCCTCGATGCTGCCTGACCTGCTGAGTGTTTCCAGCACTTTCTGTTGTTATTTAAAATGTTTATAGTGTGTTGTGCATGTGAACACTGGTGACTAGTTTGTAACAAAGGACGTAACATAAGAACATAAGAAATAGGAGCAGGAATAGGCCATTTGGGCCTTCGAGCCTGCTCCGCCATTCAATAAGATCATGGCTGATCTTCTACCTCAGCTCTGCATTCCCACACTATCCCCCTTAGTTCCCTTAGTATCCAAAAATCTATCAATCTTTCTCTTGAATATACTCAACGAATGAGCCTCCACAGCCCTCTGAGGTAGAGAATTCCAAAGATTCACAACCCTCTGAGTGAAGAAATTTTTCCTCATCTCACTCCTAAATGGCCAACCCCTTATTCTGAGACGATGCCTTCTAGTTTTAGACTTCCCAGCCAGATCTGTACCTACATTCCATACTATGCCGTTTATCATATACTTCAGAACCTCACTATCTCCATTTATATTAGTCACTCCCCTGTTCTTATAACTGAAGTCGTCTGCCTCTCTGGTACAGAGGAAGCATATGAGCACAAGGAAAATCAAAAGCTTTTCCAGTCCAAAGACAATTGACTCAAAAAAACACAAACCCCATTTTTCATCCCAAAAGAGAAAATTAAATGAAATTCACATCTAAAGACAGGATCAGGGGACTGCTGTAAGGAAGCATATTTCAGTATCTCACAGTATTTTAGAACATTTGGATAGATTTAATAAGATTATAAAATAACCTGGTTTTGGCTTTACTGCCTCAATGTCCAAACAAACTACTCCAGGGGTAATTTAATGCACTTCTTTTGTTTCTAATTTAATGTTGCACTCTCGTGGCATAGGATAAGCAGCATAACTACGGTATAATTGGGCCAAATCACGTCACCTCTTCCTGTCAGTGTACAGCTGAACTTTGAAAGTTTTCACATACCGGTTGAATCACCTCCAACACCAAACTTTAGTTTTCCATCCATTTATATCCTTGAGTTTAGAAAGATAGAAGATAGAATATTTGTATTGGTTAATTTTGTCACTTAAGATACCATCTCTTTACAAATCAAATGGAATTGTGGAATAAATTACCAGGGATAGCCACAGAAATGCATAAAAGTGTTTGAGGTAACCAGATGTGTCTTGGAGAGAGAAAGGATTGTGGAGCTTGAGGTATATTTTCCAACTGGCATTGTTCCCATATAAACACTTAACTTGGTAATACTTGGCACCCCATCTACCACCTTAAACATTCGCTCCCTCCACCAGTGTGTACCATCTACAAGATGCACTGCAGCAACTCGCCAAGGCTTCTTCGGCAGCATCTCCCAAACCCGTGACCTCTTCCACCTCGAGGATGGGATACACTTCAAGAGGACAAAGAGAACCATTTTTGTAAATCTTTTTTGCACCCTCTCTAAAGCCTTCATATCCTTCCTAAAGTGCAGTGCCCAGAATTGGACACAATACTCCAGTTGTGGCCGAACCAATGCTTTATAAAGGTTCATCATAACTTCCTTGCTTTCGTACTCTATGCCTCTATTTATAAAGCGCAGGATCCCGCATGCTTTTTAACCACTTTCTCAACCTGTCCTGCCATCTTCAACGATTTGTGCACATATACCCCCATGTCTCTCTGTTCCTGCACCCCTTTAGAATTGTATCCTTTAGTTTATATTGCCTCTCCTCGTTCTTCCTACCAAAATGTATCACTTCGCACTTTTCTGCGTTAAACTTCATCTGCCATGTATCCGCCCCGTCCACCAGCCTGTCTTTGTCCTCTTGAAGTGTATCCCATCCTCGAGGTGGAAGAGGTCATGGGTTTGGGAGATGCTGCCGAAGAAGCCTTGGCGAGTTGCTGCAGTGCATCTTGTAGATGGTACACACTGCAGCCACGGTACGTCGGTGGTGGAGGGAGTGAATGTTTAAGGTGGTGGATGGGGTGCCAATCAAGCGGGCTACTTTGTCCTGGATGGTGTCGAGCTTCTTGAGTGTTGTTGGAGCTGCACTCATCCAGGCAAGTGGAGACTATTCCACCACACTCCTTACTTGTGCCTTGTAGATGGTGGAAAGGCTTTGGGGAGTCAGGAGGTGAGACACTCGCCGCAGAATACCTAGCCTCTGACCTGCTCTTGTTGCCACAGTATTTATGTGGCTGGTCCAGTTAAGTTTCTGGTTAATGGTGACTCCCAGGATGTTGATAGTGGGGGATTCGGCGATGGCAATGCCATTGAATGTCATGGGAAGATGGTTAGACTCTTGCTTGTTGGAGACAGTCATTGCCTGGCACTTCTGTGACGCGAATGTTACCTGCCACTTGTCAGCCCAAGCCTGAACGTTGTCCAGGTCTTGTTGCATGCGGGCATGGACTGCTTCATTATCTGAGGAGTTGTGAATGGCACTGAATACTGTGCAGTCATCAGTGAACATCCCCATTTCTGACCTTATATTGGAGGGAAGGTCATTGATGAAGCAGCTGAAGATGGTTGGGCCTAGGACACTGCCCTGAGGAACTCCTGCAGCGATGTCCTGGAGCTGTGATGATTGACCTTCAACCACCACAACCATCTTCCTTTGTGTTAGGTATGACTCCAGCCAGTGGAGCGTTTTCCCCTTGATTCCCATTGACTTCAGTTTTACTCCTCCTTGATGGCACACTCGGTAAAATGCTGCCTTGATGTCAAAGGCAGTCACTCTCACCTCACCTCTGGAATTCAGCTCCTTTGTCCATGTTTGGACCAAGGCTGTAATGAGGTCGGGAGCCGAGTGGACTTGGCGGAACCCAAACTGGGCATCAGTGAGCAGGTTATTGGTGAGTAAGTGCCGCTTGATAGCACTGTCGATGACACCTTCCATCACTTTGCTGATGATTGAGAGTAGACTGATGGGGCGGTAATTGGCTGGGTTGGATTTGTCCTGCTTTTTGTGGACAGGACATACCTGGGCAGTTTTCCTCATTGTTGGATAGATGCCAGTGTTGTAGCTGTACTGGAACAGCTTGGCTAGAGGCGCGGCTAGTTCTGGAGCACAAGTCTTCAGCACGATAGCTGGGATGTTGTCGGGGCCCATAGCCTTTGCTGTATCCAGTGTGCTCAGCCGTTTCTTGATATCACGTGGAGTGAATCGAATTGGCTGAAGACTGACTTCTGTGATGGTGGGGACCTCGGGAGTAGGCCGATATGGATCATCCACTCGGCACTTCTGGCTGAAGTTGGTTGCAAACGCTTCAGCCTTGTCTCCTTAGAGCAGAGAAGATTGAGAGGAGATTTGATAGAGGTGTTCAAAATCATGAGGGGTCTAGCCAGAGTAGATAGAGAGAAACTGTTCCCATTGGCAGAAGGGTCGAGAACCAGAGGACACAGATTTAAGGTGATTGGCAGAAGGTCCAAAGGCGACATGAGGAAAAACTTTGTTACGCAGCGAGTGGTTAGGATCTTGAATGCACTGCCTGAAAGCGTGGTGGAGGCAGACTCAATCATGGCTTTTAAAAGGGAATTAGAAAAGTACCTGAAAGAAAAAAAAATGCAGGGTCACGGGGAAAGGGTAGGGGATTGGGATTAGCTGAGGTACTCTTGCAGAGAGCTGGCACAGATGTGACGGGCCGAATGGCCTCCTACTGTGCTGTAACGATTCTACGATTCTTTGAGCTGTTCCAATGACTCAGTAAGTTTTTATAGTGAGTAGCTGAACAATCCAGACAGAAAGATCCCAGTTTTGATTCCTGAACTGAGCTGAGCTAGCTGATCTGAGCAGGGGCAGAAGTGGGGCCTTACAATTGGCCTCAGTGCCTTGGATTAGGTATGCCAAAATTGACCATGATCCCTGCCGCTGATAGATAGTCAGAGGCCCCTATTGGAAGTGACTGAATAGCCTGCTGACATTTACCGCCAAGGTCCAAACATGAGTAATGGCCACTTAGATGAGTTACCAAATAGTGACTGACATCCAGGGAGCTGTATCCCAGCAAGCAATCAACACTGTCCAGAGAGAGGAGAAAAGTGGTGGGGAAAAATTTGAAGATAATTCATATAGGGCCCATGCTTTATGGCTTTTATTTCCACAAGTGTAGAAACTACAGCTTGGATTTTTAACTTCTACACTCACCAGCCTGAAATTTTCCTTCCATTCAAATGAATGGGCAGAAAGTTGCAGGCTAGCAAGCGCAGAAGTAGAAAATCCCAAGCCGACATATTTTGTGTGAGAATATCACAAGTAAATTACAATGGAGGTAATTTTGACTTTGGGTGATAGCGAAAAATGGATCAGCCGCTCATTATACATCTCTCCCGATTTCCAATTGGAAATAAAATTCAGGAAAGACATATAAAGGTCGGCTGAATCAATACCGCCCATTTTACACTATCATCCAAAGTCCAAATTACCCCCAGTCAGCTTCATAAGTGGAAGTAGATTGACATCACACTGCACAGATCTCCAATTAAATATTCTGTTAAGAAAGACTCAGTAATGGAATTCGTTAAGAATTAATAATCTTTATCCAGTCCTTGTAGGTTTGGAAGTTTTTTGGTTAATTGTATACTAATAAGTGTACAGTGTGATTTTCATTGCTACACCTCTGGGATCACTTGATTAGTCTAAAGCTTGTATCCTCTGTTTTTACATTAGCACAAAAAATAAAATTGTAACACAGCACAATTTATGTGTTTGTGTGTTGCAGAAACATTATGCTTGCTAAAAAAAAATAGTCTGCTTCATGGCTCAGTTGATTAGCACACTGAGGGAGTGCTGCACTGTTGAAGGTGCCGACTTTCGGATGAGACGTTAAACCGAGGCCCCGCCTGACCTCTCAGGTGGGCGTAAAAGATCCTATGGCACTGTTTATGAAAAACAGCGGGGGAGTCCTCCTCAGTATTCCAGCCAACATTTATTCCTCACTACATCACTAAAACAAATGATCTGGTCATTATCACATTGCTGTTTGCGGGGCCTTGCTGCGTGCAAATTGGCTGCCGCGTTTCCTGCATTATAACAGTGACTCCACTTCAAAAGTACTTAATTGGCTGTAAAGCACTTTGGGATGTGCTAAGGTCATGAAAGGCGCTATATAAATGCAAGTTCTTTCTTTTCTTTAGTGTAAAATTGAATTCTACAGGATGAGAAGGTCCCAGGTTCGCTCCTTGGCCTGTGCTGAGTTAGCTGATCTCAGTTCGGGCACTTCAATTGGATTCAGCACTACTGGGCTCGGAGGGAAAGATCAGCCAGTCTCCTGTTCCTCATCTCTATTCAATGCCACCTGCTGGAAAGTGCCAATTGTAGACGTTGGGCGACAAGAGCACCAGGCTGAGCTGTGAAACCCTTCACAATTAAGTAAGATGCCGGCAGTCCCTGTCTATCAGGGTGAGCACTTGGGCGATGTACTGGACTGCGGCCAGCGCCGGTGGAACCTAACCATTTTGAGTTAGTGGCTTCAGAAAAAGAGGGGAGAAAATTGGAGGGTGAAAAAAAAATAATTTAAAACTACTCAACGTAAAGAGCTCAGTGTTTTGGTTAGAACTGATTGATTGACTTTAGATTGAAGAAAAGGACAGAAATGTCTTATTAATTCAGATTTAAATAGTCCTGTCTAAATAGTACTCTTAGTGACCAGATTCAATTGTGCTGGTAACATCTATGTTCCATGATTTCATAGCTTGAGAAGGGTGCTTTATACAGAAGCCAGTTTAGTTGGTTCTGTAGATGCAATCATGGTAATTTATTTTGTCACAGACAATGTTTTACTGTGAAGATATTAGCCAGATGGCCCAGCCACTTGCAACCCAGGAACTAAACAGTGTCTTTATTGTAAATGAATAAACAGTATTTATTGTGCATTTCCCATCACACTGTGATGTCCCTCACATTTTACACCAGATAGTTTTCTTTGGCTCCTGTACTGAAGCATTAAAGGACTTTTTTTTAACACTGTGACCAAATCCAACCTTGACTGGCAAGGAGAAAGCCGCTGACAGGTTTGGGCTCTGTCCAGACCTTTTCTGCAAATTCTGTCAGCCAACTGTTTGACAGTATGCAAATATATGCAAATGCAGGACACTGATGAACACCTGCAGAAAGTGACCAGCTCCGATTATAACTGTATCTCTATGTTATCGGTTTAAAATGCTGCTGGAGTTCTGTGCGTCGGTTTTATTATTCATTCGTCAGCATAATGTTAATTCCAAAAAAAAAAACACTCTCTTTGTCCTGGTGAGCCGCAGAGCACCATGTGGAGCTATAGGTGCCAGGAAAGTGAGATGGCTCTTTTCCAGCCCTTGTGAATCCTTCACACTGTCTGGGCCTCTGCTTGGCATGCAACCCCTTCTGCTAAGCCAGTGCCACCCAATGCAACCCTGAAACCTGCACTGTTATACCAGCAGCTCCAGGTGCCTGTCTCTGAGTACGCTGAATGGCCAGTAGGTCATAGGCACATCAAAGGGAAAGATTTAATTCCTTCATTGGCACCAGCCTACATTTACTTTTGGAACTGAGCTTCTTCTAAACAATTATTTTAGACTGCACAGTAGGAGTTTATTTTGTTCGAACATAGAACATTCTGATCAGTCAGCGGGAAACTATCTGAAGCCATTGTAACACTATCTGCCACCATTGTCGGATGACACTTGCGAATATTAGTGTTGAATTGCACATTCGTTTGCACCAGGTGAGAATCCAGCAGCTCCTTGTGCTGAATAACAGCAACAATCTATTTTTTGCGGTTTGCCAGTAATCTCGGAAAAAGTGAGCTCTGTGAATTCTATACGTTAAAAAGCATTCCCCCCAAAATAAAAGGGAAGTTTACAAAATTAAAAGAAAAGAAAGAAAGACTTGCATTTATATAGCACCTTTCACAACCTCAGGACATCCCAAAGCTCTTTACAGCCCCAATTAAGCATTTTTGAAGTGTAGTCACTGTTGTAATGTAGGAAACGTGGCAACCAATTTGTGCACAGCAAGGTCCCACAAACAGCAATGTGATAATGACCAGATAATCTGTGGCACCAAAATAGCACCAAAAATAAACTCATAAGAACATAAGAAATAGGAGCTGGAGTAGGCCATTTGGTCCTTCGAGCCTGCTCCGCCATTCAACAAGATCATGGCTGATCTTCTACCTCAACTCCACCTTCCCGCATTATCCCCATATCCCTTAATTCCCTTAGTTCCCAAAAATTTATCAACCTCTGATTCTCATTGTGTGGTAGCTTAACTGACTTTTCCTTATGTTGTCATTATGCAACGCTGTTCTAAAATTTCTGTGGGTGGAGACCACTGTACTAGTATAGACATGGAGAATTAGAACTGTTTCCAGTGAATAACCATCCTCTACTCAATTATTGGGCTGAGATGCAAGATTAAATGCTGGATGTGATATACCAATGAGTTCAAAATGGTTCGCTTTTAATGGCAATGGACATAATGGTCCATCCCTCATACTTGGCCTGTGCAGTGCTATTTCCTCTTAAGAAACAAATAACTTTCATTTTTATAAGCACCTTTCAAATCCCCAGGGTGTCCCAAAGCATTTCACAGTTCTTGAAATGCAGTTGCAATTACTATTGTAATGTAGGCAAACATAGCAGCCAATTTGCACACAGCAAAGTTCCATAAATAATAATGAGATAAATAGAAAATCTGTTTTGATTAAGGGATAAATGTTGGTCAGGCCACCAGGTGAACTCCTCTGCTCGTTTTCAAACAGTATCACGGCATCTTTTACATCTATTTGAGAGTTCAGACAGGGTCTCGATTTAAGGTCTCATCTAAAAGATATAACAGCAACCCCACAGTACTGCACTTAAGTGTCCAACTAGATTATGTACTGAAATCTCTGGAGTGGGGTTTGAATCCATAACCTTCTGACGCAGAGGCAAGAGTGCTACCATTGAGCCAAGGCTGACAGCTTGAGAGCACAATAGCAAAGTAGAGCCATAACAATTAGCACAGCAATCTTGAAATTTCTGACACAAACTTACCCATCAATCTTGTACTGAAAGACAGAAATATCCCTCCTAGATTTTCATATCAGGAGTCTAGCTTTAACAACAGGGACTTGGAGAGATACAACTTCTAAACACCTAGATTTCTTCTTCTTAGGCAGTCCCTTGGAACCGAGGATGACTTGCTTCCACATTAAAAATGAGTTCTCAGGTGACTGATGAGTCCAATGCAGGACCTATAGTCTCTGTCACAGGTGGGGCAGATGGTGGTTGAAGGGGTGGGTGGGTGGGGTGCTTGGGTTGACGTGCGCTCCTTGCGCTGCTTGCACTTGGCTTCCGCTTGCTCCCGGCGAAGAGACTCGAGGTGTTCGGCGCTTCCCGGATGCTTCTCCTCCACTTTGTGCGGTCTTGGGTCAGGGATTCCCAGGTGTCGGTGGGGATGTTGCACTTTTTCAAGGACGCTTTGAGGGTGTCCTTGAAGCGTTTCCTCTGCCCACCTGGGGCTCTCACCGTGTCGGAGCTCCGAGTAGAGCGCTTGTTTTAGGAGTCTCGTATCAGGCATGCGGATGATGTGACCCGTCCATCGGAGCTGATCGAGCGTGGTCAAAGCTTCGATGCTGGGGATGTTGGCCTGAGCGAGAACACTGATGTTGGTGCGCCTATCCTGCCAATGGGTTTGCAGGATCTTGCAGAAGCAGCATTGGTGGTACCTCTCCAGTGCTTTGAGGTGCCTGCTGTACATGGTCCATGTCTCTGAGGCATACAGCAGGGCGGGTATCACTGCTGCTCTGTAGACCATGAGCTTAGTGCTGGGTTTAAGGTCCTGGTCTTCAAACACTCTCTTCCTCAGGTGACCGAAAGCTGCACTGGCACACTGAAGGCGGTGTTGGACTTCGTCATCGATGTCTGCCTTTGTTGACAGTAGGCTCCCGAGGTATGGAAAGTGGTCCACGTTGTCCAAGGCCTTGTCGTGGATTTTGATAATCGGGGGGCAGTACTGTGTGGCGGGGGCAGGTTGGTAGAGGACCTTTGTCTTACGGATGTTTAGTGTAAGGCCCATGCTCTCGTACGCTTCGGTGAAGGTGTTGACGATGGTTTGGAGTTCGAAGTATATTAAGGGCAAGAGGATAGCCAGGGAAAGAGTAGGGCCCATTTGGGACCAAAGTGGCAATCTGTGTGTAGAGCCGGAAGATGTGGGTGAGGTTTTAAATGAATATTTTGCATCTGTGTTCACTATGGAGAAGGATGATGTAGGCATAGAAATCAGGCATGGGATTGTGATATACTTGAACAATTAGTATTGAGAGGGAGGAGGTACTAGCGGTTTTAGCGGGCTTAAAAGTGGATAAATCCCCAGGCCCAGTCGAGATGTATCCCAGGCTGCTGTGTGACGCAAGGGAGGAAATTGCAGGGACACTGACACAAATTTTCAGAACCTCTCTGGCCACAGGGAAGGTGCCAGGGGACTGGAGGACAGCTAACGTAGTACCATTATTCAAGAAGGGTAGTAGGGATAAACCAGGGAATTACAGGCCAGTGAGCCTAACATCAGTGGTAGGGAAATTATTGGAAAAAATTCTGAGGGACAGAATTAGTCTCCACTTGGAGAGGCAAGGATTAATCAAAGATAGTCAGCATGGCTTTGTCAGGGGGAGATCATGTCTAACCAATTTGATTGAATTTTTTGAGGGGGTGACTAGGTGTGTGGATGAGGGTAGTGTAGTTGATGTAGTCTACATGGGCTTCAGTAAGGCTTTTGACAAAGTCCCGCATGGGAGACTGGTCAAGAAGGTAAGGGCCCATGGAATCCAGGGCAATTTGGCACATTGGATCCAAAATTGGCTTAGTGGCAGGAGGCAGAGGGTGATGGTCGAAGGTTGTTTTGGTGACTGCAAGCCTGTGTCCAGTGGTGTACCGCAGGGATCGGTGCAGGGTCCTTTGCTGTTTGTAGTGTACATTAATGATTTAGATATGAATGTAGGAGGTATGATCAGTAAGTTCGCAGATGACACGAAAATTGGTGGAGTGGTAAATAGCGAGGAGGGAAGCCTTAGGCTACAGGACGATATAGACAGGTTGGTCAGATGGGCAGAACAGTGGCAAATGGAATTTAACCCTGAGAAGTGTGAGGTGATGCATTTTGGGAGGACTAACAAGGCAAGGGAATACACAATGAATGGTAGGACCTTAGGAAGGACAGAGGATCAGAGGGACCTTGGTGTGCATGTACATAGATCCCTGAAGGCAGCAGGACAGGTAGATAAGGTGATTAAAAAGGCATATGGGATACTTGCCTTCATTAGCCGAGGCATAGAATATAAGAGCAGGGAGGTTATGATGGAGCTGTACAAAATGCTAGTTAGACCACAGCTGGAATACTGCGTGCAGTTCTGGTCACCACACTATAGGAAGGATGTGATTGCATTGGAGAGGGTGAAGAGGAGATTCACCAGGATGTTACCTGGGCTGGAGTTTTTCAGCTATGAAGAGAGACTGGACAGGCTGGGGTTGTTTTCCTCAGAGCAGAGAAGGCTGAGGGGGGACCTGATTGAGGTGTACAACATTATGAGGGGCATAGATAGGGTAGATAGAAAGGAACTTTTCCCCTTAGTAGAGGGGTCAATAACTAGGGGGCATAGTTTCAAGGTAAGGGGCAGGAGGTTTAGAGGGGATTTGAGGAAAAACTTTTTCACCCAGAGGGTGGTTGGAATCTGGAACTCACTGCCTGAAAGGGTGGTAGAGGCAGGAACCCTCACAACATTCAAGAAGCATTTAGATGAGCACTTGAAACGCCATAGCATACAAGGCTACAGACCAAGTGCTGGAAAATGGGATTAGAATAGACAGGGCTTGATGGCCGGCGCGGACACGATGGGCTGAAGGGCCTCTTTCTGTGCTGTATAACTCTATGACCTCCGAGTGAGCGCAGACGCAAGTGTCGTCTGCATACTGTAATTCGACGACAGAGGATGGGACGACCTTGGATCTGGGCTGGAGGCGACGGAGGTTGAACAGTTTCCCGTTTGTTCTGTAAATTAGCTCCACTCCAGCGGGGAGCTTATTGAAGGTGAGATGGAGCATTGCAGCAAGGAAGATCGAGAAGAGCGTTGGTGCAATGACACAGCCTTGCTTGACCCCGGTCCGTATGTGAATTGGGTCTATGGTGGAACTGTTGGTCAGGATCACGGCTTGTATGTCGTCGTGAAGCAGGCAGAGGATGGTGACAAACTTTTGAGGGCAGCCAAATTTGAGGAGGACACTCCATAATCCCTCACGGTTGACAGTGTCGAAGGCCTTTGTGAGATCAAAGAAGGCTATGTACAGCAGTTGGTGCTGTTCCCTGCATTTCTCTTGTAATTGACGCGTGGTGAAGATCAGGTCCATTGTGCCCCTTTGTGGGCGGACTCCACATTGTGACTCTGGGAGGAGCTCTTCGGCCAGTGGGAGAAGGCGATTGAGAAGGATTCTTGCGATGATGTTCCCTGTGGCAGACAGCAGGGAAACTCCTCTCTAATTACCGCAATCGGACTTGTCACCTTTCTTGAAGATGGTCACAGTTACGGCATCTCTGAGATCCCCGGCATGCTCTCCTCCTTCCAGATAAGAGAAATGAGTTCATGAATTCATGCCAGTAGTGCTTCTCCGCCATGCTTTAGTGCCTCGGCAGGGATTCCATCTGCTCCTGAGGCCCTGTTGTTCTTCAGTTGTCGGATGGCCTTTTCAACCTCATGCCGGGCTGGGGTTGTGCTGAGATGGTGGCGGGTAGCATGCTGCGGGATGGAGTTGAGGACACTCGCGTCGAAGACAGAGTCTCGGTTAAGGAGATCTTCGAAGTGCTCCTTCCAGCGGGCACTGACTGCCTCTCTGTCCTTGATGAGTACCTCTCCGTTCCTTGGCAGTGGGGTAGGACCTTGGGTGCTTGGGCCATAGGTGGTCTTGACTGTGCTAAAGAATCCACGCACGTCGTGGTTGTCGGCTAGCTGCTGGATCTCCTGCGCTTTCTCCACCCACCATCTGTTCTTTAGGTCGCAAGTTTTTTGTTGGACCTCGGCCTTCAGATTTACTTACCTCCCTATGCACACTCCTTAAATGGGGTGCCTTGTACGTGCAAATATTAGGATATCAAGTAAATTTTCCTGAAACATTCACAAACTAAGGAAGCAATGGCTGAGCAAGTAACCACTACAGAAGCAAACAGACTCTAAACTCCAACCAGTCACCCACGAGTGAGCTATGGATTGCACTACTATTAGTACATGGAGATGAAATATAGCAGCTTCCCAATGGAAAAAGGACAATGCCTGGAGTAGTAGTCACATGGGTTAGAAGGTTAAATACAAGTTGTTGTTGCTGTTGTTGTTCCAATCTTTGCTAAGTTAGCTAATCTCAGCCAGGGCACGAGCCAGGGTGCTGCGAATAGTCTCAGCACTTTTGACCAACAAAGGGAAATATCAACCCAATTTGCTGCTAGGCCACTATCTTGCTTGAAAGTGCACACATATGGATATCGGGTGAGAAATGGATCAAATAGCCTGCTAATACTGAAATAAAAACAGAAAATGCTGGAAATACTCAGCAGGTCAGGCAGCAACTGTGGAGAGAGAAACAGAGTTAACGTTTCAGGTCGATGACCCTTCGTCAGAGACATACTTGAGGTCATGGTAGGACAGGACAGGACAGGACTGATGGTTTTGTTAAATCCGCTACAGTAATTAAAGTCAGTTATCCCTTTTTTATATCTATGCATTTTAAGAGTCACTCAATTTGTATCTAAATTCTTTTCTCAGGTTTCTCTGTATGGGGGGGGATCTGTTTATTGCATTGTATGCTTCATCCTCACTTCCTGAGTCTGAGCAATTTGGCATATTAAGAAAAAACATAAAATGCTGTAAATGCACAGCAGGTAAGTCGGCATCTATGTTTTGGATGTAACTAGTTCAGAGGAAGGGCCCCATTCAAAATATCAATCAACCTATCAAATGCTGGCCGACCTGCTGTGTATTTCCAGCGTTTTGTGATTTGAAAAATGTTTTTCCAGCAGTCTTTTTTTTGCCTAATGTTGTTCTTTTTTCTGCCCTTCTCTCCTGTCATCGACCTGAAACGTTAACTCTGTTTCTCTCTCCACAGATGCTGCCTGACCTGCTGAGTATTTCCAGCATTTTCTGTTTTTATTTCAGATTTCCAGCATCCGCAGCCTTTTGCTTTTGTGTAGCCTGCTAATACTCACTGGTAAGGCTGACACATGAAGAATGACCACCTGAGTAAGGTACAAGAGATCTTCCAGTGCCTGTGGGACAATATTCAAACAGGAATCAGCATCGTCAGGAGAGCAGGGCAGAAAAAAGAACAACATTAGGCAAAAAAAAGACTGTTGGAAATTAAATGTTTTAAATCACAAAACGCTGGAAATACACAGCAGGTCGGCCAGCATTTGATAGGTTGATTGATATTTTGAATGGGGCCCTTCCTCTGAACTAGTTACATCCAAAACATAGATGCCGACTTCCCTGCTGTGCATTTACATCATTTTATGTTTTTTCTTAATATGCCAAATTGCTCAGACTCAGGAAGTGAGGATGAAGCATACAATTCAATAAACAGATCCCCCCCCCCCCACCACCCCATACAGAGAAACCTGAGAAAAGAATTTAGATACAAATTGCGTGACTCTTAAAATGCATAGATATAAAAAAAAGGATAACTGTGACTTTAATTACTGTAGCGGATTTAACAAAGCCATCAGTCCTGTCCTACCATGACCTCAAGTACGTCTCTGAAAATAAAACGAGAAGCCCATGTTGATTGTACATCATTTCTTCCTGTTGCTCTGCAGAGCATATGTTCACACGCCACTGAGTCCAAGACCTTTTGTTTTATCAAAATTGTTCAACGCAGTAACATAACAAGCAGCAAGGGGAATTTAAACGTATCTTCACAGTAGGGATAGACACCGATACGTACTGGCCTGGTCCATTCAGGTACATTTTGGCTTCACTCTGTCCCACTCAGAAGACATTACCAGGGGGTCGACAGAAATCCACAGAAATCTGAGTCAAAAGTGCTCGGAGATTTGGCCCCAACATCTGCAGAAATCCCTGGAACCTTTGTGTAGCTAAATGTACTCAGTACCTGTACTTAAAGGATGAAAGTGCAGTGGAAAGTTTCTTTATTCAATACTAGCTTGCTGACTGTAGTTGTGACGATGTGCCTAAACATAGACTCAAGCCAAGGCACCACAGACCGATAACTTTCTTAACATAGACATTGAAAGGCCTGCAGCAATAGATGGCAGTGAGAAGTACAGCAATTACAAGCTGTCATGAAACAGGTGCTGAAATTCACAATAGCTGAGTGTGGCAGAATAAATAATTTGGTGACTAAATTTCATATGTTAAAACCGTCTGCTGCACTTTTTCAATCAGGTTGAATACCTAAGTATGATGGAAAATATCTGTCCTAATATCTAAATGTTTTGACAAGATACATGATAGTTTTACCACTAGGAGATCAGTGTCAAATAGCTCTAATACAATAGAGAAATGTAAATTTCCACAGGGTAAAAATATGCTGCAATTGGTCACAATTTTATCACATGGTGATCATTTCTGGTTCTGATATATAGAAGACAAAGGAAAAGGAACAAATTAACTCACTAACAATCATTCAAATGGACTACAAAAATATTTGGTGGGTGACTAAATTATGTGATTAAGTAACGTTCGTTTTCGTTCTGTTTCGTTGGCAGGAGTCACTCTGTTAAAATAAACATGCCAACAGTATTAATTTCCTGATATTTCCAACTACATTAAGCACTCTCTATATTTTCTGAATTGGATATGGTTATCAACGATTGCTATACTGATCCAGCATCTAGTGGCTCAAGCCAAATATCAAAACTACAAAGGTTATTATAAACTGGAAAAATAAAATGAGGAGGAGGAAACAGTTTGGTAATAATCCAAGCTCAGTCATGACCCATTGACTCTGAACCTGTTGTGACCAGTAAAAGTGCTTGTCCTTCCTTCAGTTCAAAGACAATGGGAACATTTTGTGCAGTATCATTACGCTTCTTTCGGCATCATCGCTGAAAAGAAATAATCCAACCATTCCCTAAGCCTGTCTATTGCTCACCCTAATGACACCCAGCCAAGGTTCAAGAGTTCAGGGTTCAGATCTCTGTCCCCGTATCTTCCAGTCCAGATTCAACATGCAGCAGTCTAACTGTGGATATAAGTTTTCTACTAGCACATACTGTATCTGCATGAGGGTCAGTGTAGTACATTAATGATTGGTTTCATCTGGAATTTGCAGATAGAATGCCTCTGCATTTGTAGCAACTTTCATTAAACACATTTCAGTTCTGCAAGCCTTTGCCGGTCTTCGCTTGAATAAGATGATCACTAATGTGCTGCCTGTCTTGCCCCATTTGCACTCGTTATAAAATAGTTTGCCCATCAACTTCATGCTCTTGTGAATCGTTAGAAAATTATTTTTAATACGCAATTATAACTCACACACTCCAAAGTGTTCAAACCAGTCTATCACTACACCAGGGAGATTTTGTTATAAATAATCCATCAGGATAGACAGAAAGTTACTTCCAACCAGGCTGTGTATAACAGGAATAGCTTCACTGGTACTGACTGGTAATCTATTCCCAAATATTTGGTGATCTGCTAAGAAATGGTTTATTTAAAGAACCAATTTTTCACATGATTATTCCTGAGGATAAAAGTATGATCTTTAAAACAAATTCAGAAGACTGCCTTTTATCAGTTCAGTAATTCTTTGTGAAGCGGGCCTTATACATTAAGATTATCTGGATTTCACTAGTAATCTACTTATGTCAGATTTGCACATTATTGAATTGGACCGAATTAAATAATAATGCACTTTTTATATATTTAATCATGTGCTCTGTGTATCTGGCTATTGCTAACTTGTTCCGGACTAGTAAGTGCAGCATAGTTATTTAGTGTATTTAGTTATGAAATGTAGCTATATCTTTCATTAAATGATTGATAAAGGAAGTGTTCAGAAAGGGTAAGCCACAGCACAAGCTTAAGGAAGGTGGTGTAATGAATAGTATGTACAATATATTTTACCAGCTGTGTGTCTTGTGTCCTTTATTCAGTACAGTGCATGGTTATTCGGTGGCATCGAGACTGCAATTTTTATGTCCATATTAGTGCAATTTTTATGTTGCACTGAAGCAAACACTGGAGTATGGACTGGGGATATGATGGTGTATTAAATTTTGCTAAGCAGAATTCTGCCATTTCAAGGAGGGAAGCTCACACCACGTGGGATTCACATTGGCTGCAGTATAACTGTACCAGAAATGAAGCCCTGCAAATATGATATTGCCAGATTTCCATTGCTGGTACGGCATAACCTTTTGTGCTCTGTGAAGTTCTAGTTATAAGCAACATTCTTTTGTACATCCCCACCAATTGCATACAATAGGTTTCCACAGTAATTTATAGCACTATCTGAAACCATGCATTGATATAGGGCGAGGTAACATGCAGCAGTTAATAGGAAGAAGTGGCACGTCCTATTATGCTTGCTGGATGATTTTGACCCCCACTGTCTCCAAGTGTGAGTATCCTTCCTTCAGCACTTGAAGCGAGCTGTGGTCACTCAGGCAGCATTAACTTTGAAAAAAATGACCCGTCTACACCCAGACAATAACAGAATCTCCCTTTTTTATGTCGCCAACACCCACTTTATTCTCCTCGGTTCAAGACTCCCCACGTAGATGCGATTGTTTGACCAGCCCTGCTCTGCACAACTTAATTAAGCAAAGAAAAAGTGTCAGTTTCTGCCAACTTGACAAAAACAAAACCACGGGGAGAAGAGCCAACGCTGCATTAACCAAAAATCCAGCACCATTCACGGAGAGACAGGAAATCCCCATGGTATAGAAATCCGCCAAACAGATCCAAGGGTTTGATTTGACACAGTATTGTGTAAGTCATGTTTTCTTTTACACACAATGGCATTGAGCCTTAAAGCACTACTTCCTTGCCCAAATTTCAATTATGAAAAAAAGGTACAGTTTCCATTCATGTGGAATTGGCTGAAATTTATAAATAGAAAAACGTTTTCTGTGTCTGGATTGCCGTGTGCTTTTTATAGCTGCCCAACTCTTTGCTTCCTTTCCTTAAGAATCCAGGAGAAAAGACTGAGGGTGGGGAAGGGGAGGGACAGGCAGTGGGAAGTCTACTACGACTATCACTTATATTCTCCTCTTTGCCCACCCCCAGCTTAGCCAACAGGAGATAACTTTCCACAGAGTAAGATGGATGAGGTGTCACTTCTTGCCCTCAGGCAGGGTACTACAGTCAGCGAGCTGGCAGGGGACTGATGAATTGAACCACACTTGTGGTTAGTGAGTTACAGCATCAATCACAGCCAGGTATCGACACCACGAGTGGAGCAGCGTGAAGCAAAGATCTTACCCACTATGCTACTGACCTGTCATTATGCTTCGCTGTCTTATTGTTCATTCCCTCCCTATAATTAATAGACAACTTTACACAGTACAAACACATCAGAGGCTTTAATCAACAACCTGACCCGTGCAGTCATCAGCAAACTGGGGAGAGGGAGGTTTGGTGAGAAAGGAGGGAGGGTAATTTGTGCCCTACTATAGGTTTCAAAACATAGTCACTGGCTGACATTACCACAGCCCTGGCAAGGGATTGCCTGCCCACCTGCTCTCTCAGGTAAGATATTGTCTGTGGCATGAGAGACCGAGGGAGCGGAAGACAAAGCAATTTTTTTTTTAATTAAAAAGTTAAAAAATATTATTGGCTAAGTAATAACAATGACATTTAAAAATCTTCATCTGAAGCTTTAAATGCAGGTTTTAGAGTAACCCTGAAACAGCATTTACCTTACTTAAAAAAATAATGATCAAGATATGAGAATGTAAAAAATACAACCGGTCATACCTTTTGTTCTGCTGGGAGCAGCATTTCTTAACAACTGTACAGATGTACTTGCAATATATCTTCAAATTGATGTACCCATGAGATGCACTGGATCACTGCTGTGCTGCCTTGAACCTCTTGTGAACCTCTGTTTCACCAATAACTAGACAGAGTAAGATTACCCACTGCACCTATTACCAGGGCTATACCCAGGACCTCCATGTTTCAGCCAGGCCACTTTCTTTGACTAGAAACTGGGCCCTGGTCCCTGACTATCACATTGGCTTAGGACTAGCAAAGAGAATTGGACTATCCACCATTCACCATACTACCTCTTCTGAAGCGCCAACCTATAGGACTGCTTAGCCATGCTTAGTTTTCTCTGTAATGGAAAGGTACACCTAACCTCCTTTTCTTCTAAGTGGTCTTTGTACATTGTCAAACAGCTCCGTATTCTCCTTTCCCAAAACTCCCTTTCGAATCTTTCAATCCAGTTCCTGCCCTACCCACAGCTCCAATGTCAATGTCACAAATGACATCTTCTGTAACTACAACTTGGTGAGTTGTCTCTCCTTGCCCTTCAACCTCTTTGCAAGGTTCAATACGGTCAACCATTCCACCTTCTTTTGTCTCCTCTCATCCATGGTCACCTATATGATCACCTATGAACTGCCTCAAAGCTCCATCCTTGGTCCTTCCTATTCCTTGTGAGAAGTCGCACAACACCAGGTTATAGTCCAACAGTTTTATTTGAAATCTTCCTATTCCTTGTTTATATGCTCCCCATGGGATTTCCATATGTATTTTGACAACAAAAATCTTTACTGCTCCACCACTATCCTTTATTCCACAGCCATCTGAGTACCTATCTGACATGAAGTCAGGAATGAGCCAGAGCTTTCTCCAATTGAACACTGGGATAAACAAATCCATTTTATTCAGCTCCTACCCCATTTCCATCCCACTTTCTAATTGTTCTCACAGGCTCAACCAGATGGAATGTAATCATGAGCTGAGATTCACAGTCCACAGCCTACATCACCAAGAACACTTACTTCCTCTTCTGCAATATTGCCCGCTTCCACCCCAACTCATCCCTGTTACAACTAAAACCCTTATCAAAGCTTTCATTACCTTAAGACTTGACTTCTCCAATACCTTCCTCTTCAGTCTGCTGAGCTCCAACTTACACAAACAAAACTCATCCAAAACTCCACCAACTCCATCCTGTCTCACACTAAGTCCCACGCACCCATTGCCTCTGACCTTCTCTGATTCCCTACTCCTAATGCACTGAATTAAAATCCTTGTCCTGGTTGACATATACCTCAGTGGTTTCACCCCTCTCTACCTCTCCTCCAACCCTACATCACAATTGTGCTTTATAGTTTTCCGTTTGCGCTTCCAGTATCGCCCCTCCCCTCCCTCCCATCACTCCTCTGTTGGTAGCAAGTCTTTCAGCCACCTCAAGCCTATTCTCTGGAACTCCCTCTTTAAACCTATTCACTTTGCTGTATCTCTCCCTGCCTTTGAAAGCCCCCTAAAAATCTATCTTTTTAACCGTGCTTTTGGCCATCTCTCCTAACTCTTCTACCGCTGCGCCACATTCATTCTCTCTTGTGTAAAGTATCTTGGGACATTTATTGCTTTGAAGGTACTATATAATTACGAGTTATTGTTGTTGATACAATAATTAATTGGGCAGTACAAGAAGTACTGGGTGATGCTTGTTACCTTGTTTTTAGATGGCTGTGGCTGATATGTATGCAAAATGGTTGATAAAATCTGATTCAGGTGGATTGAAACATATTGGGTAATTTTCTGAATTACAACTCTAGCATGGAGCTTTGCTCAGTGGAAGTGCTTATTAGGAATCCGGATGTACAATCTCCATGCTCCCCCTTAAATGTATTAATGAACAGAAAATCATAGAATGTAGCACCCTCGAAATGCACTCCTGGTGGTCAAAGCTCTGTGCTGGAGCATGCATTTGTAAAGTTACCGATATATTGTTTATGCTGAGATTTGGTAATGTAATTCAGGCTCTGAATTTGATTGCCCAATTAATTACTTACAGGCGGATTATTGGAATTCTCATGTTTAGATCAAAACAAAATTCTGCATTTGGGCACATACACTATACAACTGATCATTTACTCATCTGTGAACACGGGATGGCAGTTTACATAGGATTACATAGGATATACAGCACAGAAACAGGCCATTCGGCCCAACCAGTCCATACTGGCATTTACGCTCCACTCGAGCCTCCTCCCATCTTTCCACATCTAAATCTATCAGCATAACCCTCTCTTCCCTTCTCCCTCATATGTTTGTCCAGCCTCCCCTTGAATGCATCTATACTATTCGCTTCAACCACTCCCTGTGGTAGCGAGTTCCACATTCTCACCACTCTTTGGGTAAAGAAGTTTCTTCTGAATTCCCTATTGGATTTCTTGGTGACTATCTTATATTGATGGCCTCTAGTTATGCTCTTCCCTACAAGTGGAAACATTCTTTCTGTACCAACGCTATCAAAACCTTTCATAATTTTAAAGACCTCTATTAGGTCACCCCTCAGCCTTCTTTTTTCAAGAGAAAAGAGACCCAGCCTGTTCAATATTTCCTGATATGTATACCCTCGCATTTCTGGTATCATCCTTGTAAATCTCTGCACCCTCTCCAGTGCCTCTATATCCTTTTTATAATATGGCGACCAGAACTGTATGCAGCACTCTAAGTGTGGTCTAACCAAAGTTTGATACAGGTTTAGCATAACTTCCCTACTTTTCAATTCTATACCTGTAGAAATAAACCCTAGTGCTTGGTTTGCTTTTTTTATGGCCTTGCTGACCTGTGTCGCAACTTTTAGTGATTTGTGTATTTGTACTCCGAGATCCCTTTGTTCCTCTACCCGACCTAGACTCGCACCCTCCAAGTAATAAGTGACCTCCCTATTCTTCCTATCAAAATGTAATACCTCACATTTATCTGTGTTGAAATTCATTTGCCAATTATATGCCCATTCTGCAAGTTTATTAATGTTTGTGTACATAGTGACAAATGGATACCTTCGGTGCTGCATACATACACAATGGGGTTAATTTTTGTCTCCTGTTTGTGCTCCAAAATGAGGCGGTACCACTACTTTTACAAGTGGCCTAATTGTCTGGGGGACATTAATTCTGGCAGCCAGAGCTCCCATCTGAAACAGGCGGGATTACATTTTCTTCCCAGTTGCTGTCGATGGCCAAGATAAATCATTCAGTTGAATAATGTATGACAGCATCTTCACTGAGAGATTGCGGGAGCAAGTTGGGCCGAATACTTTAGGCGCTAAAGAGGTGAAGAGGTGCCCAAGGTGGGGTATTAAGCTGCAACCGTTTAGCTCACATTTAGCGCAGGACGGTATGTTGGAAAAGGCGTTGAAGCCAGCGCTAGGAACGACCGCATTAAGGAGGATCATTAAGGGGCTGATTGACAATTAAATTGCCTGCTAGCGCTCATTAAAGAGGCTGCATGCCATTTTGGTGGATAACGCTTAATTTAACGACAACTCCTAACAGCGACCAGCTGAACAGGAGTAATGATGTCATTGCTGAGGATTTCGAGCGCTACTTAAAGCCATGCTCAGTTTTCAATGTTCACTTGCTGATTGAGATCGACTGACTACACTGCGTTTGAAGAGGACTTTTGAGACACATCGGGAGACTTTCTGGGACACTTTGTCAAGACTTCACCAACACTATCAACATTTTTCCCAGATATTCTCTCAGGAGTTCACCTAAAAAGAGTGAGTGCTGTGCTACGCTACCTTATTGGACACCTTACAGAAGTCACCAGGAGAAAGGGAGTGGTTGGTCATGGGCACCTTGATAGGAGACCCCTTGCTCAGCATGATGATTTGGAGGAGGAGATGAGGCTAGGCAGAGCAGCACCGGCTGCTGCAGGAGAGAGGGACCGGAAGGACAGGAGGGCGAGGAGGGCTCTCAGCAGGAGGCGCTATCCACCCAAGGTATTCAGAGAGAAGTACTCCTACATTCACACAATCCAAGACCAGTGAATGAGGAGGCTGTGCTTTACCAAGGAGGTCCTTATAGAGATCTGTGGCCTTGTGGAAGGAAGACTCAGACATCGCAGCACAGCTAGGACTGCATTGCCTGTGGCAGTCAAGGTCACAGTAGCACTTAACTTTTATGCTACTGGAACTTTCATGGCTGCCACAGGTGATATAAGTCACATCTCACAATCCTCTGTGCACTCCTGGATAAGGAAGGTGTCTGCAGCTCTATACGCTCTAAGGAATGACTATATATACCATTCCCTATTGCCAGAGAAGATCAGAGGCAGAGCACTAGGATTCAACAGGTTTGTGGGATTCCCCATGGTCCAGGGAGCCACTGACTGTACGCATGTAGCCATGCGCGCCCCTCATTTAAACTCGGAAGTGTTCAGGAACAGGAAGGGATTCCAGTCCCTCAATGTACAGTTTGTCTGTGACCACCGGCAGCACATCATACAGGTGAGTGTCTGCTATCCAGGGAGCTGCCACGATGCATTTATAATGAAACAGTCATTCATCCCACAGATCTTTGAGCTCCAATGTAATGTGCATGCCTGGCTACTAGGTGACAAGGGATACGCTCTGATGCCATGGCTCATGACTCCCCTAAGAAAACCCTAGACAGCAGCTGAGCACTCATACAATGAGAGCCACTCAGTCACCAGGAATATCATTGAGCAGACCATTGGGGTCTCAAGCAGAGATTTAGATGCCTTAACCAGTCAGGAGGTGCCCTGCAGTACTTTGTCGAGAAGGTGTCTATATTAGTGTTGATTTGCTGCATGCTCCACAATCTGGCAATCATGAGAGACCTGCCATTAACACCAACAATTGTGACAGAGGGTCAAGCTCAGGAGCCACAAGAGGAAGAGGAAGTGGCTTCCAGATAGATGGATTAATGGAAGGAATATCATGCCGACTGCTTTAACAGTGTGCGATTCTCCTGTCGAGTTTTCCTCTCTGCGCTGCATCCAAGTGATATTTTGCGCATGCGCAGATGAAAATCTATCTCCGGGTAATTTGGCCCATGGATGTTGCTTCCCATCATGGGATATGTGACGTAATTTGTATAAGACTTCTGCTTTCAGTTCTAATACCTTATTTGCTATATTCTTATTAACATTTTTCTGTCAGTTCAGCTCCTTTTGCATATATCTTTTATAACGGTGGGGTAATTTTCACCTTCTCGGTGGTAAACTAGTGGAGTTGATCACCCATCTACTATAGTAGCATTCGATTTCATTGAATGGAAATAAAAATTGGGCAAGTTCTATAATGCATGGGCGACCTGCTCCATTAGTTTACTGCTCAATTGAAAATTACTCCATATAACAATAACAACTTACATTTATATAGCACCGTTAACATAGTAAAATGTCCCAAAGTGTTTCACAGGAGCATTATCAAGCAAAATTTGACACCAAGCTGCGTAAGGAGATATTAAGACAGGTGACCAAAAACTTGGTCAAAGGTGTAGGTTTTAAGGAACGACTTCAAGGAGGAGAGAGAGGTAGAGAGGCAGAGAAGCTGAGGGAGGGAATTCCAGAGACTAGGGCCCAGGCAGCTGAAGGCACTGCTGCCAATGGTGGAGCAGTTAAAATCAAGAATGCGCTAGAGGCCAGAATTGGAGGAGCGCAGAGATCTCGGAGGGTTGAAGGGCTGGAGGAGGTTACAGAAATAGGGAGGGGCGAGGCCATGGAGGGGTTTGGAAACAAGAATGAGAATTTTAAACTCGAAGCATTGCCAGACCAGGAGCCAATGTAGGTCAGCGAGCACAGGGGTGATGGGTGAAGGACTTGGTGTGAGTTAGGATATGAGCAGCAGAGTTTTGGATGTGCTTGTGAAGGGCAGAAGATGGGAGAGCATTGGAATAGTCAAGTTCAGAGGTAACAAAGGCATGGATGAGGGTTTCAGCAGCAGATGAACTGAAGCAGGGGCGGAGACGGGCAATGTTACGGAGGTGGAAGTAGGCAGTCTTGGTGATGCAGTGGATATGTGTTCGGAAGCTCATCTCAGGGTCAAATAGGATGCCAAAGTTGCAAACGGTCTGGTTTAGCCTCAGACAGTGACCAGGGAGAGGGATGGAATCGTTGCTAGGGAACGGGGTTTGTGGCAGGGATGAAAGACAATGGCTTCAGTTTTCCCAATATTTAGTTGGAGGAAAGTTCTGCTCATCCAGTACTGGATGTCGGACAAGCAGCGTGACAAATCAGAGAGGGGTCGAGGGAGGTGGTGGTGAGGAACAGCTGGCGTCGTTAGCGTACATGTGGAACCTGACGTGTTTTTGGATTCACCGAGGGGCAGCATGTAGATGAGAAATAGGAGGGGTACAAGGATAAATCCTTGGGGTACTCCAGAGGTAACGGTGCAGGAGCAGGAAGAGAAGCCATTGCAAGTGATTCTCTGGCTAGATAAGAATGGAACCAGGCGAGGGCAGTCTCACTCAGCTGGACGACGGAGGAGCGGCATTGGAGGAGGATGGTGTGGTCAACTATGTCAAAGGCTGCAGACAGGTTGAGAAAGATGAGGAGCGATAGTGTACCTCTGTCACATAGGATGTCATTTGTGACTGTGACGTTCCAGTATTGTGGCAGGGGCGGAAACCAGACTGGAGGGTTCCAAACATGGAGTTGTGGGAAAGATGGACATGGATTTGGGGGGCGACAACACGTTCAAGGACTTTAGAGAGGGAAGGGAGGTTGAAAATGGGGCAGTAGTTTGCAAGGACAAAAGGGTCAAGTATGGGTTTTTTGAGGAGGGGGTGATGACGGCATATTTGATGGGGAGGGGGACAGTACCTGAGGAGAGGGAACCATTAACAATATCAGTTAACATGGGGTCCAGGAAGGGTAGGAATAGGGTCCAGGGAGCACATTATCTGCTTACATATCCTGTGCTGCTTCTTTACAGTATTATTCAGGCCTTACCTTGGTGCTCATCCATAAATCATATATTTCTCCCCCCTCAATTCTTGCTAGGTCCTTTTAGTCCCAGAGACAGTGTTTACACTGGTGAATTCCCATGCATAGCTCCCTTCTCTGCTTGCCAAAAACATGACTTCCATGATGCTCCATTATTGTGCTTATGGGAATTGCCTCATTGAAACATAGGGGGTTATTTCGACTTTGGGCGATAGTGTAAAATGTGCGATATCGGATCAGTTGCCCGTTCTACACTGACTTCAAAGAAAATGAGAATCGTAGAGATGTATAATGGGTGGCTGATCCGATTCGCCCATTTTGCACTATCGCCCAATGTCAACATCATCTCCATAATTTTCTTACTTACACATTCATCCATTCTTGCATATTTCACGACTGAATTTCCAACCTTTGGGAGATTCTACTAATTAAATGGTTCATTAGTCACTTGAGAAGTGTCAAAAGTTCAATATTGCAGTCCATAGTGATTAGCTGATATTTGTTCATTACCACTAAGGAAATCTTTCATGAGAGAATCGCATATTTCTATTATGTGTGTTCCAATGTTTAATTTGCAGTTCATGTCTGGAGAAACAGGCTTCTTTTGCACTGAGAAATTCCAGCCCCTGGGAGATTTGAAAGCCTGTTACTTATTTTGTCCTGTCTTGGAGATTTATCAGATGTATTTTCTGATCGGAGGCTTCCCGCATGCGGGAAAAAATCTACGGACTTACCTGAGGGCTCCTGAAGTCCGAACACTTCCGCTCCTGGGCCTCTTCAACTCGAAATGTGCAGGGCCCACGTATCCCAGAGGCGCAAGCGTCCCTGGGATCACGTGGGCCATGGGAAGCCAATCAAAGAAGGGAATCTCCCTTCATACACTTGACAGATAGACCTGTCAAATATATGAATGGAGATCACCCCAAAAACACTTTAAAACATTAAATAATTTTTTTTTTTTAAACACATTTTAAAAATTAGTTGAAATTACAATAAATTAAATATTTTAAACAAAAATTTAATTTTTGAAAAAAATAATTAAAGTTTTTTACGGGGCTAAAAATAAGCTTACCTTTTTTAAAAGTATTTTTTAATGATAAATGAGTGAAAATTTTTTATTTTTTTAAACTTTTTTTCAAATCTTACGCTGGTAAAAGCAGGCCTTACGCCTGCTTTTGCCAGGCATAAGATTTTGAAGGGTGTTCTGCGGGCGGAGGTTCTCCAGAAAGCGGAACTCTCTCCCCGCAGAGGCCCTTCTCTAGGACAGGCGTCCGATCTGTCAAGAGCATTCTGGACAGATCGGAAATACCGGTTTTCAGCGCATGCGCTTGGCATGCCTGAAACCGGCATTTCCGATGTCCCTACGGGTGTGTACACAGTGCGTAGGGATCGGAATATACGGCCCAATTTTATTTGAGGCCACAGGTCTGAAAATACCTTTGACACCTCCATATTTGCAACAAATGCACACATGCAAATGGCCTGAAAATCTAGTCCTTGGTGGTTTTCGTAAAGAAAATATAGGAGGTGGTCTTGTAATAGGACAGCTTGTGGAGTAACTTTCCCATCGGCCAGGCTGTGCACAGATTCCCAAAGCTGATCGTAAGAATTTACTTGACACAAATCACTGATTTCAAATGGGCGTGGACTCCAAAACAAGTTGAAAATACACCAGGGCATTTGTCAGGTAATTGCTATGATTTTTTACAAATTGTCTCTGGAACTAAAGGGTTAAACTCTGGTTTTTTTCCTCAACTTAAAGGCTACCATGCCTCTTGCTACTTTTCCGCTGTTTTGAGAGAGGTGTATAAACTTTGGAACAGTAGCAAACAATGACATCCTCAGCAGTGAAAGCACTACACTGAGTATACACAGATGCCAGCAAGACGATGTTGACAGCCAACATGACATTGCCAGAAATGTCCCTTAATTTCTTACTTACATGCACGAAAATACATAACTCCCATGTAAAAATGTGTTTGTGTCTTCCTTTCCTTTACATTGTCCTGGTTTTTTTCTATTTTCCTGTAGCTTCTTACTTTTCCCCCTATAATCTGCTTCGTGATTTATTTTTCCCGAGCCTGTTTGAATTCCTCTGAAAGTTAGGTACACCACAGTAATGTTTAAACAAATTGTGGCCATCTATTTAAAAACAGGAATAAGCCTGATTATATCTGATGTGTACATTTCTCCCTCAGCGAGCTGGAAGTTCCAAACGGCAGTACATGAACCCAGCATTGTGATTAATAACTTGGGAGCTGCCTCAGTTTGATAGCTTGCTCTTGTTGGGTGAAATTTATGGCTTGGTACTTCCTCAGCAGGACTTCCCACGTTGAATTGATGCACACTGTTGACCCTTGTGTCCAACATGGGGGTTTTACACAGATGTCTGGTAACTGTGGAAGGTGCAGAAATCCAGAAGATGAACCTGCAACTGGGCCATTATACCCTGCTAGTTAACAAAGGTCAGAAGAAGGCCTCTGCAAATGTCTGTGACACAGTGTTTCACTGCAGTTTGTTTTTTGATTAGCACAGTTCATGCCCGGCCATCCCACCTGAATAACAATCAGCCCGATTCAGAACATAACTACAGCAACGAAAGCGATAAACATTTGTCCGAATAAAGCTTTGGGGATTTGCAAGATTAAACCCCACTGAAGCTCACCAGGTGGCTCTGTGGAAAAAAAAAACTTTCAGAAGAAATGCACCAAAAGAATAAGCTTCCCCACAATATGAATCCTACATTTTCTAATTAATGCATCCTCAGTGTAGCTGAAGAAAGTTTATTACTCCATATAGCAAGTCAAGTTAAAGCAGCTATATGTAAATACTTTGGCAGATCGCACATTCCTCATCTACTTTGAAGTAGGTATCTTAATTCTGCTCGGTTTCAGAGGCGGAATTGAGCATTACCCTTAATCTCATTTAATATCCAGCAACACTCTTTGTTCTTTTATTTATCCAACATATTCTGTCCCCAATATATACAGCCTGCCATTCGCACTTATTCTTTTAATCCTCGATGGCTGATAATTGCTTCATCTCCAAGTTCTCTGTGTGTGATTCACAGGCAACTGATTGGAACTATTCTTCTCCTTTACTTTAATGCACTGTGTTTTGGGGTTTCTTCTTTGGCTCAGTGCACTTTGCCGGACTGTCCGCATTTTCTGGGCATGTGAGCATATTGTGAGCTGTTCAGTGAAAAACCTTAACTGACCCAAACACTAGAATCTGTTAATACCCTGAATTATCTGATTATTCCAGCAATGTAAGAACCACAGCCGGCTCGACTGGGTAGTGTGTATTGTCCCCAATTGAAAAGCAACACAATATATTTACATCAAATGTTCAACGTGGCATTTGATGTGTTTTTTTAATGGATTTGTTACAAAATTCTGATATGTATTTGCACATTTTTGGCTTTCATCTATGTTAACTATAATTTACTTTTATAACAACTCCCTATTTTGTGACTGATAATGCAGAAACATGGCATTTTATACCCCTCTGACTTTCTTCCCTTCTCTCCTGAAGGTGCTGTCTGCTGGATTATGGTTCCATGGGTACACACCACTCTCTGTGTGCCTTACACCGGTGGTCATCTTTCATGGGTGAGCTGAGATAGTGAGCGTTGGGAGGCATCACAGCCAATACTGATCCAGTACCCATCCAATGTCCACTAACTAGCGTTATCAACATTTGTGATATTGTTGATGATTTACTGATTGAGCATTATTGTTTCAACGCAAATTATTCGTGATAGAAAGGACAAAGAAAAATGATCTCTCTCTCTCTCTACCGTCTATCCTTGTGAATCATGTGCGTTAAAACAATAGTGCCCAATATTAACAAAATTGTGATGGCTTGCAATACTGCTGCATAAATAAATTGAAACTAACGCTTACTTGCTTCTTATTTGTGTAATTTATGTTTTATTTATCAGTTACTGCATTAGAACTGATGCAGAGAATATTAAAGTGGCAGTCACACCACTTGTGCGAACCGGATGGAGCTCAGAGTTATTGCACAGCTAAGAGTCAATTCCATGTTGTTCAGGTGGATTACTGTTCTGCTACGACTTAAAATTAGCAGTTTTAAGGATCCAGTATCACCTTTATCTGTCAGTGGAAAAAGACTGAGCTAATCATATAGGTGTTTTGATGCATTGCGGCCTCCTTATAAAGTTCAAAGAGTTTGATGCATTTGAGGACAACCACAAGAATCAGCTTCCATCTTTTTCAATCTATTTTGAAGTTTGAAGGACTTTGTTAAACATTGAGAACAATGTATCTTGTTGCTGAGAGCCAGAGCCAGAAGGGGAAAGAAAAAAAGAAAGACTTGCATTTATATAGCGCCTTTCACGACCACCGGACGTCTCAAAGCGCTTTACAGCCAATGAAGTACTTTTGAAGTGGAGTCACTGTTGTAATGTGGGAACAATGTTGCTCCTGTTGAATCCTAGATGTTGGTACAAGCTGTATTGACAATATTTGATTACCAGCCTCACTAAAATTACTCTTTGTGCCTTGGTCTCAAACTTAAAGCTCCATCCTTTGTCACAGCAATGCAAAAGAGTGACAAACAATGTAGAAATCCATTCAGTTACAAGGGCTCACATACTGTGAGAACCGATGCTTTTGTAGTATCAATGAAAATCTTAAGGCAAACTTTTAAAGGGACACTCTCTTCATCTAAAAAGCTATTTGGCAAACTCTGTTTTGTTGTGGAAGGGAAATGGTCTGGAAGGGCCGTGGGTCGTTTTATAGTAATTAAATGTTTTACATCATCGCTTCATATATTTGAAGACAAGAAAAGGTTTGTTAAATACTTTTCACATAGATGATATTCGTAATATTATTAACTTATAACATGTATTGAATGTCTTTTAAAAAAAATCTTTCCAGAGAACACATCCATGTTTTTAATTGTTTTTGTTAGAATCTTATTTAACTTGTCTTTTGGATGAGACATCCCTTCTGCCCTTTAGTTGGACATAAAGGCCGCTATTTTGCCGGCGCTCAGAGGGCGGGTTTGGAGGCGGGTCAGAGGTTAAATTCGTTTTGATTGATGGCGGGTTCCGAACCCGCCATCAACCCGCCTCCACGCAACTTTGCCAAGTGTTGGCTCTGGGAGTCCCGATCAGACCCGCCACCAAGCGGCGGGAAAGGCACTTAATACATAATACAATTTTAGCTGGCTCTTCCCATTTTAGGACATTTTCAGCGTGTTCCACGCCGTTCGCAAAACACACCAGCTGATTGTGCCGGGTTCAGCAACTACGCGAATTCTTGACAGCTGCACCTGCAGCATAAAAGCGGACCTGTAACATGGCTGACTTTCAGATGACAGAACTTTGTGTTTTGAAGTGTTGGAACACTTTTTGCAGGTCTATTGAGCTTGTAAGTGGTTAAGCTGAGATCCATATGCACTGTGACCTCCTTGGAAAACCCTCTCCCCACATTGCCTGAGCGCTTATAACATCTATTCCTCAACTGACATATATACCAGCAGAATGGGAACCATTTATACCCTCTCATCCTGGTCCTCAGAATCGGAGGAAGAGCAGCCGCGGCAGCAGCAGAATGAGGCACAACAGCAGCACCAACAACAGGAGTGCCAACCTCCTCCTCACCCACCTGATGCTGCACAGGGCAGAGGGCGTCAGCGCAGGGCTGCACCACGTCGCAGGAGATACCCCCAACATAGGGTTTACAGGCAGAGGATGAGCGTCCTCAACATGACTGAGCAGCAGTGCCAAAGGAGGCTGAGACTTTCGCGAGAGGTAGTCGCTGACATCTGCGCAATGCTGCACCAACACCTGGAGCGCAGAGGAGCGGCTGGACACTCCTTACCAGTGGCTGCCAAAGTCACCACCGCCCTCAATTTTTTTGCTTCAGGGTCCTTCCAGGGATCATCAGCGGCATCTCCCAGTCAACTGCACAAACTTGCATCACGCAGGTTATGGATGCCCTCTTTGCAAAGGCGCACAATTACATCCACTTCTCCACGGATGAAGCAAGTGTAACCGCGCGTGCGGTTGGCTTTGCAAATATGGCAGGCCTGCCAAGGGTGCAGGGCGTCGTAGACTGCACACATGTGGCCATTAGGGCACCCCATCATAACCCAGCTGTATTTGTGAACCACAAGGGCTTCCACTCCCTTAACATCCAGCTGGTGTGTAACCACAGGAAGATCATCATGCATGTGTGCGCCAAGTTCCCTGGCAGTTGCCATGACTCGTTCGTCCTGCGACAGTCTACTGTGCCGCAGCTGTTCAATCCACCAGCCTAACTTTCCGGATGGCTACTTGGAGACAAGGGCTATCCCCTGAAGACGTGGCTAATGACTCTGTTCAGGAGGCTATCAAATTAAGCTGAGGAGCGCTACAGTGCGAGCCACATTTCCACCAGAGCCATCATCAAGCAAACCATCGGCTTTCTCAAAATGCGATTCAGATGCCTCGACAGATCAGGTGGAGCCCTACAGTACTCACCAGCCAGGTTCTCCAGAATCATCGTGGTCTGCTGTGCACTGCACAACATTGCACAGCAGCGTGGCTTACCGCTGCCTGAGGAACAAGCGGCTCAGGAGGAGGAGGATGTGCGAGTTCCAACAGCACGCGAGCACATTGCTGGCCGTGATGCAAGGGATGCACTAATCCATGCCAGATTTGCTTAAGTTTACGAAGCAAACACATGTGGCTGCCACCTTCTTAACACACCATACATCATCTGTGCAATAAACTGTGGGTTCCTATCACTCTCACCACCATCATTACAGATTTAAGGTGCCCTGACACCTCACTGTGACACTTCCATTTCTGGGCACATATAGGCCAACTCTTTGAATGTTTGCCATCGCATTTCTTTATTACAATTGAAATGATGATGATAATCTTAAATTTGTATTACATCAAAACATCCAAGTGACTACCCTTGTGACTATTTGTGTGTTAACTTTCTCTTTCGCGTGCTTCTACGTGGTGCTTCCCCTGTGGCTTCAGCAGATGTGGAAGCACCTTGCTCACTTTCATGCTGCTCCTGCTTCGACACCTTTGGCGGGCGTCCTCTGGGGTTGGGAGCCTGGGAGGGCTTGGCAACAGTCTGCTCCTCCTGTGGCTGTGCAGGGGCTAAGACAGCCATCTCAGTTGGGTGAGGAATCTGGGGCTCTGACCGAGGGCTCTGCAGTGGCATGGGAGTGTGAGCGCTTGGAGAGGAGCCCACACTTCCTTGTTGTTGACCACCAATATCCCTCTCATGGGTCACCTGTATTTCACTGCTAGCAAGTAGCTGGAGAGCACCTTGCTGCACATCAGTGGGGCCATGAGGACCCGTCTCTGTACTGACAGTCCTCATAATGGGGACGTCCATGTACCTCTGGTGTCTCTCCTCAATAGCAGCCCATCTATCCTCCATAGCAGACCATCTATTTAGAAGAGTCACCATGCTCTGTTGAGTCTGGCGAGTTATGTCCTCCAAGGAGGTTGCCACCCTCTCCATGGCGGCACGTTCATGAGCCATTGCCTCCAACATGGCATTGCTTATGTTTGAGATGGACTCCTCCATTCTCTGCACACTCGCAGTTACCGTGGATGCAAACCCTGTCAGAGACTCCTGCACTTGTTGCTGAAGTTCCAGCACCACTCTCTTTCTGGATGGCCGCAGAGGCACAGGGTCCACATGCAGCTGAGCAGAGCTAGGAGCGCCCTGTGGCCTCCGACGAGGACTCTCCACTGCTGTCCCTGTCTCCACCATCTGCTGATGCTCACTTGTGAGCTGTGATACACCAGGTGACAACACTAATCTATCTTGCAAATGACCCATCGAGGTGTGCGACTCTGCGCTGGTGCAGGGTGCGCTCAATTCTGCTGACATTGCGCCCTCAGAGGTTGCAGCTTCCTCTGAGGAGTCTTCCGGCTCTTCCTCCTGGACAGTGGGGAGGGGAGCTCTCGATGGTCCTGTGGGGGAGTAAAGGCATGAGTTAGACATGTGATATTAACGTAGTAGGCACATCGAATTGTGCAGATGATCAGAACTCAATCTGTATGAACATCAGATGCCATATCAGTCACTCATGCAATCTAAATGAGAGGGCTGCAAATCTATTCTGTCACCAGCTTGCTTTACTACGCCCGTCTGACCATTCCCCACTTCCAGATCCTCAGCACCTCCGACGATGTTGAGAGCGGCCTCCTCAGCGGTGGTCAAGTGAGCAATCGAAGGTGGCCCTCTTCCTGTCCTGCCCCTCTGCCTCTTATTGTGGGCTCTCTTTTCCTGCAATGAGGGACACAAGTGGAGTTTGAGTGAGAATGTTGGAGTGAGTGTAGAGAATCCATAGCATAGATGCTTAGAGGGAGACAAAGATGGAGTGAGGTGCCAATACCCAGGGCCCTCCCTGTGCGTTGTTAGTTGTTGTCATTGCATAACAGTGATAGCGAGTGTGAGGGGTGCATAGTAGAATGGTGAAGTGATTCTGTACATAGAGAGAGAGGGATGGTTAAGGGTGCAAGGGATGTAAGGGTAAAGTGGGATGTGCAGGAGTAGGTTGACAATGCAGAGTGCTGGTGATGAGAGGAGATGGGGAGCAGATTGAAGGTAAGTGTGATGTTATACTCACTTTTGCTGTGTGTAGCAGGTCATTGAACCTTTTCCTGCACTGAACCCAGGTGCTCACCTCCTCAGCAAATTGCAGCCAGGCTGCTTTGTTTTGCTGAGGAGGCTTCCTCCATCCATTTGAGGGATACAGTACCTCTTGGCGCCCTCTCACTCCTTCCACAAGAGCGTGGAGGGAGTCATCATCTAATCTTGGAGATGCCTTTGGTCTTGAAGCAGTCATTTTCAGATGTGCCACACCGAGAAGCAGCAGAATAGGATTGATCAAAAACAAGGCTGCATGGGCTCCTTAAATGCAGCTGGCTGAAAGACGTCAGCAGAGGCAAGCAGCAGACCCGAACCCACTGATTGGGCCGGGTAGTGCGCACGACAGGCTTAATCAGCCCACCTAAGCAAAAATCGTAATTTCAGGGCAGCTGAAACCAGCAGTGGGACTGGAACCCGCCGAACATCAAAGCCGCCTCCAACCCGCCTCCACTCAAAAAATCGCAGCCAAAGGATCCCATGGCATTGCTGTTTGTGGGAGCTTGCTGTGCGCAAATTGGCTGCCGTGTTTCCCATGTTACAACAGTGACTACACTTCAGAAAATCGAATTAATTGGCTGTAAAGCACTTTGAGAAGCATTTAGATGAGCGCTTGAAACGCCATAGCATACAAGGCTACGGACCAAGTGCTGGAAATGGGATTAGAATAGACAGGGCTTGATGGCCGGCGGAGACACGATGGGCCAAAGGGCCTCTTTCTGTGCTGTATAACTCTATGGCTCTATGGGACATCCTGAGGTCGTAAAAAGCAATATATAAATGCAACTTATTTCTTTCTTTGTAAAACTAGGTCATTTTGGGTCAGGAAGTAGTTTGACTTGTGGTCAACATTAGTGAGAAAAACAAGTCACGTGTTTGGTCTTATACACACTTAGTGCAATAACTTGGACACTTGCCCTTTTGGGAATAATTGTATGGCTTTGATTAGATGGACTATTTTTGAGGGTTATTTCAGATGTTCTCCTTTTCCCTCTCTTTTCATCCTCCAGGGTAATGCACCATTCTTTGACTGTGGTGGGTGGGGAAGGAGACATCAACTTGCTTGAATGCGCTCAAGCCAATGTGCACCCAGGCTCCAGGAGAGGTCCTAAAATTAAACTGACAATGGCAGGAGGATCGGCCATTATTTGTTTCTAGCCCTAAGGGGCTTTCTGTCCTCTCGTTATGCCCCGGCCCTCACATAAAGTACTTTTAGTTCCTAGATGTATATCCATAATGGTAAAAATTTATAGCAATATCCGCCATTTGTACTTCAGATTTGCCTTTTCCAAAGAAAAAGTTGTATTTTTTTCTCTATTCTGACCTTTGATGTGGGGCTGTTTGCAATGGATGATTTAGGTGGCGTTATTCCAACTGTTGATAATTTTAGTTAAAAATTTGGCATTGGTACAAGGCAGAAGATTGTCCATTACTCCTCCCCAGATTCATCCACAAGTTGCTCACTTCGTCGTGCAAACAGCTCTGAAAGAACCTACAATTCCCCATCACAGCAGCCATTTCTTAAATGATTCCAGTGTTTGTCCTCTGCCACCCTATCTGGAAGTCCATTCCACATAATGAGCAATCTTTGCACAAAGAACTTCCTGCTATCAGTCCTAAGTTTGACACTTTCACACTTTGCTAAAATGATTGACAGGACCAAATTCACCCCTTTAGTTGCAAATTATGACTAGTGCTTAAAATATATGAAACAGGTACGAACGCAGTTACATCTGCTGCTAAAATAGGGACGTGTCTGCTCTGTGCCAGGAGGTGGGCATAAGCATCAAGTGACTCAGCCACTGATCCTTCCTTCTGTATGGAGAAGCATGTGGACTTTTTGCAGCCCTTACGAAATTCCATGACATTGATACAAAAGGAACAGCCTGATTAATATTAATTCAGTGTGAAGTACTGGGATACGCTAGCATAGTGGTTATGTTACTGGACGAGTAATCCAGAGGCCTGGACTAATGATCCGGAGACATGAGTTCAAAGCAGGGGAATTTAAATTCAGTTAATTAAATAAATCTGGAATAAAAAGCTAGTATCAGTAATGGTGACCAGAAAACTACCAGATTGTCATAAAAACCCGTCTGGTTCACTAATGTCCTTATCCGGTCTGGCCTATATGTGACTCCAGACCCACAGCAATGTGGTTGACTCTTAGCTGCCCTCTGAAATGGCCTAGCAAGCCACTCAGTTATATATGGCGGCTCACCACCACCTTCTCAAGGGCAATCAGGGATGGGCATTAAATGCCGGCCTTGCCAGCGATGCCCACATCCTGTGAATGAATTTTTAAAAAAGTGATGCTGCAATTGATTAGTTAATGTAGCCTGACTTGAGGCAATTAAAAGGTGCAGTGTTTCTGTCTGGGCCCCGACATACACTATAGTCAGGACAAGAATGTTCTGTTCGCAGAGTTGAAATCGTGCTGTGCAATATTAGTAACAAACTCATTAACACATTTGTATGAAATCTCTGACTGCTAATTTAACCTAAATGGGGTCAATAATTTCCTTTGGATAGAAAAGACAATTCATATGGACACATTAATGCATTTGTTACAAATTTTGCACAGCGTAAATTCAATCAACCAGCAGAGATTTAATTCAGCCAAATAGTCCCATTGCATGAAATTGCCTCCACTCAGTGCAGCATCAAATAATGCTGCTTGTTTCCACAACGCTAAGTTTAACTGAAAGCAGTCTAACAGCTGCTTCAGTAAAAGGGAAGAGAGCTTGCATTTATAAAGCACCTCTCACGACCATATTAGTATATATTACACTTTTTTTATTCACTTACCATGAACTGAAGTCCATAGTTACATTTAAAGGGCAATTCCGCCATCCAAGATCCATGCTCCCAGTGGGGAGCGATGCTCACGGGAGTCCTGATTCTCCAACCCACACTCCCTGCTAACACAACTGCCCACTGGGAACGTGGAATCGCCCTATAAGATAAAGAAACCAGAACTTATTCCAAGGGGTCAGATGACATCATAAACCACAAATTCAAATGTCATCTGAACCCTGATATTAAATCGCAGCCTCATTCTCACTCTCTACCATTTATAAATACTTCAAATATTATTATATAATTGTAGTTTCAATCAAATTAAAGCAATGCTAGCAATAGTTGAAAGCAGTTCTGATGTTGCATTGATTGATGACTGTGAAGAGCAAGTGTTGTGCCCTTACTATAAAATGATATTGCTTGAGGAGAGCACATGATCTAGAGGATACGTCATATTCAGCCTTGAGATGTAATAAATAATTTTATAAGTGAGAAAGATCAGTTAAATCGAGAGTTAGAAAGTGACATGTGTGCAGATGATTACCAGATTGCATGGCTGGGCATAACTGACTGGCACGAGGCATGGCGGAGGGGAACCATACCTTTACTCTGTGCTTTGGGCTGATGGATGGCTAGTCCATGATGTACAGCCCTGTCATTTAATGCTGTACATCTGCACTTTCTCTGTGAGACCTATGGGCATAATTGTCCTCTGTTGCTGATGGTTTAGCAGCGCAAACTTTCAATTTCTTTGCTTGTCCAGTGTGGTAACACAATACAGCTTCCTGTGACTCGAACTTCATCCCGGCCTCCTAATCTTTTGGGGGGGGAGAATGTGGTAACACAATACAGCTTCCTGTGACTCGAACTTTATTGCATCACTTCCTGTGATTAGTCCAGGATAAATACTGGACTGATCAGTTGGATCCTGGAGAGGCATAGAGTAAGACCTCTTTTGTATGTAGCACCTTTTTAGTTGATTAAAGCTTACTTTAAGTTCACCACGCGTAAGGCTCATTCTTACGACATCCAGTGAGGCTGAGGTATGGGTTAGATACCTGACAGTCAGCTCTTCTGCAAGCTTACAACTTTCTCCAGTTATGGGAGAAATAGGTCTAATTCATAGTGGCTAGTAATGTTCATGAATTGAAGTCCCTGGGATGTATGCATCCAAGTCTCTAGTGGCCTCTTTCCCTTCCATTGAAGCGTTCTTGTTAAAATTAAAGGTTGGATTCAGCAAATCAACAATGGGCCGAAAATTGATCCCGGGACGCGAGAGTACGCACTGCATACTCTCGCGTATTCCCACTCCAATTGCCGGTTTTCTGCATGCCCTGCGCATGCGCTGAAAACCGGCAATTGCTCTTCCGAAAAGGGGGCGGGGCCGGAGTGCATCGCGTGCGCGCTACAGGCTGCGCGCACGCTGTGCACTTCATGCTTTGGACACGCAGGTAAGTACTGAAGATTTTGGAAATGTAAAAAGGAGGAGTAAGACCCGCTTTTAAGAAGGTAAGTAGTGAATTAAGTATTTTTTTGAATTTTTTTTTACAGGTATATCTTTTTTATAGACTTTAAAGACAGGTAAGTTTATTTTTATAACTTTTTAAAAGATTTTAAATTTTTTCAAAAATTTAATTTTTTATTTAAAATGGTTAATTTAATTAACTATACTTATTTTATTAATGTGATGGGTTTTTTTTTTAATTTAATTGAGGTTTAGCTGTTATTTTGGGGGGGTGTAAGATTCATAAGTCTCTCAGCCATGCTGTGAGACTTATGAATGGAAGATGGTGTGCTGCCATTGGCTCTAACTGAGTCACGTGATCCCACAGCTCGCACGAATTAACTACGCCGCTGGGATACGCAAGCCCAGCACAGCTGATGTCTGGAACATCAATTTCGTGCGAGCTGGATCAGAAAAAGCATAAGCGAGGTGAGACATCGCGGGAAAGGCTTACCCCCGCGGGAACAGAGCGAGATCAATTTCTGGGCCATTGTATTTAAACCTAAAACACCGCTATGGGGCGCAGGAAGCATAGTGGTGGGCTTTAAGGGAAGGACTTCTACAGCGTAGGCCTGAGACGGCAGAAGGCTTTGCCACTGATGGCGGGACAGAGGGAGGGGCTGGCCAGAACCAGAGGGTGCAGGCTGGAACCTAAAGCTGGAGGAGGTTGAAGAGGTAGGACGGGGCGTATTAAAGGATAGGGAGCCACTGGAGGTTGGTGAGAACGCCAAGGACAAACAATGTGAGAAAGAGAGCTTTGAAAGATTAGGTTCTGATTGGGGTCTGATGAAAAGGCTTTTAAAGCCAGCCATAAAGTTCACTAAAGGAGATACGCTCCTTTTAAATAAAGAGCTTTTTTTTAAAAAAGGCTATGTAATGGAAGTGAATTCTAATATCCCATTCCCATCTGTGTGGGAAAATTTAATATCTATGGAGTCTTTTATTTCAATTTAGTTTGTTTTAATAAATAATTCAAGAATTCGACAGTTTCTCAGAATGAAATACAAGTTTATTCGTACTGTGAAAACTGGCAAGTCCTGTCTCCCCCAGTGACCACTCCATGGTTTCTTTGTGCCTGCCCTGTTCCCATTACTTGTGACAGAACAGAGCCTTAGGTCAAATAGCACTACAGCTAACAATATAGTCCATAAACAATCATTCTGGTGGCCTGAGAGTGGCCTTTCAATATTCAACAGCCCCAGTATGATTAAAGTGGATCAGTGTCTGGGCAGGTCATTCAGGCCATGCACTCAAAAAATTATAAGGCTGGGGGTTAAGAAAGTAGCTTCTTTGCCTTTGGCCAGAAAATAACTTCTTTGCCTTGGTGCGATGGCACAAATCGTGTTTTCACCAGCAAAGCTGTATTTTACTTTTTGGCACTTGACCAAATGGACCTGTGGGAATGATATTCCCATTTCTCTCTCGGCAGCAATGCGTGATACGCGAGGAGCATGAGCTGTAGCGGGAACGCTGGCTAATCTTTGCCGTCCCTAGTTCAGGAGCTTTGTGACTAACTGTAATCTCCCTGACACTGACCCAACTGCGATCATGTAACCAAACAAAGAACCCAAGAGAAAATCTGAGGCCAATATTACATCACATAGTTTACAGAAGTCATCCTTTAAAAAATAAACTTTGTTCCAGCCCTTTCCACTGACCCCCCTTCCCTCCCCCACTCCATCATCATTTTCAATGCCAAGTGTGAGGGTCTTGTGGATATTTTTGTATTCAAATTTGAGACTATCCATTGTCTCAGCATCAACTTCCTTCTCCCCTGTTCCAATCCCCTTAGCCCTTCCCTCATTCTAACGCTGACCTCATCACTATACAGCTTCTTCCACATCTCCCCCCCTCAGCCCTCACCAGATATATTACATGGAATTACATAGAATCTACAGCACAGAAACAGGCCCATAATGCCCAATTGGTCTATGCCGGTGATTATGCTCCACACGAGCCTCCTCCCACTTTAATTATCTCTTCTCACCCTGCCTCAGTATCCTTCTATTCCCTTCTCCCTCATGTGTGCATCAAGCCTCCCACTTAAATGCATCAATGCTCTCTGCTTCAACCACTCCATGTGCCAGTGAGTTCCACATTCTCGCAACTCTGTGCAAAGCGATTCCTCCTAAATTCTTCGTTTGATCTGTTAGCGGCTATTTTATTTTTACGGCCCCTTGTTCTGGACTCACCCACAAGTGGAAGCAGTTTATCCATATCCACCCTATCGAAACCCTTCGTAATTTTAAAGATCTCTAGTGGGCCTCCCCTTAGTCTCTTTGCCAGAAAAAGGAGCCCCAGCCTACTCAATCTTACCTGATAGTTACACCCTCTCAATTCTGGTAGCATCCTTTTAAATCGTTTCTGAATTTTCTCCAGTGCTTCAATATCCTTTTTGTAGAATGGAGACTATTCTGAAATTGCTTCCCTAAAGCCCTCTGCCTTGCCACTTCTCTCTCCACCTTCACAAGCCACCATCCTTTCAATCATCTCCCCTAACTATTCTACTATTAGTTGTCATCTGTTACTCCTCTGAAGCATCTTGAAATGTTTACTACATTGAAGGCTCTATATGAATGCAAGTTGTTGTTATTTTCCCCCTCATCCTGGCATCAAATACCATTTCCTGGCCAAGGGAATGATCAGGTGATCTGCCCCAGAGGCATTTGCCAGTGGCGCTTTATAACGACATACTAAGAAGGGAGTCACATAGTGGGTTTTTCTTCTTCCTTAAAGTAACTCATCTACACAGGATTCCACCCCTTTATACTGTCTGGAATCAGGAGGGGAGACCTACTCCTGCCTCTCTATTAATGTACCATAAAGAAAACTTTGGAGGTGCTCAATCGCCCATGGATGCAAACAGCACAGATCAATTGCTATTCAAATTTGCAGTATAATACAACAAGCTTCCAAACTAGCATTTTGTGACTGTAGTTTCATAAGATTTCCTCTATATTGATTGAAGAAAGTTTTAAAGTAATTTTGAGAACACTTTGGGAATGAAATTCACTTGGACAGTAGTGCAAAATTTATTTTCCATTGACATGCAAGTTGACACAACTTAATTTATAATTTAGGCTCTGTTACAACTGTAACAGATTGGTGCATTACAGAAGGTGTATTGGTAGGTGCTTGTCACTCAAACATTTTCAGAAGTCATAAATTAGAGGATATATGGATAAGCAAAGAAAATATTGCCTACCAGCCCAAACTGAGTGCAGGGAACAATCGCTGCACCTGAATGGGTAGGCCTGAGGCGCTCCAATATTGGGCTTTGAGCCTCATTTAAATAAGAACAGTGAGCTGCAGACACCTGCTGGGTGTCCCCAGGCAGCTCGCCGGTAAAGAGGCTACAAAATTCAGGTCGTTAAAGGAGAAGCAATCGTGAGGGGTTGACCGGGAAAGGGAAGGCGATTGGGACATCGAGACGGGGAGTCGAGGTGGTGGTCGGGAGGGAGCGACGATCAGGAGGAGAGATAGCGGTGGTCTGGTGGGAAGGTGGAGACAGCGATCAGGGTGGGGATCGAGGTGGTGATGGGAGGTGGTGCGAGCAGTAGCTGGCAGCGGCTCACGGTTTTAATGTGTGGTTGGGAGGAGCACTACTGCTCTTCCCGGCTCTGCATTCAGTTAAGTATTTTTAACAAACTTACCTTTTTGGAGGTGACCTAGAGAGGTCCCTTTAAGGATCACCTGTTAGGGTTTCAGCAGCAGGTGGGCTGAGGCAGGGGCAGAGACGGGCAATGTTATGGAGGTGGAAGTAGGCGGTCGTTTGACAGAGAGTATAAGGGGTTGGAAGCTCAGCTTAGGGTCAAATAGGATGCCGAGCTTGCAAATACTCTGGTTCAGCCCGAGACAGCAGCCATTTCTTTTTCAGAAGCTTTCCCTGTAGTCTGAAGCCAGAGTGCGCCTCCCCCTTTAATATATGCTTTAAGATTTTCAGCCCCCCAAAACTGGCGTGCAGCCAATGAATAGCCAATGGCACCGCTGGCTGCCTGCCTGAATCATTTTAACGAGACCCCAGCACGAATTTAATGTGCTGCCTGGGACCACATGAACAGGCATGTGGCACAAGGTGCCCATTTTTGGGTGCAGTCTAATTTCTACGCCACAAGATCTACTTGAGAGCACTGACTGGTTGAATAACAATTTTTTAAATCGTATAATAATTCAAATACGCGGCTTCATCATTTTTATGACAGAATACATTAGCATTCTAAGGGGGAGAAATTCAGTCGCGCCCAGGAAGGGGCGCTAACTTTTGAGAAGTTGGAAATTTAGCGCCAGGCGCTAATCAATCTCACTGCCCGCTAAATTCAGTCTCAGCGCTCAAAGAATGCAGGGGAGCGATAAATCAGGTGCTAATGGCGTAGGTGAATAGCGTTAGGCTCCAAACAACAACTAATGTGAGGTGTTGTGTAATCGGGAGTGAGCATTGGCGCAGACGCCTTCCAGCCATTAAAGGGGAGGGTCACTGGAGTCTGCACACCAGCCCCCAATGACTCGGGGAGTGCAGAACGGCGATATGCTGTGAGATGAAATGCAAAGTGCTTTGATGACCTGCAGCATTCCGGGGATTACGCAGCCTTTATTTGGTTGCAGGTACATCCTGCGCTCTCTGGCACTCATAAATGACCTTTGGAACAGAAGTTCCTTGACAGCTGGGGCACATCCCTTTAAGTAGTGCCCCGCCAGCCGCTAGCCGACTGGTTCATGCCTCCGCTCCCTGACGCTGTCGGCGTGAGGCTGTAAGGCAGGGGGCGCTACTGAAGTTTGCAGATTGGGCGCCCAGCGAGCGTTGCACACACGCTGACGTCACGATCTGCATGGCGAAAGGGACCGAGGTGCTAATGCCTGAGCGCCCCGTTAGCGCCCCCACCAGGTACTAACTGGGGGCGGTAGCCTACTGAATTTCTAGCCCAAGGTATTTAAAGAGGCAAAGGCTGCCCAAGTTATCAACTAATTAGTTCTACCAATGTAAGCCATCAAATTCTCAGTGACAGCTAGGAACTGGAATCAAGCAGTCAGAAGCAAACCTGCTGGATGCTTTTGGAATGAAGACATGTAAAGTGGTTTTTGAACAAATAATCATTGTTCACTACAAGTTTATCAAAGAATTTAGTGAGTTTCCGGTGTTTTGATTCACCTTAAATTGACAGTCATTCTGTTTCATTTGTGCGTGTCCCTTCTCTGTAAAACATATATAAATAGGCTTGCAAAGCTACATTTAATGAAATGACTTGCTGTATAATAGCTGTACAATGTGCAGTTAGATTTGCAGGTTGTATAAGTTGTTCTATATGGCTATATATGAACAAAACCATCAATAAAACACCCACTGAACTCAGATGGGCTGCACATGAAAGCAGCTGAGCCGCTGAGAGCTAAGGCAGTGCCAGGATGCTCTGATTCACTGTGTGTCCTGTCAATGAATGAGAATTAAACTGTGGTACGCCTTTATGTTTTCATTTTCCACAGTCAAAAATAACAGAGGATGAAAGCTTTCCGCTTGTGTATTCAGAACTGTAATTTTTTTCTCGGCAGTATTGTACTGCTGATAGAGTGTGAAATTAATCAAGGCTGTCTCCAGGCTCCTTTTCAGATGGCTGCCCTCTCTATAAAGGGAGAATGTGTTTGTGTCACCACGGTGATAACCTGAACAGCAAGATGCCAAAAAAAAGTGGAACACTCTGTAAACCACAGCACTCTGTGTAGCGGTGCTTGGGTATTACAACTAAGCAGCACAGAGCATGAAAGTTGAGATGCCTAGTGTACAATAGTGCTCTCATTGTAAGTGAATGTAACTGCCCTCAGTCATCAAGCTTAGCAACACAGAACTGTAAAGCAATATACCTGTGACTGTTCACCGAGTGGGCCTAATTGTAAGATGAGTGCTAATATTAGGCCTAACTTGTTCTAGGTCAGGTATGTGTCTGCAATGAAGTAATAGCCAGAAGAATAACTATAAAAGAGAGCAATTCAAACATCAAACCATACCTATTAGTAAGCTACCGATAGGGCATGGTTAGCCACCTAATACTTGCATAATGGGCATGTAATTGGCAAATGAACTTCAATATAGATAAGTGGGAGGTGGTGCACTTTGGTGGGAGGAATAAGGAGACCACATATTCCTTGGAAAATAAGAGACGAAATGGAGTAGGGGAACTAAGGGATCTAAAAGTACAGATACACAAATCACTAAAAGTAGCAACACCGGTTAATAAGGCCATAAAAAGAAAACAAAGCACTGGGGTTCATTGCTAGAGGGATAGAATTGAAAAGCAGAGAAGTTATGTTAAACTTGTATAAAACCTTGGTTAGACCACACCTGGAGTACTGTGTACAGTTCTGGTCTCCATATTACAAAAAGCTATAGAGGCACTGGAGAAGGTGCAAAAACGATTTACATGGATTATACCAGAACTGAGGGCTTATACCTATCAGGAAATATTGAACAGGCTGGGGCCCTTTTCTCTAGAAATGAGAAGGCTGTGGAGTAACCTGAGAGAGGTCTTTAAGATAATGAAGGTGTTTGATAGGGTAGACGTAGAGAAGATATTTCCACTTGTGGGTGAGACAGAAGTAGAGGCCATAAATATAAGAGAGTCACTAATAAATCCAATCGGGATTCAGGAGAAACTTCTTTATCCAGAGAGTGGTTAGAATGTGGAAATTGTTACCTGCCACAAGGAGTAGTTAAGGCGAAAAGCATAGATACATATAAGGGCCAGCTCAAACGCATGAGGGAGAAAAGAATAGAAGTTGATGCTGATCGGCTTAGATGAAGAGGGGTGGAAGAAGGCTTGTGTGGAATATAAACCCCGGCATGGACCATCTGGGCCGAATGGCCTGTTTCTGTGCTGTACATCTTATGTAATTCTACATGAAGAAATATTCAGTGTTTTCAAGAATTTCTTAGTACAAGTACTCTTGTTGGTGAACGTTGTAATGTTCTGGCTCCTTATAGAATAATGATAATAATGGAGGTGTTGACAGAATTGTAAGTGGTTTCAATACTAATTCTGAAACATACCTGTGGCCAAGAAGATGGGCAGATGAACTGCTCCAAGGCTACGCTCAAGCAATCTGCCGGAAGTTGTGCAAGAGTGCTTTGGGATACCCTACTGCAATTTTCCTACACTCCCTGTGTGAAAGTATCTAGCAACCAATGTCTCAGTAAGATGATGCAGTTGACATCAGGACTTTGTTGTGTGAAGAACTGTAAAGAGAAGACCTCATCCTTCCTTCAGGGATTATATTAAACCAAGCTCCCACATTGGTCCATTCAGATGAACGTTAAAGATCCCATTGGAAGAAGAACCGGGAGTTCTGCTGGTACCCTGGCCAACATTCCTCACTCAACCAATACCAGCAAAAATACAAATTAATCTCTTGTTAATCTTATTGTCCGTTGTGACACATTACTCAAGGCAAAATGGCTAATGCCTCTCACCTTAGAAGCAGTGCAACGAAGGTTCACTAGAGTGATCCCTGGGATGAGAGGGTTGTCCTATGAGGAGAGATTGAGTAGGTTGGGCCTATACTCTCTGGAGTTTAGAAGAATGAAAGGTGATCTCATTGAAACATATAATATTCTGAGGGGGATTGACAGGGTAGATGTTAAGAGTTTGTTTCACTTGGCTGGAGAGTTTAGAACTAGGGGACATAGTCTCAGGATAAGGGGTCGGCCATTTAGGACTGAGATGAGGAGAAATTTCTTCACTCAGAAAAAAAGAAAGACTTGCAGAGGGTTATGAATCTTTGGAATTCTCTACCCCAAAGGGCTGTGGATGCTGAATCATTGAATATATTCAAGGCTGAGATCGATAGATTTTTGGACTCTAGGAGAATCAAGGGATATGGGGATTGGGCAGGAAAGTGGAGTTGAGGTCGATGATCAGCCATGATCTTATTGAATGGCGGAGCAGGCTCGAGGGGCCGTATGGCCTACTCCTGCTCTTACTTCTTATGTTCTTATGTTCTTATAATAATATGTTCTTATAATAATAGACAGTGAAACAAGTGGCCCGACAGTCGTCATGCTGTGGAAGCATGATAGATGCCGGCAACTCACATAAAACGTTAATGAGGCCCAATTTTGAGCTGAACTCGAATCTACCAGTTGGGGCGTGTGTTGCCTGTGTAGCGCTGAGTCTGGGCCCAAGAGTGAACCCAGACAAATTTCCACCCCATTGTGTTAATTGCTTTGAGATGTTTTGATGATGTGATAAGGTGCTACATAAATGCAAATATTTCATGTTCACCTCCTGATAGGCTGCCATATTTGACAGCAGTGTTTATTACAAAATTGTGTTGGATTCATTTGTCTTTTGCCATCATTGTTAATTGTAATTTTCAGTTAAAAGGGACATGTAAACAGGGGATTGTAATATTCTACACTGAAGACTACATTTTAGACAAATTTACAACCTTGCCAGTTTGCAACACACAATATGACTTGGGTGTCATAAATTAATCCCCCATGCATTCTGAAAGATATTGTTGGTCTGCAGGAAGAGTTTTACTCTGCTTGTACTTACAGTTTTATACTGCTCTTTCTGTTTTGTCCTGTGGGGATAGATTTTTTAAGTTGTTTTTTCCACCACACTGGTCTCCCAGTACTACATATGTGTGGCCAAGAGGACAGGAAGGCAACCTATGCCTTAGCCTTCATCTAAGCCGCACAGAATATGCCAGTAGAAGACTTAGTAGGAGCTGCCTAGGAAGGACTCTTAGGAAGGACTATGATTTTCTCTCCTTCCCAATGCAAACGCTCATAACCCATACTCAGCCCTTCCTCACAGCAACATCATGGAGATTAGCAACTCAGTCGTGTGAGGACAGTGGTTAGGTATTAACCCACAAACCACCATTCTGTAGCACTGCATGTTGGTGCTCTACTAGCATTGTGATATATTGAAGTGACATTTTCCCCATACTGGTAAATGCTTCAGAAAATGATATGAAACTGTTTCCAAACTCACCAATCTTGACTTCAATTATTAGCGCTATGATGTCCAAGTTATAATGTACATTGCAAACTGGAAAGTTTCTGAATTTGGCTGAAATATAGTCCCTGAAATCGCAGTCAATGTGACGGCGAATTTGTCATATTCCCTTTGAAATGCCCCACAAGTTTGGGATTTCCGCATGTGCTTGCACATGTGTGAAATCTGGAACTTGCGGCCTGTCAACATTGACAGGCCATCCACGGGGGCCTTGAAAAAGCAATTGCTGGCATAGAGTTGGGCTATTTGCCCAGCGACTGGCCAGAAATTGCCCATGTAAGTCTTACGGTTGATGCAAGCAGGCACAGGGCCTGCTTGCATCCGCATAAGGGGATATCTAAGGCTTAAATTAAACATTTTCATCTCCTAAATTATACACGTACACTGTATTAAATGACTTTATGCAAATATTGGCTCGGATTACAGTTTTAATGATGTATAAAATTATTATCAAAAAATTACATTTTTATTGAGGTTGGTGGAATGAAGGTAATTAGGAATAATATTCCATTTCTGTTAATTGTATAATGATTACATTTCAGGATTACATTGCATATCATTAAGGAATTCCCTTCGTAATTGATTGAAATGGAATTCTGCTTATTGATTGGAGGACCAGGCCCATGCGATCTCAGGTATGCTTCCGCACCGCCTGCGTCCCTGGGATCCGTGGGCCATTATGCTGCCCTCTGTCTCGATGCCTGAGACCGCAACTTTTTGCAGCCTGGCCACCAGCAGCTACTTTCGTAATTGCTTTGCGGGTTGGAAGCGTACTCTGGAGATATGCCTCTGACCATAATTTCTAGCCCACGGTCTTCATTGTAGAATATAACAATCCCCAGTGCATTCCAATGTGAGGCCAACCTGAAGAAAGGAACCACAATTTTGCTGGTTTCATTTTAACTTACCTCCAGATTAGTTACAGTACAGTTGGAAATCTATTTGTGTTCCAGATTGCAAAATGATGGGATGACATAGATGAATGGTTGTGTGTTGCATTATGGGGCAATCTATGCGTGCACTCTAATTGTTTTAAGTTTTAGCAGAGCCAGTCTGTCCAAAGTGTTCCGTATTTGGGGCAACTGGAACAGAACTGGAACCATTCCAAGTTTTGTTCTCAGCACCACAAACCAATATTATTGGAACGTGACCCTAGTCTCCCTAGGCTTCAGGTGCAGTAGGCATGACATTGGAATCTGAACATGACAATGCTTAACAATTCACAAAAGTCACACAATGGTGTTATCTCGCTCTGACCAACAGGTGAGTTTCCCATTTTGCGATTTAATCCACATGTACGAATGTGATGTGAGTGGCCCTGCAGTGAAATGTAAATAAGACCACAGACAAACTATATTCAAGCTGAAGTGGATTCACGAGCACAGAGTAAGACTGGCTAGGTGCTGTGAATGCCCAATTAGATTGAGATTGCCGTTTTACTGACACAAGGTGAAGCACTGACTGCAGTGGCTAATAAGTGCTTTAGCCAAATGAAGTACAAATACTATTTAGACTCTGGGCCAATAGAATGACATTAAACAAGAGCCAATGCTACCGGAACCAATACAATGACGCATCCTGGACCTATGGACAGTGGATTTCACCATGCCCAGGAGCACACTCGTCGGGGGTTCCAATCTACTCATGCCTTTGTGTACCAGGTGCCCAAAGATAAAGAGCGCAGGTGAATGATGTGGCCAGAGGTTGAAGAGGAACCCCTTCAGATTTGCTTACACCATTGTGTGAATTTTGTGATGGGAGAGGGGCTGCAACTTCTGGCATTGTATGTAAATGTGGAACACTGATTTGTCTTGGCTGCAAAATAGGCATGCGTCGGAGAAGCGGCTCAAATATGACATCACTGCACCATGTATGACTCTCCAGTGCAGGATTCCAACAGCGCCAGAGAGCATTCCCAAATGCAGGGCTTCCCACTGGGGATGTCTGTCCTTGCCAGTCAAAAGGATGTTCCACCAAGTTGTGTCAGGATAAAAGACAAAGATAAAGAAGTGGAGAGTGTGCCATAGTAAGGAGCTTCAGCGCAGGATGGAGGGGCATGGAGGTAGTGGAAGAAAAATGTTGCTAGCACACACCATTTTGGTGGGTTCTGAATGCACAGGTACCTCTGCAGGGACTGCTTTTTTATTATTAGCATACGATAATGAGGCTCCCCCCTGGTCCAGGCAGGAACTTTCTCCCATCGGTCTGCCGGAAATTCACATCATGCTTAAAAGGAAACCCAGCATTGCAGGTCTCAGTGCCCTTTTTCTAGTCCTTAATATCCCATGAATTAGTGGATATAGGAAGTTATGGACAAGAAAATCATCCCCATTGTGTCAAAATTTTTGCTAAAAATCTCAATCTGTGTTATTTACTGAGTTCCCGTTTGGGCTAGAAATTCATTATAGCCCAGGAATGGGCGGCATCTGTAGAAAAGTTTGAGAATTAGCGCCAGGTGCTAATGCTTTAGACTGCACGCAAAATTCATTCTCACTGCTCAAAGAAATGATTGGGGTGCTAAATCAAGTCTTAAAGGCCCAGCTCAGTGGCGTTACACTCAAAGGGTGGACCAATATCGGGTGCAGTCTAATCTCAACTCATCATTGAAACAGGCTTTTCCCAGTACTTAAAGGGGAGGTTCATTGATACTGCAGCACTTTATTCTCAGCATTGCTGGCTGTGCAGCTGCCTCAGCAAGGAGAAGCACAACAAAAAGGAGCCAGAGGACTGAAGCAGGTGTGCTCATGGCCCATCCACCTCAGTCGGGTGGTCAGGGTGATTGAATGCTTCAACAAATGCTACATACCACCATCTGTACCACAAGCTTTACACACTGCCCAAAGCACCACACCCCCAGCACTCACCCACCAACTATCTCTACCTACCAACACTTCCACCCACATCTCATGCGTTGCACACAATGACAGCTATTCAACTATGGCAGGCACAAGGGTCATTAGTTATTAGAATGAAGGTGATATGTGTGATATGTTTATGCATAAATTTATTAATGGAGTTTGCAATATTTTGTGGTCTCTCTCATTTCACCTTTGCACCCAGGAGGATGCTGTGATGTGGCATGGCACAGGGATGCTATGATGGGCATGTGGTGAGCAAAAGGGATCTGTGTTTAAGTCATCTTGCTGTGAGGCTGGAGGTCTGTTTGGAGGAGGTGGCAGAGTTCTGTGACCACCACCTTGGTGATGCGGAGCCGTCTAATACACTGCTCCTCGCTTAATTGAAGGTAGGAGAAGTGCTGTCGGAATACACTCGGAGGGTAAGGCCTGCTGGTGAGAGCCCTGATGTCCCTCCTCATCCGTCTGTGCACATGTTCCCTTATTTCTCGCTGCCTATGCTCCCTTCGCCATAGATCCTTGAGGGCAAGGTGGCATGCCAGTACAGCCCCCATTAATGTTGCCAAGTGTAACAGTTTGAATCGTTCAACAATAAATGTAGCCACTGTGCACTGGCCAGATGACTGCTGATAAAAAAGAAGATTGAAATTACTCATGCAAACTGCTCCATTGGCTGAAACTGACAAGAAACCACTGAAACGAACCTGCCATGACAGCTGCAAGTGATTAATGGTGATGCCTTTAAATAACGTCGCTGAAGCCGGCTTCCTGCAGCTGTGCGCCTGCTCTCCCTGTCGCTGTCTGGGCGAGGTGAAAAGGTAAGAGGCGACGATTAATTTTGCAGATTGGGTGCCCAGTGAGCATTGCACGCTCACTGACATCACGATCTGCCCGGCGTTGAAGTCCCTGACGGTATCTCGTACCGGCGGAGCAACAGGGGGCCAGATTTGCCGTGCAGCGATTGATTCGCCTCGCCCCGGCGCTACTGCATCAGTGCCCCCTTATCGCCCTCTGCAGGTGCTAACGGGAGGCGCTAACCTACCGAATTTTCCCCCCTAGATCTGTTATCTTCTCAAGGGATTCCAATATGTTGTTACCCATACCCTCCTTTCCATTGAACCATACCTACTCCATCTTATTAGTCTGTATTTGTCTCGGTGCTTCATTATTCCATTCTTCAGAGTGCTCTTTGATATTTTACTTAATACAGATGTAAGGCTCACTAGCCTATAGTTCCCAGTGTTGTCTTTATGCCCTTTTTATCAATTGGAATTACATTTGCTCTTTCAAATTTTCTGGCACGATTCCTCTTTCCAGTGAATCCCTAAAAATACCTGTCTGGATGTGACTGATTTCTTTTAGCTCTTCAGTGCGTACACAAGTGTGCAGTTCACCTGGGCTGGGTGCCTTGTCTCTTTTAGTACTCTCGACCTGCCCATTACCTCCTTATTTGTAATTTCTAGCGTTCTTACTGGTTTCTCGATCCTCCCTGGAAATGTCACCTTTGTATTGGGAAGGTTGTCGATGGTGTCCTCCGTGATCACTGACACAAAGAGGGTTTTCCCGATCATCCGCCGTAACTTCGGTGGAAGGTTAGCGGAAATCCCTAAGGAACGGTGTGAACAGCCGTTAACGCTGTTTCCCCAGGGTTTCCAACGACCTTCCACCGAAGTTACGGCGGACAGGTGCGAGAATTTGATGAGGGTATCTGCCATCACTTGGTCACTTGGCATTGCGTTCTCCTTGGGATCACTTAGGAGTCCTGTTGCTTTCTTTACCATCTGTTGGCACTCGGAAATGCATGAGAGCAGCCTGGATAGTCAGTGTCGATTTCCTTTCTCTCGCGATGGAGAAGCTCTAAGCTCTGCTTTATCACTTTATTTTATGTCCCAGTGCAAGATCAGGAAATCAGCATGTGGAGTGCAAGTTCCAGGTGCAACAGTCCATTGTGCTATTGAGTTATCACTAAGAGCTTGCTGGAAAACGGTCTGCTTCTCCGAAGGAATTTACTGTATCACTGTAGTAATAATGTGCAAAAAATGTTGGAGGAATTATTTACCTGACAACAGATAGTAGATAATGATGAGTGACTAAAGTAGTTTTTAAAAACATAAGATCAAGGGCAAAACTACTATAACCTGAGTTATTTGAAGACATTGAAGGCTCTGAGTCTTTCTCATATCTAAACAAAGCGAATTCACCGGCTTGTTGTACACATGCTGGTTAGAGTGAGATGTTAGAGCACAATCTGATTCTACTGTTTCATACTTCAATAGATTTTCATTCTTCTCATGTACTGTCTCTGAATGTTACAATCCCTGTGCTTATATGTTATATCCACCCTCTTTGTTCGTTCATGCATTAATCCAGCAGCTTTCTTCGACTTCATAGCTGGAAGAGCTGATGCACTGGCTGTTATTACCTGCACTTTGATGAATAAACTATTCTAATAGACACCTCTGTGAATCTGGATTATCTCTCTATCAATCTAGTGATTTACAGTTGTAGTGTTGACATTTAATATAAACATAATGCAGCTGGTTTAAGAACTTTAGTATTTAGTGCTGTGTAAGTTAATGCAAATTGTAGGTTTTGGGTGTTATTGTTATATATCCCATGTATGCGTCTAACCATTGAATAGTGGAAATGAATTGATGTGGTTGTACATATGATACTTGGTTAGAGTACACACTGCAACATAAGAATGAAGGGAATGGAAAATTTCATTCAGCCATCCGGCTTAGATTTCTTTCAGGTATGATCTGACCGATTTTTTTCATCTCTTTTCTGCACCAACTCTATATCCCCTTGCTGAATCAGGAAACTGTCCAATTCTCTTTTGAATACATTTACTGTGCATGCCTGTTCTTAAGGCAACAAATCGAAATATGAAGATGTTCCATAACATGTTTAGTTTGTGGTTCCTTTGCTTTATTGTCATGCCGCCTGGTTCTACAAAAACTTCTCTACATTCACTTTATTAATTTCTTTCATTATTTTAAAATCTTCCTCTTTATCTTTATTTAACCAGTGAGGACAAGTTTTCTCTTCGAATCCACTTCCATTGTTTAGTGACCTAAAACTCAGGGTCCTCTTGGCTTCCCGTCTCTAAATAGTTTGCACAGTACTTATTTTGCAAGTATGGTGACCGAAGGATACACCGGCATCTCCGCATCATGACCGAAGGAGGACATATGTAGTCTCCAGAGCGACATCATCAATTTCTTGGATTGATGTTCTACAGATCCACGTATTCCAACATTCTTACAGCCACTGCCGTGCACTGTGTGATGACGCTCTCAGTTTGGTCAATTGTCATGGGTGAGTACATGTATGTGATGAATGCATAGTTAAATTGGCTCTCAGCTATATTAGTGGGTCTGGTTGCAATGCATTTGGATAGAAATCAGCCATGAACCCAATTAAACTTACTGAATTTGATTCCTAGCCTATTTCCATGGCACCTTTTCCCTCAAGCAGGATGTGCATTGGACTGACCGTATCACGTTGATGTCCAACGCATGTTCTGCATTGTAGAATGGAGAATAAACTAGCAGGCAATTCAAGCAGGGTGTTTCTATGAGCCTAATTCTAATCACTGTGATACGCAGCTGCATGGAAGCTGACAGCGTGTGGTGGGTGTTTGTGCTTCGCAGTAAGAACAGTCAACAAATGTGCAGTGTTTGCATGGTGCATTTTAATATGGAACAGCTGAAATCTGGTACAACACTGAATTGGCAGCTGTCGTGTAAATGGAGCTATAGATAACTTATTAGGGTATTTAGTTGATATACAAAGGTGGCTATGTAAGCAGTGACATGTATCGTTATATGTTAACGTGGTTCTGCATGTCGCGCGTGCTTACGCTGATATTAACGTAGTTCCCAGTGCAGGATCTGCACGTTCCTGGTGACTTGTATTAAATATGTTGTCTGTGATATTGTGCAGCAACGTTTTCTGTTCGCGATTAAAGAAATAGGAATTCAGAAGAAAATATTTGTGAATTGTACAGCATGTCTTGCAAGTAATCGTTTGTTTAAATGAGAAGGTAGGGTATGCCACTAAACTATATTAAACAACTTGTCCTAAAGATACAACTGCATCTGAAAAAAACATTGTTCCAAACTATACCATTATTTTCAAACTGACTCAGACTTGTCCGATGCAGAAGGTTTTGTCAAAGTTAGTGCTCTATGTTGCATAATACTGAACATCCCAACTTGCCCAAACAAAATGTGGTGTTATAAAAATCTTACAAATATTTTCTGATATTTCTGAAGATGTCCCTGTGCTTTTTTCACACTGCGGATTATTTCAAATCGATAAGATGCCAAAAATGTACATTCACGGGAAATGGCCGCACACCCAAATATACATTTGAATATTCTAAAAGCCCTTTTGCCTCACATTTATTAAAACGAACAGTGCACACAGTGTCGTCGACTCAATTTTATTCCATGTGAAACTCCAGCAAATTTCAACGTTTGTCCTGAGATTCTCACCATCTACTTACATGGGACGTGCAAGGCTGGCTGTCAATCAGAGAGGGCGAGGTGCACGGTGAGGTAATCACACACACATACAAGCCTGGAATGTCCTCATCTCTGATTACAGCCAGCCTCGCCTACCCACTGTAAACAGATGATGCGTCTTTCTGTTTACAAGCACTGAAACATTACAGCTGGAACCGACCGGAATGGTGCCCCTCCTCCAAGTTCTGTAGTTTTGGACCGCGTGTTGATTTTACTGTAAAAATTGAAGTAGGTGTACTTTGCTGTTTGTGGTTTGCAAATAATGAGGCACCTGTCTACGATCTCCGAACAGGCCAACACACGATTGACCTTGAATTACGAAAGAAATCCGACCTTTTCTTACTGCTAGAAAGATTTGCTGTGAACCTTCAGTTTATGTTTCACACGACGTTCTGGGCTGCTGGAGTTCTATTTTTTAAACTTTCTCTTTTTGCATAAAAATCATGGTGTCGCGAGAAAAGAGCAACTTTTGGTCCAACAATCTGCTACATTCGTCACGTGCAACACGCTATTTCTAAAGGTCTGCAGAATCATTCAAGCAATGATTTTGTAGCATTCTCAAAACTATTGGGCAAAAATAAACTTTCCAAAATACGGTACGATGATCTTTGGCTTCAAGTTAGATGCAACACACTGCTCAATATTTCCAGTTTGCGAGAAACCACGCATAATATTTTCACAGGAATTCACATACAAATAGATAAGAACTGAAAGCAGTCAATCCACTCGGTTAGAATGTGTTACAGCATTGACTTTAAACGTTAATCTGGCTACAGTATAGAGTGCTGCTTTCAATTAATGAAGTTTCTGCTTAATGGTTATTTACATCGAAACTAATTTAAAGGATATTTTCCTTCTGTATGTTTAATGGCAATTCCCCCATAGCATTTATTGAAAGCAAACTCTGGAATATTACTTACTCAAAGCAAATTATTTCATGAACTGCCCTGTTGTAAAAGACAATGCCCAAATACAGACACGAGTTGAAACACTTCTGAAACCTGCCCGTCCTGAATAAATTCACTTACAGATAACCTGCCACAACAGTGGACAGGCGCCTTGAGGAGGTCAATACTTTGTTGAAACGTACATGAAGGGTTGGGGCCACGAAATAAACGTGCAATATAACATGCTAGCTCCAACTGTGCATATCAAAACATTTATTGCATATATATAACTGTACAATACATTTCATACATGTAATTAGATTATAACAATTGTCAACCAAACAGCAGTCACTAATCAGTAACAGTTCAGTTCTTAAGTTTTATTTATTTTTTAAAAAAGAGATTTATTTACGAGATCAAGTATAAAACAAGGAGTGGTGTTGCTAAAATTTTGACAATAAATAGCGTTACAATTGTTAAGAGAAGCTCAAAGTTTTGTAAAGACGTGGTTATTCGGCAATTAGAATGAAATAATTAAACAAACGAAACAAATAGTTCGCTTGGCTCTCTCTCTGTCTCATTGTTTTCATTCACACTGACGTACAGACAAAATGCAGTAGTCTGTTGCCTACATTGGGAGGACTATCAGTGATTAAGTACCGCAGTGAGATACTAAGACTGGAAAACTATCCGTATATTCCTTCATTAATCCTACAACAGTAAGTAGCTTTGGCCATAACATCAATGAGATCCTAAATCCTAACCCGCCTACTCACTCTAAGCATTAATGTCAACAGTGACATTCGGCAATAGTGCTTACAATGTAGAGCAAATAGCATTATTCTAGCCCAGACTCGCACTCGTCTATTTTTTAAAAATCATTCGTACACTTTTTTTTACAATAATATTCGTAACAATGTCCCAGTGCGTTGTTTGTACGGTGACTTCTAGTATCACTTGGGAAACCTGGCCTGGAGACTGGGCGCGTTGAGACTGGAGGGGAGGCAGTGAAACCGACAGGCAGCGCAGGCGCAGGGAGACCCGGGCCACTGCTGGAAACAAGGCTGATCGTCCGGAGTCAAAGGGCACTTCATGGCCGGGGACGAGTGGCGGGGGCTGCCCAGGGTCAAGAGCGACGGGGCGGCTCCCAGCAGCAGCGAGCCCCCGGCGGCGAGCACGGGCAGCTGGGCCAGGCGGGAGGCGGAGCCGCTCCGGCCGTACATCTCGCCGATCAGTCTCTTCATCTCTTCCAGGGAGCTGGTCAGCATCAGGATGTAGTTGCGGGCCAGCAGCAGAGTGGCGATTTTGGACAGTTTTCTCACCGATGGACCGTGGGCGTAGGGCATCACTTCCCGCAGGGCGTCCATGGCCACGTTCAGGTCGTGCATCCTCTTGCGCTCCCTGCTATTGATCTTTTTCCTCAGTAGGAACTGCTCGTCCTCGGAAAGATCCTTCTTGCTCCTGGATTTGACTGACGGGGTGGGGCTAGGCGATTCGTCGGGAGAGTGGGACCGATCGGTCGGGTCGACCTTGTGAGGGATGTTGTACAGGGTGGAAGTGACCAGTAGCAGTTCGTTTGATGTCGACTTCAGCAACTCGCTCATGGTCTGAAGTCCAGAGTCAGTTTCGGGGAAATAATTAATAAACAAACAAACGAATAAGCTACATAAAACAAAACAAAAAATCAAATGCTCTTGTTCAAGTTTTGGAATTAATTGGCTTTCCTTCTTCGATCCTCGCCAGCACAAAGGTGTAACCCCCGCGGATTTGGAGCTTCTGCCGCCGGGTTTTGCAGGCTTTATGTTCAATGTGTGAAAGTCTCTGGAGGAGTTTAGCGACAGTCCGACCTAAAAATGAACATGGAAACGGCAAAAGAGTGAAGGTATTTATCAGGGAATGGATGAGCATCAGCCAATTACGAGTCGGGACACAGCAGCTGGCCAACGCTATTGGTGCAAGGCTCTTTCAATGGAAAGTCTCACAAGTCTTTACATTCCCCTCCCCCTCCTCCTGTGTATCTAGATATCTTTATTTATCTTTTTCAAAAAAAACCTTTATGTTTGCTCCGCCATCGCCAGGGATCTTCGTTCTCCTTCCTCCATCATGTGTGCCTTTAAAAAAAAATCTTATGCCTTTTTAAAAATTATTTTACCTGTGTCAGCGTGGCGCAGTGGGTAGCACACTTGCCTCCTGACTTAGAAGGTTTGTGGGTTCAAATCTCACTCCAAGGACTTTGGGCACATAAATCTAGCTGACATGCCAGTGCTCAGGGAGTGCTGCACTGTCGGAGGTGCTGTCTTTTGGAGGAGAAGTTAAACCAAAGCCCTGTCTGCTCTCACAGGTGGACGTAAAAGATCCCATGGCACTGTTTCGAAGAAATGGGGGGAGTTATCCCTGGTGCCCTGGCCAATATTTATCCCTCAACCAACATTACTAAAGCAGATTATCGGGTCATTATCACATTGCTGTTTGTGGGAGCTTGCTGTGCGCAATTTTGGCTGCTGTGTTTCCCACATTACAACAGTGACTACACTTCAAAAGTACTTCATTGGCTGTAAAGCGCTTTGAGACGTCCCGTGGTCCTGAAAGGCGCTATAGAAATGCAAGTCTTCCTTTTTTTATTACCTTGTTCTTTCTGCATCACTGTTTATGTATTTGTTTATTTCATATTCCATTTACCTTTCATTTCCCCCTGCTTTGGATTAAAAGCCTTCAAAATCACTTTGTTGATCTTTGCTGTGACCTAGGTTATTATATATTAAACTATATTATACAATCAAATTGATTGACGATATTTATATCTCATACAATTTATGCTAACGACACAATTCCAGACTCCGTGCAATAGAATGACATTTGCTGGAATGTAGAGCAGGTTGACAAACACATGAGAGGTTGGAACGCCAGAATAAACCCAGAAACGTCAATCTTTCATTTTTTTGATCACATGATGTATCTGCTGGATCCCCCCCCCCCCCCCCCCGGGATTTCTGGTTTAATTTCACAGTAGAGGCGTTTTTAAAAAAAAAAATGTTTTTTTAATCTCTATAGCTACTTTGGAACTGGATATCCGAATGTCAATGTCCATCGAGATTACCTGAACCTTGTTGCAGTCAGTGCCCCAGACACTTCACTGAGAGCAGCGCTGGCGAGTCGGCGCCGCTGTTGTCCCGTCCTTCTGAAGTGCAGAAAAAGGTACAAAGTGAAAACTTGTATTCAAGGACATGATGATATAACACAGACCCGAAACACGCAAACACTGGGAACTAATAAGAAAAAAAACCTTTACATTGCTCCAAACAATCGTGGTGCCGGTTAGTGTCACAAACTAATAAATGACTATAGTTTTATATTGAAACATACCGATTTTAGTCGAGGCACAAAATGTACAGTATCTTCATAAAAAAAAGTGACCCGTATCACTTGTGTAGAATTCGTCTATAGAATGGACACATTGCTACACAGTACAGTATTAAATATTCATTTGTAATGAACATTTTGAGTTCTTGTTTGACGTGAAGAGAGCAGGTGAAGCGCTTGAAAAGCATCTTTAAGTTAAAGGCAAGTGTCATCATTACACAAGAGCAAAATACCGCGGATGCTGGAAATCTGAAATAAGAACAGAAAATGCTGGAAATACTCAGCAGGTCAGGCAGCCTCTGTGGAGAGAGAGAAACAGAGTTAACGTTTCAGGTCATCAGAACTTATCATTGTATAGAGGGTCATTAGGGAAGTGCAGAGGTACAATCTTCACGACTTGTGGCTACACGCAACGTGACGGGGAGCTGAGGATTCCATCAGTTAAAAAAAAAAATTAATGTTCGGGCGACAATATTAGTTCTTGCTAATTAGTCTCAGTGATGACGCCCCTCCCCCCTTCCCCACCACAAAGTGACTGACTGACCCGACTGAGCAGGGCTCACAACTCACTCAATGCATTCACTCATCGCCAAGTCCCTGAGACGTGCTGACAAAATGAAACACACACACACAGAAGCTGAAATGATTCAACATTTCTTGGTCTCAGGACACCTCTGTTGTAGGAGATCCGAAAAAAGAAAACATATTTGGCCACGATGGGTGACATGATAGTGATTTCAAAAAGACTCCTGTTTCTTTCGCCCACTTGGTTTTTACTGGTACAGCTTGTTTAAGAAGAAACGTGAAAGGAAAGCAATGTACCTTTACACTTAAATACCCTGCACAGCGTCAGAACCTATTTGGTTATTGATCTTTACTGCTGTGTTGGTTTCTTAAGCGTATCTGGGGGGGGGGGGAGGGGGGGTCAGAGCCCGCTGCAGAACAGGTTAAAATGAAGAGAAATATCAGCGATAAGCCCTCGAGAAGCCTGTCAAGGGTGGTAACGCCTTCCTAGTGCAATATTGAACTAAAACATGAACGCAGCAAGTGACCCGTGACCGCTGTGAGGGTAATTGAAAATAAACCTGGCAAATGCACAGCGGAGAAAGAATGGCTCTGGTCGCTAAAGCGACACCCTAAAAGCATAAACGATAGGGCCAGGCCAGGCGCAGAGCACTGGGTGAGCACAGCAGAGTTTGGCGGCGTTGGCAAACATCACCTGAGCTTATTATTATCCAAAATATTGCAGCTACAATATAGAAATACGTCACACGGAACTAATAGTGTATAGAACAGCCAGTGTTTAGAAAAATCATCCCATCCTTTATCAATTGACCACCGACTCCGAGTTTATATTCCAACTCATAAAAACACAGCACGCTTCAAAGAGGCCAACCCAGAGCGACATGGCACAAATGAAGCATTCTGTTTCAGCCGTGTTAATTTATAACAGCCGCAGTTTATTTCTGAGGAAACGGGGCCACTGGCAGGCGAAGGGAGCGTTTCAGTCAACTTGAAAAGATTCCCGTTTTCTCATTTCGAGAGAAGCCGTCGCCAATGTTGGGCGCGTTTAACCTGAAAACAAGCCTTTGAAAGGCACAGAAGAGCGAGTGTACTGGGAGATGCGAAAGGAAACAAAGCTGCCAGTGAAGTCACTTCCCTGCATTGGGTCCAGCCATCCGCTTTCTCCATGTCCCCATTGAATGGACAGAATGCCACAGGAAGACGCAGAATTAAAGGGAACAAGCCATCAATGCACTGTCAAAGGAGAAGCGAGGGGCAGCACATGAGCGGATATCTGCTCCACTTTCACTGCCCGTCTGCCTCACAAAGCGGCTGCTGATGAATTATGGAAAACTTCGGGCGCCAGTAAAAGTGACTTCGGAAGATTGCTAAATGAAAAAGAGAAAAAAAAGGGGAAGGATTTTTTTAAAATATCAAAGATTACTTTTGGGGAGGACCCCCCCCCCCCCCCCCCCCGCAAAGGAACTAAGAACCACACTAAATAAAATTATATGTAAATAAGCAAATAAATAGTTAGATAATCTCCACCGTGGGTGGTAAGTCGGTATTTCAATCGCTATTCAGGCGTTTTAACACCCAAACAAACATTTCTGCTTTAAAGGGGGAGCTAACTGAATGTGTAAATAACTTGTCGCTGTTGAGTGCTTGCCGCCAGTGTCCTTCAGTGATCAGAAGCTTTAGAATATTTGTAATCTTATTTTGTAATAATTATTATTATTTGACTGAGACCATTTTTTAAAAAAAAAGTAAAGGTCGGGATCTGACCCGAAGTAGAGCTGTGTCCACGCTGTGAAAAGAACCCGCTGCAGGAGGTGTTCATCTTTCACTCAGCCTACAATGTGTTGAAAGTTTGGAAGTTCGGTCGACCCTTGGGCAGGAACATGGTTTTTGTGGAACTGGTGATTTTGCCGTCTTTGGGGCTGTGCCCCGTGCTGCTTTATACTTGGCATGTTTTGTTGAGATGTCTTAATTACAGGGTATAGGCCCCCTCGCCTTATGTCAAGAGTGTCCAAACTTTTGGTCATTTTGGACCATATATAAAATTCCCATTACTTTTATATATCTAAAATTGCCGGTAATAACAGATCTCGGTGTTCTGATTTAAGATTTATCCAACCGCGAGGCAATAACACTAAGAACAGTTCTTTTCAAACCTCCAAGCCCACAAAATTCAAACAGGACCAATCAGCAAATAAGAATATATTAATACGAATATGACGGGACTGCCTAGGCTTGGAGGGCTGAACTGTTCGGGTTCAGAAGACACAAGTGGCCCTGGGACCACGAATTGAACACCCTATTGTTGCCCTCAGCATTCTCATTGCCTGTATCTGTCTCCACCAAACATACACCAAAACTCTTGAGTTCTGAATCATAAATATAATGGTCGGGTTAAAACAGAAAGGCAACCAGTGCATCAAGCGGCTCACCATGAGCAATGTCACAGGACATCCACTAGTTCTCATTAAAATGCATAGCACCTACACCCATTCATTTGGAACAGTTTACTTCTTTCTGTTCGTAATGCCTTTTCCACTTTACTACCGAGTATGGGGCCATCAATTAAGGTTACATGCTGGGAATTCACAAGTGAGCGTTGAAAGCTTTGCTTTGCAGGCAGAATAAACTGCATGGCACATTGTTATTTGGTATTCTATTGGTGCAGGTGCGGGAATAATGAAATGAAAATGCTATTTCCTGGATATTTGCTTTTACATCAAACTATTATACAGCAAAGGTTTAGAAAATACACATAAATTCACATATGAATCTTATTTGTAACACTACAATAATGGCTGCCAATAACCATCCCCTCTACCACCTGCACACCTTGGCTGTAATATGTAATATCTATAGAATACACTGCAGCATTTCACCAAGGTAATTTCAACAGCACCCCCCTCCCCTGTGTTGTCTACTACCATGAAGGACAAAAGCAGCAATATCATGGGAACACCAACACCTCCAAGTTACATACCATCCGGATCTGGACATATATCACTGTAACCTTCATCATTGCTGGGCAACAATCCTAGAATCCCTTACCCAACACCATCATGGGAGCACCATCACATCAATCACTGCACCTGCTCAAGACGAAGGACCATCTACCACTACTTTCTCAGGGCAACAAGGGATGAGCAATACATGTAGTCTTGCCACATTGCTGGTATCCTGTGAACAAAAAGAAAGTAGGCATGAAACACTACATTCACTCCTTGACCTCGAATGCCACTGCTTCTTATCAGTGAGTCAAGAAGAAATAACTTGAATTTATGTAGCACCTTCTACATCCACAGGACGTCCAAAAGCACTTCACAGCTAATTAATTATTTTTGCAGTGTAGTCATTAGTTACATAGGCAAACACAGCAGCCAATTTGCACAGCAATGCCCCACAAACAGCAATGAGATACATGACAAAACTGTTTTGGAAATGTTGGCTGAGCAATAAACACTGGAAGAACCCTGGAAGTACCCTGGGATCTTTTACAACTACCTCAGTAGGCTGATAGGGACTTGGTTTAACATTTCATCCTCTACCACATGCCTCTACCAGAGTTGTGATTGAAAGAACCATAGGGGCCTTAAAGGGCATTTTGACTGCCCTGATAGATTAGGAAGGGCACTGCAATATGTTCCAGAGCATGAACCCTTCATATTTATAGCATGCTGTGCCCTGCACATCCAAAAAAGATCTGGACATAGCTGCATTGCTGGATCTTCTGTCTGGGCAGCCAGGTATTGCCTATGTGCCACTTGCATGATGCTCAGTCAGAGAAGGCCAGGTGACTGACCTGTGATGCTGTCCTGACAAATGACAGCCTCATGTAGGCCTCCAGTCTACTGAGCCCTAGATGTAAGTCACCACTGACCAGTGAACTGGCTGTTTTTATGGCTACTATCAGATGCTGAAAGCTCTCAAAGACAGCCACCTGCATCCTGGTTCCCAGCATCTGAAAGCCATCATGCAGGGTGCTGTCTATTCCGTCCCCTACTGCCACCAGGACAGCAGTCTGTGCTTCCATGGAGGCAGAGTCACCGACAGATCCCTGGCTACTTCTGAGGTGGGGGGAATATGGAATCCAGTCACAGCTATCAGTTGCCGCACATCGTTGAAGTTTGACCTCAGTGCCTGCACGTGAGAGTAATTTTGCTGAAACATCCTTCTTTTTGGTGAGTATCCTTGAGAATTGGGTCCCTTGACTGCAAAGCTATGGCAGCCTATTCCTCTGCTTCTGCTGAGAAGGTGGCTCATCCTCATCCTCTCCTGCAGCTCCCTCATGCTCTGTGAATCAGCCAGTGCCACGTCCTTACTTGCAATATCTAATCCCTGCCAGCTGAAAGTTTCTCAGTTGGTGCGTGGGAGTGAGAAAGCAAATGATGCAGGGGTGACATCGAGGAGGTTGGGGCTGAGGCAGGATGTTGCTCAGGGACTCCTGTGTGGCCTTGTCCTCAACATACTTTGTCCTTATCATCATTATCCTTATTATCATTCTCCTCATCTTCATAGTCCAAAAAAAATATATTTTCACTTGCTCTTTCTCAATATCATCCTCCTCCTCTTCATTATCCTCTACCCTCCATTGTTATGAAGGCTCTCAGGAGAGGATGGGTGAGCATAACCCACAGGGAATCTAGGAAACAGAGAAGGATATGGGAAGCTTATAGCTATCTGCTCCTTTACAGGGATGCCATGGTGACTGTCTAAGTGTGCATCTGCTGCCTACATAGTCCCACCGATCTTGCTGTCTCCCACAGCTAGAGCAGAGTGCTTTCTCCACAGCTTTATGACCTGCTTCTCATAGGGGATCAGCTGTTAATGTCTGGAATGCCCCCTACGGTCCTCTGCCCTTCTCCTGTAACAAAATTAAATGAATTAGCATTTAAGGGACATCTCCCAGGTGGCATCAGACAGCTGATGTAATAGATTTGCAGGTTTCACACTGTTAAAGTGGAGCAAGGGGCTTTAAGGTACTTCATTCAAGTAATTACTATTGGGGGATATGGCAACACATATTTTCAGATCCTATTTAATGAACCCCTTAACCACACAACATTGTGAAAGTTGATTTGTGCAGCTGTTAATTTTAGAGGGTGAACAATGTGTTAATGACTATAATGTCAAAGGAAGAAAAAGGACAGCAGCCAGTGTGTTACCTTGCCTACTCTCATCAGGTCATTGAACATTTTCCTGCAGGTCTTGGGGTTAGAGAGATGGCAGTCAGTGGCTCTTTTTCCTCCCTCCATGTGTTGTGCAAGACATTTTTCTGAGGTTTCATCCTATAAGCACTCAGCAGTTTGTCTCCTCGTTGCTGCATTTGAGCCAGAATGCCTGAAGGTTGATCTGATGAAAATGTTGTGCCTTTCTTTTCTGTATCTTTACAACTCCCAGCTCCATTCTTTGGGTGCATCTGCCAAGTCCTCCGCTTCAAGACATGCTTTAAAACTGCCACATAAGTCATCAATTACACAAAACTGGCAATTACCTCAGTCTGGCAAAATGTTCATTACATACCTGCTGCACCTCCAGTCTGTTACTGAAATCTTATAAAGGACAGATCAAGCTCTGCACCCCACTCCAAGGATGCCCCCAAAACCTTGGGGCAAAGCAAAAGGGGAGGACCTGTTTTGCCAGGTCTCCCCCACTTTTTCCTGATCTTTGCGTCTAGGGAAATGGGAGTTCCTGGGGGCAAGGGTCAGGAAGGTTGGCTCTTGCATCTATGATAATGTACACTAGGTTCTCATTAATGTTTTTGTTCCTGTTTTTGAAGTTAGTTAAAAATTTTGAGAACCAGGGTGTTAATTTTGCAACACTCACTTTCTGTTCTATGTGTTCAAAGCTTTTTTGCCACCATATTAACAACAACTTACATTTATATAGCAACTTTAATATAGTAAAATGTCCCAAGATGCTTTACAGGAGCATTATCAAACAAACTTTGACACTGAGCCACATAAGGAGATATTAGGACAGGTGACCAAAAGCTTGGTCAAAGTGGTAGGTTTTAAGGAGCATCTTAAAGGATGAGAGAGAGATAGAGAGGTGGAGAGGCTTAGGCAATGAATTCCAGAGCTTAGGGCCTAGGCAACAGAAGGCACGACCACCAATGATGGAGTGATGAAAATCGGGGATGCGCAAGAGGCCAGACTTGGAGGAGTGAAGAGATCTCAGAGGGTTGTAGGGCTGAAGGAAATTACAGAGATAGGGAGGGGCGAGGCCATGGAGGGATTTAAAAACAAGGATGAGAACTTTAAAATCGAGGCATTGCCAGACCGGGAGCCAATGTAGGTCAGTGAGCGTAGGGTTGATGGATGACTGGGACTTGGTGCGAGTTAGGATACGGGCAGCAGAGTTTTGGATGAGCTCAAGTTTATGGAGTGTGCAAGGTAGGAGATCAGCCAGGAGAGCATTGGAATAGTCGAGTCTATAGGTAACAAAGGCATGGATGAGGGCTTCAGCAGCAGAAGCGCTGAGGCAAGGGCAGGCGGGTGATGTTACGGTGGTGGAAGTAGGCAGTCTTGATGATGGAGGGGATGTGAGGTTGGAAGCTCAGCTCAGGGTCAAATAGATCACCAAGGTTGCAAACAGCCTGGTTTAGCCTCAGACAGTGACCAGGGAAAGGGCTGGAGCCAATGGCTAGGGAACGGAGTTTGTGGCGGGGACCATATTTTACTTTCCTATGGCATATTGCTCTACTTATAATATGAGGTGTGCTCTAAAACTAGTGGCATTGCTGGATATTTTAGAAAGGTCTGTTTTATTTTACAGAAGATGACCATACAGTCCATGGGGAACAAAGTTGCAATTGAGTTATATTTAACCATTTAATTGGAATTTATTTTTAAAAATGCAAATTCCACAAAGTATCCTTTTTTATTTTACTTATGTTATATATTTCATTTAAGTACCATGATAACTTTTAATAATTTGTAGGCTGGAAAAACGATTGGTGATGTTCCAGTTTTATCCTGATATCAAAAGTGAAGTGCAATTACTAGTAATTTAAATTTTGTGGTATCCATATTTTACAAATTAAAATCATCCATGCAACAAATTGGTCTAAATGTTTATATTAAATGCAGCACAGATAAAAGGAATTGGGCATCAGCTCCCTAAGCCAAATTATGGTGGTTTTGTATTTTGCTGTTGTTTGTATGTTGAGCCTGTATTATTCTTTACAGTATTGCAAACGTATTACATATTTCTGATCCAGATCTCCGGGGTTTTAATGTCTGCTTGGGAAAGGCAGGTGCAGGCAATGGGAATGCAGACAGCCGCCTGGAACCCAGTCCCCAATATCCCCTAGGAGATAATGAGAAGTTTACAAGCTGTTAATGGAGTGGAACCAATGCTGGAAGAATACCCCTTATAGAACACATGCAGTCAGGGGGCTGCAGGTCTTTGGGAGAACCTCCATTTGGCCAGTTATCATGACAATGCTGAAAATGGAGATTGAGACAATAACGCTGTCGCTCTGCCAGAGACTGTCTGATTATTGCCGTATTACTATTCTGTTTGTCACACAGATGTCTCCATATATTATTACTAATTATGTTATCATACAGTTCTGATTAATGTCAGAGCTCCTAGGGTGATGCCACAGGCAATGGCAAAACATTACCACTTACTTCTGCTCAAGTAGGCCCTGGGAAGTTAAAGGCACAGAGTATCTCTGTTTCTTGGCTCCTTCAAAAATGGGTAAAGTCTATGCCATGCAGCAGTATTGTACTTCATTTCAATGTGTTTGAAAGTCTACATTTACTTTTATAAATTGAGAAATGACATTTGCCCACGTGCTATAGGATGAATGACTTCCTGCTGTGCTGTAATTTCTATGATTCAGGAGAGGAGGGGAGGAGGGTGGAGAAAATGAAAACTTTCAGCACAAATTAAATTCAACATGGACCAATAGATTGGAATAATTTACACGGGTAGTCTAATCATTGGCTTATGAGCTTCACCTGCTCTAAGGTTAGATTCGAGAGTTGGAATTGCTGTCTGGTATCTTATATTTTATATAATACTTTATATACTGTTTAGTTTTTTTGTATATGTTTTTTAATGGTTCAAAGTTGCAACTTGTCATTCTCACCATTATTTGGAAAAACGTGTACCATCTCATTCCCATGTCTTACGATATTCGGAAAAGAGTATTTTTATATTATAGTTACTACAGTGTTCCTCGAGAATCATTTACAGTAGAAGATATGGAAATTCTATATGTAACTGGTTGATCTATTGCTATTGCATTGCTCACAAACAAAAATAAAAATAAAATCTGTCTCTCTCTCTCTCTCTCTGCCTTCCACTCTATTTTTTATATCTCCCTCTGTTTTTATTTTATACCCTTTCTGTCTCGCCTTTTTCTCTCTGGGTGTAATTTTAACTTTTGCTCATAGTGTAAAATATCAGATCAGCTGTCCGTTATACACCTCTCTCGATTTTCCTTTCTTTTAACTTCATAAACCTCATATAATGCTGAAAAATTCCTCATTTATACAGTTTCTAAGTTTTTATCCAAAATATTAAGACCGAACCCCAAAAATGGTTCAGAAGAAAAATGTTTAATGGAATTTTCAACCAAAATGAAGAGGCGAGTGACTTGTCTTGACTGACATGGACAGCCGCCAATCAGGAAGAACACAATAATTCAAACATATCTTCCAGCTAGACTAAAGTCACTTGGAAAAATAAACGGAATAAAGTTGAAGAATGAACTTCCACCTTTAACTGAGATTAAGAAATACATTCTTGATGAACAATCCTTGTTTCCTAACTAGTGTTATTCACAGGTGTTGTTTTTTTAAATTATTCATTTATGGGATCAGGGCGTCACTGGCAATGCCAGCATTTATTGCCCATCCCTAGTTGCCCTTGAGAAGGTGGTGGTGAGCCGCCTTCTTGAACCGCTGCAGTCCATGTGGTGAGGGTACTCCCACAGTGCTGTTAGGTAGGGAGTTCCAGGATTTTGACCCAGCGACGATGAAGGACCGGCGATATACTTCTAAGTCAGGATGGTGTATGACTTGGAGGGGAACTTGGAGGTGATGGTGTTCCCATGCACCTGCTGCCCTTGTCCTTCTAGGTGGAAGAGGTCGCGGGTTTGGGACGTGCTGCTGAAGTAGCCTTGGCGAATTGCTGCAGTGCATCTTGTAGATGGTACACACTGCAGCCACGGTGTGCCGGTGGTAGAGGGAGTGAATGTTTAAGGTGATGGATGGGTTGCCAATCAAGCGGGCTGCTTTGCCCTGGATGGTGTCGAGCTTCTTGAGTGTTGTTGGAGCTGCACTCATCCAGGCAAGTGGAGAGTATTCCATCACACTCCTTACTTGTGCCTTGTAGATGGTGGAAAGGCTTTGGGGAGTCAGGAGGTGAGACACTCGCCGCAGAATACCTAGCCTCTGACCTGCTCTTGCTGCCACAGTATTTATGTGGCTGGTCCAGTTAAGTTTCTGGTCAATGGTGACCCCCCAGGATGTTGGTGGTGGGGGATTCGGCGATGGTAATGCCGTTGAATGTCAAGGGGAGGTGGTCAGACTCTCGCTTGTTGGAGATACTCATTGCCTAGCACTTCTGTGGCGTGAATGTTACCTGCCACTTATCAGCCCAAGCCTGAACGTCGTCTGATTGTTAGCAGTTCACAACATAAAAGGAACAGATTGAAATATTGTAAATGTCAGACTTGCCTGAAATAAAGCTTTGAGAATTTAATCTTTGGTCAAAACAAAGAAACTCACAAATACTCACAGAAAAGCTGCATGTTGCAGTGCCAACACTGCACGAGGTGCAATTACAGCATGTGAAGTTTGCATAGGCAGATTCCATTAGAAATGAGGACATAGGAATTTATAATGGAAAAGTTAACAGGGAGTGCATGCAGACATAAGAGGACTGAAATGACTGCTCCACCAGACTCTCAGCATAACTCCAGCAGAAGTCCAGCTGAACAGTTTGGAAAAAGGTCGGGACTTGATGGGCCAGGCCCTGGACTAACCTGGGGCTTCCAGCTTGGCCTTACAAGGCCAATGATGTGGAGGGGGCAGGGCCTGTGGCAGGGAATCTCTAGGGAGTTCCTCCTTTCCCAGCCCATTTGTGTTGTATATGTCTGGAGGCCGGTATGTCAAATGAGATAAGGCATTCTGCACTCCAGAAAGGCGCAAGTGGGCCCCACCCCTAAATGGGGACTGAATTACGTCTGCGTGCTTTGGTCCAATTAATCCCCGAACCCCTCCACCATCCATCCCATTTCACCTACAATAGTCAACTCCCTATGTACAATGGCATGGAAGATCAACTAGTTTTATATATATATATGCTTTTTTCCAGTTCTGATGAAAGGTCTTCGACCTGAAACGTTAACTCTGTCTCTCTCTCCACGGATGCTGCCTGGCCTGCTGAGTTTTTCCAGCGTTTTCTGTTGTTATTTCGGATTTCCAGCATCCACAGTATTTTGCTATCGTTTTATATATATATAGTTAGCTTAACTTGTAATACTGTAGTCTGCAATTGTGCTTTACAACATGGAGGTGTATATAATTTGGTGAATTTTAGATGCTATTTAACGCTTTTCATCTGTTATTCTAATGTTTGTGCATATGATGAAACATGAAGGGGGAAAAATTCAGTTGATTAGCACCTCCCGTTAGAAGAGGGCGCTAATGGGCCGCAAAGCAACTAGCGCCCGGGCGCAACGATGTTTGCGCCGCTCGCGAAATTGACCAGACATTTTGCGGCGGCGCTAAACACTACCACCATGATCTCCTGCGCCCGCAGATCGTGACATCAGTCGACTGTGCAATGCCCCGGTAGTGCCCCGGACCGGATATTGAGTGACGCCCACTGCCTTTCCGCCTGCCGCTAGCAACGACAGGTAGAGGGGAACGTTTTGCAGTCGGGAAGGGACTGGGGGAGCGCTATTTAAAGGCGGCCTCTTCCTGCCTTTTTTTGTTGGCGACATTTTTGCACCACGCATTCTGAGAGAGAGAGAGAGAGAGAGACTTCTGGAGAGATTCAACGCTGTGTGAAGGAGTTTTGGGTACTGAGCAGCACTTTGCAGGTTCTTTTTGATTTGACCTTCCTTGCATCGATTCAGAAGAGACTATGGGGGCTGCACTGATTTGGGGCGTCGTCCCGCACTACAGAATCGGAGGCATCAGAGACGCAGAGAGAGAGTGGCAAACATGGCCAGAGGGAAGAGGGCCAACAGGCCTCTGCACAGGAGAACTTACCCTCCCAGGGTATTCCGGGAACAATTCTCCTACATTCATTTGTCTGAGGAGCAGTGTTTGCGCAGGCTGCGCTTCAGCAAGGAGGTGGTCACTGAGCTCTGCCACCTGCTGCAACCAGATCTGCAGCCTCAACTCAGGACCAGGACGTCTCTGTCGGTGGCAGTGAAGGTCACAGTGGCTCTGAATTTTTATGCCAGCGGCTCCTTTCAAGCATCTACTGGGGACATTGCCAATATCTCCCAGTTCGCTGTTTATTGCTGTATCCGGGAGGTGACAAATGCCCTGTATAAAAGGAGATGCCAGTACATCTCTTTCCCCATGACCCAGGGCCAAACAGCATGAACGCACATGTGGCTTTGCTAGGATAGCGGGCTTCGCCATGGTACAGGGCACCATTGACTGCATGCATGTGGCATTGCGGGCACCGCATGAAAGTGCAGAGGTTTTCCAAAACCGCAAGGGGTTCCACTCCTTAAATGTGCAGTTGGTCTGTGACCACAGACAGTTCATACTTGCCGACAATGCCTGCTATCCTGGCAGCAGCCACGATGCTTTCATCCTGCGCCAGACCGGTGTGCCAAACCTTTTCCAGGCACCACATCACCCAAGTGGTTGGCTCCTCGGGGACAAGGGTTATCCACTCTGCACCTGGCTGATGACACCACTCCGTAACCCCAACACCCCTGCCGAGCTGCGGTATAATGAGAGCCATATCGCCACCAGGAACATAATTGAGCAGACGATCGGCGTGCTCAAGCAACGGTTCCGCTGTCTGGACCACTCAGGAGGAGCCCTGCAGTACTCGCCTGAGCGAGTCTCCCTCTTCATAGTTGTATGCTGCATGCTTCACAACCTGGCAATCCTGAGTACCCAGCCAATGCCACCAGGGATTGGTGCACCACCTGAGGAGGAAGAGGAGGAGCAAGAGGAGGAGGAGGATGAGGAGGATGATCAGCAGCAGCACCAAGGTGGGAGGGAGGCCCACAATGTTGCCACTGCAAGGGCCGTCCGTCAACGGCTGCTAACAAGCCGCTTCTAGGCCCCTACTGAGAAGATGGTGTCTGGCATGGAGAACAACATCATGGAAAGCAACCCGCACCCCCTATAGCCGGCCAAAGCTGCAATGATTCCAAACGTCAAAAATGTAAATTTTGAATACATCAACTTTTTTCTTTAACAAACTCTGTGTGTGTCATTTATTTAGGACAAACAATTCGAAACAAACACAACAAATCATGAATTAACAGAATTGGTTCTCACAAGCTGGAGAAAAACGACAAAACAGTAAACAAATGTATCAGATGAACCTTGACCTTTACTACAAACATTCCCACCATTTATTTAGACCTCCTACTGTTTGCCCTTCAAGGGTGATCTCCATCCCCTGCGGACTTCCCCCCTTCCCACCCTACTGCTCCTCCGTAATCTTCCTCTTCTCTTCTTCGGCAGTCCCTCGGAACTGAGGATGACTTGCTTCCACAGGTGACTGATGAGTCCAATGTGGGACCTACAGTCTCTGTCACAGGTGGGGCAGACGGTGGTTGAAGGGGCGGGCGGGTGGGTGGGGTGCTTGGGTTGACGTGCGCTCCTTGCGCTGCTTGCGCTTGGCTTCCGCTTGCTCCCGGCGAAGAGACTCGAGGTGTTCGCCGCCTTCCCGGAAGTCCAGCACCGCCTTCAGTGTGCCAGTGCAGCCTTTGGTCGCCTGAGGAAGAGAGTGTTTGAAGACCAGGACCTCAAACCCGGCACTAAGCTCATGGTCTACAGAGCAGCAGTAATACCCGCCCTGCTGTATGCTTCAGAGACATGGACTATGTACAGCAGGCACCTCAAAGCACTGGAGAGGTACCACCAACACTGCCTCCGCAAGATCCTGCAAATCCATTGGCAGGATAGGCGCACCAACGTCAGGCCAACATCCCCAACATCCTCCGTAATGGGGCCCCAGTGGCTGCAGCAAGGTTGGTGGAAGGCTGCTGAATGTCAGATGCTGAGACTACAGATGCCCTTGAAGGACGCCCTCAACCAGCTCTGGGCCTGGAGCCCTGGCTGCAGACTGCATCAACTCTGCATGGACGGCAGCAGTCTGGGCTGGCTGTGTTGCAGGCGGTGGCAAGTGCAATGGGGAAGTGACAGTGGTGGCAGCAGGAATGCTGTCATCCTGAGAGAGGACAGCACCTTCCTGCTCGACCGACACACTGGCACTCCCACGGGGCAGTACATCAGCATCTGGAGCAATCTGCTCGAGCACAGATTGCTGGCCTGCTGCGGCACCGTGAGAGCCCTGGGGTAATGTGGCCGAACCAGCGACGATGGCAGCAGTCAGTGCTTGCGTTACATCAATCTGAGACTGCATGAGAGCAGTCTGATGGCACCAGCCAATGACTGAATTGCAGCACTAAGCCGTTGCGTTGCGTTGGCCTGTGCTGCAGCTGAGTGCTCCACACTCCTTGCCAGTCCATCAATGCTTTCGGGCACCCTTGCCATTGCACCCATGAGCTCAGTGTGCATCCTCAAGGCCTGGCTATTCATGGCCGCGATGACATGCTCCTCCTCTGCGTCCAGTGCAGCAGGACTCGCTGGCCTACTCGCCCTCCGGGGAGATGGCCCCCGAGCTTCCCTACCCCCACTGCAGCCCACTGGGTCCCGGAGCTTCGTCCTCATCAGACCCTTCCCCCCTGCTCCCCTCCAGGGAAGACGTGGTCCCAGTGTGGACATGGGCTCCCTCGGGAGACGCTGGCGCTGAGGCTCCGGCTTCCTCTTCCTCCTCACCTGTGGTGTCGCTCCCACTGGTTGGTTGAGGGCCCGTCTCCTCAGATGGTGGTTCACTATCTGAAAGCAGGGAGGTACAAGAGTGGCTTTAGCGTCAGTACAGGAGGGCAGTAAGGGAGCAAGGACTGGAGACATTTAGTAAGTTGGATTGAAAATATAAAAGGCTGGTGTTGTGAGGGGCAAGTGGAATGAGAGAGGAGAGAAAGCTGATGAACTTACCATTGTTGTCCCCAAGGGGGTCGACCTCTCCAGCAGCCACGGCACCTATCACCTGGCTGGCAACGATCCTGTGCATGCGCGCCTCCAAATCGCTGAGGGTCTGCAGCTCAGCCGGCCCTCACCTGTCCTTTGTTGCTGGCGCCTGTTGGCCTGCAAGAAAAAAGACGGCGACTGAGTGAATGTGCAGTCATGTGCTTGCCTGATGTGCCTCCCATAGTTGAATAGCCCTTAATGTATGCAAGGTGTGGAATGTGTGTGTGTGTTTTGTGAGATGCCAATAGGTCTTGAATGAGTGTTGGGCATTTGGGCACAGAGTGAAGTTGAGATGGAGGGATGTATAGGTATTGAAAAGCAGCCACTCACCCTGACCACCCGAGCGAGGTCATTGAACTTCTTCCGACATTGGGTGTGGGTCCTGGGCACCATGCTCCTGGAGGTGATGTGCTGAGCCACCTCCCTCCACACTCTTCTATATTCGCGTGGCAATGGCCTCCTGCCACTCTGTGGGTAGAGTACTGACCTTTGGTGCTCCACTGCGCCAACCAGAGCCACCAATGCCCGGTCGCTGAAGCGCTGAGCTCGTTCCCTGGGCCTCTCCATTGTTCTTTCCAGCAGAATTGAAGTACAGGTCTGTCCAGGCTGAGATTCAAGGCTGCAATGAGCAGGGTGTGGCTGGAGAGCAAGATTGACCCACCCCTTTAAGATCTGGCCAGCGCCAGTGTGTCTGTGTTCCATTGCTAACTGACATCCCCTGAGCTTCGCCAGCGCTCTGAGGTAGCGCCTCGCTCCTCGGCGTTAGAGCCTTAAGAGAGGTGTGTAGCGCCTGATTTAGCGCTCCAATCACCTCCGGGGGCGATAGAAGCCAAGTTTGCAGTCGGAGGCGATAATTAGCGGCAGGCGCTAAACTTTGCGCCCGGCTGATAATAGTCGCCCCAAACGGTGCGATACCGAATTTCTCCCCCGAAGAGTTCTTACTTTTAGTAGGACATCCTAAAACATCTTTTACATCTTTATGTGTGGTGTTTTTTGAATTTTGGGACTAGCTAGATGGACGACAGTGGTCTCTTCCAAGTCTATACATATTTATGCTTTCTTTACACCATCAGTGTAAATTCACAATTCAGTGTCAGATTTTATTTCCCGCACGTGGAGACCCATTCCCAATGACTTAATCAAGGACAAAAGCTGTCATGTAGTTTGGATAATAGGTCAGATTCTTGAACATTGCCTCTGGCCATAGAGTTTAAATTAATAATTTATAAAGCAACGGCATTGCTCCTTCTAAAAAAAAAGTTAGCTATACAGTGGCAGACCACATTTTCAAACATCGTCAATGCCAACTTATCCAGATCAACCAGATTAGAACTCACACACTCAAAATACCTGCATAATACAGGCTTGAACATAGACTTCAGTAATTCTAGTGTACTATATTATGCTACCAATTGATTTAGAGATAAATTGATTCAGTGTGATGTTATAGCAAGCAGGGGCCTCTATGCTATATTGTACTTTGAACATTCATTTACTTATCCAATCTGGTTGTACATCTGCCCATATTTTAATCCTAACCGAGTTGGATATGTGTCATTGCACTGTATCTTTAAATGTGAAGCAAAGCAAAGGACCATCTTCCTCCCTTTGCCAAAACAAAAATGAAACAAAACCTGCGTCTACAATTTGAATGATATAGAAAGCATGAGCTGGAACATTTAAATGTGTTTGTTGCGTCGTGCTATCTTTTACAGTACAGCTGATAAAACAAAAAAACTGTTGTTCAACAAACACCTGCCAGCTGACTTCGGCTCATTTGATTCATTAAAATTCCTGTAGTCTTCTTGGAGGATGGACATGTGGAGCAGGCCGAGACTATGCTACATTCTGGAAGTTATAAAAGGCAAGTTTCATTTCATTCTTCATTTCATTCTTTGTGACACATGCAGCTGCCCACTGACTGAATCTTGCCAACATTTGGCCTTTTATTTAAGCATGCTACCCAAAACCCATTTGTGTTTTCTTTTCTCATTGGGTAGGACATTTAACTGGCAAAACATGGACACTTATTCATTATCCTGCTGGAACAGTGTCCTCAGTTAAGGCAATAAAATTACAATCATGCCACTGATAGCAGGCAAAACATCCTTGTATTTTTCGAGCAAAGCATCCCAACCTTCAGCAAGCAAAGACTGGTTTGTATACTTTCAATAATTTGCAGACACGGGCTGGAGGTGGTCCATAGTTTGCCTTCAATTTTTGAATCCTGTTTACTCTTTTCTATCTTTCATTTTTTTATTGCTCCCATTTCTGTTTCTAATAAAAAGAATGTTAGGAACATTGGAACATGCAGGAATGGCAAAGATCATCACAGTGCAACTGGTCAGTCTCAAAATTCAAAAAATTACCGCACTATACATTTACAAGTGCTTAAACAATATTTCTTCCTCTTTCATGTTGTTCTTTGATCTCTCTTGCTCTATCCTTTTCCACTCCTGACCTTCGCTACAATCCACAGGTTTTGGGTTAGCTTTTTAATATTAATTTTTTTTTCTCTCCTACCACCACTATTACCTTGTATAGATTTAAAATGTTTTCCTTTATTTTGACCCAAATCAATATCACAATTTTATTTGACATTATCTACACTAAAGTTGCTTTTCAACACAATTTTTTTAAAATATGTCTATTATCTAACACTGTGTTGTACAGACAGAGGCAATCTAGTGGCCAGTCTATGGAAGCCTCAGTAAAAAAAAAATGAAAGCTACACTCTAATTGTGCCAGGGGAGATTTCTTCATTTCAAATCTTTAAGCAGAGTCTCCATTTTTTATTCTCCTCCAAAAAAGACAGCAGGAATATATTACAAATAAAATCCACATGATGTCCTTCTTAACACATGTTGTCACTCTTGCCAAGTAGATTAGTTAATAATCCAAATACTGCAATGATCTGAAACATGTGGATTTATTTCACACACCACTGTCACTTTTAAGATACGGTTTTACATTATGTCAACACATACATACATGTTTTGAAACAAATTATAAATGCACACCATTTTATGCTAATGCAAAAATATAACAGACTTATATTCTAACCGATTTATTTTCCCAATAATTCCATGTTTACTTAAAAAACTTGCAGTTTAAAATATAAATCGTATCAATCCTGTCAATTACAGTTTTTTTTTTCTTGACAAGACTCTGGAGAACAGAATCTTAAAAGGAAGTAAGACTCTTTTTTAAAAAAGCTTTCTTTAACCTGTTGCACCACTCAGGCATGCATATTTCCACTGTTAATATTAATCCAAATCTCTCCATACAGTAATAAATTGCTTGCAAACCATTTATTTGTGATGAAAGTAGCATGTAGGATAGAACAAGATGTAAATGCTGGAGTGCTGACAGAGGTAGAGACTGGTTCTGTGGGTCCATACAGTGCCCTTTCACCCTTGGAATCTGAGTTAGAATCTAGCCCAGCATGATGAGACGAGGGTCTCCTGTCTCTGCACTATGTAACTATATAACACCAGAACTTTCATCATCAGCGGGGCTGTAAAATGGACGATATCAGACCGGCCACCGGTTATACACCTCCCGTCGAGGTTGAAAGTGCCGCCTCATATGTAAAATGAGTTTGGGCCGGATTCAATGCAGCTTCTTGTGGGCATGGGACTCCACAGCACAAAGTTGCCCATAATTTCACACAAGATGCCCATCTCTGTTAAAGAGTTTATAATGATAGTTGGTATAGAAAATGATGTATGAAAATTCAACAAAATGAAAATGAAAAATGCAACAGTGTCCAGACTGTGGTTATCAACAATTATCTGAAATTATTAATGATCCCACGGTTGGCAAATCAACTCAGCTCTATTCAACTGAGCTCTATTTACATGGTCTGTTTTACATTCTATAGTGAGGTGCGTGCTGTTTTCTAACACAGCATATAATCCAACATGAAAAAGATGGGAGCTTAGTTCCTGTAGCCTTATGTGTCATAACTGAGAGCCTTATAATGAAGAGGGGCTTTATTTTCTGCGGTACAGCTTTAGACTTTTACCACTAATAGTGATGATTGTGAATGATTCATGGAGGTCTTTCCTACAAGTGAGTAAGTGATTCAAGTGCACTATCATCTAGTGTGATAATCTATTTATTCCAACAACATTGCTGGAGTGGGGTTTCACATCATTCCAGAAGACAATGTGACAAAGAACAGTCTTGAACTGCACTGCAAATGTATAAAATATTGTTTTAATTTTCTCTGACATGAAATGGCACCTTTTGAGGAGTGTGAAAATACCAACCATTCCCATAGAGAAACAATTAAGTTAGCTCTTCTAAATATATATATATATATTTCATTGTCACACCTACTGTGGTAAAACAATTTTTTTTAAGAAAAAGTGGACACACAGAAAGCATTTTGGAAGATGCAAGAAACTTGACAGATGAACAACCAAGCTGATATTGAAAGTATTCCTTTCACTTCTTAAAAAAATCACAAAACAGCTCAGAGACTGTGGTCAGTTTGTCTTCTAGCTGTTTTTTTTAATCTGACATTGATGGATTTTCTTCTTCATAGGACAAACTAAGGAATATTCAAAGCTAGGGACACACTTCTGGTTAAAGAGGAAGAGCCATACAATCAGCCCTAAACAATTGTATTGACTTTGGCAGGACTAGAAAATGATGGATGATGCGACAGACTTCAGATTTGGCAAACAGGAGAGTTTAATCCCCCCTTAGGCTAGCCATGTGCATGACACTGTGTCCCCTGGTGGGATGGGGCACTAGAACAAAGTGTCAGGGTGGCCCAGATAATAATCACATGATGCATTGAGGATTAAACTCTAAGGCTGACCCAATATTCATGAGTCGGGGCTAATGCTGATGTGAAAATGATTCTGAGGAGTTTGTCAAGACACCTCCAACAAGTGAAGACAAATGACAGAAAAAAAATTCTAAAGTTAAACATTAGAATGAGTATGAATGGACCGGACTAGAGATCAGCTTGAATTTGTTGACATCCATCATGGTGGCCTCCTTGCATCTTGGTCCCATTTCACAACTGTTCCCTACAAAGTCCGAGGGAAAAGAGGCATAATGTTTTTATTATAGTTCTAACAGTGACAGTGGTTTAATGAAGTAAACCAAAGCGATTAATTTCTGCTCATATGTCTATCCTATGTCTACATTTCTGATCGTATCTCTAATAGTTTCTAAGTTTGCATAGTTACAGAGCCGACAGGGGTAATTGTTTCACAGAAGTATGGCAAAACTGGACAAGTTTGATATTACACGGATCTTTATAGTTCTCCACAGTTTGATGTATTTTTAAGTGGATTGGATTTCAAGTATTTTCTAGTGTTAGCCAATAATGCACTTTGAATAGTAATAATATAACCACTGAGCCTGAAAATTGTGTGTGTGTTCACGAGAGTGATCTTATTTTATAAATGGTCTAATAAAGTCTTACTTACTCCTTTATTATTGAACTAAGATTTTTGCACAGTTTGCTTCTGAATATTAGATTAGAATTATTTAGTGTTTAGGTAAAAAATTATAAATGCTCATACTTGTTATATAGAGAGCTTTAGTTAGCCATGAGATTGGATATAAAACTGAGTGGTGTAAACCTCTTACTGTTTTTTCCATCCTTCTTTTGCTACTAAATTTACGCCTTCTTCTTTCCTGAAGGCATTGAATCGTTTCTTGGGTAAGTTTCCACAGCTCCTGGTCCAGTATCCCACCCAAGTGGCTATTCTTCAATTGTGAGTCTAGACGGTAAATGTTGACCGACTATTCATCCACAGTGAGCGTTACAGTCAAGCCCAATCATCCCTGTTTTGTGGGTGCGAGCGGGGCAGCATGGGGTTAAATCATGGGGCTGAACTTAGCTGTTCCCACTCCCGATCGACTGCTAGCATTTTAATTGGGTCCTTCACATGTCTGGCTCAGTCACGTGCCTTTTGCAGGCGGGAGCCTACTTATAATATGCAATTAGGGGTCTCATGCTGGTTATTGGACCACAAGGCAATTTTGAGGTACCAATGGGCAGAGCGCACACTCCATGCATTGGTACTAAGCATTGAATGGCTTAATCAGCAGTCCTTAAAGGGATCACTGCAGGCTGCTTTGGAAGCAGGCTAGTCTTGGCTTTTTTTTCAGCCAGTTGCCAGCACATCCGTGCCCCCCCCCCCAACCCACCCCCGCAATTGCCTCCCCCGCCTTTAATATTGAACTTCTGCATTTCCCGCCCTCAACCAGCAAGCTGCCTGTGAGCGTTAGCTCAGCGCTCGCAGCTCACCGGAACTATGCAAATCAGGCCGGCCATCAAAATAACTTGGACCCCTCACGGAGGACATTGGACAAGTGGTGCGATCACACTGCCTGCTGCCTGCCCAATGTCCACCCATGGTGAAAATCAGTCCCTACATGCGCACTTTCAGCATGTGGCATTGCATGTAGAAAGAACGTAAGAGCTCGCACTTAGATAGCACCTTTCATAACCTCAGGATGTTCTCAAGCGCTTTTAAAGCCAATGAAGTACTTTTTTGAAGTGTAGTCACTGTTGTAATGTAGGGAAACACGGCAACCAATTTACGCTCAGCAAGTTCCCACAAACAGCAATGTGATAATTACACTACATAGTATTTACAGTATAGAAACAGGCCATTCAGCGACCAGTTAATCTGTCTTAGTGATGTTGATTGAGGGATAAATATTGTCCAGGACACTGGGGAGAACTCCCCTGCTCTTATTCAAAATAGTGCCATGGGATCTTTTGCATCCATCTGAGAGAGCAGGCGGGGCCTCGGGTTTGACCTCTCATCTGATAGATGGCATGTCCGACAGCGCAGCACTCCCTCAGTACTGCACTGGAGTGTCAGCCCAGATCTTTGTGCTCAAGTCTCTGGAGCGGGACTTAAACCCACCAACCTTCTGACTGATGAGGTGAGAATGCTACCCACTGAGCTATGGCTGGCACTCTGAGTCATCAAGTGTGTGAACTGTAGCTGCTGCTTCCCTCCCTGAACTAAGGGGTGTTGCTGATTGTAGCACCCCTACTGCCAGACCTGCTAAGACCCGATAAGTCAGCAAAGGTCAGGGATCAAACCTGGTCTGTCAGGCTCAGCTATGAACCGCCTGAAGCAGCTGTGTCATTGGAGAGCTCCAAAATGTTTAACAGGGCAGCTGGACTGCACATTTTGCTTTGCTGTGAAGCAGCTTCAGTGACTGAAAATATGCAGTATAACTAAATCTTGATTAGTTTAGGATTTGGTATCAGATGTGAGACTACTTCAAGGAGGCAATGTTACACTGTTTCAGCCTTGCACTAGATGTAATATAATAAAACCAGCACAACATTTTTAAACATTAAAATGCACCTCTATGCTTGTGATGTTAAAAATGTCACCAACTAATAGGCAGAGATCTGCTCAGTGGTTTAACTATACATGCACTGAGCTCTTTTCTGAATAGAAAACACTGCTAGTAGACAACATAGGGTAAGTTTTCAACTTGATGGTCCCAACAGGGAGCCTCACCTGCTGGGAGTGTGTATTGGAAATTCAGGTGTGTGCTGCACTTGATTTTCTGACCATTTAAATGATGGTTGGAAAATCGTGCTCAGTGCGTGCATAAATTTTCAATATGCACTCCCCTGCAGGTGAAGTTCCCTGCTGGGAGTGCAAAGTCAGAAAGGTATCCCTTATATCTCAGTGCTGTCCCTTCACACTGCTCCATAAGCAGTTAAAAGTATCAGCAGTATAACTGCAGCAATGGAAACCAACTTACTGTTGTTCAAATTTTGGACATTGCAGAATTAATCAGTTTAACAATCTTTTGAAAGGTGGCTTAAGCAAAATAAAAAGCTCTGGCGGAATCTAATATGACCCAAGTGCAGTAATTAACATCTTACCAATATTTTCAAGGAAGAAGTGATACCAGCTAATTATTACTGGAGATAAATTAAACTATATTCAATAATCTATATATTTTAAGGGCTATCAGATGCCAAATACAAAACAAGAACTTGTTATTTCAAAATGTATACCTGCGTGTCCTTTAATCTGCATTTACACTGAGACCTGAGTCTAAGATCGATAACTACAGTTCAAATTCCAGGCAGGCAAAATTCTGTTTGCAAAAGCAAAATGCTGCGGATGCTGGAAATCTGAAATAAAAACAGAAAATGCTGGAAATACTCAGCAGGTCAGGCAGCAGCTGTGGAGAGAGAGAAACAGGCAGGTCGATGACCTTTCATCAGCACTCTGTTTACATTGCTTGGCTCCCATATCCGGTTGGAATTTTAACCATAACTCACTTCACGATGTCCTCATTTCTGAGGTGCGATTATGGGTGAAGAAGAAGGCCTCACTACAGGTATGTGCGAGTCTTACTTAAGTTGAATATTTATGCAAATCGGGTGGCGCTGCAGAATTTCACAGCTTTGGGCAAAGCTCTGCACCCCACACGCTCTTCGCCTATTTAATCTGGGTGCATGACCATTCACGGGCTTGACCTGCTTTGGAATTGTTTCTTAACGCAAGGTAGCTGTTATTTCAGTTGCTGTTGAAATCTAGTTTTGTGATATATTGAACATCTTGCGTACTTTAATTTCCCTGTATATTTCTGCCTTTTTGTTGGCACCTTCATTTTGCTAAGCAACATGTTCCTGAAGTCCTGCCAATTACTTCTGCAGTACGAGTTGCAGCTAACAAAATTGCCAGGATGGGAATACCTTTGGGTGCTCCCATTGTGCTGTATGAATTGAATGAGGAAGATCAATTCTTGAGAGGACAACTTCAGATCTAATGATATCTCAGGCAGTATGTTCATCATGCCACTTCCTCTTCACTGCAGAGGCAGTTATGCCACCTGCTGCAGGCTGATTTACAAACCACTTCAAGGATTGACACAGCTCTTCCCATAGCTGTGAAGGTCACCAAGGTATTAAGCTCTATGCAACTGATACTTCCAGGCCACTGCAGGGCATAAGCCAGTCTGAATATTATACCCATATAAAGCAAGTGATTGATGCCGTATTTGCTGGAGAAACACCTTTATCATTTTCCAGTGGAAAGGAGGCACCAAATACAAAAGTGAACTTCTACAATTTGGCAGATTTGCCAAGAGCCCAAGGCATTATTGATGGAGCTATTGTGCCCATCAAGGCTTCACATGTGAAGTACTTACATCAACAGGAAGGGATTTCACGTCACATCAGTGCCCATTATCCAGGGAGTATCCGCGATGCTTTTATTCCACAGCAGTTCATGTGCATTGTTTGTAGATCCCCAGCAAAAGAACAGATGGCTGTGAGGAGATCAGGCATACACTTTGCAATGGAAATGGATGGAAGCAGACAATGTCAATGAAGGTGGAAGTAGGTAGTCTGTGTGATGGAGAGGATATGAGGTCGGAAGCTCAGTTCGCGGTTGAATCAGATGCCAAGGTTGTGAACAGTCTGGTTCAGCCTGAGTCAGTGGCTGAGGAGGGAGATGAATTCAGTGACATAGGTCCAGAGTTTGTGGCGGGGGCCGATGACAATATTTTGGTCTTCCCAATGTTTAGCTGGAGGAAATTGTGGCTCATCTAAGACTGGATGTTGGACAAGCACTCTGACAGCACAATATCTGTCTATTGCCCACTGTCCTGGGTTAGGGAAGATAAAATTGCCTAGGGTTCCTGCTCTTGATTGTTATCCAGTAATCCCTTTGGAGTGAACATGAGCTGTGATAGTCCTCATGGTCGATGACCATGCTGATGCCCATCGAGAATGGAGCTGCAGATTATATATATAATAATAAACAGTTATTATTGAACTAAAATTCAGTTACACAAGAGGTCAAGATAATGTTCTAAAGAATAATTTATAAACTAATCTGAATGTAGTTATATTAAATTATTATTAACTCACGGTTTCTATTTATTATTTTATAGATGTACAATTATATATAAAAAGATACATCTTTTTAAATAAAATCATTCTCCCTGTGCTGTTTACACTCATGGTGATCTAACCACCTGCTATATGATTTTTAAAACTTGTAAATGTAATCTATTAGTCGCATGATGCAGAGGACTTTTACCCTATAAGTCATTTGACTGAGTTGTAGTTACTTTTAAAGGGCATCTATTGATAATTATATATTACAGTTTAAATAGCATTGTATAGATAAATTACAGAATAGTGGGCTATCCATTTTTGTGAATTTTCTGCTCATGAAGGAGAGAGATGACAGCGCTGGGGAATAAAATATTTCAGGTATTCCGTGTCATTATCAAGTCAGATACAGCACAGTTAAACGTAGAGTAAAGCTCTCTCTGCTATGACCAACCACATGCCTTAACTCCAACCTGTGGTCTCTGACTGAGACTGCCAATTGGAAAGGGTGTTGTGCTATGGGCGCATGCCCATTAAGAACTGGGTTGAAAGTGTGTAAACTAATTTCAGATAGGAATAACAACCAACAGATAAAGGAGACTTTCAGCCCATCAATCGGGCTGCATATGAAACCAGTTGAAATTCTATTGTCGAACCCACTGCATCATCCATTCTGTGAATGGAATATCTTATTGTTCAGAAATTTATATGTGCACTTATTTCTTTGCTACTTATTCACACACAAGCCCGAACCAGCGAAGGACACTCAATGCATCTAAATGTATCTGATGGCCATCTGTTATTTTCGGGTACTTTTATCTTTGCTTCTCTTAATGAAAAATGTTGGTTTCCATCTGGATAAGTGGAATGGACAGATGAAGAGGCAGTTGTTAATGAAGAACAGTAGAGGTGTGGCTTCACTGGAGCAATAGCACAGTGGGTCTGAGGTTTCAGTGCAGATAACAGAAAATAATCATTACATTGTGACATAAATTTAGCGGAACATAATTTTCAGAAAAGAAAAGGGAAGGAGAGATATGTATTCTAAATCCTTTTTATTAAATAAATGTCTTTTGAAGTTACGAGCTCAGTTGGATCCTGGTAATCGCATAATTAGTTCACCAGGAGATTTATGTTTGAATTAGCATCAATTTTTTTGCAAACAATAGATAAAAATACCCAATTTTTGTACCACAGCACATCTGATCATTTATCCAGCAATTCAATCTAAAACAAACATCAGAAAGCATGCAATAAAAACATAAGCCAGAATTTTCCGGGGTCCATGTGGGCGCGATCGGAGGCAGGTCGGGTGGGAAAAGTTGAAATTTCTTGCAACGGGCTCTGAACCCGTTGTCATCCCGCCCCCGCGCGCCTTTCCCTCGGGCGCGTTTGCCGCTGTGGCAGTGACCCGACTGGCAGAGGCGGACGACCCAATTTAAAGGATTATTAGCTTGTTGTAAGACCCTTAAGAGTCTTTTTAACCTTACCTTTGCAATTTCACTGGATGCCCACGGGACTCACGCTGCTCGGGGACCATGTCTGTCAACCTGAGGCGGGAGTTGAGTGGCCATTGATCCAGCTGATTAGTTGACAGCATCAAATGTACTATAAAAGCTCCCACCTGACAGCTGATCACTTTCCTCAGACAAAAGCTGTTGCTGACTACATTCCCAGCACAGATTGAGCTTGCTGCAGGCTGCAGGTCTTTCCAGCAAAGTCTCCATCCAGTGTCACCTTATAGGAAGAACCTCTCTCACCATTGACAGATTGCTTCTGTCATCTCTACTTCACCTGCCATCTATTCCATCAACATGGGTGCTGTTTATACTGTCTCACCTTGGTCCTCAGAATCTGACCATGATGAGCCCCAACACCAGCAGCACCAGGAACACCAGCAGCACCAACAACAACAACACCAACCTTCTCCGCAATCACCTGATGCTGCACAGGACAGAGGGCATCAGCACCTGAGCACATTACTGCCTGGAAGGCCAGGGATGGCCTCATCATGGCCAGATTTACTTAACTTTACGCTGTACACCCATATGGCTGCCACATGATGCGCCAGGTTGGCACCACCCCACACCAACACCATAAAGCATCCGTACAATAACCAGGCCATTCCTTTCACACTCACCACCATTGTGGGAGGTACCGTTATGTCTCACCATTCACTGCAACTCACTAAACCACTTCCAAAGGTGCACACAAATCTGTCCAAGACCGGAAAGTGTTGAAAATAAAGATTTTTATGTTTGACAGCACATTAATGGAAACTTTACACAAACATTGGATAAAACACCCAAGTGTCTACCCTTGTGAATCTACTTGCATGTCATCTTTCTGTTCCGTGTGCTTCTACGAGGTGCTACCCCTGTGGCTTCAGCAGAGTTAGAGGCAGCCTGCTCACTTTTCTGCTGCCATGGAGCTGGAGAGCACCTTGCTGCACATCAGTGGGGCCATGAGGACCCACATCTATGCTGACATCTCTCCTAGAGAGGAGTTCTATGAGCCTCTGCCATCTATTCTCCATAGATAGCCATCTATTCTCCATAGAGACCATGTGCTCTTGTGAGTGGCGCATTAGCTGCTCCAGGTTGGTGGCCATCCTATCCATGGAGGGGCCTACAGTCGCCATCGCCTGTGACATGGTGGTGCTCATGTTGGAGATGGACTCCTCCATTCTCTGAACATTTGCAGACATCACGCTCGCAAAACCTGTCAGAGCTCCCTGCATTTCTTCCTGCATCTCCAGGATCACCCTCTTTCTGGATGGCCGCTGAGGCTCAGCATTTGCATGCAGCTGAGCAGAGCTGGGAGCGTCCTGCGTTCTCTGGCGAGGACTCTCCACTCCTGTTCCTGTCTCCACCATCTGCTCTTGCTCACTTGTGAGTTGTGAGACACCAGGTTGCAACACTACTCTATGTCACGTGGGACCCACCGAGATGTGCGTCTCTGCGCTGGTGCTGGGCGTACTTATGTCTGGTGACGGTGTGCCCTCAGAGGCTGGAGTCTCCTCTGAGGAGTCGTCTTCCTCTTCCTCCTGGACAGTGGGGTGGCTCTTGATGGCCTGTGGGAGAGTAAAGAGATGAGTTAGATATGTCATATGAAGAATGGGTACAGATACCATTATGCACATGATGACCATTCAATTGCTGCTGACATCAGTGCCCATATGAGTGACTGATGTATGCCATGTAGCTTTATGATATGTAATTATGTCACCAGGTTGCTAAGATGTCTCCCTCTCTCCGTCTCCCACCTCCAGCTGCTCGGTGACTCCAGATATTTCTAAAGCAGCCTACTCTGCTGTTGTAAGGTTTGCAAATAATGGAGGGCCGCCGCCTCTCCCCCTCTTACTTTGGGCTCTCTTTTCCTGCAAGGGTGATGAGTGAGAGTGATGGAATGAGTGTAATGAATGAATGGGTTAGATCTTTAAAGGGAGACTATGATGGAATGGGGTGCCAAAGCCAAGTGGCCTCCTTGTGTGTTCTTAGTTTGTATGATTGCATTAGGATGAGGGTGAATGTGAGGGGTGGCTAGTCAGATGGGGATGTGATAATGTAGATAGAGAGAGAGGGATGGATGGACGTGCAAGGTATGTTGGTGTGAGAAAGAATGGGCAGGGGTAGGGTTGGGAAGGCAGAGTGATGGGGGTGTGATTAGCGGCACAGAAGGATGAAGTTGAGTGTGGCTTTGCACTCACATTTCCTGATCTAATGAGATCATTGAAACGCTTGCGGCACTGCACCCAGGTCCTCCTGACCACATCCCTGCTGTTGACCTCCTCTGCAATCTCCAACCAGGCTATTGTGGTCTCCTGGGGAAGTCTCTTCCCCCCATTGGAAGGGAAGAGGACCTCCCCGCGTGCTGTGATTCCCTCCACAAGCATATAGAGGGAGTCATCGGAGAACCTGGGTGCAGCCCTCTGCCTCTGTGCAGTCATTTCCAAAGTGTTTGCAGCACTCCAATGTTGTAGTGCCCTAGATTAACCTTCAAATGTAATGTGGCCATGGCCCCTTCAAATATCCAGGCTGAAAACGCATCATGGATGATGTCAGCAGACTCGCATCATTTAATTGGGCCGGGTAACACGCAGGGTGGACCTAATAGGCCCTATTGACGTAAAGTCATTTTGTGCAGCGGGTTGGAGCCAGCAACGGGGTCGCGATCTGCCATGGCCACCGCCCGCACTGGACCCACACAGGTAAGGAAAATTGCGGCCATAGACTTTTCACAAATGGTTGACTTCTAAACTGTGCAGCTGTATCTTTGTGGTGTTTGCCAGTTGGTTGGTTTTTCAAAAGCAGTTGATGCTACATCACTTAGCTCCTTTAAGAAGATGCTGGATGACTGTTTGGTTAAGAACAGGATTAAGTATTACAAGGAGAAATACAGACATTGGTATTAAATACGCTATGGAACTACAGGCTAGAAATTACTGTTGCTGACATTAGCAGACCAGTGGGATATTTTAAATGAGTTACAGCCTCCTTTGAAACAGCGGACAGAGAAATGTCACACAAATGTCTTAAACTAATATTACTACAATAATTTCTACCCTATGGTGTTTCCAGTCCTTCGAGATCATGGATATGTAATCAGGGTTGAATAATGTAAACCGTGCCATTAAATTATTACATTTAGAGTTTTGCTTGATTACCTTTTGGGAGCCATGAAGAAATTCCAGCGTTTTATCTTTTGGAAAATGTTACCAATAGTTATTTACCTCTCGCAGAAGAAGCCTGCTACAAAGCAAACTGAATAAGGGCTGTAGTAAGAAGTGGGCATGATAGCTTGAATGGCCTTTTCCCCCCTTACTTTCTTATGTTAGTTCACTGATCATTAAAAACAAACGGTTCCATCACATTTTATCTTTCCATCAGGATTTTCCTCTGTTGAATGCATGTTATTCTTTCAGCCAGGATGCTGCATGATGGCAAAGAATGGGATGTCGCTAAGTGCATAGAATTCAATGATTCAATTCTGTCTATGGATGGATGAGGCATGAGTTAACTGCGCCAATACTAAGACATTACAGGTTGGTGGGGGGGGGGGGGTGCAGTGCGGTGGGTGGGGAAACTATCTGAGAAATGATTTATTTACTGAATGACATCTGTTTAATGCCACAAACAGTTACTATCATGATTTAATATATATTTAACACATTTGTAATCCTTCAGGCTTTACTGACTCGCCATCTCTAATAATAGAATGTAACCTTTGTGTTTGTGAGTGAAATAATACTTGTAACTGGATCACATCTCCCAGAACTTGCGTAGTGACAGAGAATTGCCAAATTGACATTTCAGTTTCTTCTTGACAACTCTGATTTCTTGCCCAAGGATATTGATCACATTCATTGTGGATTTCAGAAATTGCTCATAACTTTAAGTTTCAGTAATTGAATTATTGGATCTTTACACACAACCTATAAACTTTGAAATTATATTCTTAATAAAAGAAAAAAATAGGTAATGAAGATACTCAAACTATCATAGGAAATGCACATAGGATTGCTTGATATTTACAGGTGAATTAACTGGTGGGTCACAAAAGATGCTTGAAAATGATCGATCAGTCTCATGGGCTGTTTCTCATTTCTGTTTCAAGACACCAATTTTGCTGACTTGATATAAGTTATGGTGAAAGTATGAATGCCCACATGTTTTACGAATCCATTATTGTACCTTGTTAAACAAAGATTAAGCATGCACAGACGCAATGTTAATAGTTCAGTTTCTACTTATTCTCTAAATTTATGTTTTTAATATATGAACAACCATAAGAACGAATTTTCAATTATTTTCCAAAATCAATTCTGTCCCACACACACTAAAGCTCTGTCCTATGCTCCTCTCGTCGCCCACATTAAGCGACTTCAAAATGTTGCCGCATTAACACAGTATTAAATGTGACAAAAGCTGGTGTCCACATTCATTAAAGCAGAACACTTTTCACGGATTACATCATCACGCACAGGGAATTACATTTCACCGGTGGATTAATTTGAATTATCCTTTGTCATCGGCGCCAGAAAGGAAGAGCGGGCGACTAGTTGTGTGCGCATCTGTAAAGTCCACGCAATATGGTCACAGTAGCCCTCAGAGTTTACATATAGCGTTAAGATCGCACTTTCTAGCCAAATTCAGTGAAAGGAATTGTGTTCTACTTCCCCATGGTGCTTTAACGCCACCTCTTACTGGATACCAATACAAACATGTAGAACTGATCTACTTCTTTAACAGATGCAACACCTGAAAATTTATATGAAGGGAATTAATAAAGCCTATGAAAGGGACAAAATACATTTAAATATTGAAATGGCGTATTTTGGAGATAATTAAATACGTGACATCCAAAGCAGACCCTCGTGTCTTCCTTCTTAAATGAACTTAAGAGAACATTGCAGAGGGAGTCCTATTAACCCCAGCTGTAGGTTTGGAGTTCTGTGGAGGAGTATTTCGCATTTGTCGAGAAACTTCCAGTGCACTTTGCTTTGAAAACCCTTCTGCTGATGATCATATGTGGATATTTGTGCTGTCACTCAGTTTTTTTTGTTGAAGATCCTATTTGAACTCCTCCCGTGAGGGTTTCTCAATGCGCCCCGAGTGCCTCCGTAAGAGGATTTCCTCTCTATCAGTTTCCTTCCTGTTGTGATACAGATTTTGTTGGATTTTTGTTTCCGCCCCTGAAGCAATAGCAGAGTAAACAGCTTTAAAGCAGAACATGGAACTACAACACTTAGTTTAGGTCCCAGTCCATCAGATGCAGTGGCCCCAGCCTGTGATATAAATGCAGCAACTGTTGGGAGAAATCTTTAAGTATCTATTTCCATGTGTCCAAATAGAAAGCTGTCATGTTGTATTGCATTTAAGATAATGCAAATGAATAAATACAGCACGATGGTCCCCGTGTAAGATTATTTCTGAGAAATGCTGCAATGTGTTGTTTTTAATCTCAAACCTTCAACATGTCCTGCTCTAGCCCAATATAGTCGTGAGATTTTTTTTTAAATTGTTACGCATTTAGAGTTGGACATGAGCGAACACCAAAATAAAACAGCATCTGCCTTACTTGTTGTAAGATAGTAAATACAATAGTGAAAAGGATGAAATTTCAGGAGCACTTGTACTTGCTGGCGTATGGCAACATTATGCTAACAGGTGCCAAATCTTTCTTTAACTTACTACAGATAACATAATAGGACCTACAACGACTGTTGCCGGGCGTCTGCTGGCTGAAAGTCGACATATGGAAATAATTCGAACATTATACGATGTCGCCATAAGTCAGAACAAAATTCAAATTACGACGGATCGCAAATTGCATCTGAGGTCAGATTGAACGGCGGTGAGGTAATGTAAAATGTGTCTGTCAGAGAGGAGGAGGGGATAACAGCTGGGACGTGGCTGTCCTTTATCCTGCAAGGTGTAGAAGTCCTTTATCCCGAGACCCGTCCCCACACACACAAACACACTTAAAAAATTTTCGGACAAAGGTATTAACTCACAGCTGACGAGATCATATCAAAATCAAAATCGTCACAACTTACATCGAACCGTGCTTCTTAAAAAAAACAAACAGCAGCCTCGAGTTAAAGCTTGTCTATCCATACGAGCGTTCGCTTTCAAGACTTTGCCTTCTAGAAATAGTTCAAAATCCATCCTGGTTTCTTCAACACTAATAACATTGTATTACTATTGATTTGTGCTATAACCAGATTAATGGTCACATATTCCACAATATTTCTTTGTAAAATATGTTTTTCTAACCTTTTCTATTTGGTGCAATTTTCAGATGAAGAAGAAGCATCGTTTATGTTATTACATTTTCTGGCATCGCAGACGTTACATTTACTGATAATGTTGCTGAGTTGGTAGAATCGGCGTCATGTTGTTTACAAACACAATTTTTGCAGTCGCTGCATTTTAGGTTTAACAGTAAATAAAAGATTCAACATCCAAGTTTTAGATATCATCTAATGTAACGGATCAGAAGGGAACATGCAGCGATAACACTAAGGGCAACTAGCAAAAGTCACGTTGAAATCCGAATGTAAGATGATCTTAGAATATATTATTAAACTTACAATCAGATGTCAGGTACATGGGGAAGACAACACCTCTGGCTGGTTGGTCTCTCTGTTCGCTTCCACCTTAAGGCAGATCAGCACGGATTGTGCAGGGATATCCAAACCTGTAATTAAACCATTTGTAAAATCACTGATGCGAACAGTTGACAAATTATACCTAAAGCTTTTGTTATTCTTTTTAATTATGTACAACACGAAGAATACTCAGGGAGGAACAGGCAATTCTATTTTTTCATATATTGTGACGACCTTTGTGAACTCTTTCACCTTTCTCCCCACATTTATACAATAGTTTGATTCAAAATAAAAACAAAATAATTGACCTCAACGAAAACAGATCAGTTTGGGAAAGGGATCTGCTGACTAAGAACAGCAATCGGATCAACTCTAAAATGGAAAACTGTAACGTTTTCTCTTTCATTCAGTTTCCAAATATGCTTGTTTACAACAATTTTTTTAAGATCTGAAAATTGTCGCCTTTACTTGCGATTCCCGGAGCATTAGACAACAGCTATTTTTAACATGATTAAAAATCATCGGTTGCATTTAGTCTCATAAATCGTAATTCAAATCTGACAAAAATTTCAGGCTTTACTAATCATTTCAATATTTGATGTAATATTAACTTCCTTCCCCCTCAAAAAATGGAAATTTCCAGTACAATCTGGAGTAATATTTTAAACATTTTAATTAAAAGCAATTTACTTATATTTCTTCAATAGGCGGAGATATGATCCATATTATATATATATATATATTGCCCTTCTCAAACTGTAATAATCCTTATTACACTTTATCTAGATAAATAATGTTATAAACAGTAAACAAAGATAACGGAAAATAAGTTCAGCATAAACTTAAAGAAACTTTAATTAAGAGAGTTGGGTTTTAAAATAAAGAACTTATTTGCCTGGTTTCTTTAACCACAGATCTCAATCCATTAATTAAATGTGCCTTGGTATTTATGACAAGTTTGAGAAAGGAGAATTGTTGATTTTGCGTCATATAAAATTCAAATCAGAAGCAATTAAAATGGAGATTTATTTTCTTTATACCCACAAAGTTATACTAGTTATTGTTGTGCAATACGTGCATGCATATTCAGTTTGCTTTGTGTGATTACCTTTATCCCAGTACATGGAGAACAGAAATAGAAAACACATCCTCTAATCGTCTCCTGACGTTTCATCAATGTGACTCTTTGTTTATTGAATGAGAAATCAGCATTCTGCCAAAAAAAAAAAGTCCTTCCTCCCTGGGGATCAGTCTAAATAGTGGTCACATCTGTCACTTACTGCTCATGCAAAATCACACTTTCATCTTGCAGGCTGTAAGAACAATCTTCACTAACTTATACAGTGCCACCATTTGTGCTACAGATACCATCAATCATCCGCAGACTGATAACACTTTTCCATCATCTAGAACAACGTGATTATAGAGTGCTCATGTTATAGGTGCATTTGCAAAATTATAATAATGATGAAAATACATTAATTCTACCTAAAATACTCAAAACATCTTTACTTGCTCACTGTTGTGATAATCATTAGCCTTCCTGCTGCTCTGGAAAAGTACCTAATTAAAAGGGATTAATACTTAATGTTAATTAATTCTATATTTAATCCTTTGGTACTGTGTAATTCCCATTAATTCTTAAAGATTAACTAACATCTTTCATGTGAAATGAAGTAACTTGGAAGAGTTTATCTGACAAAGTGACCCATAGAGCACAATAAGATGTTTGTACTGCGTATCTCAAAACCATTGATGTTTTTTGGTAAGGCAAACCAATTGATGTACCTCAGTAGTAAAATCCAAGTTAAAATACATATAAAAAGTCGCTGGCTAAACAACAGAATTGAAGGACATAAGCAGATTAATTTCAGAGGATATGAAATATGAAAACAAAATTAATTACTTTGTCATTAAGAATGGGAACAAGTTTGTTTGCAACCTTTTGACTTCTTTGGCAAACTCTGAAACCTTTTGACTTTACTTGTTGTGCAACCAAACTACTTTTTCTTGTTTCCTATGTTTCCAGGTCACAACACAGGTATCCTCTGAGCAGTACACCAAATGAAGTGGGCCAAATATTACATGATATCAGCTTTGGGGGTGGGGGGGGGGGAACTCCATATCACTTCACAAGACATTATTGTTTACCCAGCATATTGATCACATACCTGTCAGAGAGCCGTACTTTCTGAAGTTATTGAACGAAGTGTTGGACTACAACTTCATTGTCAGTCTTCATTGCTAAATTGATGACAGATTTTGTTTTAAAAAGACCACTGGTGCTGCTCAGAAAAGATATTGGAAGAAGGGTTTGAGGTAGCCTAACTCCGGAAAAAATGTATTAAAAAGAAAAAGAAAAAAAATTGCAAATGCTGAAAATCTGAAATGAAAACTGCAATGTTGAAGAGACGCAATAGATTCATCAGTATCTAAAAAGAACAATAAAGGCTAATATTTCAGGTGTAGACCCTTTGGCAGAACTGGATGAATTAATTAGTCATTCCTTTGAATCGAGGTTGTTGAACAATATATTTATCTTTGGCAGATGAGAGCCTTTTCCAAGCTTGCCTCCTATCTCTTCTAGACCTAACCTTTCTAAGTCTTGTCAAGTACAACTCTGTCTTCTGGAAATATATCTATCTAAGATAGATCTTTAGGTTGAAATATGAAAATGAAATAACAATTGGGTACCTAATAAGCATATCCCACATTCCTTGAATTTTTCCGATACATCAAGAGGTACTGGACAAGGAAGACAAATGAACCCTATGGGACTAAACTGTTGGGTTTATCAAGGGGAATTCTGAAGAGCCCAGAACAATACTCAGGCAAGATGCAGCTTTTTGTCATTCTCAAGCATCTCATGTCTTTTTAGCAAAGGACAAAGACCACATAAGTCTCCAGTTTTATAAGTAGTGATAGAGCCTAAATAAGGGTACTCGCAGCAAAGTGTTTTTGAATGGTCCTGTAGCTTCCAGTTACAGAAAGTACTTCAGACTTGCTGGCCAAAAGACCTTTGAAACAAAGTGATATTTACCTTGTCAAAGTTATACCAGCTGCTATTACATGCTAGAGTTCGGGATCAAGAATGCTTGTCTATTGATATAGGATTCTGCAAATGCACTACCAACAACCATCTCTTCCCTATTCTCAGTCTTTGGTAATCAGCCAAGTAGCCAATGAGGAATAGGAATTTTTATAGATAATGTAGACACACCATTGAGTAAACATTCCTATTCTAAAAGCCTATTTTTTAAAAATCAGAATAGTTTCTGCACAAATATTACAGAACTTGTAGCATTTATTGACCGTTTACCACATCATTGTACTGCTTCCAGGTGCAGATGAAAGCTGGGCTCATTCTGGTTTTGTATCTGAAGTACTTCACACAATTAATTCAATATAATCCAGTGCCTGCAAGCAGCAAGTCTGCTCTAATCAGTTTTTTCAGAAACTATAAAATCCAGAATTGATAAATTGCGCTGTTTTGGTGCACATACATTTAACATCTCAACAGTTTAATTACTTACTGCTTCTCATTAGAGTGCTAATAATATTTGATTATCTACTTCAGTAGATTTGTAAAATGTGTTTCTTGATGGAGTTGAAATATGTTCAACTGGTTTTGGATCTGAGTTTGTACCAATTGAAGAGAAAGCAACATAATCCAATCTGCCAGAATTCAGGGATATTGTGCAGCATCAGAAGCCTCCAGAGCATGGAATTGCAGATGCAACTGAGGAAATGAATTTGACAGAAACTGAGTAAATCATCAAGAAACACAAATCTATCAGAAACCAGCTTGGAACTCATTCAGAATAGTTTGAATGACTTGTAATTCCGGAAGTCGGTTGCAATATAAGTAGGAAAGGCTCTGATTTCCAAAGCACAGTACAAATGGTCTGTCAATTCTTACACATCGACCTGATCTATTGACCACCTCAGTATTAGATGTATCCTATCGTCTTCTGAAAAGATTCTTCTGCTAGTAGAAAATTAGTAAAATCTGACTTCTGTCCAATAGGCATGAATCGAAACACTATTTCTCTCAGGTACACACGCCAAATACCTGCTGGTTTACCAACATTACCCCATTTGTAAACAAATAGTTCCATGACCAGTTAATGGACCAAATTTCCATGCAAAATCTGAAGTTCTTTTTTGGTTTTGAAGAGAGTAGATTTACGTCTCATATTATGAGTGTTCTGTTCCATACATTATCCATAATAATATGGAAGTAAGGATGAGGGTAGCCGAACTGATTCCTGAGGCTTTAAAGGCAAGCAAAGATATTTCCAGCTCTGTGGCATTCAGGTGAACAACAGGATGCATCATGGGGAACATGAAATACTCAATTTACTGGACTCATGAGAAATGCCTCATAACTTATGAGTCCCAGAGTATTCTAATATCCCCATTTTATATTCTGCTTGTATAATTTATATGGTGATTTGTTTTTAAACAAATTAGTTTATTGGAATTTATTATAAATGCAGAAGATACTGTGACACTCCTGTTGTATGCCCCCCACACCTCAGTTGTTGACATCAGCTGTTAATAAATCCTAAGTAATGGACTATCTATTAAATTCACTGGGTCATTTGTGCCATAAATACTATTACTTTAACAATGAGTCCAGGAGTGAGGATGAATATTGACTCAATGCAAAGGCAAAAGAAAAATCTAATTTATTGTTGGTGTCAATGTGGAAATAAATGCTGCTGTTGTCATTTCAGTTCTTTCCAAGGGGTTAAACATGTTACATTACTGTGTAAATCACATAAATAAAATAAAAAATTATGGCAGTAATAAGGGAAAGAGCAACAGGTGTAGGTTATCACGTCAGCTGGTTAATTTGCAATTGCACTGGGGTGGGATAATGCGTTATTTACAAAAATATGAAAATACCTGTTTTAACAAGCATCACAATTGTTTTTAATTAATGTGAAAGACTTGTCATGAAGAGTTTTGTCACAGAATAGTTGCGTTTTTTGATCAGCTGAGTGTCTGAAAGAACAGCAATCCATCACAATGTTTAAGAGTTTCCAGATCAAGTTGCTGATAAATCCATGAAGCAAAATATCTATTTGTACTCTCTCCCCATGGGGACACATCCCACTTAATTCAGAGAATTTGGGAATAGCTTGGCAACGGCAAAGACTTAGGGACCCCTATGTGTCCTCCAGGGTATTTCTAAAGTTTAACCTGCTAAAACAACTCAGCTTACTAGCACAGAACATTGATAAGCTTCCCACTGCCTGTCTTGCTTTACTCATGCTAATCATTGGAGCATTGGCATGCAGGGTTATCTAGAATCAAGTGAGAGAATCCCAGCTCTCAGTGACAGGTCCCATTAATGAACCACTGGTTGGTCAATCATCAACACTGCCCTGGAGTATTGTGGACTTGCTTGGCTCAGGTGTTGAGTTACCGAGTCTGCCACAGAGGGTTTATTCAGTTCATATCTTCCATGTCATCTCACAATTGCCAGAATGTTGGCATCCCACTATTACCAAGTATAATACTCTGCTTGTCCTACGTGCTTTATTCTGGTTGGATTTAAAGTTGTTCCAGAATGCTCTAAGCAGCAGGAAGCATTAAGTGAATCATTAAGTAGACCACGACTAGGGACTGTGAAGTTACTGTTATTGTCATTGCTCTTTAGAATAGTGCGCTGTAGTAACATTCCCTCTACCTCTCTTCTCCAATTTATTTCAGAAGACTGCTTAAACAATGTTCAAAGTCAGTAAGCAGCTCATAACTAAATCTTTTAATAGGTCTGAGGGCAGGAATTTCAAGATGTTGCTACCTATAGGAATGCAATTACTAGAAACAGGCAAAATAAAATATAGACGGGTTTTCTACACGTTATTGCACTGACAAGACACCAATTAGTTTTAGCTCGGAAGCATAATTCTCTCCTACCATATCAAGCATAAATAAAGGACTTCTGTCTAAAATTTGTTTGTTAAAGAGTAGTTTGGTACAGTATTAAAAACTTGTTCCTATGGGGCCTTGATGATGCAGTGGGTAATACACTTCTTCGACCTGGCCTTGAATCTAACTGATATGATGAAACAATTGGGGGGAATTTTTCAGGGGGTCAGTGGGTGCATTTGGTAGCGGGTCGGGTGGGAATTTTGTTTTTGACAGGGTCAGGACCTCACTGTCAACCCGCCACCATGTGCTTTTCCCAGATGTCGGGTCTGTCAACGCTGAACAGACCTGACACACAGCAGCAGTGGAGGCAATTCAGGTCATTATGACCTTGTTAACAGCCCATTAAGAAGTATCTTGAGCTCACCTTTACCTTTTACGAGGTCGCCCTCGGGGTCCACGCTGCTCGGGGATCACATCAGGTAAGCAGGTCGGAAGTTGTATTACCATGGAATCATCTCATTACTTGACAGTTGCAAATATGCTATAAAAGCTCCCATCTCACAGCTGTTCACTTTCCAAGCTCAGAAGCTGTTGCTTACTGCATTTGGAAGACAGATTGAACTTTATGCAGGTTGCAAGTGTTTGGAGCAAACTCTCTATCCAGTGTCACATCATTGCAACAACCTCTCTCACCATTGACAGATCGCTTCTGTCATCTCAAGTTCACCTGCCATCTATTACATCAGCATCGGTGCCCTTGAAACTATCCAACCTTAGTCCTCAGAATCCCACCACACTCAGCTCCAACACCAGCAGCACCAGGCACACCAGCAGCACCAACAACACAACAACCTTCTCCACAATCAACTAATGCTGCACAGGACACAGGGCATCAGCACCCGACCACATTGCTGCCCGCGACACCAGGGATGGCCTCACCATGGCCAGATTTACTTCACTTTACACTGTACACCCTGACGCCAGGTTGGCACCACCCCACACCAACACCATAAAGCATCCCTACAATGCCCAAGCCATTCGTTTCACATTCATCAGCATTGCGGGGGGTACAGTTATGTCTCACCATTCACTGCAACTCACTAAGCCACTTCCAAAGGTGCACACAAATCTGTCCAAGAATGCAATGTATTCAAAATAAAGGTTTCAATATTTGACACCACATTAACAGAAACTTTACATGAACATTGCATAAAACACCCAAGTGCCTACCCTTGTGTGTTGTTAGTTGGTATGATTGGACTAGGATGAGGGTGAGCGTGAGGGGTGACTAGTGAGATGGGGAAGTGATAATGTAGATAGAGAGGGATGGGTGGAGGTGCAAGGTAAGTTGGTGTGAGTAAGGATGTGCAGGAGTAGGGTAGGGAAGGCAGAGTGATGGGGATGTGATGAGTGGCACAGCAGGATGAGGTTGAGTGTGGCTTTGCAGTAACGTGATCTACTGAGGTAATTGAAAGGTTTGCACCACTGCAGCCTGGTCCTCCTAACGGCATCCCTGCTTGTGTCCTCCTGTTCAATGTGCAACCAGGCTGCGTTGATCTCCTGGGGAGGTCTCTTCTGCCCATTGGAAGGGAAGAGAACCTCCCTGCGTGCTGTGCCTCCCTCCATAAGCATATAGAGGGAGTCATGGGAGAGCCTTGGTGCAGCCGTGCACCTCTGTGTAGTGCTTATCAGCGTTTGCAGCACCTCAATGCTGTAGAATACTGACAGCACAACTGTCAAAATCAATTTGCGCATGGTCCCTTTAAGGAAACCGGCTGATGACGTGTCATCAAATGATGTCACCAGACCCGCTTCCTTCAATTGGCCGGCAAACGCGCTGGGCGGGCTTAACAAGCCCAATCAACGTAAAATAATTTTGGACAGCGGGCTGGAACCAGCAGCGAGGCCGGGACCTGCCACCAACGTCGCCCGGCACGGACTCGCTGAGGTTGGGGAAATCGTGGCCATTATCTCTCCCTTGGTTGTAATGATTGCGTGTACCAAATGAGTTTGAGCAGCAAAAGAAAGACTTGCATTTATATAGCGCCTTTCACGACTGCAGGACATCCCAAAGCGCTTTACAGCCAATGAAGTACTTTTTGAAGTGTAGTCACTGCTGTAATATAGGAAATATTGGGTTCTTAGTAGGCACAGGCCTAGGAATAAAACCTACATCAATTAAGCACAAATCAACACTAAATTAACAGTCTCACTCAGAGAGGCCACAAAGATGGGTGGTCCGATAAAAGAAAATCTCACAGTGATGGCATACAGAATACTATTCTGAGTTTTGCATTTAAAACACCTTCTTTATCAGAGAATGGGTACATAGCTGGTGGATCTAAAAGTGGAGAAGGAAAATAATCAAGATTGTGTATTAAGCAGCATTGAGGAGCCATGCTTTGGAGGACAATTGCGCTGTGCCTTGGGGTGGAGGACAAGAGCTTGCTACACCCAAATACCAACTAAATTATTTTAGCTGTCTTGCCATGGAGCAGTTTCTGAGGATGGCAGAACAATTAGCAGAGTCATCCCAAAAAATCAAAGAGAAAAGGATGTGTTGGGGGACAGCGAATAAATAAAAATATAAATAAAGTGGCTTAGTATATATTCTACTATTTTTGAAAATGCTCCTAACAATCTATGCAAACAGATTACTAATGATCAACTATTTGGGAGAAACAAATCAGCTACAATGGTCCTGTGTAAATTTACTAGATAGCACTTGCTAATGGTCACAACGTTCCTGTTACTAAGATTTTTTGTTAAAGCCTACAACATCTTATAGTTGGCATTTAGAGTGCATGGCATTTCATTCTTTTTTGACAAAAAAGCTTTGATGCTGGTTTTATTATGGGCTAACAATTCTTTCTTGAAAAAAGAGAACAAACATGGCCAAGACACTGGCATCCTTACTGTGTCCTACTGTAGCAGCCTAGTACCAGAATTATGACACATAAAAGAGATGTTATATATCTTCTTTTCAAGTAGTTACATTCAAGTTAGTGCGCATAACCTTAGATGACTCATTGGATACTTCTGATTGCATAAGTCTCCTAGATATGGAGCCATTCACTTGGGAGTTACTGGCCAATTTATCCAAGTTTTTGTGGATGAGATACAGATGTTGACAACTATGAGCTCGGGTCCAAGTAGGTACTTTCTGACAAAACGCAGTAATTTAGGAAGCAACAATTAATGTTATTTACTGCAGTTGTGCACCATGAAAGGAGATATTAATGGTAGAATAATGTGCTCAACCATCAGCTTTAGCAGATATGGCACACTCTTGGTCATTTCTATAATCTTTCAGGCAATAATACACAATGTTTTTTTTAAATTTGGGTAACTATAACCTTGAACTGCATTAAACATTTTTATACTATATTTAGCACATCCATTGACTTTGCTCTGAAGGTCACATTGAAAATCTGAGCTGAAGAATTTAATAATTTTACTGGGTTTAGGAATTCATTAGTTTTCAATACCAATTCAACATAATTTTTCAGAAAATTGAGAATTGCAGAAAAGCTCAATTCTTCTCAATGTTTTCTTTTTATTATTTTCCTTTTTTATATCACCAGGCTTGTCTGCCTTCCTACTTCCAAGAAGTTCTTCTTTAATTCTTCCAGTCAGATCAAGATGGTGGGCACACAAATGCCACTCCATAATTCATTGGTAGATGGTGGGTACAAGCAACATGATTTGATTCTCAATTCCAAAATGTGCTTCCTTCAGAAAAATAACAGCAGATCGAGCAAAGAATAAGAACTTATCATGTTGGACCTTTTCTGGTTCAAACCTGAATTCTAAGCTGCGCCATTGCGCAGCACAAATCCCCTGCACCACCAGGCTGTACAAATGACATGCATAAGGTTCACTACTGAGCAGGTCAATATTATCTTTGGATAACTATAGGAAACGTCTGGGTTTCTGCTTTCTTGTGACAAGATAGACACATAACCAGATTTTATTAAAATTTTACCATATGCCTCGGCTGGATACTCAGATAGAAACAAAATCAGTCAGCTATCTTCATTGCATTATCTCAACGCTATGCACAGGATGTGCAGTATTAGAAATGATTGCACAATCTGTGAAGCATGACCCTTTTGTCTGTCATTTGCACCTGTCACTAGGTAATTTTGCAGCGGACACATATGCTGTATGTAGGTAATAGGTGATTAGTAAATTTGTTTGAGCTAATGTTTCATTTGAATACTGGTGCATATGTTCCTAAATCTGGCATTGAGTGGTCACTAAGGCTCCAGAATTAATTTTCCTTCAATTCTCTACTTTTGAAGGAGTGTTATTTTTGAGGATGCAGTTTAAATAAACCTTCTTCTTCTTAGGCAGTCCCTCGGAACCGAGGATGACTTCTTCCACACTAAAAATGAGTTCTCAGGTGATTGATGAGTCCAATGCGGGACCTACAGTCTCTGTCACAGGTGGGGCAGACGATGGTTGAAGGGGCGGGCGGGTGGGGTGCTTGGGTTGACGTGCGCTCCTTCTGCTGTTTGCGCTTGGCTTCCACTTGCTCCCGGCGAAGTGACTCGAGGTGTTCGGCGCCTTCCCGGATGCTTCTCCTCCACTTTGTGCAGTCTTGGGCCAGGGATTCCCAGGTGTCGGTGGGGATGTTACACTTTTTCAAGGAGGCTTTGAGGGTGTCCTTGAAGCGTTTCCTCTGCCCACCTGGGGCTCTCTTGCCGTGTCGGAGCTCCGAGTAGAGCGCTTGTTTTGGGAGTCTCGCATCGGGCATGCGGACGATGTGGCCCGTCCATCGGAGCTGATCGAGCGTGGTCAAAGCTTCGATGCTGGGGATGTTGGCCTGAGCAAGAACACTTGGTGCGCCTATCCTGCCAATGGATTTGCAGGATCTTGCGGAGGCAGCGTTGGTGGTACCTCTCCAGTGCTTTGAGGTGCCTGCTTTACTTTCTTTGCTGTACTTTTGAAGGAGTGTTATTTTTGAGGATGCAGTTTAAATAAAATAACGTAAGAAAGAATGGCAACAAGGGCAGCTTGCTGGCATGATCCATTCCACCACCAGCAAGAGGTGCTGACCAGATGGGATTTGTGTGCAACAGCAACAGCAACAACAACTTGCATTTATATAGCCCCTTTACCACAGTAAAATGTCCCAAGGTGCTGCACAGGAGCGTAATCAGATAAAAAATGATACCGAGCTAAAGGAGATATTAGGACAGGTGACCAAAAGCTTGGTCGAAGAGGTAGCTTCTAAGGAGCACCTTAAAGGAGGAGAGAGAGGTGGAGATGCAGAGAAGTTTAGAGAGGTAATTCCAGAGCTTAAGGCCTAGGCAGCTGAAGGCATGGCCGCCAATGGTGGGGCGAAGGAAGTCAGAGATGCACAAGAGGCCAGAATTAGAGGAACGCAGAGTTTTCGGAAGGTTGCAGGGCGGGAGGAGGTTACAGAGATAGGGATGGGCAAGGCCATAGGGGAACTTGAACACAAGGATGAAAATGTCAAATTCGAGGTGTTGGTGGACCGGGAGACAATATATTTCAGTGAGCACAGGGGTGATGGGTTACTGTGACTTGGTGTAAATTAGGATATGGGCATCAGAGTTTTGGATGAGCCCAAGTTTATTGAAGGTGGAAGATGGGAGGCCGGCCAAGAGAGCATTGGAATAGTCACATCTGGAGGTAACAAAAGCATGGATGAGGGTTTCAGTAGCAGATGGGTTGAGGCAGGAGCAGAGATGGGCGATATTACAGAGGTGGAAGCAGACAGTCTTGGTGATGAAAAGGATATGGGATTGGAAGCTCAGCTCAGGGTCAAATAGGATGCCAAGGTTGCAAACAGTCTGGTTCAGCCTAAGACAGTGGCTAGGGAGGGGGATGGAAGTCTACCCTCCTTTCAAATTGCACATTTCTCAGCACACTGCTGAGCACAGTTTCATGGCAAAGGAGAGGGGGTTGACATCAATGTGAACATTTTTTCTTCATCTCCTTTTGGCTGAGGACAGAGTTGCAGTGGTGTCGGCCCCCAATACACTAATTTAAGCTAGTGGTTAATGTAGTATGGAAATGTCCAGTACAGCATTCTAGGTTTTGTTAATGTAAGATTTGCAAATACTGCCCATGATTCTTGTTAAGAGACTGGAGTGGAGTGTATGATCTAAGTGTGTCTTTCAGTGCTGTGTGAAGTCCAGCTTGCACGTAACCTGCTCCTAAAAGCCTGATACAACTACTGACTGAGTCCATCCTGCTGTCTAGCAGTAAGCTTGTTTTAGACGCCATCGTTTCAGTATAAGTTTAACTGTACTCCAGAGGCCTGGGCTATGAAGGAAGCTATGAACATTGCATTTATATGTTCCTTCACCGTCGCTGGGTCAAAATCCTGGAACTCCCTCCCCAACAGCACTGTGGGAGTACCTTCACCACATGGACTGCAGCGGTTCAAGAAGGCAGCTCACTGCTACCTTCTAAAGGGCAATTAGGGATGAGCAATAAATGCTGGCCTTGCCAGTAACGCCCACATCCCGTGAATTAATAAAAAATATATATAATAACACTTTTCACAACCTCAGGACATCCCAAAGCGCTTTACAGCTTTACAGTGCTTTTGAAGTGTAGTCACCATTGTAATGTAGGGAAATATGGCAGCAAACTTGCGCACAGCAAGGTCCCACAAACAGCAATGAGATGACCAGATCAACTGGTGTTGGTTGAGGAATAAATATTGGCCAAGACACTGGGAAGAACTCCCCTGCTCTTCTTCAAATAGTGTCATGGGATCTTTTACGTCTACCTGAGAGAGCAGGTTTACAAGTCATCCAAAAGACAGCACCTCCAACAGTGCAGTACTCCCTCAGTACTGCGCTGCATTGTCAGCCTGGATTATGTGCTCAAGTCCCTGGAGTGGGACTTGGACACACAACCTTCTAAATGAAAGGCGAGAGTGCTACCACTGAGCCAAGGCTGAAGGAGGTTAACACTAATAAAAAATAGAGAGCCTGTTCAGACTGAAAATGGATACCAGTGAATTCAAATAATAATTTGGTGAATTTCAGTTAATGAAACAATCAGTGTCCTACAATGCCCATCCATCACAGAAGGCTTCAAGTGAACTGATGGGCACCGCATGGTGATACTCCCTGGTTACACTGGCATGCACCAGCAATCGAAACATGGGCAAGCAGTTGGATAGACCCTCCCCCAGTGATCTTGCACCTTCTGGACCTTTTGTACAACAGATTTCACCAAGCCAAGGTGCAGGATCGCCAGAAGGTCCTGCTCCGCCTGTTCACCGTGTCACCAAAGATGTAGGGCAGAAATGCAACCAGAGATTGAGGAGCAAAGACTGGAGTGTCAATAACTATTGCAGTACAACATTGAGAAATCCCCCCTCCTTCAGCCATTATGGCACTGCACTCCTCCTATCCCCTCCCTTGTTAAGTTCCTTCCAACCTTCAAAAGCTTCCTCAAAACCTGCTTCTTTGATCAAATCTTGGACCCTTTCTCTAACTCCTTCTAATTCCTGTTTGGCATTTCTCCCTGTCTGTAAACCCCCACTGGAGGATTCACTCCGTTAATGAATCTTTGTAAGTGTAAGTTGTTGTATGAATTATACACTAATATATTTGCTCATGAGACTTAAGCCATTTTGGAACATATTTCTAAATTGGAATTGTGTGTGTGTGTGTGGGGCTGGGTGGGGGGGGGGGGGGGGCGGAGTAGTTCCTCTCAGCTACCCATAAGCTGTGCTCAAGGATCCCAGGTTTTCTCTCTCTGCAACCCCTTGCCGAGTACAGGTTCCTCGCCCTCCCACATTCCCCTGTTAATTCCCTAATCAGCCCCTCGGCTGCCGTGTAATTCCATTGTGCAGCCGCCTGTTCGGTAGCTGGAGGCTCTCCGCTGATCCGTCGCATCTGTCAGCGGCCTTAATCACCGTCTCGAATAGCGACTGAAGCCATTCACCGTGACTCGCCCACCATTGTCACCTCAGCCAGTTCTGTTACTGTGTTACTGGACTAATTGGTAAAATGTTTAGCTTGTTTCACCTACACAGATGTGGGAAAGGAACTAAGTAGTGTCAACTGAAGACCCATTAGTTTGTGATGCGAATACAAGGATTAATAGGCGCTCGGTGGGCTAACTCCATACCTACTGAAAAAAGAACTTAGGAAATGGAAGGGTGAACGTAGTCGCTGCCTAGACAGCGTCATTTGGTGCTAGATATTACTCCATTCGCTCATATGTATTTCATTCATACGGATTTAAGTTTATAATTAATACGAATTATTCATTGGGAAAAGACAACCCCTTTGTATCTGAAACAGTTTGGTAAATATATCAAATGTAAAAATGTGTTCCTACAAACTTTATCTCGCCCGCGTCATATCTCAGGATAAATAATCTCACGACCCATGTGTTGCTTCTGCGGTAGTTTGAACGCATTAGTGGTATCAGATATCCTCCCCGTTAATTGGTAGCCGTGAGGAGGGCAGCAGCAGCAGCTTTTCAAGGTGTGAGTGAAAGCAGAAAAAAAAAGATGCCGTGAAGTCTCCGCTGCTGATTTATGGACAACCATGGGAAGTGGTGAAAGGAACGATTGATAGTGCTGTCAGAGGTAGATTCCTCGAAGGCTGTGCAGAAAGCATGAGAGATGTGAAGGGGAGTGTTACTTTGACAGTCCGGGTCAGATCATTGCATTGAGCTGCAGCCTGGTCCTGGGAACAATACTGATGATATTGACATTTTGTGCCACCTCTTCCTGTGCCCATTCACTAATTTGCCTTGGTATCCCTTGACCATCCAGGGGAAAGGACCTCCTTCCTGATGATAATTTGCTCTAGCAGCATCTCTACCACTGTATTGGACACCCTTGAGGCCCTGCTGGAATTCATGTTCCTTGAGGCCCCATCTGCCCTCCCAGGTACAGGTAAAAGATCCCATGACACTATTTTGAAGAAGAGCATGGGAGTTCTGGCCAATATTTACCCTTTAACCAACATCACTAAAAAGCAGATTATCTGGTCATATATCTCATTGCTGTTTGTGGGAGCTTGCTGTGCACAAATTGGCTGACGCATTTCCTACATTACAACAGTGACTACACTTCAAAAAAGTACTCCATTGGCTGTAAAGTGCTTTGGGACGTCCTAAGGACGTGAAAGGAGCTATAAAAATGCAAGTCTTTCTTTTTTTCTTTTTTCATGTTACTTGCTGCTCCACAGTCTTGCTTGTCTCTGATCTCCTTCTGGGCAGTTGCCACTTAAGGCCTGCTCACTGCCAACTTGTTTGCCAAATTCAGACAAAAATCATCCTCATTATCTTTATGTTATCTTCTCCTTTTAGGCATTTTCAAATCTTATACTCTGAGCAAGCTTGTGTGGAGGTGATCTGTTCCCAGACATCTGTCAAGCCTTCTCCACTAAACAGTGCGAGGAGCTGTGTAAGAGTGGCCCAATGTGTAACCTGCAGTTTTCTGTCTTTTCCACTAGAAAAGTATTAATCTGTTCTTATACATTATGTACATGGACCCAAATTTCCATGAGGTGAATTGCATTGCTGTTAAGCCATTAAAAAAAGATTTGTTTCCATCGGTGGCCTAGTGAGTTATTTACACGAGAGTTCCCTGGGTCAGCTCATTTGCATATCCATTGGAGAGTCATTGGTATACATCCTGTGTAAAATTGGTGTAACTCTATCTATCTGCAGGATAAATTACCACCCAGCATCGACCTCGGCACCGGCTACGGACACGGCAATGGCACACCCAGCCCAGTCGACCCTGCAAAGTCCTCTTCACCAACATCTGGGGATTTGTGCCAAAATTGGGAGAGCTGTCCCACAGACTAGTCAAGCAACAGCCTGACATAGTCATACTCACAGAATCATATGTTTCAGCCAATGTCCCAGACCCCTCCAGCACCATCCCTGGGTATGTCCTGTCCCACCGGCAGGACAGACCCACCATGGATGGCGGCACAGTGGTATACAGTCGGGAAGGAATGGCCCTGGGAGTTCTCAACATTGACTCCAGACCCCATGAAGTCTCATGGCTTCAGGTCAAGCATGGGCAAGGAAACCTCCTGCTGATTACCACCTACCGCCCTCCCTCAGCTGATGAATCAGTACTCCTCCATGTTGAACACCACTTGGAAGAAGCACTGAGAGTGGCAAGGGCACAGAATGTACTCTGGGTGGGGGACTTCAATGTCCATCACCAAGAGTGGCTCGGTAGCACCACTACTGACCGAGCTGGCCGAGTCCTGAAGGACATAACTGCCAGTCTGGGCCTGCGACAGGTGGTGAGAGAACCAACACGAGGGAAAAACCTACTTGACCTCGTCCTCACCAATCTACCTGTCTCAGATGTATCTGTCCATGACAGCATTGGTAGCAGTGACCATCGCATAGTCATTGTGGAGACGAAGTCCCATCTTCACACTGAGGACACCCTCATCGTATTGTGTGGCACTACCACCGTGCTAAATGGGATAGATTCAGAACAGATCTAGCAGCTCAAAACTGCTGTGAGGTGCTGTGGGCCATCAGCAGCAGCAGAATTGTATTCCACCACAATCTGTAACCTCATGGCCTAGCATATCCCTCACTCTATCATTACCATCAAGCCAGGGGACCAACCCTGGTTCAATAAGGAGTGGAGAAGAGCATGCCAGGAACAGCACCAGGCACACCTAAAAATGAGGTGCCAGCCTGGGGGAGCTGCAACACAGGACTACATGCATGCTAAAAAGCGGAAGCAGCATGCTATAGACATAGCTAAGCGATCCCACAGTCAATGGATCAAATCAAAGCTCTGCAGTCCTGCCACATCTGGTCGTGAATGGTGGTAGACAGCTAATGGGAGGAGGAGGTTCCATGAATATCTCCATCCTCAATAAATGCTGGCCTTGCCAGCGACGACCATATCCCAAAACAAATATTTTTTAAAAAATGATGTGCTGTTCATATTGTTTAATAGTTCCTAATAATGCTGCATCAAATAATGAAGGAATAACAACCAGATTTTTTATAGTTTAAATAGCTGTATATATAGCAGCATTTGGAGACCTGCTGCTTACAAACCCCAGCATGCAGATTGTCTGATTTCTCAATACAAGTTGTTGATTTCTCCAGACTGGATCTAACCAATTGCCTAACTGAGACATTGAAACTTAAGGGAACATCTCTAAATCCTGATACTTAAACTGACTTATCATTACTATTGGCTTCCCTTTAACTCCTTCCCCAATGAACTGGTCCTAGCTCTCGGAGTATATATGCCAAAAAATTATAGGTATTATTCTTTCTTTTTGCTTTTCCCCTCCAGCTGCAGGAGTTCATTAGGGCAGTGATCTAGGCCCAACTATCTTCAGCTGCTTCATCAATGACCTTCCCTCCATCATAAGGTCAGAAGTGGGGATGTTCACGGATGATGGCACAGTGTTCAGTTTCATTTGCAATTCCTCAGATAATGAAACAGTCCATGCCCGCATGCAGCAAGACCTTGACAACATCCAGGCTTGGGCTCATAAGTGGCAAGTAATATTTGCACCACACAAGTGCCAGGCAATAACCATCTCCAACAACAGAGAGTCTAACCACCTCCCCCTGACATTTAATCACATTACCATCACTGATTCCCCCAGCATCAACATCCTGGGGGTCACCATTGACCAGAAACTTAACTGGACCAGCCACATAAATACTGTGGCTACAAGAGCAGGTCAGAGGCTGGGTATTCTGCAGTGAATGACTCACCTCCTGACTCCCCAAAGCCTTTCCAAGGCACAAGTAAGGCGTGTGATGGAATACTCTCCACTTGTCTGGATGAGTGCAGCTCCAACAACACTCAAGAAGCTCGACACCACCCATGACAAAGTAATCTGTTTGATCGACACCTCATCCACCACCTTAAACATTCACTCCCTCTACCACCGGCGCACCATGGTTCCAGTGTGTACCATCTACAAGATGCACTGCAGCAACTCGCCAAGGCTTCTTCAACAGCACCTCCCAAACCCTTGACCTCTACCACCTAGAAGGACAAGGGCAGCAGGCACATGGGAACACCACCACCTTCTCAAGAGCAACTAGGGATGGGCAATAAATGCTGGCCTTGCCCGCGATGCCCACATCCTGTGAATGAATAAATAAAAATAAATAAATACAAATCGGTGTGAAATCCCTATCTCTGTAACTTCCTCCAGCCCTACAACCCTCCGAGATCTCTATGCTCTGCGCTTCTCCAATTCTGGTCTCTTGCATCCCCAATTTCCTTTCCTCCGCCATTGATGGCCGTGCCTTCAACTACCTAGGCCCTAAACTCTGGAATTCCCTCCCTAACCTTTCTGGCTCTCTACCTCTCTCTCCTTCTTTAAGTCACTCTTTAAAACCTACCTCTGTGACCAAGGTTTTGGTCACCTGTCCTAATATCTCTTCATGTGGCTCAGTGTCAAATGTTTTCTGATAACGCTCCTGTGAAGCGCCTTGGGACGTTTTACTGTATTAAAGGCGCTATATAAAACTACAAAAAATAAATGATTGTGAAATGTATTTATGCAAATATGGGCTGAGCCTTTGTCTCTTTCTGTGATATATTTTGCTGTGGTAAAGCACCATGTAATATAATAAGCCCTTAAAAAGTCACAGCCAAACAAAACACTAATTCAGCAAATGGGAACTGGCACAGTTCCTGGCATCTTCTAAATCCAAACCTCTTCCATCATGCGCAGAAGTCATTGCAAACTTGCAGCTGGCATCATGTTTTTCTTAGAAGACCAAGACTGAGGTCAATTGTATCCCTTAAATTTGCTGCAAGTAAAGAGACTAATTGATTACTGCAGGGAGATTCAACTTGAGAAGCAGAGACAGAAGAATATTACAGCTAATTTTCCAGCTGGGACATATTAGAACTGTTTAAAAGAGGGCTTTGGTCTAACAGTACTGTTGTGTATTTATACGGGCAGAATGCGCTGAACAGTTTACTGAAAACAAACTTTAAAGTGTTTGCCAAATCATTTCTTGTTTGCTACGCTTGTGTAATGATAAGCATACAGGCAGTAAGAAAAAACAACCCAATAACCAGAATGAAGTGCCATTCTGATAATATCGATATACCCAACCATGTGGTAGATTTTGAGAGCTGGAATCTTTTACAGAGAAATGGACCTCTGCACACATGTATTTTAAAAAATTTAAATCAAGACTGTTACATCGATTTTTGAATATGGGAGAGTCAGTTGTGCAGAGGATTGTGATGTATGGGGCAAGATATATGTGGAATCCAGAATGTTCAGTAGACCTGTGGAGTGCATTATGGTGTTTGAGGAAGGAAGGAAAGTTGTTCAAGACAAGTTTATGAGTGCAATTTTGATCTTTCTGTGAATTTTTTATTTCTTATGTAATAATTTTTTTTGCTGGAATATGATTGAGCAGATTTTTTTGATCTAATTTAATTATGTGGAATTTTTGGGTGGAATGTGACGGGAAGAAAATTGAAATCAGGGAGAAAGTTTTGCCCAATATAATTCCTAAATAACTGAAATAAAAATTAACCAATTAGAAAGGAAAAAGCTTAGAGATGTAACAAATGAGGGAGTAGAAAATTCACTTAAACAATTAAAAAAAGATTGATAGAGAGACATGATGTTCACAATGTAAATGACAGACTGGATGCATATGACAGACACAAATATTTTATAAAGATAGGAATTTTATGCAATTCAAATGCAGTACCAATAAGTTAATTGCATTTCTGAAGTATATGTCTATGGACAGCAGTGATGTTCACCCTAACACAATCCTTTCTGGGGCTACCTTTTCATTTTTAATGTTGGTGTCATGTTAACAAAGGGGAAGAACTGCTTTGCTTACCACATGGAAACACAGGCCCCGATTTTGCGGGGCCAATGACGGCATACGCTTACGCCGTCATAAGCCCTCAGAATGGCCCCGCATGCGCTGCACATGCGTGAAAACCCGGAACTTGCAATCTGTTAAGTTTCACATTGACAGATCCTTCGCATCCGCTGCAAAAATGCTTTCGCTGGCACAGAGTTGGGCTATTTGCCCAACTACTGCCCAGCGAATGACCACGAAACCCTTACGCCTGGTAAAAGCAGGCGTAAGGCCTTCTTTTATCAGCGTAAGGGTGAAAATAAATGTTAAAATAACATTTTTTAAATGATTAAAACATACACATACATTTAAAATTAGTTTAGGTAAATTTTGGCCCGTTTTAAAATGTTTCAATTTATTTTTCAAAAACTTAAATTTTTATTTTAAATGCTTAATTAAAGGGGCTTTTAATTAATTTTGAACATGGGAACATTTATTTTTATTTAAGTGGTGTGAATTCTTATGTATTTGGGGATTTCTAATATGCTTATGGGGATTTCGTACGTAAATGGAATCCTCATAAGCATGATAGGAATCCCCCTTTTTGATTGGTTGACCAGGCCCACGTGATCCCAGGGATGCTTGCGAACCATGTGTGCTCCTGGGATCCGTGGGCCTTTACTCAGGCGTACGCCTGCAGGCCCAGGACCTGAAGACTCGGAAGCTCTGGAGGCACCAGGTACGTTCGGATTTTTTTTTCGGTTTGGAGGCGTATTCTTCTAGTACGCCTCCGACCACAAATTCAGGGCCACATACTTTTTAATTCATTTTCTATTTACACAGTGACCAGAGAGAGAGAGGTGGGGGGTGGGGGGATGAAAGAGGAACATGTGTCTCACCATCATGAGTGAGATATGATAAACATCTCCTCCAAGTGAGACTAATTGGATGACTCATGAATAATCATCTCCCAAGTGAGCTACAGATAATCTGAAAAGCAGAGATATTTATCACACCTAATTGTACTTGTAATATCTTGTACTTATAAATGCATCTCTTACTTTTTTTGATTGAAAACAACATTGTATTGCTCATTCTTGTAGTGAGAAGAAGATACTTTGTGACGTTAGTGTGGAATTGAAATGCCATACTAGTGTCAGTGACTATTATTTCTCCGATTTGTCCACTTAAATCTAATAATCTTTAACATGTCACATGCAAGGTTCTGCCTCTATGGGAGAAAAAAAATAATATCTCAACACTTGAGAAGTCTCAATGCAGTGGGGATATTGTGATTAGCTTGACATCTCTGCTAAAGATTGTCTATTTCCTCTGATGTTTCAGTGCATTACTTGATACGATATCGAGCCATACAGATCAGAAAGGGTCCATGCTTGATCCCTGATCGCTACTGAGTTAGTTAATCTCACCCAGGGCCAGAGTAGGGGTGTTACAATTGGCCTTAAAACCCTTGGACTAGGGAGGAGATAGATTAACTAGTGATCCTGCTCTTCAACACTTTCCAATCCTCTACTAGAATGTGCACTTGTGTAGATGTTGAATGAAGACAGGAGAGCTGTGATACCTCCATGTTATGCCTATAGTCAAAAAACCTGCCTGTGCTCACTGTTCAGGCTCACATATGAAAAATGGCCACTTGGACAAAGCATCAGAGCACTATTGACATCTGTGGAATCAGACTGCAGCAATAATTACAACACTATCATGAGAAAAGGACAGAAAATTAAGGGATGGAGAAATCTTTAAAAAGAAGTTACTAAAATGTACTTTTATTGTGAACACAACAATGACAATTGAACATGTTGCAGATGTCTATTTAACGTAAATTCGTAATTTCACATGTGATGTTGACCATAAGTTATGCACAGTTTTATCACCCTCAAGTTATACTTCATTCACTTGTAAGAACCCACTTATGATTCATTTAAACTTTTCTGTGCAAAAGATGCTTCTACTCCAGTTCAAGGTAAGTGTTGCTTTAGCTCAGTTTCTAACAGTCTTGTCACTAAATAAGAAGGTTGTGGGTTCAAGCCCCACTCCAGAAGCTGAGCACATAATCATAGCTAACACTTCAGTGCAGTACTGTGGGGATGCTGCATTGTCAGTTCTTTGCACTCTCACCTCTGAGTCAGAAGGTCAGGGGTTCAAGACCCACTCCAGGACTTGAGCACATAATCAAGGTTAACACTTCAGTGCAGGACTGAGGAAGTTCTGCATTGTTGAAGGTGCCATCTTTCAGTGAGACATTAAACTGAGGTTTTGTCTGCCTGACTAGGTAAATATGAAATATGCTGTGTGCAAATTGGCTGCCATGTTGCATAACAACAGTGACTACATTCCAAAAGTAAGGGGCCTGAATTTGCGGTCGGAGGCTTCCCGTGGGGAAATGCCTCTGATCCGCAAATACCTTCTGCCTTGGGGTCTACGGAGACTCGCGCTCCTGGACCTCTTTGCGTAGACATGCGTAAAGGCCCAGGGGCCGCAGGCGGTTCGCAAGCGCCCCTGGGATCTCGTGGGCCGGCCCAACCAATAAAAGAAGGGGATCCCCATTCATGCTTATGGGGATTCCATTTTCATACGGAATCTCCAATAGCATAAATGGGGATCACATAAAAAACACATTTACATACTAAATAAATAAAAAAAATTACATATTTAAAATTAATTAAAATACAATTTAATTAAATATTTAAAACAAAAATTTAATTTTTTGAAAAATACATTTAAACATTTTAAAGGGGCTAAAACTATCCTAACTTATTTTACAGGTTTTATTATGTTTAAATAATTTTTTTAATGATATATTTTTATGTTCATTTAAACTCTTACGCTGGTAATAGCAGACCTTATGCCTGCTTTTACTAGGCATAAGAATTTCACGCGCATTCGCTGGGCAGTAGTTGGGCAAATAGCCCAACTCTCCGCCCGCGGATGCCCTTTTCCCGGGGATGCGGAGGATCTGTCAAGAAGATTCGCGACAGATTGCAAGTTCCGGGTTTTTACGCATGCGCTTTGCGCGCGAAGACCTGGAGCTTGTGGGGCCCTTACTGGCATGTACGTACCTTGTACGCGCCCGTAGGCCCTGGAAAATCCGGATCATTATCTATGAAGTGATTTGGGGCAGCTGAAGGACATGAAAGGCAATATGTAAATTTATAAATGCCAGGTCTTTCTTTCTTAGGATCTAAACCAATGGTCCTATCTAGTGGTTCAGGTGACCATTAAAGATCCCATGGAATTATTGAAAGAGCCGAGTGTTCCCAGTGTTCTGGCCAACATTTTTCCCCCAACAAATACCATCAAAAAATAGATTAACTGGCCATTCATCTCATTACTTTTTGTGAGACATTGCCGTGTGCAAAATGGCTGTTGTATTCATCTAATTAACAAAGGTTATTGTACTTCAAAGTAATTCATTAAGGTGCTTTGGGATCTTTCTGATAGATGTGATAAGGTGCTATATAAATGCATTTTTTTAATTTCCTAAAGATATAGGTTCAGATATTGACCATAACAATGATCTACTATGTCTATATGCAATAAAATTGGGTGTGTAGTTGATTATTTCTCGAGTTCAATGGCATCACTGCTGTAAGTGGTCCGAGAGTCCTTGGATTTTATGGGAGTTCACTTGCAATGTCCGTAACTACTTATATGAAAGCATAATGCAGGCACATAACAATCGCATCCTCTTGTGTTCCGGATTGGATATTCACGTCTTTAACACGAGTGCTTCTCCCATCTCTCTAAAGGTGAACTGAGTGAATACGTGGGAAGACGAGGCTTGATTTTTTATTTTATTTGTTTATGGGATGTGGGCGTCGCTGACAAGGCCAGCATTTATTGCCCATCCCTAATTGCCCTTGAGAAGGTGGTGGTGAGCCGCCTTCTTGAACTGCTGCAGTCCGTGTGGTGAAGATACTCCCACAGTGCTGTTAGGTAGGGAGTTCCAGGATTTTGACCCAGTGACGATGAAGGATTGGTGATATATTTCCAAGTCAGGATGGTGTGTGACTTGGAGGGGAACTTGGAGGTGGTGGTGTACCCATGCGCCTGCTGCCCTTGTCCTTCTAGGTGGAAGAGGTCGCAGGTTTGGGAGGTGCTGCCGAAGAAGCCTTGGTGAGTTGCTGCAGTGCATCTTGTAGATGGTACACACTGCAGCGATGGTATGCCGGTGGTGGAGGGAGTGAATGTTTAAGGTGGTGGATGGAGTGCTAATCAAGCGGGCTGCTTTGTCCTGGATGGTGTCGAGCTTCTTGAGTGTTGTTGGAGTTGCACTCATCCAGGCAAGTGGAGAGTATTCCATCACACTCCTTACTTGTGCCTTGTAGATGGTGGAAAGGCTTTGGGGAGTCAGGAGGTGAGACACTCGCCACAGAATACCTAGCCTCTGACCTGCTCTTGTTGCCACAGTATTTATGTGACTGGTCCAGTTAAGTTTCTGGTCAATGGTGACCCCCAGGATGTTGATGGTGGGGGATTCAGCGATGTGTAACCGTTGAATGTCAAGGGTCAGTGGTTAGACTCTTGCTTGTTGGAGATAGTCATTGCCTGGCACTTGTGTGGTGCGAATGTTACCTGCCACTTATCAGCCCAAGCCTAATCGTCATCCAGGTCTTGTTGCATGTGGGCATGGACTGCTTCATTATCTGACCTTATGTTGGAGGGAAGGTCATTGATGAAGCAGCTGAAGATGGTTGGGCCTAGGACACTGCCCTGAGGAACTCCTGCAGTGATGTCCTGGGGCTGTGATGATTGACCACCAACCATCACAACCATATCATTATGAATCATTATGATCTTTATTTTGCAGTCCATGAACATACAGAGCAACAGTTATGATTGGACTACTTATTTCAAACAAAGTAAAACTAATTTTAATGTAATAATACACAATAATGAACACACTTTGCTACCTCACATCAGTGAGTCATCTTGGTTTAAACAGAATAGATCCTCTGTGTTCTGCATTTCAGCGCAAAGCAAAACCTGCTCTTCCTGCAGACTTCTGTCTTTTTCTCTCACTCAGCCCGACTCCAGTATCACTTGTAGTCAAACTCTCTGCCCCCCACCCAAGAGTGGAATTCCCCAGCCTAATTTGGCAATGACCCCTGCTGAGTTCAAATGAACAGAGTGGTCACAGCGGCAATGAGTGTGAACAATCACTACAATGTTAAACTATCTTTCATTGTCCTGCCTGAGTCCTAATCTACATCGACCAGCACTGCTTTAATGTGAACTTAACCTCTTGAGAGCTAAGTTTAACTCAATAGTTGCGTTGGTGTGTGGCATAGACAGAATCCTGAAACATGGACACTAATATTTAAAATGTTACCTCTGTGTGCATTTCTTGTCATTTTTTTCCCCCACTATAAATTCCTATATGCACATTTATAACAGAAACTGCCTGTGCAGCTTTGTCATTCTGGAATTACTCCTTCCGGGCAGTGAAGGCTGCAGTGCCACCACTGGCAGGAAAATGCAATTACAGCATGACAAGTTTACATAAGCAGTTTCAATTAAAAATGCGGACATTGAAACTTACAATGGGAATATAAAAATAAGGACAGAATGTATGATTTTTAAATCGAAGACTAAATTACGTCTACAAACCCTGGTGCAATACCACCTGGTCTCGAACCCTGCTTCACCTGAAGATAACACTTGGTCTTGGCGACCTGAAACGTTAACCCTGTTTCTCTCTCCACAGATGCTGCCTGACCTGCTGAGTAGTTCCAGCATTTTCTGTTTTTATTTCAGATTTCCAGCATCTGCAGTATTTTGCTTTTGACTTGGTCTTGGCTGTCTGAGCAATGCCACAAGAGATCCATTATTAGTATGCAAATCTATGCAATTTGACGTCTTTTAATGGATAACAAAATATTTTTGCCTAATGTGGAATGATCCATTGAGATCGTCTTGTCACATTATTTCATTAAAAAAAACACGTGAAGTGTTTCGGGATCTTTGGGGGACATAACAAGGTACTATATAAATACAAATTAAGAGCTCCCTTCTTAAGATATAGGTTAAAATTTTGACCACAACAGTGGTCTTGTCTTATGCAATGTAACGTGTACATTTCTGAATTCCCTGCAGGTAGAGTCTAATTTCTCAGACCGTGGTGACTGCTTTCGGATAACAGAAAGCACTGGGGGGCCTTAGGTGTTATCTCCAGGTGCAACATGTTAGCCAAAAACCTGCGGCTCGTATTTGCTGCCACAAACACTTAAAGCGCACAAGTTAGTTTAGTAATTACCTCTGAGGCCACTAGACCCCATTTTAAAGCAAATGTTTAGAGACTTCAGGTTCCCCCCAGTGCCGCATTAGTAACGCGAACTATAGCCCGGGGTTATAACAAAACAAGCACGAATTAAGTTAATTGCAAACATGTTATATTCTTATTAAACTAATCCACCATTACACAGTGATCAATCGAGTAGTTTGTTCATTGTAGTGCTGTAAAAATTGCATTCGCGCTCACACCAATGATCTAGCAGGACAGTCCAAAACATTCTCACACATGACCGCCCTATCAACGTGGTCAGAGGTCATGCTATTGAGCCTCCAGTATATATCAATTGAAGTTCAGTCAATTACATAATACAAATTCAAAATAGTCCCAAGGTAAGAAGTAAGGAGATCTAATAAGTGTATATTACATGATATGGGTTAGATAGAGCGATGAATTAGCAACTGAAGGACTTTACTGCGAGATCATGAGCTTTGTATAGTCAATCTGTACTGTCACGTTTCTGTACCAGTTCATTGTCCTCAAGCACACCCCCACCCACACACACACACACACACAGAGTATTAATTGAATGCCTTTTTCTCTGACACAAGCAAAGGAACCCAGTAACTGTACCCTCATACTGTACCCCTATAATTTTCCAAATCTTGCCCATCCAGTTTTCGTATTTTATTTTTGGTTTCCACATCAAAGCTTCTGGACTAAAATCAAAACGCTACTCTGTATGGCGTCGCCCACTTCCTCGCTCAGTTGGAGAGTTTTACTTAAGAAACAGACGCTATTCTACTCCGCCACCGTCCCATCGCAGTGGCATAACATTATTTTAGACAGGCTGTTTCAATGGGTGCAACGAGTGTTTTATTCATCTAAATATTTTATTGTAAACCAATGACTCAAGGTAAAATGCTGGGTATTCGACGATTGCAGACTCCCGTGTCCTATGTGCCATTGTCGGCCTGTCTCCATATAATTAGGAAAAAAAAACTTAAACGTTTCACAAGGGGACACCGAACCGTTTCATGATACAACTCAGGTTACGAGGAAACTATGCATTTTGTGTGACACAGATCAATACTATTTATTTACATTATATATTAAACTACATTGTATTGTATACACTTATAAAACTGACTTGTACAACACTGGTAACTAACAATGACATGGAATGTCCTAAAATATTTATTCGTTAAAATTCAGATTTTATTGGTAACTTGTATCCAAAACACGGTTACAAAAAAATGAGTGAATCAAAATAACTAGTACCACGCTCAACACTTCGGTTATCCAAATGTTTTTGAAGTACAGATTGTTTAAAAGGAATATAAATGTAAAGTTAAAATCCATGCAAATTTCGGGGCCGGTTGCTGCGGGGCGGTCCTGTCCTGTGCTTCGCAATCCTCTTTGTGTGACCGCATGCAATTTCACTCCGGCCTTTCTGCAAGTTCTGGCGCAAAATTCCCGACAGTAACGATCCTGGGAATAAATGGGCAAGATCTGTTTCCCCCCCCTCAATCTCTCTTTCCAAACGTGGACAGAGAAAGAAGACAAAAACTGCGCCCATTCGGATTAACTGGTTAGGGGTTAGACGGGGTGTCGGTTTGGTAAGGGGGCAGATGCCCTATCTCATTGTTACTTTTATTTTCTTGATAATTGTATTTCTCACCAACAGCGCAGACGGGATGAAATAGAACACGGCCTGTGGAAAAGTAAAATGTCTACAAATGCTCTTCAATATTTTAGAAACTAACTATTCCGTGGGACTGCGTCATATCAGGCTTACCGCATTCGCTTATTGTGGAAAGAATTGCAAAAAAAAGTCATCCGACTGAATTTGAAATACATTTTCTTCGTATTTGTCCTTCTTTGGATTTTCCACTTATTTAGATTGCAATATGACGACCTATTTAGATATAGACTTCATTGTGCAGCGTATGAAATAACTCCACTCATTTTTGAGAGACAAAGCTCTCCCAGTCCGGATTTAGTAGTTAAGATACATAAATTAAATTTGAATTTCTTCAGACCTGCAATTGGATTTTTTTTTAAAGGATGAGGGTGAGAAAGTTCTGAGTGTTTATTTTAAAGTGCACGTGTTGCTCGAGCAATCTGCAGTTATCTACATAATGCTCTCCAACAAAATGGCAAGTATTCGACCCCAGCCGCTGTCGGCCCTGAGTCCCAGACTTGTGGTTGTTGCTGGTGGTGGACTGAGTCGAACGCTTTGGGTCTCACTCCTCCTTCAACGAAATTGGAAACTTTGCTAAAACATAAGCCTCGGCATTCCTTGTGCACTGACCTGAAATGTTATGGCAAGTGATTCCTTGTTTAATACACTTTTTGTTTTGGTAATATTACTATGAAAATATGTTGCGGATAGATGTACAGCACATTACAACACCTAAGCCGCAAGGTATATGCATATAATCAAAGGGTTGAACCTACCGTGGAATTGGTGTAATTTCCCCGTGTTAAGTGCATTGGCTCTGAGTTTTACTCGGTTCCTTCCCCCCACCCCCGCTCTCCTGTATGATACTTTCAAAGAAATGTGAGATGGGGTTTAGCAGGGCGAGGAGACCCTGTCCCGCAAACGGACATTCGGTGTGTACTGAATGGCATTTATTTTAGTGCCGTTTTGCAATTATTCCGCGTGTACAGTAAAAATAAATGAATCATTTTTTTCTCGAACATTGAAATCGAAACACGCACAATATTTATTTATGTTTTTTTTTATTAATTTTAAAATCTCGACAGTTACTCGATCACTCACTTTTTTCTTCTCCGAACGAAATAAGTAATAAATATTATTTAGCACATTTTTTTTACAAAAATAAACAGATGAAAAGCAATTTTTGCTTTATATTTTTTTCTTCATTTTTTTTCTCTCTCGCGAATGGGGAAAAAAACTGTTATGGTAAGACATTACAGGTGGCCCTTAGAAAACAATCTGCTTAAGAAGGCGGGGTGGTAAAGCGCAGGACAGTGGTTGCAGTGAGCTAAAGCAGGTTAAACAGCTAAAGAGAGCCAGGATTTGCAGAGAAAACGATATAGAGAGATTCACAGAAAACGTTTAGGCGAAGTCAGCCCAAGAACAAACGAAACACAAGCAGATAAATTCACAAAACGGCTCTGGACAAAAAAATAAGTAATTCATAAGGGTGCAACAAACATCGGTTACCCTTGCTTCATAAAGTTTAACGGCTATTTTTACAAGGTGTACAAATTTGTCTTTGTAAGTTCAGGGCTGGAGTAAATATTCCAGATTTCTAACCGAACGCCTGGAGCAAAGTTTCCAACGCTGCACGAACTACACAGGAAAGCAAGTCCCAAAGTCTTTGCACATATAGTCCTTCCGACAGCTCCGGGGAGTTGCTCAGTCGAGGTTTTTTTTTTCGGGCAGATGCCGGAGTTGGAAACTCTTACGCGGCTGTTCTTGTGATCTTTTTCGCCTCTTTATCCATTGTTTGTGGTCGTTTCATAGAAGCCAACGAATGTCCTTCGTACATATGATTTTCGAAACTTCATTTAATGTAACACTCTCACCGGATAGAGCAATGCTGCATAAAATATTTCCCAAGGTCACCTACAGTTGAAACCCAGAATCACGTATGTTGCTGGTTCACTTTACAGTCAGATTCACCTTAAATTAAGCTGCAGTATCCCCTTTCCCCGCGTATCTTTCGACCTTTTGTTGTCATGTGGAAATAATACATCCAATTTTCTCCAGAGAGAGAAAAGATAAAGTATATTTGAATTATGATGCATTTCTAAATTCTATTTACAAACCCATCCGCTTCTTTATCCGTTGGCGAGATAAATAGATGTAAACGTGAGTTGCTGGGGCTGGTTTAGAAAAGGGTTACTGCAACTTCGACACAGATACATAAAACATACATTTCAGCACAAAGATAACGCTGTCAGATTTACCTCTGTGCAAAGGATGGGCATGACTAGAAATAACCTGATGTTACCACTGGTCTGGGAGTCAGATGCTCTCACCTGCTGGTGCAGTTTTGTTACTTGCTGTCAGAGGATAACCGCGACATGCCGGCTGTGGTCATGCTGGCGACATGGTGAGGCGGCGGCGCTTGGCACATGGTGCACGGGCAGGGCATCCCTCCCCACTGCTGAAAACCGCTGCCCAGCGGACCGGAGGCTGCGGACGCGGATTTGAGGAGGCCGTGAGGGGGTCGGATACTGTTCACGGCCGCCGAGAGGCTGCCGCCGGAGAGTGAGGCCGAAGTGACGGACGGGGCCATGATGGGATGGTGAACCGGGTGAGGGGCGTGAGATGCCGGGTGCCCGGGCAGAGGTGCCCCGGCGTGGGCAAGGGTCCCGCAAGCCGCCGACGGGTGGAAGCTGCTGTGGTGGCCACCATAGATCTCGCTGACCAGCCTCTTCATCTCCTCCAAGGAGTTGGTGAGCATCAGGATGTAGTTTCTGGCCAGCAGCAAGGTGGCGATTTTGGACAACTTTCTCACGGAGGGTCCATGTGCGTAAGGCATGACTTCCCGGAGTCCGTCCATGGCGATGTTCAGGTCGTGCATTCGTTTGCGCTCCCGGCTGTTGATCTTCAGCCTGAGCTGCTGCAGCTCCGGCTCGCTCATTTGCTTCTTGTCTTTCAGCCTGATGCTGTCCTTGGCTCTCAGCTGACCCGCTCGCTGCTCGCAGATCTCGGCGCCGCACTCGCTCTGCGTGGACGACACGGTGCCCGCAATGCCCGAGGTGGGCTCGTCCGAGAGGAAAATATCGTCTGTCTCCGGAGAGGACGGCTGGCTTGATATTAAACTGGCATCGGAATCCATTCGCCAGGCTTGAGGAGGGGTGGGGTGGTGGGGGGGAGGGGGGGAGGGAAGAGAAGTTCAAACTTGCTATGGACGCCTCAGTTGCTGATACATGGAGAGCGCCGCCGTTCTGCTTATCTTCCCCAGATAAGATTGAGAATGTGATCAGGGTTGGCGGAGCCGCCTTTGGGCTTTTTTTCTGCGTTTTATAGGCGGACCGGAGATGATTCGGAGAATATCTTCTATTGTTTCTGGCACTGGGATGTCCAATCGTGACAAGGTAACGAAGTATTGAATGGGCGTCTCCTCCAATGTCGGGAGATGTGGGAGGTGCCGCTTTCCATTTACAGAAGGGGGTGAGAGAGAGAAAAAACAATAGCCGGAGTCAGCGGCTGGGACATCTGCTAAAAAAAACAACTCGAACAAAGTGCACTCCTTCCAAAAACAATAACACTTCAAACCAGCAGGGCTTCCATACTCAGCCCCACTACCCCCGCACACCAAGTTTCAAGGGGATACTTTTCCTCTCTCTCTCCCTAACAGATCTTCATTCCGCGAGCAAACAGACCCAAGACCAAACACGCTGGGAGCCTGCATCAAAACTAAATAACCTGGACCCGCACTAAAACGATGGAGACAATTTCACCCATATTAAAATCTCCATCAGATGCTCAGAGGCATATAAACTGCAAACTGCAACCCAATATTTGGACACTGCAAACACTTTCATCCATTCCCTTCCTTTATCTGGCTCTTGTGCCAAAACATCTCCCAGGTTCTTATATATTTGCATAAATCCATACAGTCTTCTGAGGGGGGAAAGGACAAAATAAATATTTATTTTTTATGCTATGCTGCAGCATACAAATAAAATGCACACCCTGTCAGCCGTTCTAACCCAGAGTGAGTGCAACACTTGAAATATGAACACACATGAAATCCGTCTATAATCCCCGAAACATTTCAATTCTCAGGAATGGGAGATGGGACCGTACGGCGAGCAGTCGGCGCTTCCTTCTGTCCTGGTGGAGGGGGTTGGGGGGTCGCAATCTGTTTTAGTGAAACCAGTTGCAGGCATTTCATTGCAACATTTAAAGTCTGATTTCAAGAGTTTCAGTTATATATTTTGTCAATTAGTTATTGAATCATAAAAGGGAATACGATTTTTTTTTAAAATAGCAAGTACTTTCTCAGCATTTTTAGCGCTGTTAAATAATAATTGACCCATTGGATTCTGCCTTTACTGATTCATCGGTCATGACAACCACGCGACCGATTAAAGTGTCGGTTTTAAAGAAATAGCAAGTATATATGCCCGACTTTCAATGGCAGGCTACAAATGATTTGAAAGCCGAATCCGCGCTAAACAATCCGGTGTCCTTCACTGCTGGGACAGCTCTCCGCTCAGCCCCACTCTGTTTAACAGCTGACTCCACAAGCACTGATGAGCCGTGGAGAAGTTGTTGAACGCGGTTCCGTATTAAAGCGTTGTAATTGTCCTTTAACGGTTATCATCCAGGACGGTTCGATTAGTCAAACTGTTAGATTTAATCCTGTAAAAAAAAGAGGGGAGTGGAGGGAAATCTTGCCCCTCGGACAAAGCGGCATTAAAAAAAAAAGATCAATGAGGAATGTACAAAGCCGCTTGGTTTGTATAATAGTAACATATGTGTAGCGATGTGACAGTGCGCGGATTTTGTAATTGTGTCATGTTTATTCTGCTGTGGCTGAAGTTTGACTGACTGGCGGTTGCACTCCCAACACCTGGCGGCTCAAAACTCATTGAAAGATCGTCCACCAACACGCCATCTAGTGCCCATGTACAATCATGACCACAAATGACGCTATTGTCTACAAGCCTTGCTACAGTTCTGTACTCTTTTTACTCCTTTGTCTGATCCTCTTTTTGGCAGATTTCGTGAGATGTCCTTCGCCTATCTTTTACTCTGCACTTTCACGGAATCATTCCATTTTGGGAGGGTGCTGGTTGGTATCAGCAACATCCCCGTTTCTTTTTCTCTTTTCGATCGATCTTTTTCTGGTCGTTTTCCCCAGAGTCTCCCCCCCCCCCCAACTTGTGGGGTACGAGAGAAAAGCTTGTGCCCATTGTTGTACGTCAAGATAGAGCGAACTTTTGAGGTAGAATGGTAACATAAAATAAAAGCTACAGTTTGGAAAATGTTCGAACATGATTCAGTTTTATTGTATTATAAAACCCGCAAGACAGAGACCCTTTTCTGTAGTTACAGCGATATGAGAAGGAGAGAGCTGTTGTGGTCCAGTGCCCGTATACAATATAAAGCACCTTTAGAGTGTAGAAAGTTCAGCAGTGGGTATTTCTTGCACTTTCTGACTGAACTCCTCCGAGAGCTTTGCGTTATCACACTTGGGAAAAGTACATTAAGGTAAGACAAGCTCAGGCATAAAAATAAATAGAGGTCGTTTTTCGTTAGCGAGGAACATGAAAGTCCGTAGTTCGCACAGATTCCAAATATTGCACGTGAATTTCATGGAACTGAGGTGTAAGTTGCTTACCCGGTGCGTCTCTATAATGGGCTAATGTGATGCTCTGTCGGCGATACCATAACACGCCTGTCCTGCTGTTGAGATGGCATCACACATGATAAGATCATAAGCCCTTCAGTTTGCTATTACACTCATGATGTCACAATGATCAGGAAGCTAATGCTACTCTTTAATAATCATTGTATTTGCATTTTGATTCTTTCCAAAACTCAGATTATTTTCTCTAAAATTGATTTCCCATTTGGCACGCGTGGTTTTATATTGTCCCGGTAAGTTAAGAGAAATGTTGACAAAATATATCGGGTAGTGAATGTATCTATCATGGATGAATATTTATTCCACCTCCATGCAAACTATTTAAACACATGCTTTAAATATGTAAGTTTTGATACCACAATAAATTACAATATAGCATCCAAATCAAACTTTCAGCGCTTGTTTTCAAGTCTAATAAAGACCAATAAGTGCCATAGAAAGGCGTGATGTGTTGCAGTAATTGACTTGGTTGAATCTTCAAAAGCATGGACTCCGAACAAAACATAATGATTATCATATCGATATATATATATCCTCATATTTTTGTGGACATCACTTTGGAGCACAGAGTTCGCTAGTTCACAGTTAATGTAACAGGATTTCAGTTGAGGTATGAAAAGACTCTTATAGCACCCTACCACAGCTATCAAACATCCCAAAGCACTTCACATGAAATAAATGACTCTGAAGTAAAGTGACTGTTGTAATGCAGGCAAATATAGAAAGATCCCACAAATAGCAATGTGATAGATAAATAAGTGGTTAATCTGTTTTTGGTGGCGTTAGTTGAAAGAAGGACGCTGGGAGAATTGGCTGCTCTTCTTCAAAGAATAGTGAGGTCTTCAAACAGTACGGTGGGATCTTTAAAATGCACACGAGCCTTATCTTAACATCTCATCCAAAGGACAGCATCACCGATAAATGCAACATCCCCTCAGTGCGGCAATCAAGTGTCAATCTAGATTATGTGCTCAAGTCCTGCAGTGGGGTTTGAACTCAACTTAAAGATCTCGGCGATCTCTGTGGCGAGAAGTTTTCCTTTCTCGACCTGTAATTGACTGTAATGCTCTGTAATGGGAATTTCCAGCGAAGAACTACAGTGGCGGCAACAAGCTGTCTAGGCAGCCAATCACATTGAAGAATTCTCACAGACAGCAAACCATGAAATGAAAAGCAGCTTTTATCTGGACTTTAAAAAAAATGTTACAGAGAGCAAAACAAAGATTGGGACTTTCACATGGGGATAAGGTAGACGCTGAATTATCATGAATAAATAAAATTTTTATAAAGTTTTAAAAAAAATGTAATTTTTATCATAATGGAGAAATTTGACACTCCACAAATATAAAAATTAGTTTTTCAGGGCCAGCACGGTTGTTTAGCAGTCAATAGGCTGGTAAAACCCCAGTTACACCTATTCCAACAAGGCTTAATATTGAATCGGGTATTTAACAGCCATATTAGCGCGGAAAAGCCTAAGTTTTCGTCAATTTCACTGATTGTTGGCTATGGCCGGGGGGAGGGGGGCATAGTGCAGCGTGTATCGGAGCAATGAATGACTGACTGCAACTTCAGGATTTCCGCATTTAGATGCGCGTGCGCTAAATCCTGAAGTTGCGGCCAGTTTCAGAGGGGCAATGACGGCGAATGCTGACAGTTCGCTGTCATTACCCCCCACAAAATCCAGGTCATGTGGCTTTCAAAAGGGAATTGGATAAGTACCTGAAGGGGAAAAATTTGCAGACCTACGGGGAAAAGGCAGGGGAGTGGGACTAGCTGAAGTGCTCTTCGCAGAGAGCTGGCACGGGCTCGACGGGCCGAATGGCCTCCTTCTGTGCTGTAACCATTCTATGATTCTATGATTTTGAACTCTACCTTCCCTATTTTATTATCATAATAATATATTCCTGAAGGGATTTGTTGTCGCTCGAGAAAAGCGAATTGAAATTGTTTCACGATGTCACACTCATTCTGATGTAATCAGCTATTACTGTCATGTGGGTTTAATGGACAATGGTTACCACAAAGTAATGGCAGGTGAGAATTTTCAGTCACATTAGCCTTGATTTTAACTAGGGGTGAGGAATTAGCATGGGGCCGGTGGGGCAAGTGTCAGGCTCACCCGAGCTCGGGCCATTTAAAATAATTTAGGCCTGAATCCCACTCGAACCCAGTGTCAATGACGTGGAGCCAGTGAACTTTAAATTTTACAGTTTAAAATGTTTTAAAATTTACTGTAAATCGTATGAAACCAAAATGGATATGAGACGACCTCCGCAAGGTGGCCTCATGCCTGATGCTCAATGTGGAACTAACTTTGATTCAACTGTAGTGATATTGCTCATCTTACATCACTGTTAAGTAGAAACCACTTTGCAGTGACATAATGTGTAGAATATAAAAGCATTATAGGTAAGTACTGTGAGGCAGTGGTTCTGGCATGGACGGTTGCTTGATGTGAGTGCAGCCTCACAAAATTTACTCTTAATGTTTAGATTAACTCTCTAGTAACTGTTTAAAATAATGTTAAATACATTGAACAGAATGTTGGATTAATTCCTTCAGTTTTGTAATGAGAAAAATCCACTTAAACTTTTCCTCATAAAGTGGCCAGCAGACTTTACCCAGATGTTTGACCTTTATTGCCTGCGAGCCACATTGTCCTATGTATCATTGTTGTCGTTTTGTCAGATACAATTATTTTTAATGTTTTGTTCCAGATATTTGATTTAAATTATTGGCAAATTGATCATTATTGAGCTGTAGTATAAAAATTGTTAAAGGGGACTGATGCTTCATTTCTGGGATCAGAGTCAAGCCCAGACTAAAGAGATTGAAGTCTTCCTCTGTTGGCTATAAAGGTCCAATCTGAAAATGTGTTTGACCATTTTCTGTCCAGTTCCTAGTGGTCATGGGCCCACAGCACAAAACTGACACTAATTAGCATTGAGTTAGTAATTTCACTCAGAGAGGCCACAGGATGGCTGGAGTATTACATAGAATTTACAGCACAGAAATTGGCCATTTGGCCAACTGGTCTGTGCCGATGTTTATGCTCCACGCGAGCCTCCTCCCACCTTACTTCATCTAACCCTATCAGCATATTCCTCTAGGATAGTAGGAAATGGAAAAATGCCACACATTGTTGGGAGGTTTACTCTGCATCTACCTATGCTGTACCTGACCACGGAGCATTTGATGCTGACACTGGGTGCATGGAATAGGAAGAGCTCATTTCCTAGCATTGGCATCCCTAGGTAAGCACAAAAAAAAAAGAAAAAGTCTTATGCCACACATGAGTTCTCCTAACCTACAAAACACTAATAAAATAGGAGCCATATTATAACATGATTGTCAGCTATGATTCATGAATGATAGAATGATAGGATGGTTACAGCACGGAAGAAGGCCGTTCAGCCCATCGAGCCCATGCCAGCTCTCTGCAAGAGCACTTCAGCTAGTCCCACTCCCCCCGCCCTTTCCCTGTAGCCCTGCAAATCTTTTTCCTTCAGGTACTTATCCAACTCCCTTTTGAAAGTCGTGATTGAGTCTGCCTCCACCGCCCTTTCAGGCAGTGCATTCTAGATCCTAACCTCACTGAGTAAAACAGCTTTTCCTCATGCCGCCTTTGGTTCTTCTGCCAATCACCTTAAATCTGTGTCCTCGACCCTTCTGCTAATGGGACCAGTTTCTCTCTATCTACTCTGCCCAGAACCCTCATGATTTTGAACACCTCTATCAAATCTCCTCTCAATCTTCTCTGCTCTGAGGAGAACAACCCCAGCTTCTCCAGTCTGTCCACATAACTGAAGTCCCTCATTCCTGGAATCATTCTCGTAAATCTTTTCTGCACCCTCTCGAAGGCCTTCACATCCTTTCTAAAGTGCAATGCCCAGAATTGGACACAATACTCCAGTTGAGGCCGAACTAGTGTTTTATAAAGGTTCATCATGATATATCACTTAGGAATCTGATTGGTATAACCAACTGAAATATTACATAATCAGATTCACTTGTGATTTAAAAAACAAATTATGCACCCCAGCTGCCAGCCACGCATTCTCTTAAAGAGATAATATTTCACCAGGAGCCGATCTGGGCCTGTGGCAGTCATGTGTTCTTTGGCTCTCCTCACATGTGAAATAACCTTTAGGCTTCTCAGTGGATTTAAGCTGACATCCTCATAAATATGAATGCGTTAACCCTCACCCTGCTGAATAAATAGAAAATACCATATGCCTAGCACAAAAACTATGATTATCACTTCAATTTCATATTATTATTGGTAATTAATTAAAAAATAATTAAGACCAGATTCTGATTACATGTACTTGAATAGTGAAATTGCTTAGCAAATATATTATTATAGTCCTCATCGCCAGTGGTTCATGTAAAGACATCAAGGGAAGCACATATTCAAAGCCACGCTTATAACCCACAATGCCAAAAAGGCTTTCGTAAACATCACCACCACTTTCTGGGTGGCACTGTTTACAAGTATCGCAGCAGATGGCCAAAAATATTTCTCAGATCAGTCAAAAGGAAACTATATACAATTAAACATGGATGCCGCAGCAGCACATATAAGAGGCACGTTCACACTTGCCTATTCGTTACTGTGTCCATTCTGTGTGCTTTAAACCCTCTTTTAGCTGTGGTGTCAATCCTTTCTTTTCTCTCTCCGAGTTTATATGTTTACTTGCGCTAAATAGATTATGCTAATGAGGTACATAAATGCATGCAACTGGTATTATGGCATTTTAATCAGAAGGCTTCTCCTCTGGAAGCCTTCATTAGGATTCTTGTAATCTCACTTGTCAGTGAGACAAACAGTAATAAATGCCAAAGGATCCTGTCTTATATCTGAGGCATTTAAACATGAAAAAGACAAACATGAAAATAGTTTTGGAAATTCTGCATTTCTATTTAAATGTCAAACAAACAGGTTTAGACTAGAATGTAGTGTACTTATTAATGCACATTGCTAGTTAAAAATCTAAAAAAAAAAGTCCTTGTAAATGTTACTATGCAACTTTGAGCCACTCCTTCCAATTCAACACACACAATATCTGTTTCAAAGTCATTTTTAGCTTATTTGTTGTAACATTTATATTACTGATTTGAATATGTATTTCTCCCATGTTAAATGCTAGTACAGATGAATCATGGAGGGAAGGGGGGGTGGCAAAACATGTAACTAGTCTGCCAAGAAATGCTTGAGGGTCAGGATTATGCTTGATTAGGACTGTAACAGACTGTGCAAAACATTTGTTGTTCAACTCATTATGCAACTGAAGATAAATCAAATATACCAAAAAAGACTTTGGCAGTAAGCAAGGAGCTTACTGAAAAATAAATGATCCTTCAGTGGTCTTGTCACCACAATAAAAGTTCAGAATCAGTTCTCAGCACAGGAAAATGCTTCCTCTAAACACACTGCTGTTGCAGTTTCAGCAGCAGTCCTTCACTTACCCTGTGCAACTTATATACATATCTGATTAAATACGCACGCCTGTGAAAGTACATATGATATATTGCATGGATCCGAATGTAATTGGCTTCGATGAAAGTGAACCTTCCTCCATAGAAATTTCAACTTAATTTTCTCTCAAAGTTCAGATGGAGGAAGAAAATGTGACATTCTCCAGGGAAAGTCCAGCAGTTCTGTCTCTTAATTTTTACTTTCTTTATCTTTATTGCCAGTAATCTATCCATCTTTTTCTTTAACTCTCGTAAATTGGACTTGTGCTACAGAATGCTCCTCTAATCAATGTAAGATAACTACTCAGTAAAGATTACGGTCTTGAATTTCCTACGTATTTGCACCCAGAGACAAGCGCAATTGGGGCATAAAGCAAATATGCGCCATAAAAGATCGCAAAATTTTTTGCGTAAGTACAATATGCCCAAATTACTTCGATCCTTTACGATTGTCTCTCGATCGCTCTGCCCGAATGCATCTCTGCCCATAAAATTGGGCCTGCCCACAAGCTACAAATGCAACTTTCCTGCAATTGCACTTGCTCGGTGGGCCTCTTCAAATTGCGCCCAGTTTTTCGGGCACACAGGCAACTGCAGTCACCTGAAGCAGGTGCAAATCAATTGATCACTCTGAAGGAACATTTTTCTCTCTCGCATTTTTATAATCCTCCACTCTTGCACCTTAAGGTCACATTGGTTCCGTTCCAATTATGTTCAAATCATGCTGAACATTTATGCATATTTATGCTCATTTTACGTTCGGGCATATCATAATGAGATTGGCAGGAAATTTGAGCGTAACTTGCCATCAGGAGAAAGGCTGCAGGAATGGACACAATGGGCTAGAAATTGCGGTCGGAGGCGTACCTCCGGAGTACGGCCTCTGACCCGCAAAACTAATGTGAAAGTACCTGCTGGTGGCCAGGCTGCGAAAAGTTGTGGTCTCAGGCCTCGAGGCAGATGGCAGTGTAATGGCCCACGGATCCCAGGGACGCGGGCAGTGCGGAAGTGTACCTGGGATCATGTGGGCCCAGTCCTCCAATCAATAAGCAGAATTCCATTTCAATCATTTACAAAGGGAACCCTCTAATGAGATGCAATGGAATCCCCGAATCTAATAATTATACAATGTACAGAATTGGAATTTTATTTATAATTACCTTCATTCCACCAACCTCACTAAGAATTAAATGTTTTTGATAATTTTATACAAAGTGTAATCTGGGCCAATATTTGCATAAACTCATTTAATACAGTGTATGTGCATAATTTAGGATATGAAAATGTTAAATCAAAACCATAGATATCCCCTTACACTGATGCAAATTGGTCCCACGCCTGCTTGCATCAACTATAAGACTTCTGTGCGTAATCGCTGCCAGTTGCTGGGCAAATAGCCCAGCTCTGTGCCAGCGATTGCTTTTTCGTGGCCCCTGCGGATGGCCTGTCAACGGTTACACTGACAGGCCGCATGTTCCGGACTTCGCGCATGCGGAAATCCCGAACTTGCGGGGCATTTTAAAGGGAATATACGCCGTCATACACACCACAATTTCAGGGTCATTAACTTCAAGGTTGTGCCCACACAGGAAATTCCATATTAGTTTTATATTCCAATGGTGTCCTGGCCAGCCTCCATAAACTCGAGCTTATCAAAAACTCTGCTGCCCGTATCCTGACCAAGTCCCATTCACCTATCACCCCTGTGCTCGCTGACCTACATTGGCTCCCAGTCTACCAACAGCTCGATTGGAAAATTCTCATCCTCATTTTCAAATCCCTCCATGGCCTCACACATCCCTATCTGTGTAACCTTCTCCAGACTGCAACCCTCCGAGATCTCTGCGTTCCTCCAACTCTGGACTCTTGTGTATCTGTCACTTCCTGTCCTTGTATCTCCTTCTTTGGCTCAGTGTCAATGTTAGTCTGATTGCAGTCCCGTCTAGTGCCTTGTGACATTTTCCTATGTAATATGATTAGGCAGAGTCAACATGGTTTTATGAAAAGGAAATCGAGTTTGCCAAATCTGTTAGAGTTTACTGAAGATGTAACTAGTAGGATGGATAAGGGGGAACCAGTAGATGTAGTGTATTTGGATTTTTAAAAAGCATTTGAGAAGCTGCCACACAAGAGGTTATTACACAAAATTAGGACTCATGGGATTGGGGGTAATATACTAGCATGGATTGAGGATTGGTTAGTGGACAGAAAACAGAGAGTAGGAATAAACGGGACTTTTTCGGGTTGGCAGGCTGTAACTAGTGGGGTACCGCAAGGATCAGTGCTTGGGCCTCAGCTATTTACAATCTACATCAATGACTTAGATGAAGGGACTGAGTGTAACGTATCCAAGTTTGCTGATGATACAAGGTTCGGTGGGAAAATAACCTGTGAGGAGGACGCAGAGAGATATAGACAGGTTGACTGAGTGGGCAAGAAAATGGCAAATGGAATACAATGTGGGGAAGTGTGAAGTTATCCACTTTGGTGGGAAAAACGAAAAAGCAGCATATTTTTTGAATGGTGAGAGACTGGGAAATGTTTGCATTCAGAGGGACCTGGGTGTCCTTGTACATGAATCACAGAAAGTTAACATGCAGGTACAGCAAGCAATTAGGAAAGCAAATAATATGTTAGCTTTTGTTACAAAGGGATTAGAGGATAAGAGTAAAGAAGTCTTACTACAGTTATATAAGGCATTGGTGAGGTCACACCTAGAGTACTGTGTACAGTTCTGGTCTCCTTACCTAAGGAAAGACATACTTGCTTTAGAGAGAGTGCAGCAAAGGTTCACGAGACTGGTTCCTGGGATGAGGGGATTGCCCTATGAGGAGAGATTGAGTAAACTAGGCTTATATTCCTAGAGTTTAGAAGAATGAGAGGTGATCTCATTGAAACATATAACATTCTTAAGGGGCTCGATAGGGTTAATGCTGAGAAAATGTTTCCCCTGGCTGGGGAATCTAGAACACGGGGTCACAGTCTCAGAATAAGGGGTCAGCCATTTAGGACTGAGATGAGAAATTTCTTCACTCAAAGGGTGGTGAATCTTTGGAATTCTCTACCCCAGAGAGCTGTGGATGCTTAGTCGTGAGTATATTCAAGACGGAGGTCGATAAATTTGGGGGAACTAAGGGAATTAAGGGATATGGGGATAGTGCGGGAAGGTGGAGTTGAGGTAGAAGATCAGCCATGATCTTATTGAATGGCGGAGCAGGCTCGAGGGGCCGAATGGCCTACTCCTGCTCCTATTTCTTATGGTTTTATGTTCTTATGTAAAGGTGATATATAAATATGATATATAAATACAAGTTGTTGTAATATACTTCTGCAAATGTAATGTTGCTGTGCTCTCACTTTACGTCCTGAATCCACCAGGGAGAAAAGATGTTAAATTTTCTAGCATGTAATTAAAAAAAAATACAATAGTAAATAACAAAAAAAAATCCCAATTTCTCTCAACCCTTTTTAAAATCCTATTACTTATGTGGGGAGAAATAGTTGAGCGTAAAAGAATATATCCTGCTAATTCATTTAACATAAGAATGTTAGTGTGACTTCTTCTATTTTCCACTCCAGCCATTCAGAGTGAGATTTAGCAGTTTGTCAGCAGTTTGGTGCTGTGGGCCCACACTCAGTAGGAACTGGATTGAGGTGGCCAAATTTATTTAACTTAGAGCTTACAGCTGACAGTGAGAGGAGACTTTCATCCCTTCAGCCTGAGCTGGATTCAAGCCCAAGACCTCAGAGGTGAAAGCACAGTGTGATAACCTGCTGTGCTACCCAGCTACCAGATTCTCTACATTTTAACAGTACTTCATCATAAAGTAACAAGGATGCAAGTGTCCATAGAGGACATAAACAAATTAACAGGATATTATTATTTTACACCCAGGTTTTCTGTTGTATTCGTGTTGTATTCGTGTCTTATAATGTTCACAAGAGGCTAATATCATCAAAATCTATGAACAAATAGAAAATGCCAGTTTGTTCCAAGAAGTATACTCACATTCAAATATATAAAATTGACCCTTAAATCCAATTTATGTTGAGAAATTCTATTAGTGCTTTTCATTGAGCAATGGTAGGTGACCATCAACAGCCATCAAGTCTCTTCAATCAAATCCCATGATTTGAGTTGATGTGATTTGAACTGCAGTGATGTTGCATTTAATTTCTCTCCATGTTACAGTGTAACATTCGCGCCACACAAGTGCCAGGCAATGACCGTCTCCAACAAGAGAGAGCCTAGCCACCTCCCCTTGATGTTTAATGGGATTACCATCGCCGAATCCCCCACCACCAACATCCTGGGGGAAATGTTCCCTGTAATTATTTTTCGGGCCGCGTGGCCCCTGTAAGGGGCCGTGCAGCCTATTCAAAATACCGCGCATGTGCCTTTTTTCTAGTTAAAAGCCAGTAAGCCAGCTGCGCAGGACCCCTGCTGTGCGGCCACGCAGCTTACAGAGAACATTGCCTGGGGGTCACCATTGAGCAGAAACTTAACTAGACCAGCCACATAAATACTGCGGCTACAAGAGCAGGTCAGAGGCTGGGTATTCTGCGAGTGACTCACCTCCTGACTCCCCAAAGCCTTTCCACCATCTACAAGGCACAAGTCAGAAGTGTGACGAAATACTCTCTACTTGCCTGTATGAGTGCAGCTCCAACAACACTCAAGAAGCTCAACACCATCCAGGACAAAGCAGTCCGCTTGATTGGCACCCCAACCACCACCTTAAACATTCACTCCCTCCACCACCAGCGTACCGTGGCTGCAGTGTGTACCATCTACAAGATGCGCTGCAGCAACTTGCCAGCGCTTCTTCGGCAGCACCTCCCAAACCTGCGACCTCTACCACCTAGAAGGACAAGCGCAGCAAGTGTATGGGAACACCACCACTGGCAAGTTCCCCTCCAAGTCACACACCGTCCTGACTTGGAAATTTATCGCCATTCCTTCATCGTCGCTGGGTCAAAATCCTGGTATTCTCTACCTAACAGCTCTGTGGGAGTACCTTCATCTCACGGACTGCAGCGGTTCAAGAAGGCAGCTCACCACCACCTACTCAAGGGTAATTAGGGATGTGCAATAAATGCTGGCCTTGACTGTGATGCCCACATCCCATGAATGAATTAAAAAAATGTACCCTGCAGAAAGTTAAAACAATAATGAAAACAATCTAACAGCATAAGAATAATCTGCAAAGCATGACATCTTTTCTTCTTTCTCCCCCAATTTTCTCCCCTTCTCACCCAAGCAGTCAATCTTTATGTATGAGATTGGATACCGAGGACCCACCTCTCCTCTCTCACTAATCTTTTGGGGGATCTGCTGTGGGCGAGGGGACAATTTGCATGGATCCCCAATTCCCTCAGAAAGATTTGGGGGGTGAGGAGGGTGGTTAAAAGGGCATTTAACTATTTTTCTTTAAAGTACATCCTTGAATTTATATGGTGCTCAGTCATTTCTCTGCCCTGTTCTCACATCCTGGGGTCGTGAAAGGTGCTATATAAATACAAGTCTTTCTTTTTTTATATTTTTTCTCTGTTGTATCTTATTCAATGCTGGAAGCTGGGTTTTGAAACTGGAAAGTAAAGATTTCCATCAATCCCACTGTCTGGTATCTCGTATTTGATGTTATTGTACTCTGTACTAGTATTACAATGACTGTTCGCATTCACAGCCAAGCAAAATATACCTCTCATATACCTCAGGATCTATACTCTTGGATTCCTTCATAATATCAGTAAACAATCTTTTATACCCTCTATAGTATGTTATGAGCTAAGAGCTTTAGTATTTGGCAGCATATCCACTTTAATGAAAAATAAGTGGAATTTATTCACAGTGAAACCATTTCCTTTCATAATTCCCCTTATATCTAAAGCCCATGGACAGCACCCATTTCTACATCATTATTGAGTCATAGAGTCATAACGGCACAGAAGGAGGCCATTCGGCCCATCGAGTCTGTGCCGGCTCTCTGTAGAGCAATCCAGTCAGTCCCATTCCCCTGCTCTATCCCAGTAGCCCTGCAAGTTTATTTCCCTCAAGTGCCTATCCAGTCTCACCTTGAAAGCATTGAGTGTCTCCACTTCCACCACTTCCGTTGGCAGCGAGTTCCAGGTCTTCACCACTCGCTGCGTAAAAAAGTTTTTCCTCACGTCCCTCCTGTATCTCTTGCCCAAAGTCTTAAATCTCTTCCCCTAGTCCTTGTACCATCAACTAGTGGGAACAGCCTTTCCCCGTCTAGCCTATCCAAACCCGTCATAATCTTGTACACCTCTATCAAATCACCCCTCAACCGCCTTTGCTCTAATGAAAACAAATCCAGCTTCTCCAACCTGTCCTTGTAGCGAAGATGCCCCATCCCCAGAACCATTCTGGTAAATCTCCTCTGCACCCTCTCAAGTGCCTTCACATCCTTCCTAAAGTGTGGTGACCAGAACTGGACGCAATACTTCAGTTGTGGCCTAACCAGCGCTTTATAAAGGTTCATCATAACTTCTCTACTTTTGTACTCAATACCTCTATTTATGAAGCCCAAGATCCCATATGCTTTGCTAACCACTCTCTCAATATGTCCTGCCACCTTCAGGGACCTATGCACATTAACTCCCAGGTCCCTCTGTCCCTGCACACTCTTTAAAACTGTGCCATTAAGTGTATATTGCCTCTCCCTGTTCCTTCTGCCAAAATGCATTACCTGACACTTCTCTGTATTAAATTCCACCTGCCACTTGTCTGTCCATTCTGTGAGCCTTTCTATGTCCTGTTGCAGTCGATTGGTATCATCCTCACTGTTTGCCACACCCCCAAGTTTGGTGTCATCAGCAAATTTAGAAATTCTACTCTGTATTCCAATATCCAGGTCATTTATATATATTAAAAAAAACAGTGGCTCCAGCACTGACCCTTGGGGAGCACCACTGTCTACCATCCTCCAGTCTGACCACTGTCTACCATCCTCCAGTCTGATTGGCCTGCATAGATATAGTTGGGGTGTAGGGAGGGTTGGATTTAGCTACCAGACTCACGCCATTTCAACGGACAAAGATGCAGCTTCCAGGTTTGTATTCTATTCTTGTGAAGAAACTATAGATTAGAGGGATGCAGTTTGAGGGAGCGGGGAACGGGGGAAAGAGAAATAGCTCAGCAGCACATTAATGCCCCTTCTCAACAGTGAGCTGTTATTAAATCTGTACAGTGGGCAAAAAAATGAGTCAATAAGTAATTACAGCAGTAAGTGACAGTGGTCCCCAACTGGAATTTTAACACCCAAGAACGGTTGGGTTGGGGGTCGGGTGGGAAGTAAAAATAGAAGAAAATTGAAGCGCGACCGCCACCCGGCTCCAACGCACCCACTTCCAGGTTTAACTGAGGCGCATTTGGCTGCGTGCGAATAACCTGCTCGCCGGAGTCAGCGCGATCTTTAGTGCAGGCGGGTCGCCGATTAACACAGTATTTAACATCATAATTACACGGAAATTAGGGGATTTTCAAATGGTTTAAACATTCTTTTGAATTTAACGCCTCCAGCACAGGTTTCCCGGGGCTCAGGAAACACGCCAGTGAAGAGGAGGCGAGTTTCAGGTGCACTTCATGGGGGTCTTTAAAGTTCCGATAGCCCGATCTCAATAAAGGCTCAGTGCTTCCAGCTGCTTGTCAGTCCTTGTCAACATAAAGGTTTTTGAGAAGTTTGGGGGCTTTCAAACGGGCACCAGCAGGATGGGAGGCATCATGGATGTTTTTGACACTACTTCGGACGAGGAAGTCAATCACCATCCATGGCAGCGACGACGTGCTGTGGTAGGAGCAGCAGGTGCACAGGAGAGAATGGGCAAAGGATTGAGGTGCACAGGAGAGAGGTGCAGAACAGCAGAGAGGTGCACAGGAGAGAGGTGCAGAACAGCAGAGAGGTGCAGAACAGCAGAGAGGAGACCAACAGAGGGGTTGAGGTCGCAGGAGGCACTACCCACGTGAGAAGGTCTACTGACAGAGGGTCAGCTCCTAGACCTACCTGAAAATCAGTGCATCCGCAGGCTCAGATTGACATGGCAGGTGGTCGCTAACATCTGTAGCCTCCTTCAAGACCTGCTCCCTACTGGACCTGGTGGCCACACATTGCCCATCGCTGTGAAAGTCACCACCGCCCTCAATTTCTTTGCCTCTAGTTCCTTCCAGTGTGCCACCGGAGACATCTCGAGGGTCTCTCAGTCAGCTGCCCATAAATGTATGTGGGAGGTCACAGATGGGTTGTTTGCCAGGACATCGACTTATGTCAACTTCCCCTGAGAAGACAATAGCCAGAATGAGCGGGCACTCGCAACTGCCTCTCTGGCTGGCTTCCCACGGGTACAGGGTGCCATCGATTGCACACACGTAGCAATCCGAGGACCACCAAAGCAACCAGGAGTTTTTATCAATCGCAAGAGATTTTATTTCATCAATATGCAGCTGGTGTGCAACCACAAGAAGAGATTCATGCAGGTGTACGCCAGATTCCCAGGGAGCTGTCACGTGCTTTCATACTGTGGCAGTCCAACATTCCAGACCTTTTCATTCCAGGAAGCAGACTTAAGAGCTGGCTCAGAGGAGACAAGGAATGCCCCCTTCAAACTTGGCTCATGACACCTGTGAGGAACTCCACCAATGAGGCGCAGGAGCGCTACAATGAGAGCCACATGACCACTAGGTGTGTCATTGAGAAAACCATCGGCATGTTGAAGATGCGCTTCAGATGCCTAGCTAGGTCTGGAGGTGCCCTTCAGTACTCACCAATACTAGTAGTGTGTTGCGTCCTTCACAACATTGCACAGCAGAGAGGATTGTAGGTGGAGGAGGATGAAGGGGCTCATCGCTCATCTTCGGATGAGGAGAACATAGAGAAGGAGGAGGAGGATGAGAATGGGGCACCCATCACCAAACCAGCCACTTACATTGCTGCCTGGGATGCCCTAATATCACGAAGGTTCATCACACAGCAAAACATAAGAAATGAAATCCTGCGGTCTGCTCCCACCACGAGGACCACACCCCTCCCTTTGCACTGAACATTCCTTCAACCACTCATCCACCCATTTCACATTCGCCCAATGGGTCCCGTCATGTATTGACATTCATCATGAAACAAGTGAAAGGGCGAGTTGACACTCGGGATGCAATAATGGACAGTAGTGGTAATCAATAAATTTAATGCAGAGTTGTTAAAAAACGAAACTTAACAACATAATATTTTATCAAACACTCTTGGTGAATTACAATTGCTTTAACTTACGCTTCCAACTGCATCTATGTGGTGCATCTTGTGTGGCTTTAGCAGAAGTAGAGGTAGGCTGCTCAGATCCCTGCCCTGACTGCTGAGATGCTTTTGGCCTATGACCTCTGGGTTTCAGAGACCAAAGACTGTTCCACCTGCACCTGTGTAGGGGCAGACTCGGCCATCAGGAGACGAGGCAGCATGTCGGGTACTGGCTGCGGGCAATGGGTGAGCAGTGGGAGCACTTTGAGTGGAGTTATCACTTCCATGTTCCCTTTCACTATCATCCCTCTCCTGAGCCAGCACCACATCACTCCTACATTCTGCTACAGACCAGCTTGGTGAAGATCAGTGATGTGTTGTGAGGCCACGGCTAAGGTAGCTGTCATCCTAGTTATGGTGACAGACATGCTGGCATCCAAGATCTGAATGGCCGTGGTCATGGATTGCATGGACTAATTTGACAGCCAGGCGTGAAGCTCTATGGAGGTGGCCACTCTCTCCATGGCAGACAATCTTGCAATTACCTGCGCCACCAATCCATTACTGTTCTAGTTGGACTCCGTCATAGTCTCCGCTACTGTGGAAAGTGTGCGTGGCATGTCCGTCAGTGCCTTACAAAGTTGCTGATATACCTCCATCATTTTCCTTCTCAATGATGGCCCCCAAGATTCAGCATCTGTATCCAGCTGAGCAGAGTTTGGAGAGGATTGCACCTCCCGGAGGATTGCAATTACAGTAGTTCACACTTATGGTGAAGTACTTCATACATTTAATCAATGTTTTCTACATTACAAAAGTGACTACAAAAATGGCAAAAAAGTACTTCATTGGCTGTAAAACGCTTTGAGACGTCCTGAGGTCGTGAAAGGCACTATATAAAATGCAAGTCTTTTTTTCTTTCTTTCTATCTGATATATTGATTCTCTTTCCAAAACTGTAATATATCCTGAAAATAAAAGGTTGAAATCACGCTGTGTGATAAAAATACTGAACGTGTTCATGCTTTCGTATGAAATTTCTGTTTCTTCTATTTTAAGAACAGCGTTAATCCATTTACTTTAACATTTTTCTGCTAATTGGTACAGTGCGATTTACATAAGAACATAAGAAATAGGAGCAGGAGTAGGCCAATCGGCCCTTCGAGCCTGCTCCGCCATTCAATAAGATCATGGCTGATCTGATCCTCACCTCAAATCTAAAGAACACAAGAAGTAGGAGCAGGACCCGGCCACTCAGCCCCTGGGCCCGCTACGCCACCCACAGGGCCTCGACCGATCCGAACTCAGCCTCATGTCCAATTTCCTGCCCGCTCCCCGTAACCCCTAATTCCCTTTACTTCTAGGAAACTGTCTATTTCTGTTTTAAATTTATTTAATGATGTAGCTTCCACAGCTTCCTGGGGCAGCAAATTCCACAGACCTACTACCCTCTGAGTGAAGAAGTTTCTCCTCATCTCAGTTTTGAAAGAGCAGCCCCTTATTCTAAGATTATGCCCCCTAGTTCTAGTTTCACCCATCCTTGGGAACATCCTTACCGCATCCACCCGATCAAGCCCCTTCACAATCTTATATGTTTCAATAAGATCGCCTCTCATTCTTCTGAACTCCAATGAGTAGAGTCCCAATCTACTCAACCTCTCCTCGTATGTCCACCCCCTCATCCCGGGGATTAACCGAGTGAACCTTCTTTGTACTGCCTCGAGAGCAAGTATGTCTTTTCTTAAGTATGGACACCAAAACTGTATGCAGTATTCCAGATGCGGTCTCACCAATACCTTATATAACTGCAGCAATACCTCCCTGTTTTTATAATCTATCCCCTTAGCAATAAAAGCCAACATTCCGTTGGCCTTCTTGATCACCTGCTGCACCTGCATACTAACTTTTTGATTTTCTTGTACTAGGTCCCCCAGATCCCTTTGTACTGCAGTACTTTCCAGTTTCTCGCCATTAAGATAATAACTTGCTCTCTGATTTTTCCTGCCAAAGTGCATAACCTCACATTTTCCAATATTGTATTGCATCTGCCAAATCTCTGCCCACTCACCCAGCTTGTCTATATCCCCTTGTAGGTTTTTTATGTCCTCCTCACTTTCTACTTTCCCTCCCATCTTTGTATCATCTGCAAACTTTGATATGTTACACTCGGTCCCCTCCTCCAAATCGTTAATATAGATTGTAAAGAGTTGGGGACCCAGCACCGACCCCTGCGGAACACCACTGGCTACTGGTTGCCAGTCCGAGAATGAACCATTTATCCCAACTCTCTGCTTCCTGTTAGATAACCAATCCTCCACCCATGATTTAACCCCTAAACGGTGATTATAGGAATAACAGCTACTGACGCTAAAGCACCAAGCTTGTGAAACGAAGGATTAGGGCTTGATCATCATAGCCAAAAGTGTCAGCCGTTGAGGTAGTGTAACCTTGAAAGAAGAATGCATTTTCTCATGTTTAATAATGCTTCTTATGAGTAAAATCTTTGTATATTCAGAAGGATTCCAGGAACCTGTGCATGTTTCTGTGGTTCCTTTGCCGCTTACTATTAGCCTGTGAAATGTTGTTGTCTTGAAGAGGCTTATCCTCGCTGACTTTGATATCTGCCTGAGCATTCTGTCTCTTAACCATATTATACCATAATGTGCTCTTTCCAGATTATGCATATTATCTAATATTAATAACCTGTGTGCCAGTATGTTGGATATAGTTTTAATGCTTGTTTTGGTTTCTTGGTTTGTTTAATCAGCTGGATTCTGGCAGGGTCATTGTCAGACTTAGCACCATGAAATTCAAAACATTGTACATGCAGGTTGTGCCTCAGCCCTGCTATCTCAATGTTAAACACAAGTTAGCACCTATGCGTGGGTCGTAGCCATTTATGTCAAAGTTAGCATTCATCCAGGATTCAGAATTTGGAAGCGTTTAACTCCCGATTTAAGATTACAGTAAAATGAGCACCATCCATCCAGTTATTTTTAATTTGAAGCTGCTTTAAATTAAGAGCAAATCTTAGTTTATAACTACAGTGGATAGGGCCTTAGAACCATTTGGATTGCACATAAATGAGCTGGAGTGTCTTTCGACTTTTAAGAGTAGTAAAAACAGCACAGGTGCTCCTTCCCACCCAGATGGTCACGGGTTTGAGCCCCAGGGCTGCCTGCCACTTGAGTTTGGCTGTCACTGTTATCAGAGAGTTTTGTCATTTCTGGTCCAGACTGCTAAATAGAGTCCTCTCTGTGGCAAGATGCTCCATCTGCAGGGGAGTGAAAAACTGACAAAGTGATCTCCTCACATTGGATGACAATCATCTGTTCCCTAGTCACAGAGCAGCATCCAGATTGTCTATGTGTATCTTACTATACATTGATGTTTCCTTTGTCAAATGATACTGACACGAAACAGAAATGAAATGATTGATTAGTCTACATGATAAGAATGTCTATCAGGATAACTTAAAGAGACATTGGCCCTGATATTTACGGGGAGGTGGGGGTAGGAGTTCTGGGCAGGAAACCCGGAAGTATAGGTTTCCTGGATGTCCTGCAGAAATTAACTGTATTTTACATTTTTTCACCAGGTTTCCCACCCGACAGTCAGTCTGATTGACAGGCTGCCTGCCTATCGGGCAGGAAAGCCTGAGGCACAAGGACGCAGCCGAGGAGCAGAGAGCAGGTAGGGAGTGAGGGAGAGATCATGGTCGGAGCGGGCAGATCGTGGTCGAGGGGGAGATTTCGTGGTCGGGGGGTGGGGGGGCCATGAGATTGTGGTGGGGGTCAGATCATGGTCGAGGGAACAGATCGTGGTGGGGGGAGATTGTGGGAGGGGGTAGGAGATCGGGAGGAGTTGGCGATCATGGAGCTGGAAGCAGGTAAGCTTGTTGGGCTGGGGGGGAAACACTCCTGCTCCTCCTGGCCCACAAGCAGTGCTGTAAATCTTATGGATCTTATAAACTTTAAACCTTATAAACCTTAAACTGTAAACCTTATAATTTGGCCCTTCTCGCCTCCTTTACCCGTAGTCTGGGAAACCTGGCTGAAGTGGGTTAAAAATAAAAAGCCTGTAAATATGGAGGCACATAGCCTCCTTAAAAGCTTTTACCGACCGACCCACCTCCTGAGAGTGGATTGGTCGCCCTCCCCCTGTCCCGCCTCCATTAAAAGCAGAAGTGGGCGGGTTGGGGTCACGTTTGGAATTTTTCAAATTTTAACTTCTCACCCGACCCAAAACCACTCGTTCTTGTAGGTTAAAATTACTCCCAGACTCACAGTTCAGGTCAAAAAGGGGGTACACTATTGTTACAGTTCAGGGTCCTACTACTGTACAAGTAGATATAAAGCAGTGTGGGCCAACTCCCATAAAATAAGTTAAGACAGAAAATGTTGGAAACACTCAGCAGGTGAGGTAACAGCTGTGAGAGAGAAACAGAGTTAACATTTTAAGGTTGATGACCTATCATCAGTACTTAAATTCCCATAAAAGAAGGACGCACAGACCACTTAAGGAACTGACAGACACCACTGAGCCCGAGAAGGTATCGTCGTCAAAATCGAATCCATAACACTCACCCTGTGCTTCCTCGTCATCCTCATTATAATCACCTCTTAAATTATGCATAGTCGTGCTGATTAATGCTTCAAGTGTGGTTGTGACAGTTGGTGCTCTGGTAAGTGGTGGTCTTTGGATACACCTTGTTGATCATAGGGATCCCCTTGTTCTGTAAAGAGAGCAGATGGGAAACTATGGATTCATAACCACACTTATCCCTTTAGTTATTGTATTATATCACAGGCACTATTGTGTGCTTGTACACAATCAGTGTGTATGGACACTTTGAGATAATGGACGTGGCAAACCATAGAAGCTATGATTAATATGATGCATATCAGTTGGTCTGCACAGCCCGCCCACCTCCTAGGGCTGAACATTTTCCAGAGTCCCTTGCCTGAATAAATCTATTTGTTCATCATATGCAATGAGTTATTTATGCTGTTTGTGCTCAAGGAGTCCACCACTTGTTCCATACTATGCCTTGGAGTTTTGTGCCAGTTTTGCCTTCAAACATAAAGCAGTGTGGATTGGGTCAACTAGGCTTGTATTCACTAGAGTTTAGAAGAATGAGAGGGGATCTCATTGAAACGTATAACATTCTGACAGGGCTAGACAGACTGGATGCAGGGAGGATGTTTCCTCTGGCTGGGGGGTCGAGAACGAGGGGTCACAGTCTCAGGATACGGGGTAGGACATTTAGGACTGAGATGAGGAGAAATTTCTTCACCCAGAGGGTGGTGAACCTGTGGAATTCTCTACCACAGAAGGCTGTGGAGGCCAAGTCACTGAATATATTTAAGAAGGAGATAGATAGATTTCTAGACACAAAAGGCATCAAGGGGTATGGGGAGAGAGGGGGAATATGGTATTGAGATAGAGGATCAGCCATGCTCATATTGAATGGCGGAGCAGGCTCGAAGGGCCGAATGGCCTACTCCTGCTCCTATTTTTCTATGTTTCTATGTTTCTTCTATGGATGCAGACAGGGTGATATAGCCCATGGAAAATCGTTTTTGCAGTACAGTCTCTTGGCCATCATGGCAGATAATATAATTTAGATAACCCTGCTATTTCTATGCATATGACCTTACGTGCTGCATCCCCGGTCTGACATCTTACATTTGTGCTCTTTTTTTTTCAGAAATCATGTAGCTTATTTTGCACTTTCTGCCAAGTACTCCATGTGCTTAACAAGGATAACACATTGTCTTTAGCATATTGGCACAGTTGCTGACTCCGTACCATATTGTGTCCCAGCTTCCAGCACCAAAAATATCATCACGTTTTCCTTTTCACAGTTCACAAGTGAATCGAGGGAGTTTTTGTTCTTTTCTCTGTGATTTTTTTTTAACCCTTTAAAATGCACTCTACGTTACAGCTGCACTAATGACTTTTTCCAGCATTTATACCAGTTACACGGCTCGCGAGCTGCTTGCGAATCGTTAAAGGGTCAATAATGCAGGTGCACCAATGTGATTGGGCGTTAGTTTCTTATTGCCATGAATGAGACACCATTCTCACAAATTGCATGGTTCAAAGCCATGCCTTCCCTGTCATTTTGTTAATGAGTTGTGAATTACAATGAAAAATTAGGAAATTAACCTGTGTTTTGACATGAAAGGAAAATGTGATCCGACATACTTCGAGAATTTGCAATGAATTTGAAAAAGAATTGCCATTGTTGAACATATTTGGGCAAAATCTTCTAAATATGTAAATTGGACCAAAGGAAAGATAATCCTGAAATATTATTATCTGATAGGTCATTGTTTACATCAGCATCAAATCAAATCTCTTAAATAGCCTGATTGACAGCAGCCATGGTTAGGTTGACGACCCAGACCATCGTATTTCACCCTCCCAGCCAAGGCAGGCTGGCTTGAAGGTGACAGAAAGATTTAACCATAGGTGAAGCGTGATTTTCCAGATCACACAACCCAAATTTTAAACGCAGTTAATTAATTTTACTTGGTCTCTCCCCCATTGGAGTCACTCTCTAATTGAGCGATGGACAGGGTGGTCTGTTTCCACGTCACTGTTAATACTTATTTTTGTTCCTAAGTTATTTTCTATGTCTCTTCCTTCTGCTGACTTAATACCTGCCGAAAAATAGTGCACAGTATAGTGTAGCACGAGCGTGCTCAGAATTCATAGCCAAACTTCATAGATCAGAAAATCCAGGATTTCAAGTTTAAGGTTTTTTAAATTCGTTTATGAGATGTGGGTGTCGCTGGTAAGGCCAGCATTTATTGCCCACCTAATTGCCCTTGAGAAGGTGGTGGTGAGCTGCCTTCTTGAACCGCTGCAGTCCGTGTGGTAAAGGTATTCCCACAGTGCTGGAGAGGGAGTTCCAGGATTTTGACCCAGCGACGATGAAGGATCGCCGATATACTTCTAAGTCAGGATGGTGTGTGACTTGGAGGGGAACTTGGAGGTGGTGGTGTTCCCATGCGCCTGCTGCCCTTGTCCTTCTAGGTGGAAGAGGTCGCGGGTTTGGGAGGTGCTGCCGAAAAAGCCTTGGTGAGTTGCTGCCGTGCATCTTGTAGACGGTACACACTGCAGCCACGGTACGCCAGTGGTGGAGTCAGTGAATGTTTAAACTGACAAAACCCAATTTCCCCCCACAACCTCTAAGGAAAATGTTGAAGTTGATGTTTATTTAAACGACACAGATAACATATCAGAATTGAGGGGGAAAGGGTTAAAAAGCTGAGCTCCTTATTTGTCTAGCACTCTCAAGTTGTAAGCATAACATTTGTGGTTATAATGCTTTCTCTAATAGTGAAGCAGAAAAAGTATTCATTCAACCTGGTGCTATTGAAATGATAAGAGAATAGAGGAAGGAGGATGATTGAAGAGATGGAAGGACTGGATTATGAGTAGTGATCATGTAAATTGGGCATGTTCTCAGGTTGAGAGGTGATATGATTGCTGTTTTTAGGCTTCTAAAGGGTCTAGATAATGTAAACCATGAAAAGCTATTTCACCTTCTCCAGAACAGTAGAAACAGAGGACACGTCCTGTGCTTGAAAGGGGGTAAGTTCAAAACTAATATGCGGAAACAACGGCCCCGATATTAATCCCCCCCAACCCTGATCACAGGCTACCGCCCCCAGCCCCCACAATTGCCGACCTCCCGCCCAGCCCTGATTGCCGACCTCCCCCCCCCACCCCGATTGCCGGGGGCCATCCCCAAGGGGCTGTGTCAATCATGGCTCAGTAGGTAGCACTCTTGCCTCTCAGTTAGAAGGTTGTGGATTCAAGTCCCACTCCAGAGACTTGAGCACAAAATTCTAGGCTGACACTCCAGTGCAGTACTGAGGGAGTGCTGCACTGTCGGAGGTGCCGCCTTTCAGACAAGACGTTAAACCAAGGCCCCGTCTGCCCTCTCAGGTGGATGTAAAAGATCCCATAGCACTATTTCAAAAAAGAGCAGGGGAGTTATCCTATGGCGGCCTAATCAACGGTCCTTAAAAGAGCAACTGGAGGCCACCACCAGAAAGGTAATCGTGCCACGGAACTCATTACATCCACCTGAGGGCGGACGAGGCCTCAGTTTAATGTTTCATCTGAAAGACAGCATCTACAATATTGCAACACTCCCTCGCTACTGCACTGAAGTGTCAGCCTAGCTTATGTGAACCCGGGACCTTCTGACTCAGAGGCGAGAGTGCTACCACTGAGCTACAACTGACGCCTACAAGCTAATGCATCTATATTATTAAAAGAATTGAGTGTGTCCTTTTTTGTGTGATGTCACTTTGTAATAAGCGCATTGCTCATGGGAACCACATAATTGCAAAATCTCTTTCTGTTGGCTGCTGGCAAACGCATGACTGTTTTCTCCAATTACATGTTTAACAGATTCCCAAGTCTGCCAAAAAGTTGGAAGGGATTACTGAGTAATGATTTGTTTGTGGCAAGCTTGGTCTTCAGCTGAAAAACTCAGACTTTTTATGACATCATAAATTTTATTGAGTTTTCTGTTAAATTTTATTGACCTTTTCTTGTATTCACCACCCCTAGGCTAAATCCTGAGTTTGCTGAGCTATTCCTGCAGCCTTGTAGATTGGGTTCAGTTCACAACGTGAAAAACTCAAGAGGGTTTTTCTCATTTTGGATACTTTAACGAGCTTTTAATTTGTAATATTTCTCAGGCGAAATTTCCTTCCTCACACCGTTCCTGTGGTCCCGCAGATTGTTGCAACCTTGTGGATCATCAGGCTTGTTTCTATTTCTGTCGCGATTTTATTTTCCATCCCCATTTATTTATTTAAAACAATTCACCAGTAGATTAAAAAAAATTGCAGGTCATCACCTCAAAGAAAATTTGACACTTGACAAATAAAAACCAGTAAAAATCTTTTTTATAGCAGAGAAACATTGCTACATTATATTTTTAGCCAACATATATCCAAAGAGATTTTCAAAAATAAATATATTTGTTCACTCAAAATACAGAAGATATATTTTCTAACAAGATTTTTAAACTTTTTTTTAACTACAAACGGGGAAGTTTCACATGAAAAAACGGGTGAGTTGGAGGCAGGGGGCGGTGGAAGTGAAAGTTGTAAAAATCTAAAACCCGTCTCCAACATGCCCACTTTCACCTTTTACTCAGGCAGGACAGGGGTGGGGGGGGGGTGCGGTCGGGGATCGGATCTCCACGCCCCCCGGAGTCGGGGTTTGGACGCCCCCCCACCGGGGGATCGGACCCCCTCCCGCACTTGGGAGCCCCTCCTCCCCCCCCCCCCCACCCCCCGCCCGGGCTTAGAATCCCTCCCTTGGAGCCTGCACCTAACTGTTGCTGTGGCGACCTGGTCAACCAGCGTTCCCCGCCCAACTGGAAGCCAGCCTGTCAATCAGGCGGGCTTCCGGGCGTGGAACCTACCCATTACGTCACACGCACGCTGCGGAGTTAAAACTCAACAGCATGCCGGGAAACCCGGACTTCTGGGTTTCCCGCGGTCTACCGGGCACCCCCACTCCGGGGAGGTGGGAAACAGGAAAATCCAGGCAACCTTGAACAATCTACTTCTTCTCTACTTACCATTTGGCACTCACAGAATTAAAGCTGTGACCAAAAAGAGTGGCACGTGTGATTCCGCAACTGAATATGATAAGGGAGTGTTAGCAACAAAAAACATTAACCATGTTGAGATCATTACAAAATAATCCTTCATTTTTAGAGGCATTATTTTTTTCATTCTTTAATCCTTGTAATTATGTTGTGGGATACTAGCATACATACATTTAAAACATTGATATCTGGAATGCACTGTCTGAAAGGGTGGTGGAAGCAGATTCAATAATAACTTTCAAAAGGGAATTGGATAAATACTTGAAAAGGAAACATTTCCAGGGCTACCGGATAAGAGCAGGGGAGTGGGACTAACTGGATTGCACTTTCAAAGAGATGGCACAGACACGATGGGCTGAATGACCTCCTGTGCTGTATCATTCTAGGATATGAAATTTCTTTCCCTGTTATTTTAACGGTTGCATTCAGTCATTTCTAACAAATTCTAACTGATTTTCACATTTCTATTGATTTTAATTCATTTTTATTGAGTGTCAATTTGCATTTTATTCTCCTTCATTATTTTTTAGCACAAAGTATTCCTTCATCTGACTGTGATCAGTTTTGATCGCGTGAGATTTAAATAGTGCCTTTTGCTTCATATTGATATCATTATTTTTATTTTCATTCGGCTTACCCTTCATTGCCCATTTACTGCTGCTAAAATATATTAATCATATCGTTCCCAGTCACTGTTATACTGAGAGAAAAATACAGCAAAGTTCTCCAAGCCCATATTTTTTTCATTTCTCTTCATTTGCAATGCAAAGGGAGATCAACTACTATTATAACTAATAGCAATTGATATTTTATTTTGGTGGTTTGTGGTATCAGTCAAACTTCGTGATTCCATGATATCACAAAGACATGCAAGTAATTTACAGTGGTACACTTGTGATAAAGGCAGAGTTGCATTGCAATAATGAGCATAGGTATTTCCTTGTAATGTAGTGTGTCATTTGTACATTTTAAGAAATCCAACTGTTGTGTCTGACAACATCAATCTTTGGGCGCATATATTATTGGGTGTTTGATCCAAGCTTTTGTGGTTTCCCCAATGTATCTGATTTGGGTGTATTTTTCCTTGTGCTATGAGTTTTGCCTTGTTGTACCAAGTCCCTCCACGGCAAGGTTCGACTATCTGCTTCCCCATGAGGGACAATTGGCATTCACCTTCCAAGCCTTTAAATCTTCTACTCATTTAATTATGGCCCAATTCTGATTAATTTTGAATTTGAAAAACATGTCATTGAAGCTTGTCTCTGGTAAGTAATTCCTGTGACAAGATATAAGGGGACAAGTAGAAAGAAAAAAGGTGTTAAAATACAAGCTTTCTTTTTCCAGAAATCTGTGTCAGTTTGAAGTAAACTTCATAAAATCAACTAAGCCGCTCCAACTCTTTTAGAAAGTAGTTCTGTCAATAAATGTGTATACTGCAGTAAAACCAATTACAATGTCGGACTACCAAAAAAAAAAGCCAAGGAAAAGGAAAGCTACAACTTTCTGAGCGGAGCGGGGGTGGGGGGTGAAATAGCAAACAGCCCATCCTTCGTGGGTCTCAGTGTTGAATTTGATTAAGTAATTCTTTCACTAGCTGAGTGCTTTCCTCCGTTATAGATTTCAAACTTCGCTCAGAGACTGTATAGCTCTCTACAGCTTCCTGGGTGGTGGCAACGCTGTGATGTCCTGAATACCAATAGTGAAGCTGAACATATGTGAGCCTTTCTTAATCCTGCTAATCTGCCTTCAAAAAACCTCTCTGAAAGTGTAGGCAACATCCAGATCTAAAAAGCTACTGAGCATTTTAATGACAAATAATCTTTGTAAAGGAGTGCCTCGGCTGGAGATGGAGCTTATAAACTACAGCAGGTAGAAATAACCGCTGTATTACCTCATGTAATCTCCACTATTCAGTGTCAGATTAAGTTTGAATGCTACGCGAAATAGACTTCTCTTTAAAACAGGAGGCTTTGTCCCAACGACGACTATTAAGCAGTAATTAGTTGTGACACAGAATTACCAGCGGCACAATTGTAGCTAGGTTCTTACAAGGGCTTTGCACTGATTAGACAAAATGAATAGACTTTACTGATTTTTCTCCTTCAAATTCCATCTGGATGTGAAAGTTATGAGGACTTTTTGCAGCATGCTACGTCGAAATCACTGACAAGACATGTGTAACTCAGTGCCATTAGCATTCTCACTTTTTAAATCTTGATTAGAGGCCTTGTTAACAGCAGTGAGGCTATTGTCGTGTGAAGCCTATCATCCTGGATGTAATGTTTATTCTCTTGCCTTCAGCAAAAGCAAGAACAGAACTGCACTGGGTCATTTTTAATGCACTTCTACGCGCCTTAAGCCTAAAATGTTCATCTAAACCATTTAGGAAAGGAATTATCAATTTTGCATTGGTATTTAATTTCATTCTGACTTCTTGAATCTGATAGCATGGTTATGTAATCTGGATGCCTATTTCTCCAATTCAGTTGTCTATCAAAATATAACTTAACTCAAGAGCAATAGAACAGCCCATCTGTTGCACCTGGCTCTATTTCTAAAGCTAATGATGATCTTCATATAACAGTATGTTGTCACCATGCGGACAACTAAACTTCCATCACTGTGGCAGCAGGATGTCTGCATTAGTCTCCACTCAAAGGCCAGAGCAGCCATTCAGTGCCTGATGTTATTCTCTCTTATCGTCTCTTCCCCATTTATCACTTTTTTCAGTTATGGTAATACTTTTCAACTGAGGCCCTGTTCAGGTTTGCCTGAGCACAGTGGAGCAAGTTTTATACAACTAATTTGATACAGTTTATTATCTTTTTTTTTCTCACATCCGTCAGATGCAGATGCCTTTGTAACTCTCTCCCCAAGTATAATTAGAATTAGAATCTCCACTTAGGAAAGTGAATTCATCGAAAGGAGTGCAGGGTTTGAGAATCGGTGCCACAGTGTTATAACCCTAGCTCCGACCTGCACTCCCTAGGACTGTAGCTCTCCATTGGGAGCGCAGGGTTGGTGAATTTATCGTAGGGCGTGAAATTCTTCTTTTAACAAAGAAGTGGAAGAATCCTTATTTCTCTCTGTAATTAATGACCGACTGGTGAAATCAATAAATTGCACGTTTCAAAGCCATGTATTCCCATGATTTTGTTAGCAATTATGGAGAAAAACAGGCATTCTCCTGTTTTATTTTGATTCAAAGTGGAATTTCAGATCTGATCTGCACGCACACAGATGGGCTTGCAATCTGGGAAATGTGGTAGTTTAGCATTTGATAGCCTGGACCTACCAGGCTGTATTACAGACAGTATTGCAAACTTTGATGCGGGTGTAGTAAGGGGCTTACAGAGTGTCACGCAGTTAGGGTTGATTTAGGAGGAAAGAGTTCGCATATTTTTATATAAATTGCACTTGAAATGCACAAATAATGTATGTGACATCACATATATACATTGATGTTCACTGTATACCCAAATCTTGATGGATAAATGCAAAGTAGAGCAGCTGGGGCTGCAAAGAAAAACAGGTGGGATGCCTGCAGTTTTTAAGCACAGACATCCTTGCTTTTCTTTAACGATTGGTAAGAAATGTCTGATGTATTGAAAAGGCAAGCTCCTGAGCTAAAGTATTCCTCCCTTTTATTGTCATTTTCTGCTTACTACTACTTTTAAAAAAAAAAATCGAACTTTTCAGTCGACCCTTGTTATTGTGTTCTCATCACACCAGGCAAATCTTTGCAGCTTTCTCTGACAGCATCTGCAATCAGAAATTTAAAAAATAAAATACTGGAAGTGCACAGCCGGTCAATCATAATCTGAAAAAAAAGAGAGACAGGTGAAAGCTTCGCCTCTCTTTCAGATTCTCATCAACCTGCTGCATATTTTCAACATTTTCTGTTTCAACTTCTAACTTCCGACACTTGCGATTTTTCTTTTTGTCAACTGAAATCAGAATCTCCTTAAAACTATAACATGCCTATTATTGTTAAATTGTTTAACTTCAGCGATATTATGAAGGAAGAGGCATCATGTAATGGTGAAATATTGTTTACGCCACTTCGGTCTTATCGTCACCTTTTTAGTTTTTTTAAAAATTTGTTTATGGGAGGTGGGCGTCGCTGGCAAAGCCAGCATTTATTGCCCATCCTGAATTGCCCTTGAGAAGGTGGTGGTGAGCCACCTTCTTGAACCACTGCAGTCCGTGTGGTGAAGGTACTCCCACAGTGCTGTTGGGTAGGGAGTTCCAGGATTTTGAAACAGAGACGATGAAGGAACGACGATATACTTCTAAGTCAGGATGGTGTGTGACTTGGAGGGGAACTTGGAGGTGGTGGTGTACCCATGCGCCTGCTGCCCTTGTCCTTCTAGGTGGTAGAGGTTGCAAGTTTGGGAGGTGCTGCCGAAGAAGCCTTGACGAGTTGCTGCAGTGCATCTTGTAGATGGTACACACTGCAGCCACGGTACGCCGGTGGTGGAGGGAGTGAATATTTAAGGTGGTGGATGGGTTGCCAATCAAGCGGACTGCTTTGTCCTGGATGGTGTCGAGCTTCTTGAGTGTTGTTGGAGCTGCACTCATCCAGGCAAGTGGAGAGTATTCCATCACACTCCTGACTTGTGCCTTGTAGATGGTGGAAAGGCTTTGGAGATAAACTTTTTAGTTGATTAACTAAAAATGACGGTAACAGAAATTTAACAAATCTTTCTGAAATTGCCGTTTTAATTACAGGCTTTAATTACACTGTGCGATTATTAGACTATGACTGCTTAACATAACTGTATCCTAATATTTGGAGAACATAATTAGGAAATAGGAACAGGAGTAGGCCATTCAGCTCCTCAAGCCTGTTCCACCATTCAATTAGATCATGGCTGATCTATACCTCATCTCCATTTACCCGCTTTGCTCCATATCCCTTGCTTTGTACCAGAATGGACATTGGTGTTATATGCAAGTGCACACGATTCTCAAACAATGGTTAAATCAGTGATATTTTTTGATAGAATTCATTAAATGTCATAGTTTCTATTTTGTAACAAGAAGAAAACTTGTTAACATTCTGAACACTTTTCTTACTAATTGCAGTATGTGAATTTAAAGAGAAGTACGTCTGTTAATACTAGAAACTGCAGGCATCCTACCTGTTTTTCTTTGAAACTGTGGCTACTTTACTTTTGCATTTATTCTTCAAGGTTCTATCCAGGAAGCTGATGTCCTCATTGACAGACAAAGTGTGAAAGCTTGAGTATTTCAGAGGAAATACTATCTGCAGATTCTGGTGCAAAATGAAATCATTAGAGGGGAAAAAAATCAAAGGTTAAATCATTCCAACAAAATGCTGTTCTCAATTGCAAGTTGATATAGAATCAAAAGTTTATTATTGTGATTCCAGGCAATATTTTCAGTGGGTAAATGCACTGGCCAAGGTAGTACTGTAGTAAGTCATAGAAATCAGGAAGATCCCAGATTCCATCTCCAACCTGTGCTGAGTTACCTGATCTCAGCAAGGATGGTATTTGGGAATGTTACAATTGGCCACAGCGCCCTGGATGAAGAAGGGGGGAGGGGGACAGATCAGGGTTCCCTCTCCTGTTCACTAACGAGTGACTACTGGGGAGGGCATGTGTATGTATGGCAGATGAGGATAGGACTAGGCTTTGCAATTATGCACCCCTACAGTCAAATAGTCTGCTGGTACTCACACCAATGATTAGAAGTAAAGAACTGCCACTTGGTTGAAAGACTCCAAATCACTGTGTCATTGAACGAAAGAGCACGGATTCATTACTGTGATTCTCGGGAGGTAGAGATTTGAGGATTAGTGTATTTCCACAGGGAAAAAAGGGGAAATTCACCAGTTGAGCTATCTTAGCATGTTCTTATATACTTCCTGCTGGTTAGGAGTAGCACAGGAAGAGGCTTAAGAGGGCGTCACCTGTTAGTCACCAATCCCTGTCAACTGGAAATAAAATGCATGGGAGGCCTTTAATAAAATAAGTAAGAAAATAGGTTAAAAATAGAAGAATAACACTTTGTTTGATTAAAAATGGAGTCTGGAAAGCACAACAGGGTCTGAAAGAGCTGTATAAAGTAGCAGCCTTATTAATGCTATCCATTTCTCTTATTAAGGTTCTTTAACATGTACTATTATCTCTAGGTGAAACCAAGTCATTGTATTAAGAAGATAAAACACAAATAATTGGGACACATTTATAATTAGAAGCAGGGATATGAATTTCAGTGTTATACGAGGATCAGGAATGTTGCTTAATGGGATTTGGTGCAGCGTTTAGTGAGCAGCCTCACTGCGTTTGAAACAGCTCCAATTCCATTGGGACTTAAAATTAATTGGCGAACATCTAAAATCCAAAGTGTTGGTCAGGAAACAATTAATATGACGCAAAATGAAGCAGTCGAGATTATTAACCAGTTCTCTTTGCTGGAGCCACAGTTACATTTGATTGGAACATCCAATGCAGTTTATAGATTAGATTGGTAGGTGAATGAAGGAAAAAGGGGATAAATGGAAATGGGAACAGAGCGGGTAAATGTGAGTAGGACTACTTGCTCGTGTAGAGGGTAAATGATGACACAGACTGGTTGGGCTAGATGGCCTGTTACCCTGTTAGAACATAAGATAAAAACATAAGAATTAGGGGCAGGAATAGGCCATACGGCCCATCGAGCCTGCTCTGCCATTCAATAAGATCACGGCTGATCATCGACCTCAACTCCACTTTCCCACCCGATTTCCATATCCCTTGATTCCCCTAGAGTCCAAAAATCTATCTATCTATCTCAGCCTTGAATATACTCAAAGACTCAGCATTCACAGCCCTCTGGGGCAGAGAATTGTAACTTCTATGTATAAACAATTAGCTATTGAGGTACTTGTGATCTCTAAAGAGCATTTGGAAATCATCCCATTTTAAAGTTGCCACCAGTACTATTCATAGTCCTGTGTCCCACTGTTATCTTTAATGAAGATGCTGATTGCCCAACATATCCCACGGCCATCAATTTATTCTTTGTCACAGTGCATGTCCTCTGCTGACTGGGTCCATGCTGATGCCAATCCCAACTCAGCACAAGCTCAGGCTACTTGTCTCAACTTCAGCCCATGAGGCCCAATCTAACAATCCAGAAGAAGTCACCTCCGTAAAAATATCAGCCAATAAACTATCATCAAGATCTAAAGATAACTCAGAGCCACAAGGCAAGAAAGATTCCAAGTGCATGTCCTGATGTGATACATTGAAAAAAACTAAGTTATCCTTCTCGTGATTTCCAAGCTCAAGCACTGACTCATTTTCCTTTAAGTCATTCACACCATAGATGGAAAGTTGCAGTCATGGCTAATCTTCAGAGGAGTAGAATTTTAGCAGGAGGTCTCCCACTATGACTTTGGGTGGAAGATCTGTGGAAAACCTGGAAGAACGGCGTAACCAGCTACGGAAATTCTACCCCAAGTGTTTGAGGATGCAGTTATACTGCTTACCTTCAGTGTTTGTGCAGTTACATGGCACACTTCCGTCACTGTCATCAAATTCCTCTCATGACTATTTTAGTGACGGTGATAACCATTTATTTTAAACAATAAAGTCCTTCCATAAAATCGTATAATTTTGAACATGAATGTGTTAAGCATTTGTATGATAACCTCACTGACAGTAATTTCTATCCTTATGACTGCAGTTTTTGCAGCAACACAGAGATGATAGTATAATTTGGGGTCTTGATTTGACTCTGTTGGGGAGTGGTGTGAGACCACCCATCTAGGAGAGTATCTCACACCACTTTGGTGCCATATGGAGTACATCTCCAGTGCAGTGTCAAACCTAGTTTAAAAAGATTTCAGGGATTCCACTGGACCTGCTAGACACTTTGGGGGAGGAGGTCAACTTTGCTTCGCCTGTCTTTTGGGCAGAAAGTGAACATTAGGGGAAGAATTTTAGGTTGCAACCTCTCGCGCCTGATGTACCTAGCAAAGGTATTGGTCGCCATTTTGAAAATGGGCAGCTTTTAGGTGTTGAGGCGTTTCAGGTGCACGCCTGAAACATATGCATATCAGGACCCCACCTTAATCTTAAGGGGCATGGAACTCAGAAGTGAAGAAGTGATGCTTCAGTTGTACAGATGCCTGGTCAGACCCATCTAAAGTACTGTATTCAGTTTTGGGCATCGAACCTCGGGAAAGATATATTGGCCTTGGAAGGGGTATAGTGTAAATTCACTAGAATTATACTAGGGCTTAAAGGGTTAAATTATGAGGTCTTGTCTTGTATCCCTTTGCATTTAGAAGGTTGAGAGGTATATAAAATAATTAATGGATTCAATAGGGTAGATACAGGGAAACTATTTCTTCTGGTGGGGGAATCCAGACCAAGAGGGCATAATATTAAAATTAAAGCTAGACTATTTAGGAGTGCGATCAGGAAACACTTTTTCACACAAAAGGTAGTGGGAATCTGGAGCTCGCTGCCCAAAAGGCAGTGAAATGTGAGTCAATTGAAATTTTCAGGACTGAGATCGATAAATATTTACTAGGTAAGGATATCAAGGGATATGGAGCAACGGCGAGTAATTCAACTTGAGGTACAGATCACCCATGATCTAATTGAATGGATGAACAGGCTCAAGGGGCTGAATGGCCTAGGCCTGTTACTACATTCCGATGCAAAAATGTTTAGAGCAGGAGTACTTGTCATGGCTCCACAGCAATGTAACTATCCTTTTAAGGATTGCTGGTTAAGTTGCTCAAGACCTGGCACAACTCGGCGAGATCCATTTGTACCTGAATTTGCATTGCACTCCTGCTCCTCCTGGTTCTAGAAAAATATGGTACGCTACTCCTGCTCCTCCTGGTTCTAGAAAAATATGGTACGCTTCTGCCGGCCTGTGCTTGCCTCCCCCCTCCTCTTCGCCTCTCCCCTCCCAGGATCTACCTGAGGGCCGGCTCAGCGTTGGAGCTGGCTGGAATTCATCAGGTCCCGACCTGCGAGCTGCACTGGGACACCTAATTGGCTGGGGGCCTCAGGCCGGCATGGACCAGCGCACGAAGCAGTCATCTCACCGACTTGCTTCCTGCATTGGGGTCAGAGTAAGATTTCTCCCCTTTTATTAGTTGAAGCAAACTTATTTAATTGTGTTGGGAGTGTTGACTCTCCCAATCGTGCTCCAAATACATTTAAGATTTACCAGCAAGGAGTGGAGTTCTGTGCATCCATGCAAGATGTGCATTGGTTCTCTACCGCATTCCAGGTCGGATTCGCTTCCAGGCAGTAAAAGCAAGATGATGTCAACCGTGACTCTGAGATCAGTAGCTATAGTATAATTGCAGCCTCAACATTGCTTGGCTCCTGCCTGGCTGGAACTGTCCTGTTTGGGAAAAAGCTCTGTGTACGCCAGGATAAATGAATGATCAGAGTTGTCTCCCAATAGTTAGAAATTTCAATGTTTAGAGAACAACAAGGAGAGAATCTCTGCTCTCTAAAAAATTATGTTGTGGCCATTCAGGCTCATGAAGTGTCCATGAGGACCAATGAACCCCCTGAGAACTTTGCAAAGCAAGGTTTATGCTCCATGCAGCATCAAACCAAAATGGTGTGAGACCATCCCTTCCAAGAAGTGTTTCATTTCACGTAAATGCTAAACTTGAAGTGTAAATGCATCCTAAGTAACCATTAGGATAGCAAGCTCCATTATATAAGACAAGCAGAGGCAGTGTAGTTTGACAGATGGTTGATTGGTTGATCAGTGGGATTTGGGCTACTGCAATTCTACTTCTGGATGTGGTATCCTTTTATCTACATTGCCTAAGTCTACAACTGTAAAATATTAAAAGTAGTTGCCAGGTTTTACAGTGGTAAACTTCTAATGGGATGGAAATAAATAGGGTACCAATAGGCCTAAAACTGAAGTGGGGACCCTAATGGGGGCTGATTAAGAGTTGGAGCACTGCGATCCCTAAATATTTGAGTGGTTTTAATTAGAATAAGAGACTTACAGCTTCTAGTTTAATAGCTGTGAGAGGAAGGTCCACTGTCCACCTTTTTTTCATGATCTGTTTAGGGATTATGAGCTGTCTGATTGGGTTTGTCTAATTGACAAAGAACTAATTGTGGTCAAAGTGTATAGATGTTTCTCCTCAAGATACCTCTTCAGTCTGTAAAACTACAGAAAAGAATTTTAACCCATCACTTTCAATGCAGATCTGTTTTGTTGACTTACAGCAGGGGCTCCCCATAGATCACATTGTACTGGAACAAATTGCAGACCAAATAACCTGACCTGGTCCCATAGTCCATTTGCCTCCAGGCCACCAACTTGAAGTTGGGCAAGGGAAGTCAGTTTTCAGTCTTAACTTAAGTTATTAGGTGTCAGCGTTGGCTCAGTGGTAGCACTCTCACCTCTGATGTCAGAAGGTTGTGGGTTCAAGTCTCACTCTAGAGACTTGAGCACAAAAATCTAGGCTGACACTTCAGTGCAGTACTAAGGGAGTGCTGTACTGTCAGAGGTTCTGTCTTTTGGATGAGACATTAAACCAAGCCTTTATCTACCTTCTCAGGTGGGCATAAAAGACCTCATGGCACGATTTAAAGAAGAGCTGGGGCAGTCTCCCAGTGTCCTGGCTAATATTTATCCCTCAACCAAAAGCACTGAAAACTTGCTGTGCACAAAGCTGCTGCCAAATTTACATTTCAAAAGTATTTCATTGGCTGTATGTTTGGGGTGTCCTGAGGTTGTGAAAGAAGCTATATAAATGCAAGTTCCTTCTTCCTCACAAATCTTTAATTTCTGAAATACAGAAATGTTTCCTATTTTCTGCAGGATAAAAATTATGCTTTTATCACAAGTCTAAGTATTTGTATGTCCAGTAACTTTCTGCATCTTACTGTTTTTGTGTATTACTTGTAAATAAAATGGACTATTAGTTTTAGCCTGAATGTAATGATCTGATAGTGTGATATTTACTGTCATTCAGAGAAGTCAGAAGAATGTGGTTGGCATCGGATATATTGGTGTATTACATTATAATTAAGAGGCAATTATTAGTCCCATGGAATGCTATCGCGCTCATGGCACTCATTCACTTTTTAATTCGTGAAATTTGGTCACCTTATGGAAACTTCCTTTCAGCTGTGAGCACAAGTTAAAAATGCTGGATGTAAGCCTGAACCATAAATGATTGGTGGCAGCTACAGTTTCATTTGGAGACCAACATGCTATTTAAAGATGAAATTGAAGCCACTTATCAGAAACAAACAGTTGTTACTAACTCAAAGACTTGGACAGAGAATTAAAATTAAGCGGAGGAGGAAATCCAGTGCCATCATAAACCTAAAATGTGTAGGCTGGAGGAAGAAGGTGGAGCATCGTAATGATAAATAGGAAGAAAAGGGGCGACAGTACAAGCAGAATGATGCTGAGCATTGATGTGCCCTTGAATAGGCAGCGAGAGACTTAATAACACTTAAGAGCACTTTCACCGGCTCTACTATCAAGTTACGGTTTGGTAATGTGCCCAGGCTAACGAACCAAATGCACTTTCTCTGGCTACTGAAATGATCTTGTGCCTCCACAGGATATTTCTCATGTCTTTAAAAAGCAGCAGAGCATCACAACATTAGAGCTCATTTCAGACTGTCACACGAGTTTATTGAACAATAGTTGAATAAGCAGGTAAGTAACAGTTGTATAATACACATATATGTTTACAGTAGCTATTATACTACATTAATTCCTCAAAAGGAAAATAATAAATGCTCACAAATCTCTATGCTAAACTATTACTTTATAGATAACCTTTGTACAGGTAGTTATTCTGCTTATAGCCTTGTCAACTGTGAGAGCAACCCAACCTAATCTACTTCTTTTAAAGTTCTAAATTGATTCAATGATTTGAACAGTTTGTGCTCATAAATACTTCCCCAAGAGTTATGAATTTGAATGACAGTCAGCTAAATTCAAATGTAACTGCCAGTCACATATAACTAAGCAAATCGCACAGGATTTTGTTAATGTTCCTTGGCTGCTCCCTACTTGGTACTTGGAGGACAAGCAAGCACATTTTCACAACATTTGCACTGAGTTAAATTCTAAACATAATTTAGAATGCAGATTTTTTAAAACTCTTTGGGGGGAAAATTCAGTTGGTTGCACCTCCCGTTAGCGCCTTAAGAGGGCGCTAATGGGGCGCAAAGCATCTAGCGCCCAGGCGCGGCGAAGTTTGCGCCGCTCGCGAAATTAACTAGACATTTTGCGGCGGCGCTAAACACTACCGCCACGATCTCCTGCGCCGGCAGATCATGACGTCAGTCGAGTGTGCAACGCCCCGGTATCGCCCCGGAGCGGATATTGAGTGGCGCCCCCTGCCTTACCGCCTGACGCTAGCAATGACAGGTTGAGGGGAGCGTTCTGCAGTCATGAAGGGAAAGGGGGAGCGCTATTTAAAGGTGACCGCTTCCTGCCTTTTATTGTTGGTGCCATTTTTGAACTACGCATTCTGAGAGAGAGAGGGAGAGACTTCTGGAGAGATTCAACGTTGTGTGAAGGAGTTTTGGGTACTGAGCAGCACTTTGCAGGTTCATTTTGATTTGCCATTCCTTGTATCGATTTAGCAGAGACTGTGGGGGCTGCACTCTGAGCTCTTTGCCTGGTACTCTCCATTGTTCTTTCCAGCACATTTGATGTGCAAGTCTCTCCAGGCCGAGATTCAAGGCTGCAATGAACAGGATGTGGATGGAAAGCAAGATTAACCATCCCCTTTAAGAACTGGCCCGTGCCATTGTGTGCGTGTTCCATTGCTGACTGACATCACATGAGCTTCGCCAGCGCTCTGAGTTAGCGCCTCACTCCTCGGCCTTTGCACCTTAAGACAGGTGTGCAGCGCCTGATTTAGCGCTCCAATCACCTCCCGGGGCGTTAAAAGTGAAGTTTCCAGTCAGTGGCGATAATTAGCGCCAGGCGCTAATTTTTGCGCCCGGACGATATTTGTGCCCCAAATGGGGCGCGACTGAATTTTTCCCCCTTTATGCATTGTGTCTAAATTAAAGGAACCGCTACCAAACTAGACAAAAATGCTTCTATTTTGTCACACCAGGTTACCTTGCCCAACTTCAAGATAGAGGCCTCAAGATGAATTGGCCTTGGGATCAGTCTAGGTTGTTTGATCTATGAATGAATCAAGATACTGGCTTTCTTAGCGTACTGGGAATTTTCCATTGTCATTTTTGGCAGGTGCCAGAAACATATACTCTATAGTGGGCAGGCACATTTAAACGAGGTGGTAATGATACTATGATATGCAGGTAGCAATGCCTTCCGCTTATCATCTATCTCCACTTGTGCTCTGATTGTCACCCTGTGAATGCTCCTCTGGCTCACTCTCCAATGCCCCTTGAGTGGATAGCTTGGGAAGGAGAAAATGATTGACAGTACATCAGTGAAGTGAAAAAGAGGGTTGTAGCTAAGAAAGGTGAGTGTTACCTCCTTGCATTAAGGAGAAAGAGAATGGGGTGGAAGGTTGCCTCAATGTGGTGCTTCACAGGGATGCCAGGGCTTCAGTGTAGGTGTCAGACACTAACCTGGCACTGACAATATGCCGCTGATCTCGCCATCTCCCATTGCAAGAGCAGAGTGCCTCACCATGAGCTATATGGCCTTCAGCTCATAGACCATGAGGGCTTTAAAGGTGGTGATTCCCACTTAAGTGGCTTGTCTCTGGTGCCCATTGTGCACTATTTTCTCCTGCAAGAAGATTGAGCACGTTTGGGGAAGACTAGGAGGGAGAAATTCGGTATCGCCCCGTTTGGGGCGCAATTATCGGCCGTGCGCAAAGTTTAGCACCTAGCGCTAATTATCGCCTCCGACTGCAAACTTGGCTTCTATCGCACCTTGAGGTGATTGGAGCGCGAAATCAGGCGCTACACATCTCTCTTAAGGCGCTAACGCCGAGGAGCGAGGCGCTATCTCAGAGCGCTGGCGAAGCTCATGTGATGTCAGTCAGCAATGGAACACAGACACACTGGCGCCGGCCAGTTCTTAAAAGGGAGGGGCGATCTTGCTCTCCATCCACACCCTACTCATTGCAGCCTTGAATCTCGGCCTGGAGAGACCTGTACATCAATTCTGCTGGAAAGAACAATGGAGAGGCCCAGGGAAAGAGCTCAGATTGCAGCCCCCAAAGTCTCTTCTAAATCGATGCAAGGAAGATCAAATCAAAATGAACCTGCAAAGTGCTGCTCAGTACCCAAAACTCCTTCACACAGCGTTGAATCTCTCCAGAAGTATCTCTCTCTCTCTCTCTCTGAATGCGTGGTGCAAAAATGTCGCCGACAAAAAAAGGCAGGAAGCGGCTGCCTTTAAATAGTGCTCCCCCAGTCCCTTCCTGACTGCAAAACATTCCGCTCAACCTGTCGTTGCTAGCAGTAGGCGGTAAGGCAGGGGGCGCCACTCAATATCTGGTCCGGGGCGTTGCATGCTCGACTGACGTCACGATCTGCGGGCGCAGGAGATCGTGGCGGTAGTGTTTAGCGCCACCGCAAAGTGTCTGGTCAGTTTCGCGAGCGGCACAAACATCACCGCGCCCTGGCGCTAGTTGCTTTGCGCCTCCCATTAGCGCCCTCTTAGGGCACTAATGGGAGGTGCAAAGCAACTGAATTTTTCCCCCTAGCAGTTGTGTAATGTGTGCCAGAGTGACATGAGAGAGCTGAAGTAAGAGATGTGGTGCTATCAGTTTGTTAAAGTGGAGGAAAAGGTTTTAGGGTGGTGCATTTAAGTAATTGTTATTAGGGGAGTTGGGCAGCCATAGTGCAAAATCCTCAGTTAGAACCCCCCATAACCAGAGCACATTGTGATGAGTTAGTTGTACAAGTGGGTGAAGAATGTGCTGGTGCCCAGGATGGGCAAGGAAGAAAAGGGAGAGTTACCTTGCCTGCCCTGCTGAGGAGTTGAACTTCTTGCAGCACTGGTCAGCAATTCTGCGGGTGATAGAGTAGGCAGTCAGTACTGGCCAATATTTATTCCTCAATCAACACAGATTATTTGGTCATTATCACAATGCTGTTTGTGGGACCTTGCTATGCGCACATTGGCTGCAATGTTCCCATTAAGCTGCATGGCCGTGCAGCCATGCAGCGATCTAGAGGTCCCACGCAGGCCGCTCGCCGGCTTTTAAATTTAAAAAACGCACATGCGCCATAATTTGAATGGGCTGCGCAGCCCATTAAAGGGCCGCGCACCCAAAAAGAATCAACGGAAACTTTGGTTGGTTACCATGTTTCCTACTTTACAACAGTGACTGTACTTCAAAAAAAAAAGTACTTCATTAGCTGTAAAGCACTTTGGGACATCCTTAGGTCATGAAAGGCGCTATATAAATGCAAGTATTTCTTTATTTTCTTTCTTTCTGTTCCACTTCCCTGGAGGTGCTGCAAGTGACATTCCTGGCAGGCTTGCTGGCATGGACAAGCAGGAGTCTGTGCCTCCTTAATTCAATTTCCTTGAGCAGGGCTTGGAGGTCCGAGTCAGAAACTTTCAGTGTTCTTCTTCTGTGCCTGGGTGATATGCACAGCGGCCTCATTTGGCTGCTTGTTCCAAAGGGTCCTACAGTACATTCTTGAAAAGTATGAGAACAAAGATTGATGCAACATGCAATGAAGTTGTCTCAGAGTCGAGTGAGTGAGCCAAGCACTGCTCCTTACTTACCTGGTTGGCTCCAGTCTGCCGCTGCAATATGCTGGCTGAACTGTCTTTTTGAAGGCTGCACCCCAGTTTCAATGCACTGTAGCAGGTTACACCCATTTTACATGGGCCTAGGTTAATAATCCAGAGCTGTGAGTTCAAATCCCAGCATGGCAGTTTGTGAATTTGAGTTCCGTTTTTAAAAAAGCTAAATAAATCTGGAATAACAAGATGGTATCAGTAACAGTGACCATGATGCTGTCGGTTTGTCGTAAACACCCAACTGGTTCACTATGTCCTTCAGGGAAGGAAACCTGCCGTCAATTTTCCTTGAAATTCCTCTCCGACCCAATAATATGATGGTGGCTGATATCACTGGTCTCAGTTAACCCACCAACCTTCTGTAACTCGAGATGTCTTTGCTCACAGAAACTTATCCAGCTCTCTTTCTGAAGGTCTGGAGCGAATCCACACTCACCTCGTGTACTTACAATCTATTGAGAGCTTGCTGACTCTGCGAAAAGTAGGACTGCTTGGTGTCTAACCTAACTCTATGTGTTCGTAATTGCAAAAGTCCCCGCAAAATACATCATTACAGCCACGGGAAGAAAACCCCTAAATACGTTTTATGAATCCTGGATTTACAGTGTAACTCATAATCAGAATGCATTGGTGGGATGCTAAGTATTTCAATTCTTTAAACCAGTGATCTACTGCAGGACTTCCTGGCATCTTTTTAAAGCAATAAAATAATCAGGGATTTAGAATTTTACATGTGAACCTCTTCCAGTCAATGCCTGCCAGCCCTTCCCCAACCCTGCTGAAATAGGGACTGCGTCCTAATTTATTATAGGCCGCCTCTTTTTGTTGTTTGTTTTAAAAGTAATTTGCAATGTTGAGTGCCCCCATATTCACCTTATTCTCTAAAGTAGGTGAACACAATGCGATTGTCTCTTCTAAAGGAGCTGGGCTATGTCTTTCACCCAGCTCCATTAATTGTAACCAGAACACAATTGACAGGAGTGCAGTTGGTGTGATTATCACTTACCAGATGAGAGCTATTAAGAAAATGGAGAGTGTCATCTTCAGAACACAAATATTTTCCCTAACTATAATGCCCTCTTACAGGATGTGAAGTGGATGGGTATTGTTATGCCTCTTACATTCACGTACCGACCATTTTTAACTGCCACAGCAGACTTTTAAGTGCAATCCTGAAGAAGTTACCACTTGTGGCTATTGTGGTTTATCCTTTCGGACAAAGAATCCACCAGACCCTGTGTTCATAGCTGAGAGAGAAACCTATTTCTTTTTTTTTTGGGGTGGGGATCATAATCGCCCTTATTCTAGGAATGTTAGATAAATGTATCCAGGATAAGGAAGGTTTTAGATTCCCCTTGTTTTGTTTTGTCCTATTCTTTTCTTTCTTTCTGGCTCTTTGTTAAAATCACTATAGAACAGAGAATGTTTTTGTTAGCGTGGATTGTGAGGATTGTTTCACATCATCAGGCTATTCATCGTTTCCCCTCCCCTGTTGTAAAACACAAGCTAGTGCCAGCTAAACAGTGGTGGCATTGTGCTGGGGCTCAATACCACCCAGATTCTACCTCAGCCAGCGTTCCCCCCCTGATCCTTTTTGTGTGCAAAAAAATAAAGCATTTGCTCAGGGGAGGGAGGGGGTGTGTCTATTGCTTCAACCAACATGGATGTTTTTTTCTAAAAAAAAAGGCAAGATTGATGGGAGAAAGTTCTCCAAGAAACCAGGATAAATTTCTTCCAGGCCAAGGCCAGTTGTTCTATTGTTCGAAGGCCATGTGTTTTGTTCATTATCTCTTACTCTCTTCTTTTATCAAGAAAACTTGCAGAAAGTCGCAGAGAAAAGAACAGGATATAGAGGTCAGGGGTTCTCATTTGGCCACCTAGGTGTTCCATTTTTAATGCCAAGGATGGGCAGGGCAGAGGGTGAGTTCCAGTAACACAGCAGAATGTATTCCCTTAAAACAATAAGGAATGGAAGGCGTAATTTATAGCTCAACCTCTCTACCCCCCTCCCCTTCAGAGTTAGTATGTATGAAAGTGGTAGAATTTACTGAAGAAGAGTCGCTTGAAACAAGGGCCTGTTGTCAAGGGAATAAGCCTAGCTGAGTGCAGGCATGATAGGAGCAGCTGCTGGTTTTGGCTGGCTTGGGATTCTGCTGGTAATGGCAACTGATTCTACACGCCAGCAAAAGCAGAACTAGCCGTGAAAGGGAGTTGGGGAAGGGGGAAAAAAAATGAAAAATCAAAAAAGCTGCTGGGGTTGTAAATGGCAGAGGGAAAGGAGGCCTGTCTATGCCAAAAGCAGAGAAGCATTTTGTTTCCTTCAGCTACGTGCTATTCTGTTAAAAAAAAACATGGAAATTAATTAAATGGTAACAATGTACCTTTGACAGGCAGCTGCATCTAACAAACAGTGCTTTTACTCAGTAAATGATACTGCTTCCAGCGACAGAACAGAGAGAAAAAAAATTGATAGGAGGGAAGAAAAAAAAAGAAGTTACGTATGTCAAAGCAGCTGCAATGACAATTTGATATAATGAATGCCTTTTTCTTGCTGCCTGTTTACATTTCTGAAATTAATGGCAAAATAATTCCAAGACATTGCTAAATAGGTCATAGGTGATCACCGAGAAAACTCCTATTAACTGTCACTTCATTACCTCAGCTTTATAATCTTTCAGCAAGGCAAATTAAAATTCAAAAATAAATGCCTGGCATTTTAAATACCTCCGCTTCCTGTATTTTATTTTAAGTAAATGACCTGCCATTTTTTTTTCTGCTTCTATTTGAAGAGGATGCCTGGAGTCCTCCAGGATAACTGCAAGCAGTACAAAGTTTGTCAGAAAACAGAATGCAATTAACGCCACCAGACAATGCTATTATTATAAGAAGATGGGGATAAATAAAACAGTTGTCTATCGTGAATCGCTGCTTTCTAGCCTTCAACTGATTGAAAGCTCTTGTCCTCTCACTGTACACTATGGTGACAGTTGGAACACCAACTTTGGAGCCATTATGACTGGCAACATCTGACAGGTCTTAATTAATCAGTTTTCTCTCTCTCTCTCTCTCTCTTTCTAACGATGGCTGAATAAAAGATGAACAACTGAGAAGCCATTGTTTTGGTCGTGTGTGGTGCGAGGCTGGCAGATGCAAGGTTTGGCTCATGCTGCACAGTGGCAGGTAGGGCACCCTGCTGTTAAACCCTGCTGTTGTGCACACTCCTCGAACCCAGAACAAAGTGTTTTCAATATTCTCCCCTTTTGTAGACATGATCAACACAGACCCATTCACTTATGATGAGATATTAGTGCTCATTTAGAGGCGACCAAAAAAAAACCTCTGAAAGATAAAATGAAGTTCTGCGGTACTGATGGCAATTCTGAAGGGGCTGGTGTTCCATGCAGACAATTTCTGTTAATTAAATAATCAGCTTGAACAAAATTGTATTCACTTCTCTAGAAAGCACACTTAAAATAGAATCCACATTGAAATATTAATAGGTTCACAGTATAGCAATATGCTTTTAACACTAATATAAAGACATTTACTTACTTTCATTTCAACATGGTTTGCTGTATTCATGCAGAAAGTTAAAAAAAAAAGATCGCCCATAACAGGTAGATAACAAAAAGGAACCTTAGCAGTGCGTATCAGTCCATGCAAATGCAGCAAAATACCTCACCTGGTCCCAGCTATTTACCAATAGTACGCAGTCAACTACATAGAGTGAGATTTTGTTTTTGTTTCTTTAACTGAAAATCAAAATTTGGGATTTTGAATTTTTTCTTTTTTTTAAAAAGGAGTCCTGAGCTCCCTTTTTCAGTGATCTGTTTGCCACTGCTTAGGTCAGTTTAACAGAATAAATGCTTGCTATGGAGATCCGTTTTACTAGCAAGGAATTATCAGACTGTCAGTCTGTAGCAAGAGTCGCATCAGCAGAGTTCATTTTCTTTTCAAAACGTTTCCGCTTTTTGTCCCATTTCTTCCTTCCTTTTCTAAAATCGATGACTATTGAGAAAACTGATTACACAGGGAATGGCAGCCCTCGGGAACCTCACCCAAGTGGGTGTGAGACCAGAAAGTGACTGTCAGCAGGTGATTTAACCATGGAGGACATTATAGTCAGGCTTGATGATGCTCTTACCCAACATCTACGTGCGTTCATTCTCTAGTAGGGGGTCACTGGATAGCAATCAGAAGCTGGAATGTTTGCCCTCCTGAGTTCCCCAAACTCTACAGTTGCCCTTACTGCAAGGACACCAATGCTAACTGTTGAGCGACATTTGTCATCTCTGCCAAGACCAGCTAACTCACTTCTACACTTGCAGTTTAAAATTAAAATTTGTCATAGATAGAATAGCGCTGCCTTCATAAATTCAAAGCAAACACAACTGACACAATTTTAACATGAGGCGACTGGCACAAGCAGGGTGTAAAGACAGTTAAAATGGTGGTGCAGCACTTACTGCCCTGTTCCTGCTTCCATTGCAGCCGGCGCCATTTTGAAAGGCGCTTACTTCTGGGCAGCCAAAGCACCTGCCTGTGTTCAGATAGGCCCTTTTTGATATGCAAATAGGGGTCCTATGATGGGCAATAACCCACATCTCAAGAACAAATTAAGAAAGGGCGGATCTATTTATTCAATGGTTCTTTTACTACATGTTTTCAAATTAAAGTTTAATTCTGAGAGACACATTGTGCCAAAAAAGGAAAAAACTCAAGTGCAAATGTTTATTTTTTCACATTCATCTTCAAAACTAATTCAGTTATTAGAATAACAAGAACTGAATTCTATGGAAGGATAGTCTTGATGTGGATTGTACTGTTAGGTTAAAGACAAACACACTGGTTTCTAATGGAATTTATTATTAAGCATCAAATATATTTTTAGAAAACATTTATGAAAATAAAGACTAAGAGGTAGAATTTCCACAGTGGCATAAATAACTGTTTACGATGTTTCTCTGGGGTTTCCATTGATCTTCTGCCAAAGTTACGGAGGGAGATCAAGAGAAACCATCATGGAAATTCTACCCCTATTGGTGCAATTTATTATGGCTTTTGAGACCATGTCTTGAATAATTCTGAGGAAGTCAAAACCTCTTACTCCATGCCTATAACCCAATCCAATGTAGAGAACCCACAAATTCAAAGCTCTTCTTGGATTGATATGATCTTCAAGAAATGCAATACAAATAAATCCTTTTGTACTTTATTAAGAATCTACAACTAAGCCAAGATTAGCTTCAGAACGAATTGTAAAGATGCATTAATAATTTAGCTGGTGGCAATGTTTATGTCCATTAAATGCCGTCTGGATGATACCTGGTTTGACATAAAAGTAGAGTTGTCAAATCTCACATTTCTGGAGTAAATCTCAGTCATTTTGATTTCAGAATATAATCTATTTAAATAGATCTCACTCTTAGAGATAAACACAGATCCATATCTTCAAATGGCATTGCAATCAATCTGAATCTTTGCAGTAGATATAGCTATGATAAAAATGCTTGTTAATTGATAATAATGAAAATTTGTATTTTCTTACATGTGTTTAAATTGCTGGTGGGTCAGCAATAACAATCAAGCCAATTATTTGAGGAAAGGGGGCAGAAATAATCCAATAATTCTTAGCCTTGCGTGTAAAAAACATGTGGGGAATTCAATTCTTATAAACAAAATACTGTAACATGTTTCAAAAATGTTCAAAAGGTGTGCATTCAAATGCTTTTTAAACATTAGAAAAACGTTAAATTTAAGTCCTGGACTGAATGTAACACAAAAATTTCCAGGTGGATCTGTCACATGACAAATCTGGAACAGCTGCGAGGTTAAGAACTGTTATCGCTAATTGAGAATCTGACTAAAAACATATGAAGTACAATCAAATGGATCTTATTTGATTTCAAGAGTTGCCTTCCCATACGTCAGTGCAGCAAGATTGGCTGTTTCGATTACTGTGATTGCACATGGTAATAAAAATGAATCCTTATTACTATTGTAGATGCATGTAAGGGGAAGCCAGATAAACACACGAGGGAGAAAGCAATAGAAGGATATGTTGATAGGGTTAGATGAAGTCGGGTGAAAAGAGGCCCATGTGGAACATCAACACTGGCATGGACCTGTTGGGCCAAATAGCCTGTCTCTGTGCTGTAAATACTATGTAAGTATGTAATTATTAATTCAATTTTATAAACAAACTAACACAATTAAGGAATTTACAAATTCCTGGTTAATAGTACAGGACTTCAAAGCAATGCTTTATAAGAGGTCTTGACCATCGAGTTAGTTGCTCTCTTTGCCAAAATAAAGGTCTATGGTACTGGTCTTTCTAAAACTGGCACTCAACCACTCTGTCTCTTTCGCTGGTCCATTAGTGTTACTGTAATAGGCAGCATGTCACTGGTTCAATGGTTGGCTGTGCACTGTGACATCATTAGTGACCCAAATTCATTTACTCATAAAAAAATTAATTAAGAACGAACTAATTAAATTGTTTTAGACTAGTTGTGGACTTTAGGCCTATTTCTGGCTGTATTGGCTGCTCTGGCTAAGTCAGTAATTGTGCAGTTAGATCCTGGATGCAACGGCCCTCACCTTTACCTGCTCTGCCACCTTTGACCTCTGCTGCTGTTTGACGCTCTTCTCCCGTCTGCTGGAAGGAGGAATTCCCTCCTCTTAGTCACCACCTCCACGAGGACCTCCAGAGCAGTGTCTGAAAATTGTGGCTCTCTTGTACAGCTTCTGCCAGCTGCCATCTTCACTTTACATTGACTGAGAGCTATGATTCAAATCAACCAAGCTGTACCCAGGCTGCCTTTAAATGGTATCACTGCCACCTGATTTTCCAATCGGCGAGCTGCCAATTAACAGTGAGAGTAGCGCTGACAGCTCACCAGTCATAATCAAATGAGGCACGAGCACCAATTTAGCTCATACCTCTTGCCGAAGTCATTGAGAATGTGTATCAGCTGATATACGCATTTCGTGATGTTTTTTGGTACAAGTTATATTTCTCCGCCTGTGTAGTATTACGTTAACATATAAAATATGTTATCTTACATTGTATAACATTAGTTTAGAACTATATGTTACACTATATGGCATAAGAATCATCTATGACACACTATGTAGCAATCATCTAGAACACAATGTTATACTACATGATATTCTGCTGAGCTAGAAGTGCAGCATGATATAATATTGATCTAGAGCAGTATAGGACCGATAATGTGATGGTAGACAGCTGATACACTGAAGCATATCTGGCACCTGCTCCCCACATTATGGGGTTGTGGAGACCTGCAGCCTACAACGCACCCCAGGCACGCAGCGCACCACACCGCACTGTGTGTGGCCAGCATAAAGGACAGTGGGGGCCTGCACACAAGCTGGTCGTAAGATTTATTCGGTCCATGCAAATTAGGAGCCTCGACCACAATGCGCTTAGAGATTTGCCCAAAGTATACAGCCACCATTTGCAAAGGATGACAAAGGAGGGGCCGCATTATAAAATAATATGTATGACACCCTTGTCCAGTGGCTCCCTGACACCCATGCCTAGTGCCCCCTTGCCTGATGCCCTCCCAGCTCCGTGTCCAGTGCCCCCCAACCCCCACACATTGGAAAACGCCCAACACAAAACAGGCACCAGGCAGCCCATCACTTGGCAGCCCCAGCACTCTCACCATGTTGGGCGTGCCAGTAAATTATAGAGCTGACTTCATGTTGTCCAGTGAGCTCACCTCACTTGTGCGGAGATGTGTTCAGTGCCTGGACAGCACCGAGGCTGGTGGTGCTGTATGCTGATCATATTGTCTGCCACTATATTTTCACTTGTGCTTCAAGAATATGCAGTTGGTTGCTTTTTAACAAATAAAATAACAAATGTAAGGAATTAACAAATGTTCAGCAGTTAAGAAGTGACATATGGGGAGGGCAATATAGTTTTTTTTTCCAGACGGGCCTGTAAATTGCTCAGCAGCCTGTCACTTGTAGTGACCCTATTTGCAATTTTCAGGTACTAATGGGCTCTGCCTAGTTGTATAAGGTGTTTTGTGGCCTAACCGTGGTCCTTAAAGTGACAGACTGCTGGCGGCCGTTCACAGAACAGCCCAGGAGACATTTAATTGATTTTTGTGGGGCCTCGAGGAGCAGGGGTGCTTCTCCCAGGCCCACAGTAAAACTCCAGCCCAATGCCAGTACAGGATCACCTTCGCCCCCTCCCCATTCTTGACTTTCCACAATGGTTCAGCTGCAGCGGGGCACCCATTTGCCAAACACAGCTCAACAGTGATAATCAAATGAGGCCTGAACTAAAAGTGTTCCGGGCCTCCCAATGCCAGCATTGGAATTGCGGGGGAGCACCTCAGCCAACCTATTGACGTCCAAGACCGGCAAGACGTAATTTTCAGGTGGGCCTGTAAATTGGTAAACATCCTGCCTGGTGTAGCACCCCGTTTGTAACAGGCCTTTAGTGGCATTTGGCAGGAGTGCTCCTCTCAGGCCCACAAAATAATTCCAACCGCTGCCAGCCCAGGGTCACCTCCGCCTCCCCATTATCGATATGCTGGCCAGCTCAGCGTGGAAGCCGACTGATTTCCCACCCTTCAACAAATGGCGAGCTGCAGCGTGGCACCCATTTGCCACCCGCGGCTCACCAGCGGTACTCAAATGAGGCCTGAACTGAAAGTGTTTCAGGCCTCCCGACACCAGGCATGGCTGCTCCGCCAACTTCGCACCCATTTCACGTGATGGAGTCTCGTTCTAGGAACGTGCTCCTTATAAGGACATTTCCATCATTCTATTTATCTTCTAGTATTGGATTAATATATCAACAATTAGAGAGCAATGATGAAAATGAATACATATATCTGAGGATGAGGAGGGGGCAATGGCTACCATACCATGGGTTGCTCAAGCAATTATTTCCTAAGATGTTACATATTTTAGATTTCTTTGGTATTCTTTTTCTTGAATGTTTAGTTGGAATTCGGGCCGCCATAAGCACAAGCACCTTCTGCAGTTGTGGCTGTTGCCTTCAATTCCTATTTCAATGCCTTCTTCCCTCTCCTCTCCTCTCTTCACTGTTTTGTTGGCTCACTTAATTCCTGATCATACCATTAACAAAGTCTCCAAGTTCTAAATATTGAAATGCATGACACATGTGTTTCATCCGTCTGAGTGAACAGAGCACACTGTGCAAGTCATTCAAGTCTCACAGCAGATGTGTGAGACCGGCGATGCTGGTACATCTCCGTTCATCTGGGACTTGTTACAAAACACATGGCATTTAATTAGGGGCAGGAAATATCACCTGCCCTCAAGTTTATGGCCCACATCTCACAGTTAGTTTTCGTCAAGGAGCTTGCCTTTCAGGTTCGCCGGTATGATGTTTATGTGTGAGTGTGGTGAGCATTTGCAGCTTGGCTTGGCACCCACTATTGCAGCTTGTCGACAAGTTGCGCATCACACAACAGGGCTCCTTTCATTATTTCCAGATATGACACTATCTCCATGACCTGGCTCTACTCATCAACAACAACTTACAGTCCTTGAGTGCTCCTCACGTGCAGCATGACGTGTCAAAATCCTTTATATGAAAGAGGACAAAACAGTGGACTCAAACAGGAGGGGAAAAAGGGAAAATGAAGATGGTTAGGGTATTGGACCAAAGGGACAGTCAAAGAGAAGGCTTTTTGAAGAGGTGTTTGAAAGCAGGGAGGGAGGTGGCGAGGCAAAGGAACCTGGCTGGGAGTTTCAGAGAGAAGCGAGTCTGAATAAGTGGCCATTAATAGTGGAGCGGAGGAAGCAGAGGAGGAAGGAAAGCCTGGTGTTTAAAAGAGCAAAGGGTGTTTGTGGGACATAAAACAGGAGATCATTAAGGTAGGGTGGAGCAAGACCATGGAGGGATTGAAAGCAAGGAGAGGAATTTTGAAGTCAACTCACGGGGGAACGGGGAGTCAGTGCAGCTTGGAGAACAGGAATGATGGGATGATGTGTACCACAGAATGATATTGGTAATGTGTCATAACCAAAGAAACTTTATTCAATAAAATCCTTTATTTAAAAATAGCTAATGAGCAACGAACATGCAAACAATGATGGAAAGGGAAAGACCCACTGGTCCATCCAGCCTTTCCCACTCAATTGTGATACCTTATGTATCACAATATATACACTCTCCATCCCACCTAAAACCATGGGATCTCCTGGGAGAGGCAAAGAAACAGTTAGCCCGAGGGATTCATCTCCTGCCTAGCTATATCCTTTTGCCCATAAGATGTCAATATGAAATCATTTTCATTATTGTATTAAGATCCATTTGTCTGGGTGCAGTCACCTGTATCCATATTAATGCTACTCTTTTTGTCAGCTATTTTGTCACTGTATCACAATATTCTGGTTTCAGTACCAGCTCCAACACTTCATTGGACTGCATCATTCCACGCGATTTACAACCATTTGCAATCCTGAGCAGTGGAACAGCAAAATTGTGTCATTCATTGGACATGGAAAGTGCATTGGTACAGGATACGCACCAGCACAAAATGAAATAACATATTGTTAGAAAATAATGTTATCAATTTATGTTTTCCAACTAAAAGGTCATTTAAGATAAATGCATTGGGGAAACTCATCTACACTTTAAACCATAGACAATTGTTCGGAATTGTTGGCTTCATCCAGACAAAGGGGGTGAATTTCCATGAGGATTCTCTCACTTGACCACTGTACATGGTGAAGAGCCACTGAAACCGGAGGTAAACACCATTTACACTGTTTCTCCCGGGATTTTCACGGCTTTTCCACCAAAGTTACAGCGGTCAAGCAGGAGAACCCCGACGGTCATTCACCCCTAAAGTTCAATTTGAAGAGGCATTGACCTCTTAGGCTGACACATGGAGAAACGTGTGTGACTGATGACATAAGAAGGTTACTGCACTAATATTTGCCATTACCCAGAATACATTTTATTTTACTATAAAAGTAAAGCAAACTTGGAAGGAAAGTCCTAAAATGCACAAATTAAATGTTTACTCAGTAGCAGATGCTCTATGTTAGCCATTGAGGTGGTATTTAAACTGAGTGTTCACATATCCCTGATTGTTCCAAGAACTTTCTGACAGATATTTTAACAGCACCTCTTTGATAAACCATAATTTGTGCTATCACTTTTGGGGTCAAATCCAACAAGATTAATGGTATGAAAAGCCTATTCTGTGTGCGCCTTACTGAACTGAATTGATCTGTCCCAATACAGAGCCTGAGGAATATGATCTACAGCACAATACTATTCATAATATTGCACTCCCACATATTATTATACGTACCTGTTAGTACTTCTTCCAGCTCCAGCAACACATTAATTAATGTTACCTCAGTCGTGTTAAGTTACACAAGTCAGTTTAGGCAATTTCAAAATCTTATTTTTTTTGTTACAGTAATATAAATGGTTTGTTCATCTGAAGTGTAAGTATCCCACTACGAGCCTTTCAGTGCTCAGACTTGTCTCCTCCTTATGCACCTGACCCAGAAGAGGAAAACAGGATCACTCATGGCACATTTTTGTAGCTAGCCACTGAACAACCTCTTTAAGAGCTGTACAAAAGCAAAAAATCATTCAGGTGGTTCAGACAAACAAGCCTTTGAAACAGAAAGTAATGGATTCTTTAAGCAGCACGCAGCTGCACTGGCAGTCGTTTTAATATTCAGGAAACATGTCTTCGATGTTTCCAAAATCTGATACCATCTACAATAGTTAAACTGATGCATTGTGCGCTGAAAACACACGAGTGAATGAAATGGATGATTGGAGCAGTAAATCTTGATGGTATCATTCAGTCTGGGTGAACAAATCCCCATTAGATCAGTGATTAAGAACTTGCAAAAAAGAAAATCACCTCCTGAAAGAATGCACAGATAAGAAGAATAAAGGTATGATATCCAAGTGTAGCTGCTTATGCCTCTTGATGTGTGAGAGAATTTTTAGTACGCTATCCAAAGTGTTGAGCAGATTATCAACGGGTTATCTTCACTGATCCTTTCACCTAGTATCAGAAATTTTTAGGCCCAGTGTCAGCTTGGGTCAATGGTAGCTGTCTAGCCTCTGAGTCAAAAGGTTACGGACTCGAGCCCGACTGAGGGAATGCCACATTGTTGGAAGTAACATCTTTCAGATGAGATGTTAAACCATGGTCCCATCTGCCTGTTCAGGTGAAGGTAAAAGATCCATGGCACTATTTGAAGATGAGTAGGGGCGTTCTTCCAGTGTCCTGTCCAACATTTATTCTTCCATCAAAAACAGATTAACTGCTCATTTATCTCATTGCGAACCTTTGTGTGCACAGATTGTCTGATACATTTGCCCACATAACAACAGTGGGTACACTTCAAAAGTAATTTATTGACTGAAGCAATTTGGGATATTTTAAAGATGTGAAATGTGTTATATAAATGCAAGTTTTCTTTTGTTATGATAACACTATAAAGCTTTCAAAATAGAACAGATCGTCTCAGGATTTCTATAAGAAAGGATTACATAGAATTACACAGAATTTTACAGCACAGAAACAGGCCATTCAGCCCAATAAGTCTGTGCCAGTGTTTATGCTCCACACAAGTCTCCTCCCGCTTTACTTCATCTCACCCTATCAACATATCCTTCTATTCCTTTCTCCCTCATGTATAAATCTAGCTTCCCCTTAAATGCATCAATGCTAATCACCTCGGCCACTCCATGTGGTAGCGAGTTCCACATTCTCACCACTCTCGTGATGAGGGACAGGACCTGGGTCGGGGTTGAAAGTAAGAAACAGAAGAGAAGACAATGCTACCGCCAATCCTTATGTTACAAATTCAGGTCTGCTGTCGATAACTCTTTAAGTTGAGTGGTGTCAGTCACTCCTGTAACTGGTCTGAGTGTCTTTACTGAGAGTTCACTCTCCCTGCCCTATGATAGTGTAACCCATTGGAGTAACAATAGTACTCCCTTGTGACCTGAACTAGATATTTGTGTTTTCACATGTATGCTTCATCAATCTCTCTGAAGATGGAAAGAAAGAACTTGCATTTATATGGCACCTTTAATGACCTCAGGATGTCCCAAAGCGCTTTACAATCAATGAAGTACTTTTTGAACCGGCAGCCAATTTGCGCATAGTAAGGTCCCACAAACAGCAATGTGATAATGACCAGATAATCTGGGCCAAACAAACACTTGATAAATGAGATGAGATGTCTCAATCCTCCATTAATCTCTTTATATAATCTACTTCTGAGAATTCAAAGTCATTCCCCCACCAATAAAATGGAATTATCCAGTAATTCAAATTAAGTGACTTTAAATAGTTTTCATCTATTTGTTCTTTGTATAACATGTTTCCATCTATGTGTTATTCTCTGTGTAATCCAGAGATTTTGTTTCGCTAACCAAATAAACCATAGACCTGCTTGTGTTAAAGTGCCACCTGGAGAATTGAGAGCTTTAGCCAGAAAAGCCTGATTTGAGAAACTTGTTGTATATCATCTTTTATACAACAACAACTTGCACTTATATCGTGCCTTTAATGTAAAAAGAAAATCCCAGGTTACTTCACAAAGGGAAAATAGATGAGGGAATGGATGCCAAGCCATGGAAAGAGAAGGAAAGCTTTGTTGAAAAGATGGATTTAAGAATGTTTATTAAAAGATTATCCAGTCCAGTCCCAGGGTGTTAAAATGACGTTAAGCTCCACATCAGGCTTACTTTGTAAAGGCAGTGTGCAACTGAGCCATATAGACCAGAAAACCTCAGGTTCATTCCACTGTCTGTGCTGAATGAACTGATCTCAGCCAGGGTGGCAGTAATGGACCTGCAATTACCTTCAGCATCTTTAGGTTAGGGAGGAGGGGGAGAAATAATTATCTGGGTTCCCACTCCCAATTGCTTAACGTGTATGGCTGTGGCTGTCAGCCAAGGTTAGAACTGAGCTCCAATGTGATGCCCCCACGATCAAATAACTAGCTAACACTCACTGTCTGAGCTCACATGGTCACTTGGGTGAGGAACAGAGAGCGGTCGGCACCCATGGAACTGCACATCAGTGCAAGGCAGCATTTTCGGGAGAGAAGGGGAGACATTTTTTTTAAATGAAGCTGATTCTTCCATAGAATTATAGGGTACTGATAAAAAAAAATGCATGATCAGTAGAAATCAACGTTCTATAAACGGACTGAGGATTTATCGGAAAATGATCGTGTGTATATAATGCATTTGCGACTTAATCTGAGAAAAACACTTCAACTATTATTTAGAGATAAGAGCAGACTGAAAATCCAACCTCTGACAGTAGAAAGCAGACAAATTATGTGTGGTAAGTGAGTGCTAGTTTTAAGATACCTCACTTCAGGGCCAGATTTTACACATCAATACAAAATGGAAAAAAAACAGTTGCCCCTCATAACATACAACAGAAAGAAGCTAATCCTGCTTGTTATAACTATTCTAACATTTGATAAATTCATCACTATGTGCTGAGAGGCCAAGACCCCATCTGACACGTTTGTGACTGTTTTCCCAACAAGGAAGTCTGGTAACTTTTATCGAACTCTTAAAAACGATGGTTAATTTACTCATTAAATAATCGTATCACGTCTCAGTATGTCAAATGAATTGACGACCCACATCGTCTGATATTTCAACCTCCCCCTCCCCCACCCCCACCCACCCCCCCCCCTTTTTGCCGCCACCAACCTCCCAAAGTCACAGAGTCGATCAGCTGTGTCTCTGCCAGACGTGGCACTCAAAGAAGCAAATGTAGCCCTATTCTCTCTTTTTCAGCTGCAATACTAGGGCTGCTGGTGGAAAATATCTGCCACAATCAAACATCAGATGGCGATTCTTTTCCCACAGCTTGTGCGAGTGAAAACAGTGAAATTATACCCATGTTTTACTGGCCAATCCCCTAGTGTTAGAGTGAAGCAACCCCAGTGCAGCCCTCTTGTTCGCTGGGCCTTTGTTCCTGGCTTGCACTGTCTTTAGCACCGGACACCATTCAGTCGCCATTCAGTATTGTATGTCACTTCACATATGGTTCATCCGTTCCAAATGTGTGCATGTACCCAGAAAATGCAGCTTTTCATTTTGTATTCTCTATGTAACAGAAAAGATTAAGATGTAAGCTTAGTGAATGCGGCAGGAATTAGTTGGACAGATGAATAAGGGAAAAATGAATCTGAAATGATGGCGGATTTAGGATAATGATTGTGGGAGGGCGTAAGAACTTGGTGGTAGGTTGAGCTGTTTAATCCTGGATTGTGTATTCGGGCAGCACAGACATGCTTCAAGGAAAGTTCAGAAAAGTACAGTAAAATGGTCCACTTCACAGCAGTGTGTGTGGCTCTGTGATTTCACGGCAATAATGGTGAACTTTCTTTCCGAATGCTTCATAAAGTTTGATGTCTGCGCAGCATTTATTCTTGTCTTTTAATATATTTTAATGGATTAAGGCTTCGGGAGTGCGAACAGTACAATTAACTCTTTAGGTGCTGGAATTACTCAGCAAATTTTAAAATATCTCCCTCTCCCGTTCCCACATTTATTTTATACATTGTTAAAGGGACAGAGTCTTCATGAAAAGATGTCTGGCAAAGCTCCTAATAGTTTGTTTGGGCAGAAAAAAAAAGAGCCGTGTATCATTTTTGTTACGGTGGTGACACCATAAATGGCCTAAGGCGCAGATCGAAAAGATTCCCACCATATGCTGTGCGTTTCAAAACAATTTTTTTTTCATTTCCCGCAATTTTTTTTATAAGGACAGTTCCCCTTTAAGACAGCTGAATTCTGAAAAAAAAATATAACAAGTATGACAAGAAATGTTACATGGAATCAAGATAAAAAAAGGATACGGTTAGCTCCCAGTACGGCCTAGTGGGTAAAACCACTATGATGTAACACCAAGCCATACAAACTGGAAGGTCCCAGATTTGATTCCAGTCTGTGCTGAGTGTGCTCATCTCAGGCAGACGCTAGTCACAATTGACCTCAGCACCCCTGGCTTCCTATTCCCAATTGATACCCAGTGACCCCTGGTCGAGCGCATGTGTGAGCATTGGGTAAGAACAAGATCAGGCTCAACTGTGATGGCCGCCATGGTCCAGTAGCCTGCAAACACTCACTGTCTATGTCACATGCAGAATAGCCTCTGAGGCGAAGTATTGTAGAATTGCTGGGGCACAGGGAACCATATCGCAGCAAGACGTAGCGCCTTCAGATGGGGAGAAATGGGGAGACATTTAAAAAAGTGAGACCCAGTTACAAAGCGCCAATTTGCAACTTAAGCGCTCCAGCTCCTTTGAATATTTCATCCTGCATTACAACGGTGACTACACTTCGAAAGTACTTCATTGGCTGTAAAGCGCTTTGGGACATCCTGAGGTCGTGAAAGGTGCTCTATAAAGGCAAGTCAAAAAAATTTTTACAATTCAATCGAAACAAAACAACAGCAGGTGCAAAGACATAAATTTCATTTCAGCTCAAAAGGTTTGTAAAATATACTGCTGTCCCTGAGAGAATTCAGGCCTTAGGTTGAACACCAGTTCAGCCTCTGATATTCAACTTATTTCCAATGAGATGACATAGATAAACTTCTGCCTATAGTGAAAATTCTAATATCCCCTTTCAGTTACTATTAAATTCAAATGGACTATTAGTCTATTATAATGGAATTGTTGCCCACATATAGCGAAAATTTGAGTGGTAATTTATCATTGTTCAGCTTATAAGGGTACCTGACAGATAAATTGAAACTGGTGCGTTCAGGTTATAATTTGTTTAAAAACCCAGGTAAAGGCGCACGGCTGGTAGTGCAGACACCACTAAGGTTTAAAAGGGTAGGGTGATTGGGTGATGAAAGATTACATTTTAAAAGCTTGTATGCTGTAAGGTGGAAATCTCTGTCCATGCGTTGGTTGATTACACTTTTAAAAACATATTCATTCTCGAGATTATCTTTGTTTTTGTGCAGAATCTGACATCGAGCTGCAGAAGCTGAGGATGGAGTTAATTCAAGTTCAGCTACAGTTCAAAAGTAAGCTTCTGTGTGACTACGTCCAGAGCTGCGACATATTTTCAGGATTGCGACTTGTTGCTTTCTTTGTTTCATCAAGCAGTCACTCCAGAACACTCAGTCAGCCAGCGTCTGGGATAATGAAACTCCCAGTATAATGAACCTCCTGGCACAATGAAATGTTGTCATGGAAAGCAATTTTTAACTATATAAGGCTTCTGAAGCTTCCCTGATGGCACAGTGAGTAAAGGCACCCCCTTGATGCAATACTAAGCCAGATGGATCAGGAGGTGCCACCATTGATTTCTGGTCTATGCAGATCTCATATGGCTGATCTCATTTGGGTGCCACAATTGGCCTCAGCAATCATGGACCATGAATTGCGTTCAGACTACGCCAACTCATTTCACGTACAACCCTTGAGGATACTTGAATCTCGTAAATCTGGTTTGCTTTTGGTTCCGGTCCAAAGTGAAAGACTGGAATGCTAACCGCCCCCCTCCCTGTTCCATCCAACCTCTTAGAGAAATCTTCAGTACAGAATTTAGTATGCATATGAGCTGTCTGCTGCCAGCTTTATCATAATTTAATAAGCAGCAAATACTGCAGGTGGGGCAGCTTGACGTTTATACTTATAAGGTGCCATCAGCTGCAGGAGCTCAACACTCCCCCCACTGACCACATCTGACACTACAAAGAGAACAGCCCCCCACGTCTCTGACCGCATCTGCCACCTGACTTTTCCTGGACCCCCTGAGAATGACAGTCAGAAACGGGCAAATCGAGCACTGCGACCTGGAAAGCGGATCGCACCCGAATTCTGGGCACGATCCGGGGGCAACGGCCGCTGCCCCGCTGCAAAAGAGGCTGGCTGCAGGAGCAGCGGAAATTAATCCGCTGGCCTCGTTTGTATATTACTGGCGAGCGGCAGGCGCCAGTTGCGGCCCCAGAGGCAGCTCGACGGTCAAAGGGATGGGATGGGGTGGGTGGGGGGGGGGGAAGTGAAATTGTTTTGGCGTCCCAGCAGGTAAGTCCGGAGGTGGGGGGGGGGGGGGTGGTAGCGGTGGGATGCAATCAGGAGGGGGCGAGCATGGGTTGGCAGCAGCCCAGTTTTAATGCTCCTCCTGGCTCTGCATTCAGACAAGTCTAAAAAAAAAATTCCATACCTTTTTGATGGCAGCCTCCAGCAGTCCCTTTAAGGACCACTGGTTTGGCTGCTGTGTGCCTGAGAAAACTGATTAGCAGCCTGCACAGCGCATGCTGTGCTCAGTCGCGACCCAGTTTGGAAAAGGGGCCTTAAACAGGCGATAGGCCTCTGATTTGCAACGGGCCTAATGCCTGTTTCAGGCGCACGCCCTGCTTGACTGCAAGACGCCCGAACCAATAAGGTGCGCGATGCACCTCCGGCGCGGACTGAGCATGTGCAAAAACGGGCCCAGACTCATTTCTAGCCCTCTTTAATTTCCAATCATTTCATTTAGAAACCAATCAATAGATACTTATTTTGCTGTATCTGAGGTGATCCCATACAAACTTCTTGCCAAATTCTCTCAGTGGAGACTGTACCCCTTCTTTACTTCCATACTCAGCACCCCAGCTTGCCCCACACCATCGCAACAGCATAACTTCAAACTCACCATAAGCAATACTATCAGAGATTTGTTCGTTTTTAAAAGCTTTTAAATAATTAATCTAACTTCCTCATCTTTAATTCTGGAAGCATCCTGCAAAATAACTACTCTTTTCATATGCAGTTCCTTTACAGGCATTTAATTGTAATATTCAGACTGAGTTCTTGAAATTGTCAGTAACTGCTTAGTATATACAGGAAAGTTGTGTGGCTCTCAATGCAATGGTTTGGCAGTACACTCTGCTTGTATTTACAAGATATATGTGGTTTATTTGCTGCCTTACAACAGTTGTAAGATGATTAAATGATCTAAAAGTGAACTCTATTCCACTATTTCCTAATGCTATCTCAGCTCTGTGTATAAAATCTAAGCTATTCATCTCTTATCTTCAGCAAAATAACAGGTATCGATTATAAGATTCAGAAATGCTATATGATTTTACACCTGTAAACTCCAACACGAGTTTACAAAGCCTTAAATTAGTCACTAAAACACTGAGCCAGCTTTAAAACCTGATCAGGTTTCTCGGTAAAAGTTTATAGAATTCTTGATCATTTCTGAACAAAACAGTACCTGCAATAAAGCAATGCTTTTCAAGAAAAGCGGGCTCAGGAAAGAAGTCTATGTTTTATGATTAAAAAATAAATGTAAATGTGCCTGTGTGTGAACTGTGGCTGTTTGTGGCCACTGAGGAGCTACATGTCTGGTGGTTTATTATTACCCGTTCCGTTAAAAATGGTCTTTTTATGTTTTCTTTCTTTGGTAAGTGCTGGGTTGGACCATGGAAAATCAAAAAACAAACTGGCATTCGGAGGCAAACAAGCTTCCCCTAAGAGAGGAGGAATTTGCCTTTCAGCTATTATTGTAAACTTACTTCCAGCTCTGTACCCTTTCCCCAGTAACAGGCAGCACTTACCAACAGGGGAATTCGCCGGCTCGCACTCCTTCCTGTAAAGGAGCAGAATTCTTTTATGTGAACTTTCTTTTAATTGTGACAATAAAACGAAAGATAACATAGCCTTGCACAGAAATTAACATGGCAGCGTCCAGCTTTCTAGTGCAAGAAAAAAGCCCTACAGACTGCAGCTATTGCCGGAGTATCTATTGTACAGTCCCCATTGTACTATTAGACTTCTTGCTGTTGTTTTAGTACACAATTACAGATAACCTGATTTTTTTTTAATTCTATAAGTTCCTGCTTTTATTGTACTGAAATGTCAGCTTGGACCTTTGGTAGCATTCTTGCCTCTGAATCAGATACCGCTTGAAGTTTTTCTTTTTCAAATATTTATCCACATCCCTTTTAAAAGCTATTTTGGATTCTGCTGTCACCACGGTTTCTGACAGGGTTTTTTTTCCATGTTCTAACAGCCCTCTGCATTTAAAAATAATTCTCCTAACCTCTCTCTTCATTCTTTTGGTGATACAGGAACATAGGAACAGGAGTAGGCCGTTTCGCCCCTCGAGCCTGTTCCGCCATTCAATGAGATCATGGCTGACCTGCGACCTAACTCCATATTTTAATTTTTATTATTTTTAAAATAATTTTAATATTTAATATTTTAATGTGATGATTGAACATTTATGACCTCTAGTTACCAGTTCACCCACCAGTGGAAATAGTTTTTCCCTGTTTACCTTATCAAAACCTCTCAGAATTGTGAACACCTCTATCAGATCACCTCTTAGCCTTCCCTGCTCTAACAAAAAGAGCAACAATTTCTCTAGTCCTTCCTGATAACTAAAGCCTCTCATCCCTGGTGTCATTCCAGTGAGTCACTTCCATAACCTCTCCATGGTCTTGACATTTTCTCTAAGGTAAAGTGCCCAAACTGGACACGATATTCTAATGGCAGCCTAAGCAATGATGTGTATAGGTTCAGCATTACCTCTTTGCATTTGTACTCAACATCCCTAATTAAAAAGCCAGTTGCTTTTTTTTTACAGCTTTGTCAACTCAGTCTTCAGATAGTGGAAAATTAAACATTCTGCCAGATCTTGTGACGTAGCCTATACATTACAAATAAGGTTCAGTAAAAGTAGCAATTAGGCAGAACAGAAAATCAACACAACAGATTTCACTTGATTACAGAACATTTAATATACAGCTCATCAGATATACAAAAATAACAAAAGCTGTACCACTTTGCTAACTTTCTTAGTAATACTAAATGTATGCCAGAGACAATGACATAAACCAATACATGAGGTTTTGCCTCACCACCATGGAGTCCTTACATACTCATCTCTATCTTGATGAACCCAGAAGAACAGATGAACTGGGGAAGAACATCTCACTAATTGTTCAAAATCAGTAACTTCCAGCTATTGAATGATCTGTCAACTGGACTTGAAAGAGTCACAGCCCTTCTCCTTAGATACCTGTCTCAACAACAAGAACAACTTGAATTTATATAGCGCCTTTAACGTAGTAAAACATCCCAAGGCGCTTCACAGGAGCGTTATAAGACAAAAAATTTGACACCGAGCCACATAAGGAGAAATTAGTGCAGATGACCAAAAGCTTGGTCAAAGAGGTAGGTTTTAAGAAGCGTCTTAAAGGAGGAAAGAGAGGTAGAGAGGCAGAGAGGTTTAGGGCGGGAATTCCAGAGCTTAGGACTTAAGCAACAGAAGGCACAGCCACCAATGGTTGAGCGATTATAATCAGGGATGCTCAAGAGGGCAGAATTAGAGGAGCGCAGATATCTCGGGGGGTTGTGGGGCTGGAGGAGATTACAGAGATAGGGAGGGGGGCAAGGCCATGGAGAGATTTGAAAACAAGGATGAGAATTTTAAAATTGAGGTGTTGCTTAACTGGGAGCCAATGTAGGTCAGTGAGCACAGGGGTGATGGGTGAATGGGACTTGGTGCGAGTTAGGACACGGGCAGCCGAGTTTTGGATGACCACAAGTTTACGTAGGGTAGAACGTGGGTGGCCAGCCAGGAGTGCATTAGAATAGTCAAGTCTAGAAGTAACAAAGGCATGGATGAGGGTTTCAGCAGAGGATGAGCTGAGGCAAGGGCGGAGACGGGCGATGTTACGGAGATGGAAATAGGCGGTCTTAGTTATGCCGTGGCTCTGTGGTCGGAAGCCCATTTCAGGGTCAAATATGACAGCAAGGTTGCGAACAGTTTGGTTCAGCCTCAGACAGATATTAGGGAGATGGATGGAGTCAGTGGCAAGGGAACGGAGTTTGTGGCGGGGACCGAAAACAATGGCTTAGGTCTTCCCAATATTTAATTGGAGAAAATTTCTGCTCATCCAGAACTGGATGTCGGATAAGCAGTCAGACAATTTAGAGACCGTGGAGGGGTCGAGAGAAGTGGTAGTGAGGTAGAGCTGGGTGTCGTCAGTGTACATATGGAAACTGACGCCGTGTTTTCAGATGATGTCGCCAAGGAGCAGCATGTAGATGAGAAATAGAAGGGGGCCAAGGATAGATCCTTGGGGGACACCAGAGGTAACGATGCGGGAGCGGGAAGAGAAGCTGTTGCAGGTGATTCTCTGGTTACGATGAGATAGATAAGAATGGAACCAGGCGAGAGCAGTCCCACCCAGCTGGACGACGGTGGGGAGGCGTTGGAGAAGGATGGAGTGGTCAACCATGTCAAAGGCTGCAGACAAGTCAAGAAGGGCGAGGAGGGATAGTTTACCTTTGTCACAGTCACAAAGGATGTCATTTGTGACTTTGATGAGAGCCATTTCGGTACTGTGGCAGGGGCGGAAACCTGATTGGAGGGATTCAAACATGGAGTTGCGAGAAAGATGGGCACGGATTTGGGAGGCAACAACACTTTCAAGGACTTTGGAGAGGAAAGAGAGGTTGGAGGTGGGGCGATAGTTTGCAAGGGCAGAGGGGTCAAGGGCTGGTTTTTCGAGGAGAGGGGTGATGACGGCAGATTGATGTCTTGAGACATCATTGGTGATGTCTCAAGACATCCACCACATTTTCTTTACTCTGAAGATTGGAAATCAAAAAGATGTTTTACACAAACAAATTCAGCTGTTTCTCACAGTTGGTTCAGTTGGGGCTGATATCACATAACCTGTCTCTAGCCAACCAAGACAACAAGCTGAGAATCAGCCAGATTCAATTGACTGATAACTATGTAGATAACAATCAGGAAGTGATTCTGGAGATAAACAATAATACTGATATATCAAGGCCAATTAGTGTCATTGCAGCAATAACAGAAAACGCTGGAGACACTCAGCAGATCAGGCAACATCCATTGAAAAAACACGAGTCAATTGATGTTTCAGGTATAAACCCTCCCAGGTTCTGAGGAAGGGTGAAATGCCAATGGACCTGTGTTTTCTCAGCAGATGTTGCCTGACCTGCTGAGTGTCTCCAGCATCCTCTGTTTTTGTTTCAGATTTTCAGCATTTGCACTATTTTGCTTTTTGATCGCAGTGTCTTTGCAGCCATGGTGCAACTGCATAATTTGTGGACCTGGTTTTCCTCACAAAGCAATTACCAGTCATAACTACAGACTGTGGATTCCATCTCAACCCAGAGACCCTTAGCCTACAGTAACATAGATTTAAAATGACCAGTCAGCTCTCATAAGTATGTAAACGTCCTTACGATTTGGATGGTGACATCCCTAATCATCACAGTGGTTTCCCTGCTTTATACTCAGCTTGAGCTTTTTGCTAGTGTTAGTAAATGGAGGAAACTATATCTCAATGGATCTTTTTGCAGTAAAGCCCTCTCTTCCTGTAACACAATCTACCCTCATTGGTTGAACACGCCATAAGCAAAATGCAAACTACGACAAAACATTTTCATAAACAAGTAATGTGACTGAGGCACATTGCTGATATAATCCAGTCTTTACTAATCTTTAACTTGTTCATGACATAGTCATTACTGCTAAAGGAGAAAATAATAGATTCTTTTAAAAATCACAGAAAAGCATACCTAGAGTAGAAGTTGGGAATAAGGAAAGATCATTTAATGGTCTACCCAGCAGCTAACATCATTGTTAAGGACCACATTCAGGACTCATGCATATCATTTTCCTCGAGCTCTCTGTGCAAGCGCATGTCTCTCTGCTGAATTAGGAATCTATCCATCTGTTTTTAAATTCTTTAATGGGCCAGCATTCATTGTTATGTGTCATTCTATTCCCAAGCCATTCTTCTTACCTGCAACATTTTCAGTCTGCGACAATCAACGGATACAATGAGATTCTGCTGCGAGTAATACTTTGAAATTGATGGACCCATTTTCCTATTTTATTTCCCATTTATAAAACATGACTGCCTAAATGTTCTGATCAGTGTTATTTTACGCCATCATTAATCTCTTTAAAATAAATGGGTTAATGCCAACATTAAAATAACATTGATTGGAAATGCTGGACTAGAAACCCTTAGAGAAAACTCCACAAGGTATATTCCCCAGCTGGATGCCTTGTGATCTGCATGAGAGCAGTCTCTAGGATGTATCCAATGTAGCTGAAGCCCACCATCTTGTCAATCACTCATTCTGTCAAGTCCAGCAGTGGCAGATAACTGGGTGCCCAAGATCTCAGTGACATAGGAAAATAGGAACAGCAGTAGGCCATTCAGCCCCTCAAGCCTGTTCCACCATTCAATTAAATCATGGCTGATCTGCACCTCAAATCTATTTACCCTGCCTGTGCTCCATATCCCTTGATACCTTTACTTAACAAAAAGCTACTGTTCTCAGTCTTGAAAATTTTAATTGACCTAGTATCCACAACCTTTTGGGGGAGAACCTCTGACCAAGCTTTTGGTCATCTGCCCTAAGACCTCCTTATGTGTCTCGGTGTCAATTTTTTTTTATAACGCTTCTGTGAAGCAGCTGGAGACGTTTTACTACGTTAAAGACGCCATATAAATACAAGTTGTTGTTGTTGTTGTTGCAGAGAGTTCCAGAATTCCTTTGTATGAAAATGTGCTTCCTGATTTCACCTCTAAGTGACACAGCTCTAATTTTAAGATTATGGCCCCTTGTTCTGGATTCCCCCACCAGAGGAAATAGTTTCTCTGTATCTACCCTATCGAATAGCTTTATCATTTTTAAAGATCTCAATTAGATCACCCCTCAACCTTCTAAACTCAAGGGAATGCAAACCAAGTTTATGCAACCTGTCCTCATAATCTAAAGCTTTCATCCCTAGTCACAGCGGTCATGAGAGAACACTCTATGCCATGCTTGGCCCTTCATTGCTTTGGGCTCACCTGCAAAGAGCTGTGAAGATGCCACTCATTCCATGGTACTTTGCATTTGTGTAAATTATTCCTACGGAACTGCAGTGATGTTAGAGGTGCACTTCTGTGCATTCTCTGACAGCTACTACAGACTGATGGAGATCGACTCTAAAGTAGTTCTGAAAGCCTTCTGCTCCTGCAATAATTTCCTTCTGAAGGCAAGACCAGTAGGATGCCAATCCCTTGTCTATGCTGCTGGCAGACTATGTAAGCACACAGCCGAGTCAGCTGGTTTATTTTCCTCTCCCGCCATCTCCACTTGTTTCTCCTCAGTTGTGTTTTGTGCTTCACCCAGTGCCCCTTACTGCAACTCACTAACTGTTCTTCTTGGGGTACTAGGATCTGTGCTGGTGCTGGGGACAGGTTGAGTGCTTGTCGCAATGTTCGGTGAGATGCCAGGGCTGGTGGCATCACTCTGTCTGGACTCATCATCTTAGGAAGGGCCGACACAAAATAAAAGGAGTAAGATTTATAATGCAGCCTGCAAACAATGGCTTCCAAAATAGCTACAGCAATATAACATTAGTGCTTCATAAGAACATAAGAATTAGCAGCGGGAGTAGGCCATACGGCCCCTCGAGCCTGCTCCGTCATTCAATAAGATCGTGGTTGATCTTCGACCTCAAATCCACTTTCCCGCCCAATCCCCATGTCCCTTGATTCCCCTAGAGTCCAAAAATCTATCTATCTCAGCCTTGAATATATTCAATGACTCAGCATCCACAGCCCTTGGGGCAGAGAATTCTAAAGATTCACAACCCTCTGAGTGAAGAAATTCCTCCTCATCTCAGTCTTAAATGGCCGACCCCTTATCCTGAGACTATGCCCCCTAGTTCCAGACTCTCCAGCCAGGGGAAAACAGCCTCTCAGCATCTACCCGTCAATCCCCCTCAGTGCGATCACCTCTCATTCTTCTAAACTCCAGAGCGTATAGGCCCAATCTACTCAATCTCTCCTCATAGGACAACCTATCATGCAGTTAACTATATATAAATATATATATGTATATAGGCCATGTTGGGAAATATGAAGGATCATACAAATGGAGGGTACTTTTGTGGGTATCACCTAGACTCCCAACTTGCCTCTCCAATGCCCTCTACAGCTCCCCTTCCACATAGGATAAGTGCCATCCTCTCATAAGCAGGTAACTGCTTCAGTAGGGCTGGGCGAGCTCCAGTACTCGTTCTCTCCCCTATGGTTGTGGGCAGCCTTGGACTGTAAACACACCAGATTGATGAACATGTTAGCTTGTGACTGAGCAATGGAAACAGAGCACTTCACTCCCAAGACCAGACGTCTCACAACAATTTTAGCATTCTGCTTTACCTGCGTGTTGTCTTTTGTGGTTGACCTTTGAATGGAAATCTTGCTCCAACCTCCCCCACCACCACCCCCCCCCCCCGCCCCCTTTTGCGTCAATGTGCCATGCAGCTTCTATGGAGTGAAGGAATGTAACATTAAGGGGACAGTACAGTGAGGAATCGTTTACATTGATCTTTCAGAAGGCCCAGCAAATTGACAGTTACATTAGGGACTCAGCTTGTAGGAAGGATGAGTAAGCATTTACGTCTCAGTAAATACATCTACCGTTCCACGTCTTCCGATGTCATTTCTTCATTTGTTCTCAGAACCGCCTGACCTGGGGCACAGCGTTGACTCATTGGGGATATCCTCTCAGGCGGCTTGATCCTTTGGTTTCGGATGGGATCCTCTTCATCCCTGAAGAGGGAAACCCTTCTTTGGCGCACCTCCCTCATCAGCACCTCCAAAACAATGGGGGTGAATGTATGTTACATTGCAGCTATTTCACTCAGTTGAGGTTCTTTAGTTAGTTTAGTGGGTGTTTCATTTGTCATCAGTCAGCAGGTGGGCAGGTGTTTATAAAGGAGTGCTACGCTTTATTCTTCTTTTAACACAAATGTATTACATATTTCTTTGCCAAGAGGACATTGTTTTATATACGTGCAATGAGGGAATTTAATCCCTAATTCAGTCAGTCCCACCTCCCTCTACCTTACTTCTGGGACAGCTGGAGTGACGAATATGGCAGTGAGCCTATTGCATGTGAGATTGTATATTATGCATTCCGCAGGAAATGGGGTTAGGCTGCAGGTGGATAGGAAAGCATAGTTAAAGTCTGCTCAACTCAGCTATATCCAAAATAACAGTCTGGCAGGATAGCCAGTGTTACCCCACTTGATGTAAAATATTTAACTATATATTTTTACTATGGAAATTGCGTAGCTTCACAATACTGGTAATTCTATCACTGATGGGTGATAAATGAAGGTATATCATGCCTATAAGAAGCCCGTCACCTGCACTGATAAGTCAGTGGAATGTCACTGGCCTAACTCCCAAGAAAATCTGAGATTCTTCACCAGAGGAATTAAGTCAATACCACTTAATTACACAGCTAACAACTGAATAACCAATTTATTAGTGTCAAATCCACCAAAAAAAACTAATTGCATGCTTGTAGACAGAAATGAGTGGAAAAATGAATGTAGAGTTAAGTATTTATGGTTTTTAATTGTAAATGTTGATGGCAATGTAGCAGAATAGCTGCCTTCCAAGAACATATAAAAACCCCTGCATCGCCATATTATTTGATGCTCGCTGTACTCACAGTGCCACACCTCACATTCTGCGTGTACTCTGCAGTGTAATGTTGCAGTACAGTCGACATTACTGAGATGCTGTGATATGCCATAAGAATTCTTTGAGCACTTTTCATAGCGTTAGTTATTAAATATCTCCCGGATACTGCAAAGTGAATCTTCTCTCTTGATACAGTGTAAGTCCAGACTGTGTCTGCCTGAATTTGCAGGCAGTGTATTCCCAACAGACTTCTTTTTAGTTCTACCTCCTCAAAGGAACAATTAAAATGCAATAGAAATCAGTGACTACCATTTCTAACATAAATGAAGACTTTAACTGTATCAGACACTGAAAAACTGATGCTGGGTGTTGTCAGCTTTTGGGTTAGCAAATTCTGGTCTTATTATCCATTCTCCATAAAAAATGTCTTCAGTTATAAATATTTCATAACCACATATATTTGTTCAAGTATGCAGAAAATACACTTAAAGACAAAGTTGTTTATAGTAAATAAATGATCAAGTGGTATTAAGACATGTGGCACAGGAATGAATTACTTTAGTCATGTCATAAGTGCTTTATATTCCAATAAACCATTGCAACCCAATGTTTATTCTAATATATGTGAACATTAAGAAATAAATTAATTGTGATCTCACAGTGGTACTGGATGCTTAAGCATCAATGCACAGCTCTTTGGAGTGAAGCAATATAGTATCAAGCCTTGACTCCACTGATCTCAGCTGCGCTGCACAGCAAGATGCCAAGCAGCAGCTAGACTTTGACCTCTGGAGAGAAAAACTTGGATGGGATAGCTCTACAGGGCTCCACTCTCACAGCCCCCAGAGAGCCATCCAACAGCTGCTTTGGCAGCAACCTGAGAGCAGGCTACATGCACTACCTGCTCAGTTGTAGGGCCTTCCGTGGCCCTGCAAGGAAACCTGATGGAAGCAACATACTTTCACAACAAATACATGACATGTAATTAAGTCAATCCTCATAATTTTTTTTTATTTATGTTAAGCCATTTAATGTGTTTATTTTCTCATGCCAGTCAGATGGCACATGCCATATGTTGTGATATGGTCTACTGGGGATTGGCAGAATGCTCAGGTCTCAGTGTGAGCTGGTGTTCACATTGGGGATCTCTTTAGTGGGAACAGGTGCAGAGAAAGAAAGGGCAGGTATCATGGCAGAGAGAAATTAAGGGCAACAGAGAGAGAAGGAGTTATGAAGCCCAAAACAAGCTAGGAGTAGGGAGAAGCAGAAATACAACGAGAAACAGAAATATGAGAGGCAATAATTTGTTTCAATAGACATAGGAAGAACACAAACACAGGCTGATTATAAAAATAAACAGACCAGGAAAAAGCAAATAATAGTAACAAAGACTGATAGGAAAGAAACAATACTGTAAGTGGGGAGGAGGAAGCGGTGTGCATGCATTTTAACGTTCCACAGCCCCAGCAGTGTCATGTGATACCCAGAAACTACCAAACAAAAGGAACTTCAATAAATTCAACACAATAATAAGTCAATTGTCTAAGGAAATGGTTTCAAAAAGCTTGAGTATTTTATAGCCATGAAATTAGATGTCATGTGTCAACTTGGCTCAGTTGATAGGAACTCTTAACTCTGAACCAGAAGATTATGAGTTCAAGGCCCACTCCAAGAGCTGAACACATAATCTAGGCTGAGACTCCAGGGGACTGCTGTTGGAGAGCCTATTCTTTGGATGAGTTGTTAAGCTAAACCTCTCTCTAGGTGTTAAAGATCCATGGCAATGTTCTAATAAGAGTTGAGCATTTCCAAGTGTTCCAGGCATTTCGGAAAGTTATTTGGTGCTCCTAATTGCAGAAATTGTGTTGTTGGCAGATTCACCTGGGGATCTTGCTTGCTTTGCCCACCATCTTAAATAAGTTGCAAATCAGTGGGATACAATGGTGGATGCCCCAAGAGGGGCATTGATGGAAAGATAGAGGGGCAACCTTTCCAATTGTTCATTCATATTTGTAAGAAAAAGGAAGTTATATTTATATAGAATCTTTCACTTCCTCAGGACATCCCAAAGCACTTCAGCAACCAATGGATTACCTTTGAAACGTAGTCAATGTTGTTTGGTCAGCAAACGCTGCAGTCGAATGATGAGTAGTGCAATTCACCGTTAAATGTGTGAGTGTGTTGTCACCATCCAGACCACAGCCGGACACACAGAATATCCCACTGAATGGTGGTTCCACCAGTTAGTGGCGTGGAGCTTCAGTAACAGCTTGCCTCTCCACAACCAAATCATGGTAGGTACCACACCCTGAATATATGAGTACACATTCTTATACTTAGTCCCAGGTACCTCCTTCCAGGACTTCCAGGTGCCATCTCTGCTCAGTTGGTAATAGTCTCACCTCTGAGTTCGACGGTCTTGGGTTCAAGGCTCACTGCAAGATGTGAGCAATTTGGTAACAACTTAATCCAGTTCATGGTCAGACGTTGTTCAACACTTTGATATCACATACAGGATGCTGTTGCATTGTTTTAAACATGTTGTCACCTCCCAAGTTTGTGTCCGTTATTCCCACAAAACCCTGTTTGAATTTTTCCAATCAGGTTCCCATCTTTGCCACAGTACTGAAATGCCCTAATTAAGTTCACAAATGACATCCTCTGTGACTGTTAACATGGTGTATTATCCCTACTTTCACCTCCACAGCATCATCCAACTCCACCTCTGCCTAAACCCATCTACTACTGAAACCCTTCATCACCTCCAGACTCAACTGTTGCAATGCTCCACTAGCAGGCCCTCCCATCCTCAGCTCTTACAAAACTCTGCTGCCTGTATCCTATCCCACACCAAGTCCTGCTCATCCAACACCCATATTCTTGCTGACTTACTTTGGCTCCTGGTCCCCCAATGCCTCCAATTTAAAATTCTCAACCTTGTGTTTATTCCCTTCATGGCTTGGCCCTTCCCTATCTTTGTAACATCCTCCAGCCCTACAAGCCCTGAACTCTCCATTCCTCTGACTCCAGATTCTTCCCTTCACCCCACCATTGGTGGCTATGCATTCAGTCATCTTGGCACCATGCTCTGGAACTCCCTCTCTACACCTCTCCACCTCCCTCCCCTCCTTTGTCGCTCCTTAAAGCTTACATTTTGGACCAAGCTCTTAGCCTCCCCTCCTAATATTTCCGTCTTTGGCTCCCCATCCATTGTTGTCTGATTACTCCTCTGTGAAGTGCCTCAGAACATTTTTCTATGTTAAAGTGCTATATAAATGCAAGTTGTTGCTGTTTAGTTTTATTTTTCTGAATGGATTTTGCGCTCATCAAGGTGATGTGTGCTGCAGAATACAACACCACTCCACCTTTTACTCTGCATGTCAGCATCAAGCACTTACGGGTCATATATTAGTTTTACACGACTGCAAATTTGCGATTTAGCTCCAGCCTCTGAACAGCACCTTCTCCTGCACCAATATGACATTTCCATTCACCACACAAGTTGCCCATGAGGCTTCCTTCAGTGAGATTACCAATTTAATGCCGAATTGTTTCAAATCATTGACAGTTTTGCGCAATTAACTTGCAGAACTGGGTTGAGACTGGTCAAACTCCTCGGGTCTCTAGAGCCAGTAGAGAAAGGGTGGCATTCATCACACGAGTCTGGCTTGGATTTCAGTCCCGAACTGAAAGGAAAATGTGCTAATCCATGTGTCACCTTAATAATATTGTTAGCAATGCGATTGGGTTCTTTATGATGTGCTTATAGACTGATAGCCGGCTGTTTTTTCCCTCCAGTCTTCACCAAGTGCTTTGGTAAATATTTAATTGAAATAGCTCCAATATGCTGCTCAAAGTCTGTACACTATTACAGCAAACACGAGTCAGTTTCGGTAGATAAGATGAATTATGGTCATGACCCTTTAATAACCAGCCAACCTGTCTGTTTAGTCACATAACGACTCCTCACCTGTCAGTCACCAACATACATTACACTGTAAGCACTGTACTGGAGCTAAATAAGAGGTGACTGTCAGCTGCTGCCAGCTGCCAATCTTAAACCACATTGAGAATCAGAATCTTCCCTGACGTGACACATACACGCCATTTAGTTTGTTATTATGCGGGGAGCTGTCAGATGCAATTATGATCCCAAACTATGGGGGGCTGGCACACGGAACAAGGAAAGCCAGCCTTCAGTCTTGGGGAAAAAAAATTAATTCAATTTGGAAATGACACCATTAAATAATGAACTGCATCAAAATCTGCCCTTGGGGAAGTTTAATTTAAGTCACTCATAGCGTGTTATGCTGGTGCAGGGAAACTAAACTGAATGTCGACTGATGGCAGTTTATATTAATAATTCTGCTTGTTATTCTATGATAATTTCTGCAAAAATTGACATGAAAATCTCCCAGTTTGGGTCCCTCAGGGAGTTTCGATTGAGTTTTTTTGATCCTGTTGCTCATTGATTTGAGGTCTGATGTAGTGCAAGGGTCCTTATTAGTGGCGTCTGTCACTGCTGTAATGTTTTTGTTATTTTTCTCGTTTGTTCACTCTGACATCATGTCATTACAGAATGGTGCTGTTCAGGCACTGCCATGCCTGTTCGTTAGCGTGTGTTTAATGAGCAGCTTAATTGAGCTGTCTAGTAGGCCACCTGTCACCCTCAGACCTTATTAACATACTAATGGTCCGACATTGTACTCTCTGACAGGCAACAGGGTTTGCTGATTTGACGTCTGGATAGAGGGATTCTGGAGAAACAGTGGAAGGTTGGGATGGGGGTTGGGTGGGTGGGGGGGGGGGGGTGGTGTTGAGGCTGCAGGAGCTAAAATTAACCCTTTCTGTCCTAAAGCGCAAACACTATCCTTAATCTAATCCAAAACAGATTTTGTTGTTACCATTAGCTCAATGATCTGTCATATTTCCAGGCAAGAAAATGTTGCAAGACCTGTTTACATTTCTCATTAATCACAAGCAACAAAGAGACGATGAAGCAGGGTTTGAAGCTATTTTTAAACAATTCCCTTGCCATTAGCTGGATAATGTGAGCATTTGTGAATTCAGTGTAAAGTTACCAGTTTTACTTACTGGTAAACTGCAACAAAAAAAATTTCAATCGAAGATAATTATAGTAGAAAGGGATATATTTGCAACAATAATGAAATTCAAATGGCGCATCTCATTTGAGATCAGATTTTTTCCCTGAAAAAATGTCAGCAATCTGCTACTAAAAGATATTTTTCAACCAGTTTCATTACACACTCTGTTCTGAGTCAGCTGATCCAAGTTCAGACAGCAATTGCAGATATACAATTAGTCTCAGTGTCCCTGGGCTAGGAAGGGCCAAAATCCACCAAGGTTCCCACTCACGCTGGATTCCAGTGACGCCTGTGTGTACCTCGGATCAGGCTCAGCTCTAATGCTGTCCGTGGCCAAATTGCCTCTCCACACTCATTCTCTGGGCTCACACACAAGAGAATGGGTGCTTGAGTAAGGTATCTGAGGGTTGACGGTACCAGTGGATCTGTAGCCCAAAAAGAATCAGTGGGGTAATTTTGACTTCAGACAATATCAGCTCTCCTGATTTTTGTTTCCACTGAAGTCAATGGGAGAGGTGTTTAACTGGGAAGACCGAGCCAGTATCATACGTATTACACTATCATCCAAAGTCAAAATTACCCCCAGTGTCTTCAAAAAGGAGAGAAAAATGGAGAAAAATACCAAATTTGTTCAAGTAACAAATTTGACTAGCTAGGACATTTCCAAAGGGTGCATAGCCTTCATGGAAAATTGTTTGGCAAAACATTTTACTTTTGTTTGAGGAGAGTGAAGTGCTGTGTGCAATTTTTGTCACAATGTCACATACAAAGGATGCAATTTATGTTACGGAGTTCTGTGCCTTAAGCCAATGAGAAATGGTTAGCTGAACTCTAATCCACCCCCTCATCTTGGTCACCTTGACAGGAGTGATGGGTGAGCAGGACTTAGTCCAGGATAGGATGCAAGCAGCAGAGTTTTGGATAAGTTGAAGGTTAAGGAGGGTGGAGGATGGAAAGCCAGCCAGGAGAGCATTGGTATAGTGTAGTCTGGAGTTAGCAAAAGCATGGATGAGGGTTTCAGTGGCAGATGGGCTGAGGTAGGGGCAGATGCAGACAATGTTACAGAGGAGGAAGTTAGCAGCGTTGGTGATGAAGAGGATATGGGGTCGGAAACTCAGTTTGTGGTCGAATAGGATGCCAAAGCTGAGAAAAATCCAGTTCAGCCTGAGACAGTGGCTGAGGAGCGGAATGGTGCCAGTCACAATGGTACAGGAGTTTGTGGTGGGTATTGAAGATAATGGGACAAAAATTCGGCCCTTCCCGCGTGAGTACACAGTGCGTACTCACCCGTAAGGCGTCCTGAAGTGTCGGTTTCCTGCATGCACTGCGCATGCGCGGGAAACTGGAACTTCCGGTCTGGTGAAGGGGGCGGTTCCTAGGTGAACCGCATGCACGGTAGAGGCTGCGCGCACGCAGCAAACTTAGGGTTTTTTTCAGGTTTCTACGGGAGGGTAAGTATGGAAGAACCTACGCTTATAAAAAGGAGGCGCAGGAGCCGTTTTCAACAAGGTAAGTGGTTAATTAAGTATAATTTAAAAAAAAATTCAACATGTTTATCTTTTTTAGATACTTTAAAGAAAGGTAAGTTTATTTTTTATCACTTTTAAAAAGTATTTTAATTTTTTCAAAAATTAAAATTTTTGTTTAAAGTGGTTAATTTATTTAACTATAGTTATTTTATAAATGTGATGGGTTTTTAAAAAATTTATTTTAAGTTTAGCTGTTCTTTTGGGGCCGATTTCAATTCACAGATTTGACAGGTCTTCCTGTCAAATCTATGAATGAAAGATGGTCTGCTGCCATTGGCTCTCCATGGCCCACGTGATCCCAGGGGACGCATCGCACTAACTGCACCCCTGGGACACGCAAGCACTGCGCGCCGGCAGTTGGAGCAGGCCCAGGAGCTTAAGTTGCCGTGGGCCCAAAACGCAACGGCAGGCGCGGTAGGTAAGTGCGCGTGCGATCCTTACCCCCGCGGCAAGCCGGAGAGGCGAATTTCAGGGCCAATGACTTTAGTTTTACCAATGTTTAGTTGGAGAAAATTGCAGCTCATCCAAGACTGGACGCTGAACAACAGCCTGATGGCACTGAAACAGTGGAGGGGTTGGGAGAGGTGGTTGACAGGTAGAGTTGGGTGTCTTCAGTGTACAAGTGGAAGTTAACCCCAACTCTGTGTATGATGTCATCAATAGGTGGCATTTCAATGAGGGACAGGAGGGGGTTGATGTTGGATTCTTTAGGGACTCCTGCGGTGACAGTGCAGGGGATGGAAAGAAAAGCCATTGCTGGAGATGCTCTAGCTACAACTAGAGATGTAAAAGTGGAACCAAGTGAGGACATTCCCAGCAAGCTGGACAATTGAGGAGAGGCATTCGAGGAGGATGGTGCAGTCAACTGTAACAAAGATGGATAATTCACCACGGTCACAGTCACAGAGAATGTCGATTGTGACTTTGCTTAGGTCTGTTCTGAAGCTGCATGAGGGGCAGGAACCAGATTGGAAAAATTGAAACATGGAGTTGTGGGAGAGATGGACATGGAATTGAAATATGACAACACATTCAAGGGCTTTGGAGAAGAAGGAGAGATTGGGGATGGGGCAGTTGGGGTCTGAGGGATGAAAGGTGGATTTTTGTGAGGGCAGGGATGATGATGACAGTTTTGAAAAGGAAGGAGAGGGGGAATCAGTAATGAATTATTTATGAAGTGTAGTCACTGTTATATAGGGAAACATGACAACCAATTTAACCATATCAAGGTCTTAAAAAAAGCAAATGAAATAAGTGACTCGCTAATCTGTTTTGATGGTGTTGGTTGAGGGATAAAGGTTAACCAGAATATTTCTTCAAATAGTGTAATGGTCCCAGTTTAGCATCTCCTCGAGAAGACAGCACCTCCAATAAAGCAGCACTCCCTCAGTACTGCAATGAAGTGTCAGACTAGATTATATGCTCAAATCCTTAACTTGGGCTTGAACCCATGCCCTTCTAGGTCAGAGATGAGAATTATAAGACTAAGGCAAGCTGACACTGTATAGCCCATAATATCTCACTATGAACATGTGTATATGTAGTGAATATGTAGTGCAATGTTAGTGTTACCAGCTGGGTTCTCAAGAATATTTTATCAACAAATGTATTGACAGCGGCAGATATGACTTATGATGCAATAATATCACCACATGAACATTTGCATCATTGTACTCTCTTCTATAATGTAGAAACATCTTCAAATAAACAAAGGCTTGACATGTCCGCTGATAACAGAGCTGACAGATCATCAGAGGTTAACATTCCTGTTAGTGAGGAAGTGATTTTCTACAATTATTTCATGCACACAACCAGAGTGTATGTAATTTAGAGAGGTACAAATATTGTATGTTGAGGTGTACAAACATTATTTAGATTATTGTTTTCTATTTTCTGCAATTGTCAAGTTTAATACTATTTAAAGATCAGAACCTGGCGTAGAACAATTACACTGGGTGGAGTTCAGTAGATACAGAAAAACACCTAATTAGGTGAACAATTAACAGATTAGCATTCAACTCGGTGTCAATGAGGGCATGGACTGCAAAATAACTCACTTAAATAAAAAAAATTATACTTAGAATAGGTTTTATAGAAATGAATGGATTTTAAAAAGTGGCTTTTAAAATAAATTGTACACTTTAGCTGTGATTAACTGTAACAAATACAATGAAATTTGTCTTAAAGGAGCACCATCAGCACTGAGAAGCATTTGGCAAACCCTTTGAGCAAATAAATATTAGCAATATCCATGTAGGAAAAAGTTGCATTCCAGCTAAAATTGCGTCTACAGCAATGGGAACTTTCTGGGAGTGCTGAATGACAGCTCCAAAATGAAGCTTTGAGAGAATTGTTCATTATTGAAGGACATAACTCCATGAAACGGCCATGATCCTAAAAACAGCCATCTGACCGTAGAACCAAACCCTTAAACTATATATTAATGGCTCACACTTGATCCTGCATTAAGAAGCTATGGGAATTTGTTCGGGGGTTCTCCCATCGGACGGCCATAGTTTCGGCGGAAACTCCAGATACACCATGTAATCGGGGTTGCTGCTGATCTACCGCCAAAGTTATGCCAGCCAATCGAGAGAGCTCCTGAGGAATTCTGAGTGTACCAGCCTATAAAAATTGCCTGGTCAATCTCGAAACTGGCAGTTGTACAGAGCTTCAAATGTAGAAACATTTTACTATGTCAAATGCAAGTTGTTGTTGTAAAAATTAAAGGCCCACCTTTCCAGATTTTTCCACAACATTGCTCCAATTAGTAGAATTAATCATATAATCAACCACCAAGCACACCCCTCATGAGTTTTTGCCTTCTTAAAAGAGAAACAGGGAAATAGCTACCCAGTCTAACTTAGCTAAACTAAGCAGGAGAACAGTGAAATAAAAGATTAAATATCCATTGGTGAAACAATGCGAAACATAACTGAACATAAACGCACAGTATGATAAGTATTAGGGTGGAAACCAAAATAGCATAGAATGAGAAAAGTTGCTTCAACTATGTAAAATCATCTCACCAAGGACTCTTACCTCACTAAGCTACTGAGGGAAAATTATTATGAATGACTACTCCTTAATCCACAAATACAATTGAGCAAAACCATTTTATAATCATAGACTCACTGTGAGCAATGCCACAGGTGATTTGCTAGTATATATTTTAAAACTATTGTATATAGTACACCTGTAGTCCCTGTAAGTGTTACACTTACTTCTTGCAGCATTTTCCCTGTTAGATCAACCCATCACATTTTGTTGATACCATTATTGTTATAAAAGAGTGTATCACCCAAATCATGAGCAATGCCATGGGTTATCTGCCAGCGTCCATGATTATTTAAATAATGCAAGAGACTAACACTCGTGAGACAGTAATAAATCGCTAACTTATACAAACTGCATTCGAAATTTGCACGGAAGGGACAAATAATACAAGATGAAGTTTTGGTCCAGATAATAACTTTTTATGGATTAGCACCACAAAATTTTTATTCTGGCAATTACTTTTTGTGCCATGGAGAATTTCAGTGCATGGAAATAGACGCTTGCCTACTGACAACATTAAGCACACCCATGTTAGGTGCTGCATAAAAGTTCCTCTGCTCCTGTCCTCGGAAGATTCCCCCCCCGCCCCAACAACCCCCATTGCACTGGTATAATATTTTTCCTTTCCCACATCAATTGCCAATTCGGTTTCTGATTCCTGTTGTACTTTTCACTCACTGCCCACAAGGAAAGTAGTTGGGATTGATCAAATTTATTTCACATTCAACCCTTACAACAAGCTTCACCCCCTCATCTTGGGAAAACTCTGAACCCAGAGGATAGCATGATAATCCACTGCTCACTTAAAACATTAAATGGCTAAAATTGTTTAAACAACTGCTTTTTCCGCTGGTTGGGGAGTCTAGGACTAGGGGGCATAGTCTAAAAATTAGAGCCAGGCCTTTCAGGAATGAAGTTAGGAAACACTTCTACACGCAAAGGGTAGTAGAAGTTTGGAACTCTCTTCCGCAAACGACAATTACTATTAGGTCAGTTGTTCATTTTAAATCTGAGATTGATAGATTTTTGTTAACCAATGGTATTAAGGGATATGGGGCAACGGTGGGTATATGGAGTTAGGTCACAGATCAGCCATGATCTCATGGAATGGCGGAACAGGCTCCAGGGGCTAAATGGCCTACTCCTGTTCCTATGTTCCTATACACAAGCAAAATAATGTGAATCTTTCACGTACCCGGTACAATCAATTACTTTAGCTCTAAAATTCTGCAATAATGCCCCTCTAACTAAATTGGGAATGTTTGGGAAGTGCACTCTATAAATAGCTACTTGAATCCTCTAGAGAGCATGGGAAACAAATTACAGGCTGCATATTGTAACAGTTGAGTTTTACTGTGTAATTATTCATTCTTTCATAATCATTATGTTTATAATTTTGGTGTCACGAGGCCCAGGCGAAAGCTTGGGTTTCATGTCCAATTACTTTTTGAGTAAATGCCCTCCACTTGGACAAAATGTTTGAAATAAGCAAAACCTGACCCAGCATGTTAACAGTTAATCTCTTTTCAGGCCGACAGTGACTTGAACTTGGAGTTTCCATCACCCCCACCCCCCACACTTTTTGTTACTGAAAAGAATCCTGCTTTAATATTCTGTTACTGCTAATTGAAACAGTTATCACCTGTCTGTCAGTTGACCTCAGTTAATGATTAGGCAAGGCATAAACTTGCAGTCAGCTGTGCAGAACCACATGAACTAGGCCTGTCCATCATTACCAATGCACAGTTTAGAAACCAACTTCTGACTCGAGCCAACAATTGCCAAAAATACAACACATGGGCTTGGCCTGTCCATCATTATAAATATTTCAGACAATGTGCAGTTCAAGAGTCAACTTCTGTCTCTCGCTGTGCAAATGAATTCTAAAGCAAAGGCTAGACTGTGACACAAAATAATTAAACATTTGGCCCTGAATTCATTTGTTAATCTTTTACCGGAGCAGGCTTTAAAATCATTGAAAATTTGTATAACCCGTGGCTTTTACTAGCCGACATGAACACGAGAGATATTTTTCCCCTTTTTGTTAAGGCGAAGCATCTAATACGGAAACTTGACCTTGGTTAACCCTTTGAAGACTGCAGGTTTACTTCCGCAGCAAAATGAACAACACAATATTTTAGTGTATTCCGAGAATATTATGGGAAAAATCTTCCCAGTGTCAGTCGAAACAACACCCATTTTTCTGACATGTAGGCGAGTGTAAGTTGAGTAGTAAACTGGATTTTGGCTGAATTTCCAACCCCATGTTATTTTGGGCGGGAATTATTTTATGCACATAAAAGTTGATCATTAATTATTATTAGGAGGAGGAGGATCCAATCTAAGCAGGAGCTGAATGTGAATGTCCACCAGGATTAAAACCGTCAACTGCATGTAGAAGTTAGACCCAAAAAGTGCACAGGATATTCACCAATGCATTTTTGCTGCTGTGCTACACTTTTTTAATAGTAATAGTCACAGTGAGAAGGGGCTACAGGTTCAGTGACAGAAGAGGAGGTGATAATCAAATATGGTAGGCACCATTAGGTAGGTACTAATTTAGAGAACAAGGATAAATTACATCAGCGTCTTGTGTGTTAGGAGATTCAGACTGGGCTAATCACAGGGAAATGAGTTAATTGTTCCAGATGCATACAAAGTTTCATTTAATTCACCACTCCGTCTACAGTTGCGAAAATTATAACTGCCTTGAATTCTTTCACCACAGGTTCTTCGAAGCTCCTGGTAGAGATTATACTGGGATTGCTCAGAGCACAATGTCTGGTTTATTCAGGAGGTAGACAGAAGCTTTTGTGATATATGCTTCTTGCTTCATGAATTTCTCCAAAGAAAGGAAAAAGATGGTCAAGGAAACACAGGTTCTACAACATTTTCAGATATCTCAACATAATGAGATCTGCATCAATTGTAAAGGATTAAACATCTTAAACAAATAAAAACAGAAAATGCTGGAAATACTCAACACGACAGGCAGTCTGTGTGGAGAGAGAAACAGAGTTGAGGGCTGCGATTTCCCCTACCTCGGCCAGCTGGGGTCGGTGGCGGGTCCTGACCTCGCTGCTGGCTCCAGCCTGCTGTCCAAAGTGATTTTACATTGATTGGGCTTGTTAAGTCCGCCCAGCGCGTTTGCCGGCCAATTGAAGGAAATGGGTCTGATGATGTCACTTGATGACGCGTCATCAGCCGGTTTCTTTAAAGGGACCATGCGCAAATTGATTTTGATAGTTGTGCTGTCAGTGTTCTACAGCATTGAGGTGCTGCAAACACTGACAAGCACTGCACAGAGGTGCACGGCTGCACCCAGGCTCTCCCATGACACCCTCCATATACTTATGGAAGGAGTCACAGTACGCAAGGAGGTTCTCTTCCCTCCCAATGGGTGGAAGAGACCTCCCCAGGAGACCAACACAGCCCGGTTGCATATTTGCACAGGAGGATACAAGCAGGGATGTGGTCAGGAGGACCAGGCTGCAGTGGCGCAAACCTTTCAATGATCTCAGTAGATCACGAAACGTTACTGCAAAGCCACACTCAACCTCATCCTGCTGTGCCACTCATCACATCCCCATCACTCTGCCTTCCCTACCCTACACCTGCACATCCTTAGTAACACCAACTTACCTCTTCAATCTCCACCCATTCCTCTCTATCTACATTATCACTTCCCCATCTTACTAGCCACCCCTCACACTCACCCTCATCCTAGTGCAATCATATCAACTAACAACACACAAGGGTAGGCACCTGTGTGTTTTAGCCAATGTTCATGTAAAGTTTCTGTTAATGTGCTGTCAAACATTGAAATCTTTATTTTCCACACTTTGCATTCTTGGACAGATTTGTGTGCACCTTTGAAAGTGGCTTAGTGAGTTGCAGTGAATGGTGAGACATAACGGTACCCCCCGCAATGGTGATGAGTGTGAAAGGAATGGCTTGGGCATTGTAGGGATGCTTTATGGTGTTGGTGTGGGGTGGTGCCAACCTGGCACATCATGTGGCAGCCAGGGTGTACAGCATCAAGTGAAGTAAATCTGGCCATGGTGAGGCCATCCCTGGCGTCCCGGGCAGCAATGTGGTCGGGTGCTGATGCTGTGTCCAGTGCAGCATCCGTTGATTGCGGAGAAGGTTGGTGTTGTTCTTGGTGCTGCTGGTGTGCCTGGTGCTGCTGGTGTTGGGGCTGATCATGGTGGGCACCAATGCTGATGTAATAGATGGCAGGTGAACTTGAGATGACAGAAGCGATCTGTCAATGGTGAGAGAGGTTGTTCCAATGAGGTGACACTAGATACAGAGTTTACTCCAAACACTTTCAACCTGCATAAAGCTCAATCTGTCTTCCAAATGCAGTAAGCAACATCTTCAGAGCTTGGAAAGTGAACAGCTGTGAGATGGGAACTTTTATGCCACATTTGCAGCTGTCAAGTAAAGAGATCATTTCATGTTGACACAACTCCCAACCTCCTTACCTGACGTGATCCCCGAGCAGCGTGGAACCCATGGGTGACCTCGTAAAATGTTAAGGTGTGCTAAAAATTCTCTTTAACAGGCTGTTAACAAGCTCTTAATCACCTAAATTGCCTCCATCGCCGTTTGAAACATAGAAACATAGAAGATAGGAGCAGGCCATTCGGCCCCTCGAGCCTGCTCCGCCATTCAATGAGATCATGGCTGATCATCCAAATCCAGTACCCTGTCCCTGCTTTAATCCCCACAGTACACATATCCCACCCTACCCCCGTAACCCCACGTATTTAATTCCCCCTAACATATCCCATCCTATCCCCATAACCCCACATATTTAATCCCCCCCTAACACTAAGGGTCAATTTATCATAGCCAAATCAACCTAACCCGCACATTTTTGGACTGTGGGAGGAAACCGGAGCACCCGGAGGAAACCCACGCAGACACGGGGAGAATGTGCAAACTCCACACAGACAGTCACCCGAGGTCAGATTCGAACCCGGGTCCCTGGTGCTGTGAGGCACCAGTGCTAACCACTATGCCACCGTGTTGCCCACTGCCACTTTAAGAAATATATCTAACTCCTTCTTGAATATATTTAATGAATTGGCCTCTACTGCCTTCTGTGGTAGAGAATTCCACAGGTTCACCACTCTCTGGGTGAAGAAATTCCTCCTCATCTCAGTCCTAAATGGCTTACCCCTTATCCTTAGACTGTGTCCCCTGGTTCTGGACTCCCCGGCCATCGGGAACATCCTTTCTGCATCTAGTCTGTCTAGTCCTGTTAGAATTTTATAAGTTTCAATGAGATCCCCTCTCATTCTTCTAAACTCCAGCGAGTATAAGCCCAATCGACCCAATCTCTCCTCATACGTCATTCCTGCCATCCCAGGTATCAGCCTGGTGAATCTTCGCTGCACTCCCTCCATGGCAAGAACATCCTTCCTCAGATAAGGAGAACATCCTTCCTCAGATAAGGTGTTGGGTCTGTTCAGTGCTGACAGACCCGACATCTCGGAAACTAGCATGGTGGCGGGTTGACAGTGGGTTCCGTACCTGCTGTCAAAAAACATTTTTTCCCACCGACTCGCCACCAAACACACCCGCTGACCCCCTGAAAAATTCCCCCCAACATTTCAGTTCAATGACCTTGCATCAGAACTGGAAAAAGTTAGAGATATAATAGATTTTAAGCAAGTGCAGAGGCAGGTAAAGTGGGAAGGGAGGAAAGAAAAAAAGGGAAGGTCTGTTACAGGGTGGAAGGCAGGAGAGATTAAATGACAAAAGGGATGATGGTGCAAGGCAGAAGGGGGTGGTAATGGGACAATAAAAGAAACAAAAGATGGGTCTAGGTGAGCAGAAAATGACAATAGCAGAATCATTACCAGCAACTGCTGTCTAAAAAAATGGGAGCAGTGGTTATGATCTGAAATTGGTGAACTCAGTGTTGAGTCTGGAAGGCTGTAAAGTGCTTAATCGAAAGACGAGGAGCTGTTCCTCGAGCTTCCATTAAGCTTCATTAGAACAGGGTAGGAGGCCAAGGACAGAGAGGCCAGAGTGAGAGTGGGACGGAGAATTAAAATGACAGGCAACCGGAAGCTCAGGGTCACACTTGCAGACTAAATGGAGGTATACCATAAAGCGATCACCCAACCTACGGTTGGTCTACCCAATGTAGAGGAGACTGCATCGTGAGCAGCGAATACAGTATACTAAATTGAAAGAAGTACAAGTAAATCGCTGTTTCACCTGGACGGAGTGTTTGGAGCCCTGGATGGTGGGAAGGGAGGAAGTAAAAGGGCAGGTGTTGCGTCTCCTCCACTTGCACGGGAAGGTGCCGTGGGAAGGGGAAGGGGTGTTGGGGGTTATTGAAAAGTAGACCAGGAGGTCACGGAGGGAACGGTCCCTTCAGAATGCTGAAAGGGGAAGGGAGAGGAAGATGTGTATGGTGATGGAAATGGCGGAGGATGATCCGTTGAATGTGAAGGCTGGTGGGGTGGAAGGTGAGGACAAGGGACACCCTATCGTGGTTCTGGGAGAGGAGGGGAAGGGGTAAGAGCAGAAGTACGGGAAATAGGATGGACACGGTCCAGGACCCTGTCAACCACAGTAGAGGGAAGCCTCAGTTGAGGAAAAAGGAAGACATATCGAAAGCACTGGTATGGAAGGTGGCATCATCAGAACAGATGTGACGGAAATGGAGAAACTGGGAGAATGGAATAGAATCCTTACAGGAAGCAGGGTGGGAGGAAGTGTAATCAAGATAGCTGTGGGAGTCAGTGGACTTATAGTAGATATTGGTCGACAGCCTATCCCCAGAAATGGAAATAGAGATGTCGAGGAAGGGAAGGGAAGAGTCGGAGATGGACCATGTGAAGGCGAGGGAAGGGTGGTAATTGGAAGCAAAGTTCATGAAATAATCCAGTTCGGGATGAGAGCAGGGAGCAGCACCGATACAGTCATCAATGTACCAGAAAAAGAGGTAAAGGGAGGGGCCTTGAGTAGGACTGGAACAAAAAATGTTCCACATACCCCACCAAAAGGCAGGCATAGCTAGGACCCATACAGGTTCCCATAACAACATCTTTTATTTGGAGGAAGTGAGCGTTGTCAAAGGAGAAGTTGTTCAATGTAAGAACAAGTTTAGAGAGGCGGAGGACCACAGCCCGCTTCTACCTCCTTCCCAAGATCCACAAACAGGATTGCCCTGGTAGACCCATCGTTTCAGCATGTTCTCTCCCCAAGGAAATAATTTCTGTGGGAAGAGAACAGGCTAAATATAGAAAGTTCAGAGGAGAAGTGAAAAAGAAAATAAGAGGGGCAAAAAGAGGGTATGAGAATAGAATGGCAGCTAACATAAAAGGTAATCCAAAAGTCTTCTATAGGCATATAAATAGTAAATGGGTAGTAAGAGGAGGGGTGGGGCCGATTAGGGACCAAATAGGAGACCTACGCATGGAGGCAGAGGGTATGGCTGAGGTGCTAAATGAATACTTTGCATCTGTCTTCACCAAGGAAGAAGATGCTGCCATAGACATAGTGAAGGAGGAGGTAGAGGAGATACTGGATGGGATAAAAATTGATAAAGAGGAGGTACTAGAAAGGCTGGCTGTACTTAAAGTAGATAAGTCACCAGGACCAGATGGGATGTATCCTAGGACGCTGAGGGAAGTGAAGGAAGAAATCGCGGAAGTACTGGCCATAATCTTCTAATCCTCTTTAGAAACGGGGGTGGTGCCAGAGGACTGGAGAATTGCAAAAGTTACACCCTTGTTCAAAAAGGGTGTAAAGATAGCCCAGTAACTACAGACCAGTCAGTTTAACCTCGATAGTGGGGAAGCTTTTAGAAACAATAATCAGGGACAAAATTAACAGTCACTTCGACAAGTGTGGATTAATTAAGGAAAGCCAGCATGGATTTGTTAAAGGCAAATGGTGTTTAACCAACTTGATCGAGTTTTTTGATGAGGTAACAGAGAGGGTTGATGAGGGCAATACGGTTGACGTGGTGTACATGGATTTCCAAACATCATTCGACAAAGTGCCACATAATAGGCTTGCCAGCAGTTGAAGCCCATGGAATAAAAGTGACAGTGGCAGCATGGATATGAAATTGGCTAAGTGACAGGCAACAGAGAGTAGTGGTGAACGGTTGTTTTTCGGGTCAGTTCTAGGACCACTGCTTTTCTTGATATATATTAATGACTTGGATGTGGGTGTATTGCGCACAATTTCAAAATTTGCAGATGACACAAAACTTGGAAGTATAGTGAACAGTGAGGAGGAGAGTGATAGACTTCAAGAGGACATAGACAGGCTGGTGAAATGGGCGGACACATGGCAGATGAAATTTAACGCAGAAAAGTGCGAAGTGATACATTTTGGTAGAAAGAATGAGGAGAGGACATATAAACTAAAGGGTACAATCCTAAAGGGGGTGCATAAGAACATAAGAAATAGAAGCAGGAGTAGGCCATTTGGCCCCTTGAGCCTGCTCCGCCATTCAATAAGATCATGGCTGATATGCTCTTGGCCTCAACTCCACTTTCCTGCCCGCTCCCCATAACCCTTGACTCCCCTGTAGCTCAAATATCTGTCTATCACCGCCTTGAATATATTCAATGACTCCGCCTCCACAGCTCTCTGGGGTAGAGAATTCCAAAGATTCACCACCCTCTGAGAGAAGAAATTCCTTCTCACTCCATTTTAAATGGGCGACCCCTTATTCTGAAACTATGCCCCTTAGTTCTAGATTCCCCCACGAGGGGAAACATCCTCCCTGCATCTACCCTGTCAAGCCCCCTCAGAATCTTATATGTTTCAATAAGATCACCTCTCATTCTTCTCAACTCCAATGAGTATAGGCCCAACCTGCTCAACCTTTCTTCATAAGACAACCCCTTCATCTCAGGAATCAACCTAGTGAACCTTCTCTGAACTGCCTCCAATGCAATATATCCCTCCTTAAATAAGGAGACCAAAACTGTACGCAGTACTCCAGGTGTGGTCTCACCAGCGCCCTGTACAGTTGTAGCAAGACTTCCCTACTTTTATACTCCATCCCCCTTGCAATAAGGGCCAACATTCCATTTGCCTTCCTAATTATTTGCTGTATCTGCATGCTAACTTTTTGTGTTTCATGTACAAGGACCCCCAGATCCCTCTGTACCGCAGCATGAACAGAGAGAACTATGGGTATATGTGCACAAATCGTTGAAGGTGGCAGGACAGGTTGAGAAAGCAGTTAGGAAAGCTTACAGGTTCCTGGGCTTCATGAATAGAGGTATAGAATACAAAAGCGTGGAAATTATGATGAACCTGTATAAAACACTGGTTCAGCTTCAACTGGAGTATTGTGTCCAATTCTGGGCACCGCACTTTAGGAAGGATGTGAAGGCCTTAGAGAGGGTGCAGAAAAGATTTACGAGAATGATTCTAGGGATGAGGGACTTCAGTTATGTGGATAGACTGGAGAAGCTGGGGTTGTTCTCCTTAGAGCAGAGAAGAGGGAGAGGAGATTTGATAGAGGTGTTCAAAACCATGAGGGGTCTGGACAGAGTAGATAGAGAGAAACTATTCCCATTGGCAGAAGGATCGAGGACCAGAGGACACAGATTTAAGGTGATTGGCAAAAGAACCAAAGGGGCCTTAAAAAAAACTTTTTTACGCAGCGAGTGGTTAGGATCTGGAATGCACAGCCTGAAAGGGTGGTGGAGGCAGGCTCAATCACGGCTTTCAAAAGGGAATTAGATAAGTACCTGAGGGAAGAAAATTGCAGGACTACGGGGAAAGGGCAGGGGAGTGAAACTAACTGAAGTGCTCTTGCAGAGAGTTGGCACAGGCTCGACGGGCCGAATGGCCTTCTTCCGTGCTGTAACCATTCTATGATTCTATCTCAACTCTATTTTTTCTCCCCTTGTCCAGTCTCTTCCCACCTACATCCGCGACTCTTCCGACGCCCACCACCATTTTACTAGTTTCCAATTTCCTGGCCCTAACCGTCTCCTTTTCACCATGGACGTCCAGTCCCTCTACATCTCCAGGGACGGCCTAAGGGCACTCCGCTTCTTCCTTGAACGTAGGCCCAACCTGTCCCCATCCACCACCACCCTCCTCCGCCTGGCTATGGATAAAGGATAGGTGTTCATTAAAATTAGCAAGTTAAAAGTAACATTTAAGGTAATGGGCCTAAGATTGATTGTGCTGCAATACCAAGTGCTCAAGGAAATGGGAAAGGTCATAAATGAGGTTGTGAAGATTGGAAAGTGGCTCATGTGATCCTGTAATTTTTTTTTTACAGTAAAAGAATTGGACCATGGGAATTAAAGGCTGGTGAGCTCAACTTCAGTTGTGAAGATATTAGAAAGTATTATATACTGACACTGTGAAGAAAGAAGTTAAATTTATATCACACTTTTCATGTCCTCAAGACATCCCAAAACACTTCATAGCCAATTAATTACTTTTGAAGGGTGGTAACAGTTGTTATGTAGGCAAATGCAGCAGACAATTTGCACACAACAAAGTCCCACATAAAGCAATAAGACAATGAATGATTAATCTGCTTTTTGGTGGTGTGGGTTAAGGGATAAATGTTGGCCAAGTTGTTTCCCCTTCTCTCCTTTGAATAATGTCATGGAATTTCTTAAGTCTACCTGGACCTCAATTTTACATCTCATCAAAAAGACAACACTCTTTCAAGCCGTACTAAACTCTCAGCCTAGATTATCTGCACAAATTCTGGGGTCGGTTTAGAACTCTCAACCTTCTGACTCAGAAATACAGAGTGCTGCTACTGAGCCAAGCTGGCAACATAGAGTACCAGAGTTATTGATGATACCCAACATGGCTTTAGGAGACAAAGGTCATGTCTCAGTAACTTGATTGAGATATTTTCTTAGGGAGTGCCCTAAACAGTGGATGAAGGACGTCTACTTGGATCTCCAAAAAGCTTTTGATAAATTGCTGCTTAGGCAGATATTAGAAATGATTCTATGTCACAAGATTGTTGTTGAAATGGCATAATTCCTTAAATTGATGTAAACAAAGAGTATTAATTATCAATTTGGCCCTGGCAATGAATGAAAATTGTCAGGGCTCTGTGCTGGGTCCCTTATTGTTTAATTTTACTAACATTCTTGAACAGGAGATAAATTGAACTATTATTAAATCTGCAGATGATATTCAAATATGTGGAAAGATTGCCAATAAGGAAGGGATTATTAGGTGACAAATTTGCTTGGGTAAGTTAAATGAATGAATTCCTAAATGTTATTTAATGTGAAGAACTACTCTACACATGGGGTCAAGCAACTCGAGGCATATCTATTCCATGCACAGGTGCTCATTAAAAGTAACAGTGAAGGAAAGGGTCTTGAGGCTAATCACTAGCCAATCGTTAAAGGTGAGTGAGCTACAGGAAAGACAAATCAAGTTCTAGGATGTATTGTGGCACTAAAGTACAAGACTGAGAGCACAGTCATATAAGATTTTGCTAATTCTACACTTCAAATTTTGTGCCCATTTTTGGTTTCTGCATCTGCTGATGGATATTAAGGTTCTAGAGAAGGTGCAGAGGAAGGCAACAGAGATGATGGTTAAACTGATATCTTTTAAGTTACTAAGATAGGCTTAAAGAATTAGAGTTATTCATTTTGGAGAAAAGTAGGTTTGGCGGAGATGCGATTGCGGTTTTTAGAATTTGGTCAATAAAAGGGAACAGGATAAACCTGGCAATTACAGGCCAGTCAGTTTAGCATCGGTGGTGGGGAAGCTTTTAGAAACAATAACCCAGGAGAAAATTAACAGCCACTTGGACAAGCATGGACTAATTAAAGGAGAGCCAGCGTGGATTTGTTAAGGGCAAATCGTGTTTGACTAACTTGATTGAGTTTTTTGACGATGTAACAGAGAGGGTAGATGAGGGCTGTGCAGTTGATGATGTGTATATGGTCTTTCAAAAGCTGATTGATAAAGTACCACATATTAGGCTTGTTCGCAACATTGAAGCCCATGGGATAAAAGGGGGCAGTAGCAGCATGGATAGAAAATTGGCTAAGGGATGGAAAACAGGTGCATGGCTGTTTTTTAGACTGGCGGGAGGTATGCAGTGGTGTTCCCCAGGGTTGAGTACTAGACCACAGCTGTTTTTGATATACATTAATGACTTGAACTTGGGAGTACAGGGCACAATTTTGAAATTTGCAGATGACATGGAACTTGAAAGTGTAGTAATAGACTTCAAGAGGACATAGACAGGCTGGTGGCATGGGTGGACACATAACAGATGAAATTCAATGCAGAAAAGTGTGAGGTGATACATTTTGGTAGGAAGAATGAGGAGAGACAATACAAGCTAAATGGTACATTTTTAAAGGGGGTACAAGAACAGAGAGACATGGGGTTGTTGTTGCACAAATCTTTGAAGGTGGCAGGACAGGTTAACAAAGCAGTTAATAAAGCATATGGGATCCTGGGCTTTATAAATGGAGTACAAAAGCAGGAAGTTATGCTAAACCTATATAAAACACTAGTTCGACCCCAGCTGGAGTATTGTGTCCAATTCTGGGTACCACACTTTAGGAAGGACGTGAAGGCTTTGGAGAGGGTGCAGAAGAGATTTACTAGAATGGTTCCAGGGATGAAGGATTACAGTTAGGAGGATAGACTGGAGAAGCTGGGGTTGTTCTCCTTAGATCAGAGAAGGCTAAGAGGAGATTTGATGGAGGTATTTAAAATCATGAAGGGTTTAGATAGAGTAAATAAAGAGAAACTGTTTCCAATGATCGATAACCAGAGGGCACAGATTTAAGGTGATTGGCAAAAGAAACAGAGGCGACATGAGGGAAAACTTTTTTACACAATGAGTGGTTAGGATTTGGAATGTACTGCCTGATAAGTTGGTGGATACAGATTCAATAGTAACCTTCAAAAGGGATTTGGATAAATACTTGAAGGAGAAAACATTGCAGGGATAAGGGGAAAGAGCCGGGGAGTGGGACTAATTAGATTGCTCTTCGAAGGAGCCGGTGCAGTCTCGATGGGCCAAATGGCCTCCTTCTGTGCTGTACTGTTCTATGATTCTAGTAAGATTGGATATACAAGATTGGGACAGGATAGAGGACATACCTATAAAATACCTAGGAAAAAGGATCAGGTTAGATGCTAGGAAGTATATCTTCTCAGAGAGCAAGCTATCAGGGATGTGATAAGTATGGGTGGACTATAGTCCTTTAAGAATAAACTTGAAGAGTTCCTTAGTGACAAGTCATATCAAGTGGTTGGCGGGGGTGGTAGACGCGGTGATTGGGTGAGCTCTAGGTTGAAGATCAGATAAGTTTGTCTAGTGATGCAGTATGGGCAACTATGGTCTCATGGAGCTTGCTTCATTACTTTATGGAGTTGGGAAGGAATCTCCTAAAATTTATCATGAAACAGACCACAATTATGGGTTTTTTTCTACCTTCCTCAGGAGTCAGTATTGTTGAATTTTAAGAGGGATTTGCATGATCTAGGCCTGATGGTCTTTTCTTGCCCTTCTTTTCATATGCTCAGCAAAAGCCTTAGACATAATCGCACACTCACTTTTCCACATCAAATGGCATTTACCATTTATGAGCTCATTCACTTAGCTTATCTAACCCTATTTGCAACCTATTAATCTCTTAATTATTGCCAACCCTTGCACATGTTTTTGTATTATCTTTGTCCATCTTCACAAGCCTTCTTAAAACTGAATTCTTTGACTGTGTCTTCAGTCCCCTCCTATAATTTAATTCCTAATTCCAGCTCAGTCTCCACCTGTCCCCCTATAAAGCACTTTGGAAATATTTCATTGCACTATATAAATGACATTTTTTGTTGCAGGAACAATACAGGCATGTGTGCAGCAGGATGTCCTGAACCATCTGCACAGGAGAACTAGTGTCTACCCAATAGATATTCTTTGGAGATAAAACACTTGAGCTAGACATCACCAAAGACAAATCTCTCTGCCTTTAGGTTTGCTCCTGTCTGATTTCTAAGGGGGTTATCCAACTGGCTGAAACTACCCTGCATGATGTTGCTAATCTCTAACCAAACTTTTCTGGCAGCTGAATGGAGCTGATACCATATCAGCGTATGGGCCACAGAGAATATGCAGCTGGTACCATAGTGATCTGGATAGCATCCATTCAACAGTTCATCAATCCAGTTCAAATTAAGGAAGGACGGTTCAATGCTCTCCAATCTTTGATCTACGGACTTGTATATGTGCTCCAGTGTCTGATGACTATCCTGTTGATGCTCTAGTAGTCTTACATCAAAGGCTTCCATACCAACTTCTGAATCCATATTCTGTAGCTCAGGAGACTGCTACTTGAGAAATTCTGCTCAACTGATGGTGTTAATTCCTCTGTGACAGTAAGATGTTCATACGCAGAGGATCCAATTAATTTGTGTGAAGCTAAAATAGTACATATCCTGGTGAGTTCAATTTTAGCTTTGGGTGATGAAGATGTAGATGTTGCTGGAGGTTGTGGTGATTTTTGATTGGTGCTTGAACTGGAAGTTTGAGAGTACTCCACATTGAACCATAAAGGTTTACAGCACAACAGGAGGCCATTCAGCCCAATATGTCTTTGCTAGCTGTTTGCTCTATAGCTTACACTGATTCCAATATTTATTCATATTTCCCTTAAAAGGTGCAATGGTTTCTGCCTCAACACTCCCTGTGGCAAACATTCCACACTTCAACAACCAACTGTGTGAAGAAATTTTTACGAGCCTCTTCACTGTTTGCAAAACCTCCTACGTTTGTGTCGTCTGCAAATTTCAGGATTTGTGTTCCCAATACCCGTCCAAATCATCTATATATACTGAGAACAAAAGTGGACCCAACATTGACCTTTGGGGTACACAACTTCTAACCCTTCTTCAGTCTGAGCCACACCTATTTACCCTAACTCTTTGTTTCTTGTCCAATCAACTTTTAATCTATGCTGCTACATTTCATTTTATACCATACACCTCTTGTTAAACACACTTTCAAATGGCTTCTCAGAGACAATATAAGAAAACTAGAATTTTTAGGAACAGGAAATACCATTAGGCCATCCCTATTATAGAGACCAATCTGACATCCGTGCCTTCCTAACGAATCCCTCAATCTACCTTTCTCCAAAAATGCATCCAATTGTCTCTTGAACCTGTTTATTCTGTGTGCTTTAATGGTCCTCCCCAATGTAATTGTTCAGCAACTTGTCACCCTTTGGGCAAGAAAGTTCTAATTTCTTTTCTTATTTCTAACCTCCTGATATTTATCTTGTATCCCCTTCATTATAATAATATTTACCTGGATCAATGTTATCAAATCCCTTTATCAGCTCCTTGTACATTGCACAGTTATAATTAGCAGTTTATTCAGAGTAATATAAATTGCTAGTGCATTCATTGGCATTTGGAAAAGTAGCAGATTTAGTTGTATGTTATTCTGATTGCCTCTACCTCATCACGCCTGACAGTCTAATGTCAGGGTGCCTGCAGCATCAACATTTGTACATATGCAAACTTTAATAAACAAACGTTACTCGCGCATGGAGGTGCCCTGCTAAGAGTCAACTTTAAACGAAGCATCTCTGCTGAATGCAGCTTCGCAGATTAGAATATTCAGCCCCAAATAAGGACTTATCGACTAGCACTAATTTCACCTTGGAATACTCCCAGGTCAAGTTTGGCAAAAGGTTGGATGTACAGTAAAGCTTCCTCTATTCTGGGTCCTAACCCCAGCTTTAGAAAAGCACCCCATGCACCAGTTTAATTTTTTGTATTTCCCATACCAAGTCTCCTTATGGCCTCTCAGTGAGATGCCAATTAATGCCAAATTGTATTCAGTACCAACTGGATTGTGTACCTCAAATTAATTTCACATCAGACCTTTACAGCTGATTGAGCTGCATTCTTCCCAGGATCAATTTAATGGTCGGAAATGTTATGTTTATTTGTATCATAATTCAAATCAAAACTTTAACATTTCACATTTTTTTTCCATCTAGTGATCCAGTTTCCTCAAATTGGAATGATACAGAAAGCTGTCTTTTCTGTCTCTAAACTCTGATCATCTTCACTTATACATGTCCCAAGAGGGGAGGGATGCTGCGCTGTGTGTCAGAAGAGGAATCAGTCATTTTTTTTGTACAGTGACTCTTATTGCTATTTCGGGGAGACTGTGATCACACTGCCCAATTAGAGGGGGCTGTGAATTTTCACTTGATTGGTGTGACAGAAATGCTAAATGCATAAAAAGCGTATACATCAGGCAATCACCAGGTTGGTTGACGGGGCAGTGACAGCTACCAGCATTACAGCTTCCAAAGATGTTGAGGATTAGGGTTATATTCTTAGGGGGAGAAATTCAGTATCGCCCCGTTTGGGGCGCAATTATCGGCCGGGCGCAAAGTTTAGCGCCTGGCACTAATTGTCGCCTCCGACTGCAAACTTGGCTTCTATCGCCCCTGGAGGTGATTGGAGCGCTAAATCAGGTGCTACACACCTGTCTTAAGGCACTAATGCCGAGGAGCGAGGCGCTACCTCAGAGCGCTGGCGAAGCTCATGTGATATCAGTCAGCAATGGAACACAGGCACACGGGCGCCGGCCAGTTCTTAAAGGGGAGGGGCGATCTTGCTCTCCATCCACATCCTACTCATTGCAGCCTTGAATCTCGGCCTGGAGAGACCTGTACATCAAATCTGTTGGAAAGAACAATGGAGAGGCCCAGGGAAAGAGTTCAGAGTGCAGCCCCCATAGTCTCTTCTAAATCGATGCAAGGAAGATCAAATCAGAAAGAACCTGCAAAGTGCTGCTCAGTACCCAAAACTCCTCAACACAGCTTTGAATATCTCCTGCAGTCTCTCTCTCTCACTCAGAATGCGTGGTGCAAAACTTTCGCCGACAAAAAAAGGCAGGAAGCGGTCGCCTTTAAATAGCGCTCCCCCAGTCCCTTCCCGACTGCAAAACGCTCCCTTCAACCTGTCATTGCTAGCGGCAGGCGGTAAGACGGGGCACCACTCAATATCCGGTCCGGGGCACTACCGGGGCGTTGCACTCTCGACTGACGTCACGATCTGCGGGCGCAGGAGATCGTGGCGGTAGTGTTTAGCGCCGCCGCAAAATGTCTAGTCAATTTCATGAGCGGCGCAAACATCGCCACGCACGGGCGCTAGTTGCTTTGTGCCCCATTAGCGCCCTCTTAAGGCGCTAACGGGAGGCGCAAACCAACCAAATTTTTCCCCCTTACAGTTTTAATACCATTTCTGTATCCCAGCAATATGTACTTTATTCAATAGTATATGCACTTCAAAAGTAGTTCATTGCTTGTGAAATGCTTTGGGATATCCTGAGGATATGATTAGGTGCTATATAAAGACGAGTTCTTCATACATTGGCACTGTTCCAGTTAGGATTCTAGGAGACAGACATCTCTGAGCCAATTCCAGTCATTTACACGACTAAATCCAGTGCCAGCCATGGCTCAGTGGTAACACTCTTCCTCTGAGTCAGAAGGTTGTGGGTTCAAGTCCCACTCCAGAGATTTGAGTACATAATCCAGGCTAACACTTCAGTGCAGTACTGAGGGAGTGCTGCACTGTCAGAGATGCTGTCTTTTGGATGAGACCGATGCTTTTACATCTGAGATGGATGTAAAAGAACCTATGGTACTGTTTCTTAGTAATTTTGACCTTGCTGTGTGCAAATTGGCTGCCAGGTTTCCTACATTACAACAGTGACTACACTTCATTGGCTGTAAAGCGCTTTGGGATGTCCTGAAGATGGGAAAAGTGCTATTTAAATGCAAGTCTACTTTTCTTTCTTTAAATCCAGTGCCACGAAAATCTGGGTCTACAATTCTGCTGTTGAGGTAAAAGAACTGTATTTAGTATTGTAAACGCTGGAAGCTGGCTCACGAACAGAGTGAGTGGGTGGAGATTTTGGAAAATCTCAGCCCTTTAACCCAACCTAATAAAGGAAATGGTGTGCATGAGAATTTTGTGGAAACAAGTGACCTCTAATAATTTATAGAAAAAGGCATGAACATTAATAATAGAGTAGGATCTATTTAGCTCTAGAAATAAATGAGACAACGGGGGAGAAATTGGACTTGCGATCAAAATGGATGGTTAATCAACAAAGCGATTGTTTTGCACACTCGTCCATGCTGGCCTGGGGCTCAAGCCAAATTTGGCATCAGGCATCATTTGAATGAAACCAAAATGCTGCGGGCGCCACTTGGGTGTCCCAATGCAGCTCTCCAGTCGGGGCCTGATGAATTCCAGCCGGCTCACAGTTGGGCTGGATTTTGTCTCGAGGTCGGGTTGGGGTTGTGTCATCCGCATTTCGTGTTCCCCCCCCCCCCACTCCAGATTAATGTGGATGAATGATGCAATTTTCACTTAATTGGGCAATTGAGTTCCAGCATGTGGGAACCCATGAACTAATTAGTGGTTTCAGTTTGAAAGTCGCCTCTGATGATGTCATCATTGCTGACTGCCTGGCTGTTGGTGAGAGAGGACCTGCCTGGCTTTTCATGTGAGTGGACCTGGATATATGAATGAATGAATGAATGAGAGAGAGAGAGAGAGAGAGAGAGAGCGATGCAGTCTCTGAAGACATTCAATGCAACAGCATCAGAGGCGACTTTCAGACCTAATACTACTACTACCTTCATTGTAATAGTGGACCTGCAGCTGATAGTCAGCTATCCACTTGTGCTCCCACCAGGTTTCACTGGAGTGTTTCACATCAGGCGTACTTCACGTCGGAAAAGGGTTAAACTAGCTAAAACGTTTCAAAATGGCATTACAGAGCCAATTTAGGGCTTGTTAAGGGCTTTAATGGCCTCTCCTGCCTCTTGGAGGCGGGATGGAGTCGGGAACCCCGCGTGGAGGCGGCATGGGGTCGGGACTCCCGACCCCGCAAATTTAACCCCCCACACACCTCCAAACCCGACTCCATGGGTCATTCAAAATCCAGCCCTCAGGGTCTGGGGAGGGGTTAGGAGCTGAAGCAGAGGGGGTGAGCCCATAATATTTTTGTAGAGCCAGGAGTAACAATCCAGCTCCTCCTGACTCCATCAAAATGGAACTTTTAGAAATGTTTTATAAAATAGAATCATAGAATAGTGCAACACAGAAGGAAGACACTCAGCCCATCGAGTCTGCGCCGGCTCTTTCAAGAGCAATCCAGTTAGTCCCACTCTCCTGCTCTTCCCCATATCCCTGCAATTTTTTCTCCTTCAAGTATTTATCCAATTCCCTTTTGAAGGCTACTATTGAATCTGTTTCCACCACCCTATCAGGCAGTGCATTCCAAACCCTAACCACTCGTTGCCTAAAAAGATTTTCCCTCATGTCGCCTCTGGTTCTTTTGCCAATCACCTTAAATCTGTGCCCTCTGGTTATCGATCCTTCAGCCATTGGAAACAGTTTCTCTTTATTTACTCTATCTGAACCCTTCATGATTTTAAACTCCTCTATCAAATCTCTTAACCTTCTCTGCTCTAAGGAGAACAACCCCAGCTTCTTCAGTCTATCCACCTAACTGTAATCCCTCATCCCTGGAACCAATCTAGTAAATTGTGGGCATTTTTTGAGTGGCCTCTAGTGGCACAGCGCAAGCTCCACCTATTTGTACAAAATGTTTTGCATCCGGGTCCTTCAACCGATGTTTGGATCCCGAATTGCATATACAAGGCACCTCACACCTGGTTCAGCTGGGCGCCTGCTTCCAATATGGCAGCGAGCTCACTTGCAGGCCAATCAGGTGCGGGAGGTCACGACCTGAAATCTGTAGGTCCAGCAACCAGTTTATATGCGAAAAACGGGCGAAGGCAAATTGAATGTCTCCCCTAATATGTGAAAAGTGACAAATGCAATCCATTGTATAGGAACTGATTACATTATAAATTACTGATTATTTAAGACGTGAAACTATTATGTTAGAAATACATTTTCTCTTAAATAAATTTAAATAGAAAAAAATTATGCCGTAAGCCATATTATAAAGTGGGTATGTACATATCTCCACAAACATGTGGACAAAAATATGTTTTGAACTCCAACTCCGTCATCATTTCTGTGTCTTTCTGTTTATCATTTCACTTCTTGCTCTCTCTCCCTCTCTCACATTCTCTATGTCTCTGACTCTGTTGTCACTCCTCCTGTAAGTCTGTCCTTCCCTGTCTGGTCTCCCATCTTTTTCACTGTCTGAATGGATCTCATTCTCTTACTGATTTACTAAATTTGCATATTTTAACTTTTGTTAAATATCTAGCCATGCAGCAAGATAAGACCTAATGTACCTGGTCAGAGGTTGGAATCTGGGGCAGGTCTGGAAATGCTGGGGTTGGGTGGAGAAAAGTCTCTCGGGAGCATGCGTAGGTGTAAGAGAAACTGAGCTGCTGGCAATTGAGAGCGGTTACAGCCTGGGCTGGGAGAAAACGGTGGTCCTGAAGCCACAGCCTTGACAGGTACGAGCACAACCAGGAACATTTGTGAGTGACAAACAATTTGGGTGACCCTGGGGGGGATATAGCAGGTGCCTGAAGCAGGGGAGGCATGGAATCCAACTTTAGGTAGGTGCCGGAGGTGGGGAAGGATGCAAGGGCACGCCTATGGCCCAAAGCTGTAGTTGGGAGTAAGTACAGTGGGATTCAAGGATGGCAGTGGGTGCAAGAGCTAAAGTGAAAGGGGAAAGAATCTGTTGTGATGATGGTTTCTTTGTGTTTGGAGGACAGAACGGGGGCTGGTGTTGCGGACCAGCAATGAAGCACCAAAAACCTCCTTGTCTGCATCAGGACAGGAAGATCAGCTGCCTTCCCAAGTTCTGATCTTGTTTGCACTACTTTTCTTGTGTAATCTAGAGGTTAGGGGTCCAGACAGAGGATATAGAGAGAAACTGTTCCCATTGGCAGAAGGGTCGAGAACCAGAGGACACAGATTTAAGGTGATTGGCAGAAGAACCAAAGGCGACATGAGGAAATACTTTTTTACGCAGCGAGTGGTTAGGATCTGGAATGCACTGCCTGAAAGGGTGGTGGAGGCAGATTCAACTGTAGCTTTCAAAAGGGAATTGGATAAGTACCTGCAGGAAAAAAATTTGCAGGGCTACGGGGAAAGGGACTGGCTGAAGTGCTCTTGCAGAGAGCCAGCACAGGCTCGACAGGCCGAATGGCTTCCTTCTGTGCTGTAATCATTCTATGATTCTATGATCTTTAAAAGCAACAGTCTGTAAACAGTTGATCTGCCTGACTTAAACTGAACGGAGCACAGCTGGAGCAGTTGAGCTGGCCCAGGGAAGGGGGAGTGGCCAGGCAGAGGAAGTAAGGTATACAGGGTGGAGGTTTAATATAGGTGGGATCGGAGAACTAGTGTCATGACTGAAAAGGATTTTTCCCTCAATGATCTGATTGGTCAGTAGTGTCACATGTTTAGCATGTTGGTATCTGATTGCGGTTAGCACGGACTAACCAATAAAGCTGAAGGCTCACTACAATATTACAATCACACAATAATAAAGACCTACCGGCACATTTTTAGCAATATAAGTTTCATGAATTGAAATCAAAGTGATGTAGTTTTCAAGTAAACCATTCGCACTCATACCCTCAAGGGATGCTTTAGCTTCACAATAGCTTGCCTTCCATATGCTCACCATTCTCTTCAGTTAAGGTGAGGGAATCCAGTATGCTGACACCTCTGCAGATGCCATCTAAACTGATCCACAACCTGCTGTCGGGAGACTGGTGTCAGCCTTGGCGCAGTGGTAGCACTATTGCTTCTGAGTCAGAAGATTGTGGGTTCATATACCCACTCCAGAGACTTGAGCACATAATCTAGGCTGACACTCCAGTGCAGTATCTGAGTGTTTTTTGGATGAGATGTTAAACCGAGGCCTTGTCTGCTCTCTCAGGTGGATGTAAAAGATCTCCTGACACTTTTAGAAGAGTAAGGGAGTTCTCCTCGGTGTCCTGGCCAATGCTTATGCCTCAACCAACATCACTGGTCATTATCATATTGCTGTATGTGAGACCTTGCTGTGTAAACCTGCCATCAGGCATGTTTGAACAATACAACAAGGGATCCCAACTCCAGAGAGTTTTCCCTTCCTACCCTAGAAGACACAACCAAAATAGTCAAACTCAGACAAATGCAGATATCAGTGCATTCAAACTCAAGTCTAATATTTGAGGTTGTTTAGACTTGTATAGTTACCAAGATAGTCAGATGTAGGTGTATCCAATTAAATATTCCAATATAATTCTCAGAGCTTCAAATTCAAGCATCATTTTGCACTGAACGTGAATTAGAAAACAAAACCAAAATCATCATATGACACATCATATGATAAATGACTCCCAGACTAAACTTTTGACCTGAAACACAAAACCTGCACTTAAAAGGGGAACAGTTCATCTGTGACGTCCATAATAATATCAGCTTTATCCATTCACTCTGCTGGTCTGCAAAAAAATCTTTAAGAGCCTTATGTACTCAAAGCTTAGCAGGTGCTCGATTTACCAAGTAGCTGTCCTTCTAAAGGTAACTTTACTCCTTACTTCTTTTACAATGGACTGAACTTTTCTGCAAGGTCATGCTTTGCGTCCCAGTCCTTTTTGCCAGAGTGTTGAACTTTGACTGAGGTCGTGTGCTTGTCCTGCTGTGGGTCTGCTGCAGAGTGGACCACAAACAGTGGCCTGAGGGAGTCACCACACTCAGGGCGTGGCCTGCCCATGCCAGTTGATACTGTCTTACCCTGACCTTCACCTACTCCACTTCTCACAACAGATGTCAGGGGGCATGGGGCAGATGGTCTTGAACTGTCTCCTACTGACCAAAAGACAAGTTTCTTTTTAAATGCTGGATATGGTCTGTTTCATGTCATACCAGCACTAAAATCTCCTGGGATTCAAAAGGTTTCATACCTTTCAGAAAAATAAGCAGCTTGTAGAAACCCAATACACGTTTATAACAACAGCTTTGAAAAATATAACTTACTTTATTGAGTAGCCATCTCTTTCCCTTCCCTTCCAAAAATACCTCCTTCTTAAGCTGAAAATGTAGGTAAGTTTGACTACTGTAGAACTTCTGAGATTCTGTTCTTCCATTGGCTATGGATCATCACTCTAGGGAATGCCAAGCTGGTTTCTCCTTCCACCTATCCCCAACCTCCCCCACCACCATACACAGTACTCTGAATCTGACATATTTCATAAGGATCCTTCTAGATGATTGAATTGATTTAGGTTTGGATTAGGCCTGGGTAAACATAATTGAACCTATAGCTAAGTTATGTTTTGGCCAATGCCCTGAAAAGATATCTCAAAAATACTATTATTCCTACCATCAACTGAGGCATGTCATGTGTCCTCATATACATCACGTTAGACCTTGGAGATTAGGTAGATGTGTACCATAAATCCACAATTCTCCTGAAGGTAGATTTCCACTGTGGCCTTGCTCAGTGATTGCCTACTCAACTTGTGTTACAACTAAATCGGACAGGTGCCACAGTGTCGTTAATCAGATAAGTGCCCCAAAGCTTACCCCTGATGGAAACTGCAGAGCTCAGACAAGACTGACTGTTCATAGACAGGGGCACATCAGGACACTGGAGAACATGGAGCACTACCCCAGGCAAACTGTTCTAGCGGTGCATGACATGGATTCTCAGGACAGATATTCTAAGTAAGAAAGACTGAATCGTTCTCTGAAAGAGATCCCAGGCCCCAGTTGCCATTTATTCATTACTTGAACTTACTCTGGACTCTGATGAAACTACTTCAGCAAAAGTAAGGAACATTTCAGTAGTTTTACACCTCCTGTAAGCCAGTGAATAAACAAAACACTGTTAGCATGACTGAAAAAATATTCCTATAACAAATAAAACCACTAATAATCTTGGTTAGATATGCTAAGTGATGCACTGCTTCACCGTGTTGGTCCAGTGGTTGTGCAGTGATAGGCACAGATACAAAACCATGATTTCTACATTCCCCAATCTCAGTCATGCTGTCATCCTGAATCACAGCGTGAAGGCCAGGTGCCTCCTACAGAAATGGAGCCAGATTTTGGGGTGAGAGAACAGGGGTAAAGAGGACAAGTTTTCCTGGGACTATCTTCATGTGTCTGATAATTAGGGATTGTTAAAATCCATTTTAACCAACTTCCACCGATATTCTCCTTAGAGCAGAGAAGGTTAAAAGGAGATTTGATATAGCTGATCAAAGTCATGAATGGTTTTGATAGAGTAAATAAGGAGAAACTGTTTCTGGTGGCAGAAGGGCCGGTAACCAGAGGACACAGATTTAAGGTGATTGGCAAAAAAATCAGAGGTGACATGAGGAAACATTTTTTTACACAGCGAGTTGTTGTGATCTGGAATGCACTTCCTGAAAGGGTGGTGGAAACAGATTCAATAGTAACTTTCAAAAGAGAATTGGATAAAAAAATGACAGGGCTATGGGGAAAGAGCAGGGGAGTGGGATTAATTGGTTAGGTCTACCAAAGAGCCGGCACAGGCACGATGTGCCAAATGCCTCCTTCTGTGCGGTATCATTCTATGATTCTATGAAATATCCAGATTTTTTTGCTGGGTAGCAAATGAGGAAAAGTTGATTTCTTCTCAAATTTGAAGGGGAAAAACAACATTTCCTATTGTGTTCTATTGCAAAACTTAAGTCCGGAGAGACGTGCAGATCGCATCCATGACATGAGCACACATATCACATGCTGTAATAACTAAGGCCGCTTATTTCCACCTCCGTCATATCGCCCATCTCCGCCCCTGCCTCAGCTCATCTGCTGCTGAAACCCTCATTCATGCCTTTGTTACCTCTAGACTTGACTATTCCAATGCACTCCTGGCCAGCCTCCCACCTTATACCCTACGTAAACTTGTGGTCATCCAAAACTCTGCTGCCCGTGTCCTAACTCGCACCAAGTCCCGGTTCACCCATCACCCCTGTGCTCGCTGATCTACATTGGCTCCCGGTTAAGCAACGCCTCAATTTTAAAATTATCATCCTTGTTTTCAAATCCCTCCATGGACTTGCCCCTCCCTATCTCTGTAATGTGTCAGCCGTGGCTCAGTGGGTAGCACTCTCACCTCTGATTCAGAAGGTTGTGGGTTCAATTCCCACTCCAGGGACTTGAGCACAAAAATCTAGGTTGACACACGCAGTGCTGAGGGAATGCTCCACTGTTAGAGGTGCTGTCTTTCAGATGAGACGTTAAACTGAGGCCCCGTCTGCTCTCTCAGGTGGACGTAAAAGATCCCATGGCACTATTTTGAAGAAGAGCAGGGGAGCAGTGTCCTGGTCAATATTTATCCCTCAATCAACATAAGAAAAAAATAGATTATCTGGTCATTATTACATTGCTGTTTGTGGGAGCTTGCTGTGTGCAAATTGTCTGCCGCATTTCCCACATTACAACAGTGACTACACTCCATTGACAGTAAAGCGCTTTGAGATGTCCAGTGGTCGTGAAAGGCGTTGTATAAATGCAAGTCTTTCTTGCTTTAATATCCTCCAGCCCCACAACCCCCCGAGATATCTGCGCTCCTCTAATTCTGGCTTCTTGAGCATCCCTGATTTTAATCGCTCCACCATTGGTGGCCGTGCCTTCAGCTGCCTAGGCCCTAAGCTCTGGAATTCGCTCCCTAAAGCTCTCCGCCTCTCTACCTCTCTTTCCTCCTTTAAGACGCTCCTTAAAACTTACCTCTTTCACCAAGCCTTTGGTCATCTGCCCCAATTTCTCCTTATGTGGCTTGGTGTCAAATTTTGTTTTATAATACTCCTGTAAAGCGCCTTGGGACATTTTACTACGTTACAGGCGCTATATAAATACAAGTTGTTGTTGTTGTATGAGCATGTTGCCATCATGGACATGATACGCAAGTATGTCTGTTGCTGAATTTTGGCAGGAACTATAACACAGCCTTGTAATTTGGATTTATTCTAAGGAGACCTGTATCCTTTGGTACTGCTGTTAGGATTATGTTCCTTATAATGCAACAAGCATCAATCTTTCATTCCTAAATTATGTATGGAGTAAAGAAAGCAGTGCACTGACACTGCTACCACATTGATAGTCCCCTGAAGACTGAGGTCATCAATCAATGGTTGAGTCAAGTCACACTCCAAGACATTGTTTACTGAAAGCAAGATTGCAACTGTTCCTCCGTTGTCATTATCCTACCATCATAGTGGCAGGTAAGTGGTTGAAGCCACAATAAGAAATATAGGTTCTTTAACTATACTTTTATTTTAAAAATACTATCTAGGGGTCAAGTGAAAATCTGATGATGAGGCCCGTAAAAGTGGTGTCTCTGTAAATAATTGTAGGGTGTCACTTAGCCTGATTGTACCCTTTCTAAGTCCCTTGTTTGCTATCTTGAGTTTTAGCGATGTTCAAAATAAAAACTGGTCCCAATCATCTGTCGTAACTTCGCTAGATAATCCCCGTGGAAATTCAGGACCATTGCTTTTTACTGATCTGTTCCAAATTTACCCTGGGTTTTGCGTCCAATTTTTTCTCACTGATTTTTCTATCTTTTAAAAAAAAATTAAACCTAATAAAGAACTTTAAGTTGTAGATTGGCAACAAACTCTAAGTTTAATGATCGTTATTTTCAATTAAACAGCAGGACTGGCAGAGGCCTGAGGGTAGATCTCATAAGTACCCTGTCATCCAGTAATGGTGAAGAGTGCAGGAGATCAACAAAAGGGAGAATATATTTTTTTAAAACTTCTTTAGCAAAAATAACAACCAAAAATATAAGCGAATCAAAAGCATAAAAGAAACTCAACAGTGTATGATAGTTGCTGGATTTTAAATTCCAATAGCTCGTAACCCACAACATGCCACTACTGACACTGATCACGTATCAAATATCTGGTATGCAGTATCCATCTTTTAGTAATATGTATAACTTCAGCCTGTAAAAAGAGGGAAAAAATCAATTAGAATTGATTGTGTTGCTGAGTTCAATAAACGCTCTGACCTCCCCAGTAGATAATTATAGGAATTTGCCAATAACATGCAGCTGTTTCTAACAGTAATCAGTTCAACCCTTTGACAGCACTAATAAAGTGCGTTAGAAACACATTTTATTTATTTGCTGATGAGGGGTTACACAGCATTAGCTTGAGTGACTGATAGCATAATAAATTCAATTGTGCCAATTAAATCACTGTCAGATTAGAGCGACTTTATTGCAAGGAATTTCATTTAGCTTTCAATAAAGCGTGCGGCACACTGTTAGATTAATTATAGAGGACACTCCAGTTTAACATCCAAAGCCTCTATTAGCACATGCTGGTGTGAAATCAAAACTAATTATGTAACTAAAACTTAATGCTTTGGGCTACTTGAATTCATTTGGTCCATTTTCCATTGACACACCTCTATGATTGTATTTGCATATAACCTGTAACTTTGGATCACTAAAATGCTTTAGTAGTTTTGTTTTCATTTTTTTTCCTATTGCCCTCATGTTTTCTCTTACTGCTTTAATTTCAACTGAGTAAATGGATCACAGATCCCACCCACGATATCCAGTGGTGTTGTCATTCCTTCTTAGCATAAGATGTAGCGATACATTTTCATCTTCACCGTATGGGCGGTAATCTGCCGGAGCATTTACAAGAATGTTACCAGAACTGAGAGGTTATAACTATCAGGAAAGACTGAACAGGCTGGGGCTCTTTACTCTATAAAAAAAAAAGGCTGAGGGGTGACCTAAGAGAGGTCTTTAAAATTTTGTGGGGAGTCCAAAAATAGGGGTCATAAATATAAGATAGTCACTAATAAATCCAATAGGGAATTCAGGAGAAACTTCTTTACCCAGAGAGTGGTGAGAATGTGGAACTCGCTACCACATGGAGTATTGGAGACAAATAGCATAGATGCATTTCAGAAGAACTAGATAAGTACATGACGGAGAAAGGAATAGAAGGATATGCTGATAGGTTTAGATGAAATAGGATGGGAGGAATCTTGTGTGGGCCATAAACAGACCAGTTGGGCCGAATGGCCTGTTTCTGTGCTGTAAATTCTATGTAAAGATCGCCTGCCCTTTATCGAACCCATTCAATTTTTATGCCTTTCAAATCAATGGAATGAAAATCGGGTGAGTTCTATAACTGGAGGGCTATCCGTTCCATCAGCACATGCAATGGAGACAAAAATTTACTCCTAAATGTCAATTCATGGAGTGTTGCAGCCCTCCAAAGCTTTCTTTTCAATTCATTCTTGGGATATGGGCATCGCTAGCAAGGCCAGCATTTACTGAGCATTCCTAGTTGCCCTTGAGAATGTGGTGGTGAGCCATGTTATGTTGCCCAACAAAACTGCACCAATGTAGCCAGGTAATGGTGAAATCACTGGCACCTCCCTCAGTACCTTAACAGTCCACCCTCCAACTACACAGTGTACAATTCCCAGCAGTAATTATTTTATTCATTTACATGGTCATTTTTCGTAAACTCCACAAGTGGTACTCCACAATTTTTTATGTTTGAATGTTCTATCATTTTGCATAAACAAATGGCTGTACAATTTTTTTTGCAGTATTGTGTGAATGTTATTCTGTTTTATAAAAGAAAGGTACAGACTCCTGCAGCCAGAGAGAGCAGAAAGCAAGTTTTCGACCTGGAATTTGGTGCAGAACCCAATTATTTCGGGATTCTTTCCGTTTGCGCTGGCCCTTCAGGGGAATTCCTGAGAAATTCCACCCACTCTGTGGTTAAAAGACCTCATTAGAACTTGTGCCAGCTGAGAACTGGCTTCAGTACTGTTGAGGCCTTATGAAAGGCCCCAGAAATTCCCAAGTGATGGGCACTCTCTATGTGGTACCTCATCAAAAGCTGTTTGAAATTCCACATAAACCACATCCGCTTCATTGGAAGTGCAATAGAGTGGGACATATGCCACCCATGTAGTCTTGCTGTAAGCCCATCCCATATCAGGTGGAAAGGGTCTTTTAAATATTAGGGGCAGGCACCAAACTAGTACCAATTGTACTGAGGTGCCTGCCCTGCGGACCCAGTAGGCTATCGGAGCAGCACCTTGCTGCTCCATTGGGGGAGGGACACAGACTGGTAAGGCTGTGATCTAATGATTACTTCCTCACCACTCCCTCACTTGTGGGGCCCATATGCAATTGATTCAATTTCCGTTGAACACGTCATCGTGGGACCGACATACAGCCCTGTATGGCGAGCGCATGCAGACATACTTGCTGCTGGCTGCACAGGAAGCGTAACCAGCAAGATTTCTGGGGGAACCCCTGCCTCGGACATCCCTCTCCCTCCCCACACCGACATGTTGCTTGTGTCCCCGGCGGCAGCCAGCTCCCTCCCCAATTCACGCTCCCACCCGTCTGCCCTCTCAGGTGGATGTAAAAGATCCCATGGCATTAATCGAAGAAGAGCAGGGGAGTTCTCCCCAGTGTTCTGGCAGATATGTAGCAGGTGTCAGCTGTGGCTCAGTTGGTAGCACACTCGCCTCTGAGTCAGAAGGTTGTGGGTTCAAGTCCCACTCCAAGGACTTGCGCACATAAAGCTAGGCTGACACTCCAGTGCAGTGCTGAGGGAGTGCTGTACTGTCAGAGGTGCCGTCTTTCGGATGAGACGTTAAATCGAGGCCCCGTCTGCTCTCTCAGGTGGACGTAAAATATCCCATGGCACTATTTCGAAGAAGAGTAGGGGAGTTATCCCCAGTGTCCTGGCAAATATTTCTCCCTCAACCAACATAACAAAAACAGATTATCTGGTCATTTTCACATTGCTGTTTGTGTGAGCTTGCTGTGCTTGTGTTTACCACATTACAACAGTGACAGTACTTCATTGGCTGTAAAGCGCTTTGAGACATCCGGTGGTCGTGAAAGGCGCTATAGAAATGCAAGTCTTTCTTTCTTTCAACCAACATCAGTAAAACAGATGATATGGCCATTATCACATTGCTGTTTGTGGGACCTTGCTGTGAGCAAATCAGCTGCCGTGTTCCTACATTACAACAGTAAGTTTACTTGGCTGTAAAGTGCTTTAGAATGTCCTGAGGTCGTAAAAGGTGCTATATAAATGCAAGTCTTTCTTTCTTTTTCTTAGTGAGTGAAAGAGGAATGGCTTCATATGCTCCAAGATGCATAATCTCACTTTCAGCTACTCTTACCTTTGCAATAATAATGTTATGCTAAAGCTTTAAAAGTGTGAATTAATTGCAAAAGCGGGCTCAGATTTTTTTTTTAAACTCTCTCGCTGTTACAGTGTCTTACACTGTTTCATCATCCCCAAGAGGCTGTCATCAGGGCTTTAAGCATAGGGCTGAAGATAACAAATATGCCGTTGAGATTGTGAGGTTAAGCAGCCCATCGTGTTATTTTATCAAACCACAACAAATTAGATGAAAGAAAGAAAGCCTTACATTTATATAGTGCCTTTCACAACCACCGGACGTCTCAAAGTGCTTTACAGCCAATGAAGTACTTTTTGAAGTGTAGTCACTGTTGTAATGTGGGAAACGCAGCAGCCAAGTTGCGCACAGCAAGCTCCCACAAACAGCAATGTGATAATGACCAGATAATCTGTTTTTGTTATGTTCGTTGAGGGAAAAATATTGGCCTGGACACCGGAGACAACTCCCCCGCTCTCCTTCAAAATAGTGCCATGGGATCTTTAACATCCACCCAAGAGAGCAGACGGCGCCTCAGTTTAATGTCCCATCCGAAAGTGATACATCTTACCCTGCCCCAAACATCCTTGTCTTATTCTTTAATTTGAGCAGCTACCTGCTTTAAACGCTAAAAAAAGCCTGTAATTATTATACAGATCGCTGATTTTAAACTTTGTGTCATTTTTTGTATACTGAGCCACACAGCAATGCGTGTCCTCGACTGGATCACAATATTCAGTTGAGTGAATGCTAGCTGAAAGTACCATATGTTAAAGCGTGGCGACTTCAAACAACGGATTCAAACTTGAATGCATTTATAAGCTAATGGATGCCGAGAATTAGTTTCTAAATTAGTTTTTCTTGTTTTTGTGTTTTGTTTTTGGCAGCCTCACACATATTGGCTCAAATCTGTGTCACTTGTTCTGTATGTGTATCAGGTCTAAATGTTATTAAGCAAGGACAAAGCCCTCAGGTAGCCCCCTGCGGCTTTAGCAGTTTGGGATGCTGGGCTCCCACTGGGACTAACAAGGCACCCTGCTATGGAACCATCCAAGGTCAATGCTGGGTTTGTAGGCATCTGCAGACAGCACAAGCCCTGTTCCACCCCAGTGGTCATTGTTACCTTCCACTGACCAGCTGCTGGTGATCGCTAGGTCAAAACAAAACGGGTATAGAGGCTCCATTCACCCAAGATTAAATGCCTGAAATGAGCCACACCTTTGAACAATTGCATCCTACAAGAGGAACAGCATTCAATGGCTGTGGGGCCCCACTGATCAATGCTTAAGAAAGGTGCAGCCTACAAAGCAGCTTCACACCCTCAGACCTTATACGACTGTTCAACTGCTCAGACTCCCAGATCCAATATTCCCGTCAGTCTGACACGCACATTATCCGCAGTCTGCTCAGAAAAAAATGACAAGTCCCAGGACAGGCAGCCTTTCACTGGCATAAACCTCTGTTTACATTGGAGCAAAATGTCTTTCAGAGAGACAGTTCAAATCTAGATATTAGTTCACACATCTGTCTCTCTTTTCCTTAGTGACAATTTTAATGGGTCTCGCAGGTGTAAACATTTTATCAAGATGATTGCAGTTAGTATTCAGTCAAACTTTAATTCAAAATAGAGACCAGAAATGAGTGCCCAGTAACTTAATTCTGAAGCAGTTTTCGCATAAAAACAATGGACTGCTTGAGGGACAGACTTGCCAGACAGGTCACGACATTTCTTGTTACTGTAATGAATGGGAACATACAAACATATTTCATTTTGTGAAACCTCTTTCGAGGTCATTTCATATTCGAGCACTTAGAACAGTCAAGTGAACTCAGTATCAACTCTTATAAGAGCACTTCCCTCTTAGAACAAGGAAGTTAATTAGTAAATAGATAAATAGAAACAAGTGACAGCCAATTGAGCTGTTGTTAATGTGTGGCATAGAAGCCCAGATTTTTAGAATTAACTTACTCCTACCCATGCATGAGTTCTTAATAGGCTCAGGCACGCCACTGTTGTAAAAACAAATATGAAAGCTGTTCTAACTGATAATGGTTGTAATGAAGATCCCAGCAGGTTTAATGTTGGAATAGAATACCTCAGGTTGATTAGGACACACTGCTGGCACCCCATGCTTTGATCAGCTCTCTATCCCCTTATTTTGGTTCTAGCATAAAACAGGCTAAAGCATCCATTATAATAATAGACACTATTTCTTACTGGAACATTTCCCTCTCTGTACAATAAATTTAACACTATCCTGAAAAGTGAGGAGAAAATCAATATCTTCGGAAAGCACAGAAGGCTGAGGAAGGCCAGTTTTATTTTTAAAAGGGCCTGTCTTCATGAAAAATAAGTGTTTGAAAAATCTTTTTTGTTTGTTTGCAATGAATGAACTTGCACGGAAAAGCAACACTGCTTCAGTTGTATGGGGTAAAATCCGCTCTTCTCCCTCCCCAATTTAAAAGAAGGATTAATTGAGCACTTCTCAATGAAAACAGTGCCCCTTCCTTCATAAACCCAAGCCCAAAACTCTCCCAGATAGGATATGAATTCACTGTGCTGAAGCATAGTGTGTACCTGTCAGAATATGAAATAGCATTTTCAAGGGAAGTGTGGTTCGACTGAGAATTTTTTTTAAAAAAAGGAAGTTTACAGCTTTATTTACTTAATTGTCTTTAGAATGTACGTAAAAAACTTCTCACATAACGCTTTACATAAAAATATATGAGAGGGTGACATGAAGGAAAGCCCTCCCTAAATCCGATTGATAAGATGCATTAAGTAAATTGCTTAGTGTCTACATGAAAAGCCACCCACCGTCAAACTACATCCATTTTAACAAACTTTTTATTTGGCAGAATTAACTGAGTTAGAAATACAACTTAGATGTAAATGTTACTGATAGGAACACGGTAAGACCTCATATACTTTTAGAAATAAAGGCCCGAAATTATAACAAACCAGATCCCAGCTTCATCTGCGATGTAGCAGATTAGCCAAACCCTTCACAAATTGTTAAGAAAAGGGAAAAAATCTGTTGTCAGATTTGGGTGTTTATCAGCTACGTTCCAGACACTTGACCTGATGTTATGGACACCTAATCCGCTGATCTGCATGCTGGGAGCCTTGTGAGGCTCAGGCTCCAAACACACATGAAATTGGCTGTCGCACTTGTGCTAATACACAGAGGCCTCAGCACATTGTCTGCACCAAATGCAATTCCACTCACAAAACTGATGGCGAATATGAAATGCGAGGCTGGATTTTCTGAATCGTCCAACTAATGAAACAGTCTGTGGCTATTATACGAGCTCCGCAGTGAGAGGCTTTACAGCTCTCGTACCACAGAGCTTGTAAAGGTTAAAGTTGTTGAAATGGAGGCCACAAAAGAATAAATAGTTTGATGTTGTCAGCTAAGACTGTACAAACCAGTTGGCACACAAACAGTTACAGCATGCGGCCTCTTGTGGCTTTAAATCCAGGTTACTTAAGTCCACCGATTTGTAATTACAAATTGTCCTGGCCTGAAGATGTTTGCAAGTGAATGCAAACCAAATAAAAAAGGGAGGAAGGAGAAAGATGGTTCTCCTTGGATTCAGTTAACCACAATATACAAAGATAACAAGCTACCTACACTGGTGCTTTGTCCAGAGAAATAATTCATCATATGCATGACTTTGGATTACTAGTTCTGAAGATTATTTTTCCGTCACAAGTTGCCATTTTTGCAAAATTGTTATTATCAACTTGAGGAGGATTTCAAAATAGAACATTGCTGTGCCAGACGAATGGAATACGCTGCGTGAGTGGCATCGCAATGGCTATTTTGCCTTAATGAAAGATCAGATACACCAATTTTTCCACAGGGCTGGTGCTCACAGTGAAAAGGGACCAGGAAGTATTTTGAGAAAATGAAATACAATAGAAGTCAAGGAAAGACTTCTCGTCCATAACAAATATATCAGTTACAGTTAGAAATATTCCTCAGACATGTGATGACTCAATCCTTTTGCTGGTTTATTCCAAACGTGTGCATTGGACATTTTTTTTAAAGATCTAGGGGGCGATTTTGCCAGGCCTGGGTGCCCAACCCGCCCCCAACCCGCCTCCATGCCATCTTCCCAGGAGGCGGGTAGCCGTCCCGCGCTGGGTCCCGTCTCCTTGGAGGCGGGAAGGGATTAAAGCCTATTAACTGCCTGTTAACAGGTAGTTAACAGGCAGAAAATAGGATTATCCCCTTTTTGTCCTCACAAGTGCGGGTTTCCCGAAGGCTCCGAAACCCGCCAGCTCAGCGATGCGAGTAGTGGGTCTGCGGGGGATCGGGGGGTGCAAAAGTGTGGTGTGAAGGTAAGTGATGGGTGCAAGTGTGGAGAGGTGAGTATCTGAGGTAAGTGCAAAGCATTAGTAAAAGTGTACTTACCTTTGTTTCTCCCGACAGGCTTCAGTTGGTGTGTATGCGGAGAGTCTCGCACCTCCGCATTGGAGATGAGAGATGGCCGTTGCATTCTCAGATGCAACAACCATCTCATTTCTGTAAAAGAAAGAAGTTTGATGAGGTCTTGAATTCAAGACCTCATCAAACGACAGAGAATGTCAGTGTTTGACAGCTTCACAGAGCTGTCAAACGATGACAATTCATCTGTCAAAAAATTTTGACAGATGAAACGTCATACGTTGATGTTCTCTGCAATCGGCTTTCCCTTAATTGGCCTGCTAAACCCGCTGGGTGGGCTTAACAAGGTCAATCAAGGGAAAATAGCGTGGGTTGGCCACAAATCGATGGAGGTGGGACATCGACCCGCCAAGCAGCAGTCCCGCCTCCAACGCGCCCCCATTAACAAAATCGCCCCCCTAGAATCTGATATTTTTTTCCATCCAGAGTCGATGGAGAGTTGCAAATAATGTGAAACAAGATCATGTGAAACAAAGAACTTCATTAATGTTATGTTTTACACATGCCCCTTCATTGCTGCTGATGAAGAACAGGATTGCCAAAGATGAAGAATTGGATTATAATGGTCAAGAATAGGACTATCACAGGTAAAGAACAGGATTATCAATGGTGAAGTTCAGGATTATTACTGAGAAAGATTAGGAAAACCACTGGTGAAGGACAGGATTTCCACCGGTGAAGAGCAGGACACATCCAAACAGTGGAGAAAACATTTGTTACTGCCAGTGAACATAATTGGTTTTTCTGACCTGAAAACAACTGGTTGGATAGGAAATGTTATATCATTTATCTATTCATGCTACTTACACGATTTTAATTCTGTATGTGTCTATGAGAATAATTTAAAAGACCTGGAACATGTATTAATCACTCCAATCATTCTTTTGTGTGAGGCTGTGACAATGCTACACCTCCGGGCACAAACAATGGGCAGCCATTTTACCAGAACATCACAGAAGTTCAACAACCTCCATGATACATAAAGGCCAGTTTCCTGGGCAGGCACAGTTCAGGGGCAACATGTGCACAGAACACTGGAAGTACACTGTGCTCCAGAAAGAATTGGGGCACTGGGATTGTTTAGAGGCACTCATTTGATTGGAGAGGTGGACTTTGTGCACCTGGGAAGATACAGAATTGGAGCAGGCAACACAGGTGGCAGGTAGTTTGGGTCCACCTCGGGCCTTACAGGTCCGAGGCTGATTAAAGGAGAAAGAGGAGCCAGGAGCAAGGGCGTGTAGCAGAAAGGAAGGGCAGAATTTTGTGTGTGGGGGGGGTCAGCGGGCGCGATCGGTGGTGGGTCAGGTGGGAAAATGTTTTTTTTTGACAGCGGGTCAGGACCCCGCTGTCAACCCGCCGCCACACGCCTTTCTCAAATGTTGGATCTGCCAGCACTGAGTAGACCCGACAAGCAGTGGTGGGGGAGGCAATTGAAATCATTAGTGGCTTGTTTACAGCCACTTAACAATGCTTTTTTTCCCAGCTTTTTGATTTTGACAGGTCGCCCACCGGTTTCCCGCTGTGCCCAGACCTCATCAGTGAAGCTGAGGTGGGAGGTGACTTGCCATTCTTTCAGCTGATGAGTTGACAGCTTCAAATGTCAAGTCAAAGCTCCCAGCTGAATCAGAGATCTTCCTTTAGCCACTAGCTTCTCTAAACTGCATTTCCACAACAGATTCACCATGCTGTAAGTCTTTACACAAGTCTCCATTGAGTCTCATCTCATTACCTCTCCCACCATTGACAGATCGCTTCTGTCATCTCTACTTCACCTGCCATCTATTCCATCAGCATGGGTGCCCTTTATACTCACTCACCTTGGTCCTCAGAATCCCACAACGATCAACCCCAACACCAGCAGCACCAACAACAATGCCAACCTTCTCCGCAATCAACTGATGCTGCACAGGACACAGGGCATCAGCACCCAACCACATTGCTGCCTGGGACGCCAGGGATGGCCTCATCATGGCCAGATTTACTTCACTTGATGCTGTACACACTGGCTGCCACATGATGCGCCAGGTTGGCACCACCCCACACCAACACCTCCAATGCCCAAGCCATTCCTTTCACACTCATGACCATTGCAGGGGATACCGTTATATCTCACCATTCACTGCAACTCACTAAGCCATTTCCAAAGGTGAACACAAATCTGTCCAAGAACGCAAAGGGCTGGATTTTCATTGACCCGTGGAGGCAGGTTTGGAGGCGTGTGGGGGGTTAAAATTGCGAAAACTGGCAGGCGGGCACAAGTCCGCCTCCATCCCGCCTCCATGCAATTTTCATTAAATCGTGTCTGCTGGTCCCGACTCCGTCCCGCCTTTAAGAGGCGGGATAGGCTGTTAAGGCCCTTAACAAGCACTAAATTGGCTCTATAATGCCATAATGCCATTTTGAAAGGCCTTTGTGATTTTAACCCTTGTTATACGTGAAGCACGCCTGTTGTGAACCACGATTGTGAAACCTGGCGGGAGCACATTTGGATATGGATAGTTGACGCTGGCTGGCTATGGGGATGCATACGTGGATGGAGAGGAGACATATCTGGGAATGGTGGTGTGGTGGTGTAAAAATATCTGGGAGCAGACTTAGGACTGCTGCTGCTCATTTTGCAGGTCCTCTCACAGCAAAGGCCAGGCAGTCTTTGAAGACCTTCAATGCAGCAGCAATGATGACATCATCAAAGGCGACTTTCAGACTGAAAACACTAATTTGGTTCATGGGTTCCCACATGCTGGAACTCAATTGCCCAATTAGGTGAAAATTGCATCAATCTCCCACATCCAATTGCAGTCGGGTGGATAACACGAAAAGTAGATGACACGACCCCAACCCGCCCCAGTATCAAAATCCAGCCCAAAGTGTTCAAAATAAAGGTTTCAATGTTTGACAGCCACATTAACAGAAACTTTACATGGACATTGCATTAAACATCCAAGTGCCTACCCTTGTGTGTTGTTAGTTGGTATGATTGCACTAGGCTGAGGGTGAGTGTGAGGGGTGGCTAGTGAAATGGGGATGTGTTAATATAGATAGAGAGGGATGGGTGGAGGTGCACGGTAAGTTGGTGTGAGTAAAGATGTGCAGGAGTAGGGTAGGGAAGGCAGAGTGATGGGGATGTGATGAGAGGCACAGCAGGATGAGGTTGAGTGCGGCTTTGTACTAACGTTTCGTGACCTACTGAGATCATGGAAATGTTTGCGGCACTGCACCCAGGTCCTCCTGACTACATCCCTGCTTGTGCCCTCCTCTGCAATGTGCAACCAGGCTGTGTTGGTGTCCTGGGGAGGTCTCTTCCGCCCATGGGAAGGGAAGAGGACCTCCCTGCGTGCTGTGACTCCCTCCATAAGCATATGGAGGGAGTCATGGGAGAACCCGCGTGTGGCCCTGCACCTCTGTGCAGTGTTTGTCAGTGTTTGCAGCACCTCAATGCTGTAGAACACGGACAGCACAACTGTCAAAATCAATTTGCGCATGGTCCCTTTAAGGAAATCGGCTGATGACGCGTCATCAAATGACGTCACCAGATCTGCTTCCTCTCATTGGTCAGGAAACTCGTTGGGTGGGCTTAACAAGCCCAATCAAGGGAAATTCATTTCAGAGGCCATAATGGAGCCAGCAGCGGGGTCGGGACCCGCCACCGACGGACCCGCCGAGGTCAGCAAAATGGCGGCCTTTTATTCCCTTGAGTATAGAAGAGTAAGGGGTAATCTAATTGGGGTGTTTAAGATGATTAAAGGAGTTGATAAGGTAGACAGAGAGAAACTATTTCCTCTGGCAAGGGAGTCCAGAACATAGAAGAAAGCTGGTCACAACAAAAGGCAGGGTTTGACTATTGGAGGAAGGGTAGTCTCCATAAAGGGCCTCACCCCTTTGAAAAGTGGCTTACCTCCATCAAATCTTGGAGAGAGCTAGAAATAGAGATGTAGGAGAGCAAGTCCTAGCAAGGGATTAGTATCCCATGGGTGCTTCCAGAACATTGCAATATAACATCCCATCAAAAGAACTCACTAAACCTTGGCCACTAGAAATGTGAAATGCTTGCCTATGGCAAGGTAGTATGATCATTCTGAGTTCCTTTTTCTCACCGTTTTCTTTGTGATTTTGCAGCATCTCCTCAGGGTTCCAGAGTCAGCCCCTCCTGGAACTCGCCTGACAACAACCTCAGCGGAAGGAGCAGCACAATTGGCACTCCATCACTGCATTTACCCTGCGCACTCATCAACTCAGTGTCATCCACCCCAGAAGATTTAAGAACATAAGAAGTAGGAGCAGGAGTAGGCCATTCGGTCCTTCGAGCCTGCTCTGCCATTCAATAAGATCATGGCTGATCTTCTACCTCAACTCCACCTTCCCGCACTAGCCCCATATCCCTTGAGTCCCTTAATATCCAAAAATCTATCGATCTCTGTCTTGAATATACTCAGTGACTGAGCCTCCACAGCTCTCTGGAGTAGAGAATTCCAAAGATTCACAGCCCTGTTTAGATAGAAAGCAAAGATATCTGTGGTTAGAGGAACATTGAATATATTGGAGATATCGGCGTCATGGGTGAATCCTGTAACACAACTCAAATCTGACACCAAATATGACTGCATCATAATCCATTTATTGTGTTTGACCAAGGGCTGGATTTTGCCAATGGGGAGCTTATGGAGGTGGGACTCCCACTTGTCGGGTTTCAGTCCCGCCTCCATCAACTTCTGGCCAATCCACGCTATTTTCCCTTGATTGACCTTGTTAAGCCCGCCCAGCGGGCTTAGCAGGCCAATTAAGGGAAAGCCGGTTACAGAGAAAATCATCGTATGAAGATGAATTGTCATCGTTTGACAGCTCTGTGAAGCTGTCAAACACTGACATTCTCTGTAGTTTGATGAGTTCTTTTGCAGAAATGAGATGGTTGTTGCATTGGAGAATGCAACAGCCATCTGCCATCTCTACCACGTAGGTGCGAGACTCTCTGCATACCCACCGATTGAAGCCTACAGGAAGAAACAAAGGTAAGTACACTTTTTCTAACACTTTCCACTTACCTCAGATACTCACCTCTCCACACTTGCAACCATCACTCACCTCCACAGCACACTTTTGGACCCCTCCGACCCCCGCAGACCCACTACTCACCTCGCTGACCCTGGCGGGTTTCGGAGCCTTCAGGAAGCCTACACTTATGTGGGCAAAATGGGGATAATCCTCTTATCTGCCTGTTAACTACCTGTTAACAGCCAGTTAAGTGGCTGTAATCTCTTCCCGCCTCCAAGGAGACGGGACCCGGCGCAAGATGGCTACTCGCCTCCTGGCAAGATGGCACGGAAGAGGTTGGGTACCCGCCCCCAAATCCTGCCATTTTCCCGGCAGTCCCGCCTCCAAACCCGCCTCCCCAGGGCTGGCAAAATCTTTGACACGCAATCGGCTCGATTTTGCCAGGCCCGAGGAGGCAGGATTGGAGGCGTGTGAGGTGTTAAAATCACAAAAAATGCCGTGCAGGGCCCCAAGAGGCGGGATAGGCCCTTAAGGCCCTTAACAACCACTTAATTGCCTCTATAATCCAATTTTGAGAGGCCTTTCTGATTTTTAGACATTTCCCCCATCCTACACGCCTCCTCTGGAACACGCCAGGTAATCCTCGCGGCCTCACAAGCTTACTAACAGCTGCAGCTCCACCATTAAAAAGGAGTTTTCAGCAATCATCATTTGCAGGTGGCAGAACTTTGTTGTCTCAGGTCTGGGGGAACTTTTAGCAGGCCTACTCATTGTTGTGGAAGTTTGGAGCCTGAGACCCATCTCCCGTGTGACCTCCTGGGAAACCCCTCTCCCCACCTTGACTGAGCGCTTCCTCAACTGAGGTATATAGCAGAAGCATGGGAACCATTTATTTCCTTTGCTCCTGGACATCAGATTCGGACGAAGACCAGCCGCGGCAGCAGCAGTACCCTGAACAACAGCAGCACCAACAGCAGGAGCAACAACAGGAGCGCCAAGCTGCTGCTCACCCACCTGAAACTGCACAAGCCAGAAGGCGCCAGAGCGCGACCACATTGCTGCCCAGGATGCAAGGGACGCACTCATGTTGGCCAGATTTGCTTAGCCTGCACAATCAAACACTTTTGCCTCGCACCTTCTTACCAGAGCATCGACAATGGACAAGAACCTGCGGATTCCTATCTCTCTGACCACCATACTGACAATTGCAAGTCGCCCTCAGCCCTCAATGTGAAAGTCCCATTTGCGAAATGACACAGGCCACAACTTCAACAGTTTGCCATCAAATCTGTTTATGATACCATGACAAGGATGGCTAGTCCAAATACAATACATCACAGCACCCAAGTGACTACCCTTGTGACTACTTGTGCATTATCTTCCTCTTACGCATGCTCCTACGTGGTGCTTCCCCTGTGGCTTCAGCAAATGTGGCGGCCCCTTGCTCACTTTCTTGCTGCTCTTGTCTCGACGCCTTTGGCGGGCGTCCTCTGGGGTTGCGAACCTGTGAGGGCTCGGCAACAGTCTGCTGCTCCTGCGGCTGTGCAAGGGCTGAGACGCCCATCTCAGTTGGGTGAGGACTCTGGTGGGGCTCTGACCGAGGGTTTTGCAGTGGCATGGTCGTGTGAGCGCTTGAAGAGGAGCCCGCACTTCCTTGTTGTCTGCCACCAACATCCCTCTCATGGGTCAGCCCCACTTCAGAGCTAGCAAGTGGCTTGACAGCACCTTTCTGCATTTCAGGTGGGCCATGAGGACCTGTTTCTGCACTGGAAGTCTTACTCCAGAGGACTTCCATGAAGGTCTGGTTTCTATGCTCAATAGCTGACCATTGATCCTCAAGAGATGTCATTCTATTTTGAACAATGACCATGTTTTCAAGACCCTGGCGACTAAGCTCCTCCATGGCCGTAGCCATCCTCTCCTCTACCATAGCCACCCTCTCCTCTACGGTAGCCAGCCTTACCACAGAGTTAGCCATCCTTTCCACGGAGGTTGCCATCCTGTCCGCGGTGATGTGTTCATGCGCCAATGAATCCACAAAGGCTCTGCTTATGTTCGCAATGGACTCCTCCATTCACTCCACACTCGCAGCGACCCTAGAGACAAAAGCTGCCAGAGACTCCTGCACCTGTTCCTGGAGTTCCAGCACTGCTCTCCTTCTGGATGGACCCGGAGGAACAGGGTCGACATGCAGCTGAGCCGAGCTGGCAGAGTCCTGCGCCCTAAGACGAGGACTCTCCACTGCTGTCCCTGTCTCCACCATCTGCTGATGCTCACTTGTGAACTGTGATACACCAGGTGCCAACACTACTCTATCTCGCGAAGGTCCCACCGAGGTGTGAGTGTCTGCGCTGGTGCTGGGTGCGCTGAATTCTGCTGACGCTGCACCCTCAGAGGTTGCAGCTTCCTCTGAAGAGTCTGGAAGCTCAGGCTCTTCCTCCTGGACAGTGGGGACAGGGGCTTTCGATGGTCCTGTGGGGGAGTAAAGGAAAGAGTTAGAGATGTGAGGTCAAGGTTACATGCCCATTGAATAGTGCAGATGATCATAAGTCAATCTGTTAGAGCATCAGATTCATTATCAGTGACTCATGCAATGTCAATGAGAGAGATGCCAAACTATTCTGTCCCCAGTTACTGTGATGCGCCCGTCTGTCCGTCCCCCACTTGGGAATCCTCCTCGATCCCGGCGATTTCCAGGGCCGCCTCCTCCCAGGCGGTGAGCTGGGCTCCTGAGGGTGGCCCTCCTCCTGTCATGGCTGTTTCCCTCTTATTGTGGACTCTCTTTTCCTGCAATGAGGGACACAAGTGGAGTTTGAGTGAGAATGAAGGAGTGAGTGTAGAGAATGCATAGCATAGATGCTTAGAAGGAGACAAAGGGCCCTCCCTGTGTGTTGTAAGTTGTTGTTGTTGTTGCATCACAGTGATAGGGAGTGTGAGGGCTACATGGTAGAATAGTTAAGTGAATGTGACCATAGAGAGAGAGGCAATGGGTAAGGGTGCAGGGATGTAAGTTTCAAGTGGGATGTGGAGGAAGAGGTTAGCAAAGCAGAGTGCTGGTGAGGAGAGGCGATGGGGATCAGATTGAGGGAGATGGGAATGTCATACTCACTTTTCCTGTGCGGAGAAGGTCATGAAACCTCTTCCTGCATTGCAGCCAGGTTCTGCGGCTCATCGATATGGAGTTGACCTCCTGGGCCACTTGCAGCCACACAGCTTTAGTCTGCTGGGGTGGCTTTTTTCTACCTGAGGAAGGGAAGCGCACCTCCTTATTGGATCTTGCTCCCTCCACCAGAGCTTGGAGGGAGGGCTCATCGAAGCGTGCAGCACACTTTTGACTGCTGGTGGACATAGTCGATCAATTAATTCCTTACTACAATCACCATAATGTTTGCAATCTCCAGAAAAAGCAAGGCTGCTTGCAGGCCTTAAATCCAGCAGCATTGATGACGTCATCGGAGGCAAATTTCTGTATGAAAAGACTCATTGGGCCAGGGGTTCCCACACGCTGGAAATCAATTGCCCAATTAGGGGAAAATCGCACTTTTTCCCCACTTCACTTCGGAGTCGGGGTCCTGACACGAATGCCACCTGACACACCCCAGCCGGCCCTCACTGGCAAAATCGAGCCCAATGTCTCTAAGCAGTAGACATACAGAGAAATAAATGCAATTACACCATTTTTCCTCTGGGTACAGACGTAACCTTCATCAATCCTTTCGATCCTGACTCTCTCTACAAATTGTGAAGGAAAGCTCAAGATCTTTAGAGGCCTCTAGTCACGCACACTGTCCTAGATGATTCTCTGGGCTGGATTTTGTCAGCCCCGAGGAGGCGGATATGGAGGCGGGACTGCCGGTAAAGTTGCAGAATGTGGGGGCGGCTGGCAAACCCGCCCTCATCCCGCCTCCGTGCCCTTTTGCCAGGAGGCGGGAAGCCGTCCTGACCCGGGTCCCATCTCCTCGAGGCGGGAAAGGGATTAAATCCTATTAACTTGCTGTTAACAGGTAGTTAACAGGCAGAAAATAGGATTAGTCCCATTTTACCTTCCCAAGTGCAGGCTTCCTGACCTCGGGGAACCCCGCCGGGGTATAGGAGGTGAGTAGGAGGTCTGCGGGGGTTGGGGGGGTCTGAAGGTGAGATGTAGAGGTGAGTGATGGGTGCAAGTGTGGAGTGGTAAGTATGTAAGGTGAGTGTAAAGTGTTATAAAATGTTCACTTACCTTTGTTTCTGCCTACAGCCTTCAGCTGCTATGGATCCGGAGTCCCGACATCTTCATTGTAGATTTCACAGAGTGGCTGTTGGATCCTCCGATCCAACAGCCAGGTGATTTTGCAAAGTTGAAAGATTTGATGAGTCCTGAACACAAGAACTCATCAAACTACACAGAATGTCAGTGTTTGACAGCTTCACAGAGCTGTCAAACGCTGACATTTCTTCTTTCAAGAAATCTTGACAGATGGCATGTCAGACGTTGACGTGCTCTGTCAGTGACTTCCCCCTAATTGGCCTGCTGAGCCCACTGGGCAGGCTTAACAAGGTCAATCAGGGGAAAATCCCGCTGGTTGGCCAGAAGCTGATGGAGGCGGGATTGAAAGTTGGCAAGCAGCAGTCCCGCCTCCAAAAGCTTCCCATTGAGAAAATCCAGCCCATTATGTCATGATAAGAGTTTGTTGTAAACAAGTCCCCCCAGAAATGAGCTAGTTCCTACAAAACACCAGATGCAAATTTGTTTATCATCTTGACCCATTGTCCCGCTTCCTATCACTAGCTTGGGCCCATCTTGTTTGACAATGTATAGACAAAGTTTAGTCAAACAGACACGAATCACACATCCTGTACTTACAGCAGAAGCTAAACAGCACAGTCAGCTAAAGTCCTGACACATTAAACCCTAAAGCATCCTGGGAATGAACAACTTTAACCATTTCATTATTTCTAGCTACAGTACAAATCCACAAGACATTTATAAGTAACAAGAAAGCAAAAATCTTAATCAGATGAGATTAAACCAAATCCTAACCCTACGTATATATGTGTACACAAATAGGGTAGCTTACAGTCCGAAACAAGAAGGGTGAAATTTGAGCCAGAATCCATGTGGAATGAATTTGCCGCTTTATGAAATGCACCCTCTCCACCATGTGCCACTACATGCATACTCTCAATCTTGCTCTTCATCAGCACTGACTCATTTTAGTTCACAGCCGTCCTGGTGCCTTCGTGCCATATTTGAAGAAAATCAATATTTTGTTAATGCGCTGGATGAGATGAAAGGTGATATGGAACTGAGGACCAAGTCGCAAGGACATAAGTTCTGATGAAAGGCCTACACCTGAAACGTTAATTCGTCTGTTCTTGCCACAGATGCTACCTAACATTCTGAGTAGTTCCAGCATTTTCTGGTTTTCTTTCAGATTTCCAGCATCTGCAGTTTTTTTAACTTTTTGTTTAAATAAATCTAACAATTACAAATGATCATGACCTTTATCACCTATTTTCTGAATGTAGAAAGAAAGAACATATTTATACAGTGAATTTTTCTCCTCTTTCAAGAGCACTTTACATCCAGTGAATTACTTTTCTGAAATGCAGTTATTGTTATAATTTAGCAGCCATTTGTGGCAGCCATTTTGTGCACAGGAAGGTCCCACAAACAGCAATGAGACGAATGATAAGTTAATCTGTTTCTTACATTTTCAAAGGTGGATAGGTTATTTCACCCAGTTTCTGTTTCCTATCTGTCCTCAGTACTGTAACCAATCAAATTTAAGAATTGTTTGGTCTCTTGTGAAAACCTTAGCATATAAACCTGTTTATGTTGTTCCACTTGAGGGACAACACACACAAGTCTAATTAGTGTACTGTTAATGTTTAGTTCACTGGGGAGAAAATTACACAGTGAAAGTTGAACCATTACAAAAGACTGCAAACAGACCTGAGGCTAATTTAATCTATAATGACTTTCCTATTCAGTGTATTCAACGGAAAACTCACAAATAAGTTTATTTAGCATGGCAATATGTTCTGCAGCCGTTAAAGCTGTGACATCCCACAATTGCACTGTAAGTAATTCTTTACCACAACATACAGTTAGGAACTGAAGAAGCTGATGTATTAAAATAAAAAAGTTTCTGAGCATGATCTTATTGAAAGTTTTTTTTTACAGAGGCTGTCATTGTCGTAGGATTGCATAGGATATACGGCACAGAAACAGGCCATTCGGCCCAACCAGTCCATGCTGACGTTTATGCTCCACTCGAGCCTCCTCCCGTCTTTCCTCATCTAAATCTATCAGCATAACCCACTATTCCCTTCTCCCCCATATACTTGTCTAGCCTCCCCTTAAATGCATCTATACTATTTGCTTCAACCACTCCCTGTGGTAGCGTGTTCCACATTCTCACCACTCTTTGGGTAAAGAAGTTTCTTCTGAATTCCCTATTGGATTTCTTGGCGACTATCTTATATTGATGGCCTCTAGTTATGCTCTTCCCCACAAGTGGAAACATTTTCTCTGTATCCACTCTATCAAAACCTTTCATAATTTTAAAGACCTCTATTAGGTCACTCCTCAGCCTTCTTTTTTCAAGAGAAAAGAGACCCAGCCTGTTCATCCTTTCCTGATATGTATACCCTCGCATTTCTGGTATCATCCTTGTAAATCTTCTCTGCACCCTCTCCAGTGCCTCTATATCCTTTTTATAATATGGCAACCAGAACTGTATGCAGTACTCTAAGTGTGGTCGAACTAAGGTTTGATACAGGTTTAGCATAATTTCCCTACTTTTCAATTCTATATCTCTAGAAATAAACCCTACTACTTGGTTTGCTTTTTTTATGGCCTTGCTAACCTGTGTCGCAACTTTTAGTGATTTGTATATTTGTACTCCAAGATCCCTTTGTTCCTCTACTCCACCTAGACTCGCATCCTCCAAGTAATAAGTGACCTCCCTATTCTTCCTACCGAAATGTAATACCTCACATTTATCTGTGTTGAACTTCATTTGCCAATTATATACCCATTCTGCAAGTTTATTAATGTCCTCCTGTAATTTGTTGCAGTCCTCCTCAGTATTGACTATCCACCCCCCCCCCAATTTGGTGTCATCCGTAAATTTAGAAATTGTGTTTTTGATTCCAAAGTCTAAAGCGTTAATATAAATTGTGAACAGCAGTGGTCCCAGCACTGATCCTTGTGGAACACCACTACCCACCTTCTGCCACTGTGAATAGCTACCTTTTACCCCTACTCTCTGCTTTCTGTCTTGAAGCCAGCTAGCAATCCATTCTGCTACTTGTCCCCTGACTTTTACTTCTCTTATCTGCTCTGGTTCATTCCCCATTACTAGATCCAATAGCAAATCCGCCCTTGTTGGGCTTTTTACATATTGGGTTAGAAAGGAGTCCTGTACACATTGTAGGAACTCCATTCCCTTATCCCCTTTACCTACCTCTTCCATCCAATTAATATCGGGGTAGTTGAAATCCCCCATGATGATTATTCTATGTTTTTTACTCATTTCCCTAATTTGTCTGCATATTTCTTCCTCCACCTCCCTTCCACTATTAGGTGGTCTGTAGACTACACCTATTAGTGTGATTGATCCTTTATGGGCCAAAAATTGATCCCGCTGCGCGAGAGTACGCACTGCGTACTCTCGCGTATTCTCTCTCCAATTGCCGGTTTTCTGCATGCCCTGCGCATGCGCTGAAAATCGGCACTTGGTCTTTGGAAAAGGGGGTGGTTCCTTGGTGCATCGCGTGCGCGCTACAGGCTGCGCGCACGCTGTGCACTTAGTGCTTTGGACGCGCAGGTAAGGACGGAAGATTTTAGAAATGGAAAAAGGAGGAGTAAGACCCACTTTTAACAAGGTAAGTAGTGAATTAAGTATTTTTTTGAATTTTTTTTAACAGGTATATCTTTTTTAGAGACTTTAAAGACAGGTAAGTTTATTTTTATAACTTTTTAAAAGATTTTAAATTTTTTCAAAAATTTAATTTTTTATTTAAAATGGTTAATTTATTTAACTATACTTATTTTATTAATGTGATGTTTTTTTTTAAATTTAATTGAGGTTTAGCTGTTATTTTGGGGGGGTGTAAGATTCATAGCTTTCACAGCACGTATGTGAAACTTATGAATGGAAGATGGTGTGCTGCCATTGGCTCTAACTGAGTCACGTGATCCCACAGCTCGCACGAATTCACTACGCCGGTGGGATACGCAAGCACTGCCCAGCTGATGTCTGGAACATCAAGTTCGTGCGAGCTGGATCTGAAAAAGCCAACGCGGAGTGAGAGATCGCGCCTGCTCCTTACCCCCGCGGGAACAGAGCGAGATCAATTTCTGGGCCATTATCTTTTATCTCTATCCATATGGATTCTATTTTTGTCTTGCTGATAGCTGCGTCACTTTTTTCTACTGCCATTGTGTTATCCCTAATAAGTACAGCTACTCCACCTCCACTTTTTCCCTTGCTATCTTTTCTAAATATGTTATACCCTGCAATGTTTAATTCCCAGTCCTGACTTTTCTGTAGCCATGTCTCAGTAATCCCTACTATGTCTGGTTCCTCGCAACGCATGATTGCCTCCAGCTCCCCTGTTTTATTACGGACACTGTGTGCATTGCTGTACAGACCGTTTAACTCATTTTTAATAGGATTTCCTCTCACTTTATGTTTAACCATCTTTTTAAACTCCTGTTCTATAACTCTATTTATTCTCTTGCCATCAATGTCCTCCCTTAATTTATTCTTTTCTATGCTCTCTTTTCCTGTTTTGTTTATAATTAGGTTGGTTACATTTGTTATAGATCCCTCCCCCCATCTTACTAGTTTAAAGCCTTTGCCACCTCCCTATTTACCCTTTCCGCTAGGACACGGGTCCCATCCCGGTTCAGGTGGAGCCCGTCCCATCGGTACAGTTCCTTCCTGTCCCAGAAATGGTGCCAGTGTCCCATGAAAAGGAACCCCTCTTTCCCACATTTTCATTGCCATTGGGAGATTCAATAGAGGTGTTCAAGATCATGAAGGATTTTGAAAGAGTAAATAAGGAGAAACTGTTTCCAGTGACAGAAGTATTGGTAACCAGAGGACACAGATTTAAGGTAATTGGCAAAAGAACCAGAGGCAAGATGAGCAGAATTTTTTTTACGCAGTGCGTTGTTATGATCTAGAGTGCACTGTCTGGAAGGGTGGAAACAGGTTCAATAATAACTTTCAAAAGGGAATTGGATAAATACTTGAAGGGGAAAAATTTGCAGGGCTATGGGGAAAGGGCATTAATGGGACTATTGGATAGCTTTTTCAAAGAGTCGGCACAGGCACAATGGGCCAAATGGCCTCCTACTGTGCTGTATCATTCTATAATTCTACAATTTTCAAGATACTGCCAATTTAATTGTATTTTCACTTTTTTCTATTTCTAACGTAGTGGCAACATGCAACTTACACACGAATCCAAGATGCCAATACGAATTCCCAATATGATACATTGGAATTATGCTTTTAGTGCTGAATATTGCCTCTGTCCCTCTACAGTGGAGGTCTCCCAACATGAAGCAGTTGCATCACCGGCGAATTGTGTAGATGATGCAAAGGAAATAGAATCCTGCTCCAAGCAGTTACACGCACGTATCTACATTATAAATATGTATGCACTCTATGGTAAAATATATACATGCATTATTGCAGTTCATGTAAAAGTGAGTAGGAATATTCCAGCATTATGGGTTCTGCATTAAAAATGAGTCTATTTTCCTCCATTGTGTACAAAATGGATTTCCCTGCTTATACTCCTTCTGACTTTTTTCGATAGCATTGGTAACAAATGGAGAAAATTCACTCTAAAGCAAGCTGCACAAATTGACGCTGTTTCTGAAAAAAATAAAACTAAGGGGGATGGATTATAATTCTTTAAAAGCCCGAGAGCCACAGGTAATATAGATGTAACTTGAACTGTATTAAATAGAATTAGAGGGCACGAGTACAATATTAATAAGCCTCAAGTAAGGTGCAGACTAGAAGATTTTTTTTTCTCATAGAGCAGGGGATATGTGGAACAGATACCAAGAAAATGCAGTAAATGCCATGTCAATTAACTCCTTAAAAAGGGAAAGATAAATGTCTGGTTAGGAATGAATCTGAAGGTTATAGCGATAAGTGCAGACAGAGTTGATCAAATACCCCACAAGGCCATTCTGGTTCATGTGCTGTTGCAACCGTGGAAATGTCATTTGGGAAAGCAACTGGTCAAGGCTGAATAATGGAGGCTATAAGGTTGCATAGATATTCATAGAATGTTTCCTCAGGAGATTAAGGTGGCATTTACATTACAACTGTAGTATCAGTATTAAATGACTTTGCTTTACCAAGAAGTTATGATGTAAATCCAGAGTCAGGGCACCTCTAGCAAATTAACACTCCCTCCGTAACCATTTTGAAGTGTCAGTCCAAATTACCTGCTTTTTTTCCGAGTAGGGTTTGAACCCAAACCCTTCTGACTCGGAGGCAAGAGTACTACCAACTGAACCAAGCTGACTTTGTACCTCCTCAACACTTCTGCTGTTCTAGAAAAGGAAAGAGGCAAAGCGGGAGTCTCAGTCCTGAAAGAGACAGAGCAAATAGTAAAGAAAGAGAAGATTTGCTTGTCATTCAAAAGCCACTGATGATGTCCTGCAGTTTCTCACGAGCCCCTTCCCCCATTTGTAATATTGCAAATTGTGTGACTTCCCTCCATTAGTAGCTTATACCTAGACTATATCCATTATAATAGTTATTATGCCACCAGTTATAGCGGTTATGGAGGTATATCCTGCTTCCCAAATGTTTTGCATTCCCAGGTGATTTCTGAAATGCCCAGCCATTTTTATAAATTTTATATAATTTTCATTTTTCTTGGTGTATCTTGTCCGTTACACCTGTCATTTTACACTTTGTGAAAGAGAAAGAGATAGTCGGGTCAAAAATTCACAGGTCTTTCATCCTGGCATAAATGCTAGTTCTGACACTGACCCAGTTAAAGTTTAATGGTTGGGGAGGTCACCTTATATGCATAACCTGGGCTAGTACCCATGCTACTGGGTGCATCCCAGGTGCCTGCCATGGTGTAGAGACCAGAAATGCTGGCAGGGATTTTGACTCCGCGACGATGAAGGAACGCCAATATATGTCCAAGTTGGGATGGTGTGTGACAGGGGGAAACTTGGAGGTGATGGTGTTCCCATGCACCAGCTGCCTTTGTCCTTCTAAGTGGGGGAGGTTGCGGATTTGGGAGGTGCTACCGAAGCAGCCTTGGCGAGTTGCTGCAGTGCATCCTGTAGATAGTACACACTGCTGCCATGCTACACTGGTGGTGGAGGAAGTGGATGTTTAAGCTGGTGGATGGAGTGCCGATCAAGCGGACTGCCTTATGCTAGATGGCATTGAGCTTCTTGAGTGTCGTTGCAATCTTCTGATGCTTTGTAGGTAAATTACCTTATTCAATGAACTTCAAACAATTTATATTTTATTATACAAGTTGTTATACAGCCAAAAAAATCTTAGCATTGCATCATAGTGTGTTGGTCAGCATCAGGGGATTACTTTGTGCTGTTTCTCCTCCACACTAAAACTTCAACCAAACTATATTTTCAAGGAAAATAACTTTGACAATAAAAATACTGTAAATTCTAAAGACTTTAATGCCATGTTCATATTATTGTGATTAATCAAAATGTTTCCTAACATAATCTACTCCCAAATTATGTATTATGTGGTCAGTTCCACCATTTATATCCTTTATTTAAGCTGAATCCAACCTTCCCTTTATCTCTAAAGCTCTGGAATGCATCATTGTCTTGTAACTATGTGCCCACCTCACCCACCATTTCCTGTTTGAGATTCTCCAAGGCGGCTTCTGCCCTGCCCACAGCACTGAGGCCTGATGCTGATCAAGGTCACAAGTGGCATCCTGTAAGATTATGACCACTGCTCGCTACCTTCTTATCCTCCTCGACCTCTAAGCTACTTTCATGCTCTTTGAACATCTTGCTTCTACACTCCACTTTGTCACCGTTCTCTTATGGTCATTCTTACTTGTCACATCATTGACCTCAAAAGCAGCAGTTCCCTGGCAGAAAAATAGCCTGACAATCCTGAGCTGCTTATATGTGGTTGACTCTTAATGCCCTCCGGGAAACTTGGGACTGGCAATGAATACTGCTTGCCAGCATTGCCCACATCCCAAGGACAACTAAAGAAAAAGGAATGTGACTGGATTGTTCAATAGCACACAGTCAAGGACTGGTTCACAGCAGAAACATATAGTAGCCTGCTGCCTCCATCCGACGACATATTTTTCCCCATTCGAGAAATGTATGCATGGGGGATAAAAGCCTTCATTCCTATCATTTTTTGATTCTTTTAAAAATAATTTTAGTTTATTTTTTAATTCTTTCTGTGTAGAATGTTTCATCTGTCATTCCTTTTTTGTTCCGCATGTACTGTTGTTTCCCATTTTGTGTTTTATAATATTCCTCATTATGCTTCGAAAGAAGATCAATTTAGAAAATGTACATGTTCATTTTTTTAAGAAAAAACATCCACTTCTAAAAGGATTAAAATGAACATCTAAGTGAAGTCTAGGTGGCTGCATTCTTCCAGGAGGGTAATTGTTCCTGTTCTATCTAACCAGGAAGCCAATCGCTCAGCTAGTCAACCTTTAAATTATCACGGAACTTAAACTAATCCAATTTGTTACAGCACTGTTAAACCATGTGGGATGCCGCACGACACTTTCATAAATACCTCTTCCAGCTGGTAACTGGAGGACAGGTTTTAAAAGTACCAGTGACTGAACACCAGGGATCACAATTTGTATCCTCTTCTTAAATAGCCAATAAAAGTCCAACATGTTGCAAGCCATCGCTCATAAACAGAGAAAGGGTCAGCTGCAAAAGGTCAAAGAATTATTACTTCTGACCTTTGGTTCTCTCCATCACTGAACCTGCCGCTTTCAAGCATTGTTTCTAGATTTTAGGCATCAGTAGCAAATAGGTGTCGGAGCAAGTGCTCACGGAGGCAATTTAAGAGAACAACCACACAAGCTAAGCAGCCAGGGCAATATATGCAACAGCAAATATATGTACCCATTTTACATCTTTCCTTCTGATCTCTCCCTATTATAAGAAATGAAAGTTTAATCTATGGCATGATGCATTTCAGCTTTCTTATGGTCACACTCTATTTCAAATTTTCTGTTTAAATTGAATTTTTAATTACATTACAGCTTCAGAGGTTGGTCAAGACACATTGCACAGGCATACCCGTTCAATGCAGCATTCTGTCAGCTCCAGCCATCAAGTTTTCTTGTCAGAATTTAGACCCACTAAGTCACACAGGATCGCTTTCTTATACCTCTTAGTGATTCGTTAAGAGCAGTTATTGACTGAGGCCTGTGGACAGGAATGGTGCCTTAGCCAGGAATGGTGCATAGGAACGAGAGGCTCAGAAGAGGGACAAATAGACAATATCATGTTTCATTGGCCTATATTGAAAGATTTAAACCTATGAAGCACTGTTCTGATATTTCAAATCATGTAATACAGCAGACTTTCAAAGTACTGCAGTTTTCAGCTGTTATAAACAAGAAATAACCTTCAGTCACAACAATAGCATGGACATTGAAGGCATGCTACCCAATAAATGGCTCAAGAAACTCCTCAATGTGTTACATTTATCCCACAAAGTCTGAGTGAGTACATGATTTTGTTGGTGAGATACATGTAACAGATGGGGTAATTTTTTAATAGTTTTTCTGTAAATAACAAAGTAAAATTCAAAATTACATTCTAAGCTTAAGTCAGAGTACAAACATTTGACACAGAATCTACAATACTTTAAACCTGCCACCTAAAGTTCTGTACCTGAGGTTTTATCAGTACCATGGACAGCATTCCTGAAGACTCAATGAAGCACATAACTAAATAATATGGATTTAAAAATACAGAAGAATAAACAAGCAAATATTTGTGATTCACACACTTATATACATCCACACACATACATATATGCACACACTTATATCCATATACACACAGACACGCACATATATGTATACACATGCAAATATATATTCATACACTTGTATATATACACATAATCTTATACACAAATACATACGCACATACATATATGCACTCATATATAGATATATAGATATACACATATTATACAGACTAATATACACATATACACAAAAGTAAATGCATATAAACAAGCATATAAACAAATACATACACACAATTACACAATTATCCTGAAATAAAATAAATCTAAGATTGCTGATATGGGGATTGGTTGTAAAAAAAAATTTATTGCATTGAAAGGAATAATAAATAGTAGATGAGAGAGAAAGAAAAGAAAACAATTAACTTTAAAGATTTTTTTACCACTCATTCATTTATTTAAATAATCCAATCAGAATGAGTAAGTCAGATCGTCCAGTCAACAGGAATCCGTTATTAAAAACAATAACTTATATACTTCCTCATGTACAGAAAGACATTTCAAAGTATTTTACAGAAAAAGAGTTGATGTTGAGCACTAGTGAAAAAGAGAAAATGGAAATAATTAGGGGAGCAAATGCTTGGTTAAATGGGAAGGTTTTAAGGAGATTTTGGAAAGCAGAGAGGGAGGCGGCATGGTGGGGAGAAATTTAGAGAGAGAGTTTCAGCGGGCAGAGGAATAATGCTGAAAGAATGGCCACTGATGGAGAGAGTTAGAAACAGTCAGTATCAGAGGAGCAGTGGGCGCAGGAACCTGGCTGGAAGAGATCGCTGAGGAAAGGTGGACATAACCATGGAAAAATTTGAAAACAAAGACAAGGATCTTGACATCAATTTGCTGAGGCATGGGGAACCATCAGAGCTGGGGAAGACAGGGGTAACGAGAGCATCGGACTTTGTGTGAGTGAGAACATGGGGCACAGCATTCTGAATAATTCATAACTTTTGGAGGATTGGGAACAGGGCCAGCTGGGAAAGCATTAGAAAAGTCAAGCCTTGAGGTGATAAAGGCACGGTGTAGAGTTTCAGCAGCAGCAGGGGAAATGTTGTAAAGATGGAAGGGTGCAGATTTGGTAATGAAATGAACGTCAAAAAAGAAGCTCAGTTCAGCTTTGAGTATTAAACCCAAGGTCTACACTACTAGAATTAGCTGACATAACCATTGGGCAGGTGAATGGAACCAAGACATTTAGGTGTTCGCAGGAACCAAAAAGTATGACTTTGGTTTTGACAATGTCAAGCTGGAGGAAATTTTGACTCGTCCAGATTTTATCAGACAGGGCACTGGAGAGTGTAGCAGCAGTCTTGGGATTGAATGGCACTGGTGGAGCGTTGGAGGTTATCTGAGTACATGTAGTACCTGGCCCCATGTTTCTGGATGATATCAAAAAGGGGTAGAATTTAACGATGAAGAGGAAGGATCAATGCTGGAAGCCTGAGGTACATCAGAGGTGACACTGCTGGCATGAGAAGAAAAAAAGATTGGAGGAGATGTGATATATTCATTGCAACAAGTATGTGTGCAAGCAGGAGAGAGCAGTGCCATAGAACTGGACTACAGAGGAAAATGTGACGTATTGATATTTTAACAGGAATTTTAGCAGGTCTGATTATCCATTAATGAGTACCCTGATACATTTGTTTGTTCACTAATACCTTTCTTTTACATATCAGTTCATTTCTGCTGTACTTGATTAAACAGCAAGTACCACTGGTGCCTTTTGTACAAAAGTTGCAAAGGATTATCGTCAACAGTAACATTCTTCAGCTTTCCTGGTGAGCATTCTGTTTAAAGCGGTGCTAACACCAGTGGGGATCGAGCTTGGAGGAGTCACCAGGGGTGAAATTAAACTTCAGCAGGGGCAAAACGGACAGTAGTGGATTGGTCACCCATAATACACAACAGCCAGTTTTCCTTTCCATTGAAAGAAAGACTTGCATTTATATAGCAGCCTTCACGACCACCGGACATGTAGGGCTGGATTTTCATTGACCCGTGGAGGTGGGTTTGGAGGCACGTGGGGGGTTAAGATTGCGAAAACTGGCGGGCGGGCACAAGCCCTGCCTCCATCCCGCCTCCACGCAATTTTCATTAAATCGTGTCTGCTGGTCCCGACTCCGTCCCGCCTCTAAGAGGTGGGATAGGCTGTTAAGGCCCTTAACAAGCATTAAATTGCCTCTATAATGCCATTTTGAAAGGCCTTTGTGATTTTAACCCTTTTTCTATGTGAAGCACGCCTGTTCTGAACCACGAATGTGAAACCTGGCGGGAGCACGGCTAGCTGGCTGGCTGGCTGGCTGATCGATCTGAGAGTGGTGGTGAAGGGGAGACATATCTGGGAGTGGTGGTGCAAAAATATCTGGGAGCTGACTTAGGGCTGCTGCTCATTTTGCATCCAGGTCCTCTCACAGCAAAGGCCAGGCAGTCTTTGCAGACCTTCAATGCAGCAGCAATGATGACATCATCAGAGGCGACTTTCAGACTGAAAACACTAATTGGTTCATGGGTTCCCACATGCTGGAACTCAATTGCCCAATTAGGTGAAAATCGCATCAATCTCCCACATCCAATTGCAGTCGGGTGGATAACACGAAAAGTGGATGACACGACCCCAACCCGCCCCAGTATCAAAATCCAGCCCGTAGTGTTAGTTACTGTTGTAATGTAGGAAACGCAGCAGCCAATTTGCCCACAGCAAAATCCCACAAACAGCAATACGATAATGACCAGATAATCTGCTTTAGTGATGTTGTTCGAGGGATAAATATTGGCCAGAACAGCGGGGAAAACTCCACTGCTTTACTTTGAAATAGTGCCATAAGGATCTTTTATGTCCACCTGAGAGAGCAGACTGGGCCTCGGTTTAACGTCTCATCCGAAAGACAGCACAGCACTCGCTGAATACTGCACTGAAGTGTCAGCCTAGATTTTTGTGCTCGAGTCTCTGGAGTGGGACTATGAACCCACAACCTTCTGAGTCAGAGGCGAGGGTGCTACCACCTGAGCCACGGTTGACACCATAATGGAAAGGAAAATCAAGCAGGGTGTGCAACGAGCAGCCAATCCGCTACTGCCAGTTTTGCACTAAGTCTAACAGTGTGAGGGACCTTAATTACATCATTAGAGAAGCAGCCATTAATCCAGGAAAAAAAAGGTGAGGGTATCAGATTCAACTGTGAACATTAACTCAGCTCTCCTCCACTGTCAGGCTCAGCCAATCAGGCTCCAGCACTTGGAGTTTAAATAAAATAATTAAAAAATGCAACAAATATAATTTGAAAGAATGTTAATAATAAACTGATTTGTTGCAGGGGCACTGATGGAGGGAATTGTTCTTTAAAGGGACATTGACAAAGTGGCATACTTTTTTTTTCTTTGTTTGCAAACGCACAACCAAATGAAGTAAATTGTGTTGAGATACATTCTCGGCTCACGTCCGAGTGACGGCGCTGTGACAAAAATATTGCTTGGTTTTCTTCTGACTCTTCAAATAATTTGCCCAATACTTGTTTTCCACGAAGTGCATAGTCCTTTAAACTACCCCATAATTTAGGAGAAAGTGCCGTCTAATTTCCCCCCCCCGTCTCAAAAGAAAGCAAACAAGTGTCAATCAGTCTTTGAAAGTGAGAAGAGAGTCTGCAGCAGGGAGGCTGCTCTTCCTACCATATGCCTTTCACTTGCTCTGGGGCCGCGCTGGCATTCTGAAGTGCCGGTACTTGATTCCCTCCATTACCTGGTTTTAATTAACCTCCTGAAGTCTCTTTGTGTGGCTGATGATGTCAGTGGAGCGGCTGAATAGAAAAACGCCCCCGTCAGATTTTTGGGACAAGCTCCACATGAATGGGTCGGCTCAGCCTGGGGTTTGTTTCCTCTTTAATCCCATGTTTAGGAGCACGAGCTGTGGACAATAGACAACTCCTCCAGCCTCTCTAATCTTGATTCCATTTGACACATCCAGCCCCTTTGTTGACCCTCATAAGAATAAGCTACCTCAATGTACTCGAGATAAGATTACCTTCAGAAGTGTCATTGAGATAAAACAGTCCAGAGTACTGTGCCTGGCAACTCCATGCCTGAGAAAACGGCATTACTAAGCAACCTTCTTTAAAATGTCATTGTGTATAAGCCCTCAGATAAAGTGCTGCTTTCCACAGGATACACAAGATGATGAAAGGCCTACCAAATCATTGGATATATTTTTCTAAAACCAGTCAAGCTAAACTTTAAACCTTTTTTTATTCATTTTATGGGTAACCAGTTTGACAGTGGCAGTGCTGATCGGTCGGTGTTCCTGCTGAGTGGTGTTTGAAATGAGACGATTGCTGAGCAGAACTTGCAATTTTCTTTTTGCACTTGGCTTACTATGAGATGCAGTGCAACAGGGCTCTCACAGGCTCATAAATTACAGACGTTCAACGTGCAGAGATGCAGAGGCGCCAACGCTAGTTAACGGAAATGTAAATAAAGGCCCCTCTCAGTGGGAGATCCAGGGGAAGCAACCCCTCACTCTCAGGTTTTTAAACTTTAGAAATTTATCCCTCAACCAACAACACTAAAAACATATTATCTGGTCATTACCACATTGCTGTTTGTGGGACCTTGCTGCGCGCAAATTGTTTCCTACATTACAACAGTAACTAAACTTCAAAAGTACTTCTTTGTAAGGCACTTTAAGAAGTCCTGAGGACATGAAAGACATTATATAAATGCAAGTCTTTCTTCTTTCTTTTTAAAAAGGCCACATCTTTTGTACAATTTATTGCATATAATATTCACATCCCTCCTTGTAAAATGACAATATCCAACATTTTGCTAGTTCTTCCAATGAAAAGTTTACAATTTGTCTTTCACATTGAGATCGGCACAAGATCTCAAGGAAGACTCAACTCTTGTCCAGATTCTTGCACTGTAGACATACAGCACTTGGAGAACAAGGAAGGCTCAGGTATTAGCTGAAATCTAGTCACCTGGTGCACCATAAAGCCATTTTAGTTTTGTTTCTGAGTGAGCAAAACCAGAACAATATATTCATCTCTGTCTGGTTTGACAAGGGCTTGGTTGCAGGGAAACTAAAATTAGGTTTCGGTTTGAGGTTCGCTTAGTCCAGAATGCATTACACAGTTACAATTTTAGATTTATCTAATAATTTCCATACGTTGTCTAAGTAAACATCTCCATAGACAAAACCCCAAACCAGTGTTCATGGAATAAACACAAAGAATGTTGGAAATGCACAGCTGGTCATTCGGCATCTGAAAGGCTGAGATAGTTTCAAATGTTTCAGATTGGATCCTGCGCCAGAACTCATTTTCTGTTTTTATTTCAGATTTCCAACATTGCCGATATTTTCTTGTTCTTTTTACAAATCCTTCATTGGCTAATTTTAAATGGTTTTAATTTTTATATAATCTATATTTTTAGATGACATCAAATCTTTTTTTCACTGCCTCACCCTTGTTGCTATGGATGATGGATAAATTGGGCCATGGATTCTTTTGATGCCCTTGCTTGTCCATAGTCATACTCTCACAAATAAAGAGAATAAATTGCAAATACTGGAAGGAGTTTGCCGTAATCACAAATGAAGTGCACCCAACACATCAATCTATCTTTTCTCCATTCACATGCTGATGCACATGCATTCTTTGTTATCTTCACAAAGCTATTTTTTTAAATCATCCTTCATTCCCATATCCCAAATAAAAGGTGTTGCTATGGGAACCCATACGGGTCCTAACTATGCCTGCCTTTTTGTGGGATATGTGGAACATCCTTGTTCCAGTCCTACTCAAGTCCTCTCCCTCACCTCTTTTTCTGGTACACTGATGACTGTATTGGTGCTCTTTTCTGCTCTCACCCGAACTGTAAAATTTCATCAACTTTGCTTCCACTTTACAGCCTCCCCTCATCTTCACATGGCCCATCTCTGACTCTTCCCTTCTCTTGCTCGACTTCTCTATCTCCATTTCTGGGGATAGGCTGTCGACCAATATCTACTATAAGCCAAAAGTAAAATACTGCGGATGCTGGAAATCTGAAATAAAAACAGGAAACGCTGGAACTACTCAGCAGGTCAGGCAGCATCTGTGGAGAGAGAAACAGAGTTAAAGTTTCAGGCTGATGACCTTTCGTCAGAACTGGAAAAAGTTACAGATGTAACAGGTTTTAAGCAAGTGAAGGGGCAGGGAAAGGGGGAAGGGAAGGCAGGGAAGATCTGTGAGAGGCTGGAAGGCAGGAGTGATTAAATGACAAAAGGTATGATTGTACAAAGCAAAAGGAGATGGTAATGGGACAAGTAAAGAAACAAAGGATGGGTCTAAAAGAGCTGTAAATGGGTATGGCCGAATCATCATCAGATGCCATCTGAAAAAATAGGGGCAGAGGTTATGGTCTGAAATTGTTGAACTCAATGTTGAACCCAGAAGGTTGTAAAGTGCCGAATAGAAAGATGAGGTGCTGTTCCTCGAGCTTACGTTAAGCTTCATTGGGACAGTGTAAGAGGCCGAGGTCAGAGGAGACCGCATTGTCAGCATTCCAAAGGGACCGCTCCCTCCGCGACACCCTGGTCCACTCCTTAATCACCCCCAAAACCCACTCCCTTTCCCACGGCACCTTCCCGTGCAAGTGCAGGAGATGCAACACCTGCCCTTTTACCTCTTCCCTTCCCACTGTCCAGGGCCCCAAACACTCCTTCCAGGTGGAACAGCGATTTACTTGGTTGCAATTTAGTATACTGTATTCGCTGCTCACGATGCAGTCTCCTCTACATTGGGGAGACCAAGCGCAGATTGGGTGACCGCTTTGCGGAACATCTCCGTTCAGTCTGCAAGCATTACCCCGAGCTTCCGGTCGCCTGCCACTTTAATTTACCGCTCCACTCCCACTCTGAACTCTCTGTCCTTGACCTCCTAGACTGTGCTACTGAAGCTCAACGGAAGCTCGAGAAACAGCACCTCATCTTTCAATTAGGTACTTTACAGCCTTCTGGATGCAACATTGAGTTCAGCAATTTCACATCATAACCACTGCTCCCATTTTTTCGGACTGCTGTTGGTAATAAATTTGCTATTGCCATTTATACCTCCTCTAGACCCATCTTGTGTTTCTTTACTTGTCCCATTTACACCCCCTTTACCTTGCACCCTTTTGTCATTTAATCACTCCTGCCTTCCACCCTATCACAGACCTTCACTTTTGTTCTTTCCCCCCCTCCCCTCCCCCCCCCTTTTCCTGCCTCTGTATTTTCTTAAACCTGTTACATCTGTAGCTTTTTCTAGTTCTGACGAAGGGTCATCGACCTGAAACGTTAACTCTGTTTCTCTCTCCACAGATGCTGCCTGACTTGCTGAGTATTGCTAGCATTTTCTGTTTTTTCTTCCCTATTTTTAGCTCAGTTTTCCAGAAGAGGTCCAGCATCAGGTCATTTCTCTGATAACATTGTCCTTTTAAATAATTAATTACAGATTTTAAGTCCCTGTTACTGCTATATCTTGAAAAGGTGGTCTACAATTAAGAATAATTGTTCTTTTAGAGGTAGAAAGCTGCTCTGTTTGTTCTCTAATAATTAGGAAAATCAAACTAACCTCCACAAATTGAGATTTCCTCATGGTTTAGCAGTTACGTATAAAAAACCAACATCCACTAACCAGGACATTTTCCTGGCTCCAGAACTTTAATGGTTCAGCAAACTGACAACCATCTAGTATCTTGGGTCTTCTACTCTAGATTTTAATAATTTAGTGTTCACTGTTGGCTGTGTGGTTCCGGGTGGAGGTGCTAAATCCAGGCGAGAAACCTACCCACCATGGGGGGCGGGATGGCTGGGTGAATACCCATGGCCCCTGACACGCACTTTTCATCGACCAACCCAAAAGTAGGGTTGGTAGAGGCCTGACCGCAAGTCAATTGCTTTCCCTCTCAGTCAGGAAATCATGTGTGGTGTAGAGGAACCTAAGGAGGTACAAAATAAGGCAAAAAGCTAAATAAATAGCGTGTGGGACCCATATGGCTCAGTTGGTAAATGCGCTGCCCATTGTGCCACTAAGCCACGCATGTCAAGAAAGTACATGCGTGTGGACATCAGGCCAAGGGCAGGACTGGACAGAGTTGTGACGTCCCCCATGTTGGAATAGCCTGGCATTATTTGCTATCAAGGCTCAGACATGAAGACTGGCTCTTCAGGCAAGGTAAAGGAGGGAAATCAGTGACTGTAGAACTATGCACCAGCATGAGTCAATGCCTTCAGGAGAAAATTGGAGAAAAATATTTCAAAAGAAACGTAAATAAAAAAGTAGCATGTGTGGAGCCTCTAAACAGTGAGTTACAGTGAATTATTTGTTGATATTTTTAGCCTTTAACAACAGTAACACAATTTTAATGTTGTCAAACTACAATTGACAGCAAATAAGTTGCATTATATTTTTTGGAAATCTGTCACACTGAGAGGCGTCACACATTATTTGGCAGTTTCATAACATTATTTCTGTATAACCCCCCAGCAAACCTACTGAATAAAATCACAAACCATTTATAAATAAAACCAGATACTAATGAGGCAAATAATGAGACCAAGAAAAAGCTGACTAATCATGCATTTGTGGAGACGCATAGTTTCTTAAGATAAAAAAGTGTGCCTCAATATTCTAAAACCTGCAAGATCCCATCAGGCTACATAGGATTTGTAATTAGGGACAATCAATGGGACGATCAGATTCTTCTATTTTTTTTCCCAGAGAATTGTTCCGTTGAATGTTAATTTGAATCAAAAAGTCCAGCTTGATGTTGTTCCGACTTCTGCTTGAATGGTGACTATTCTGCTGTTCGATGCTTTGCATCGAGCTCATTGTTTTAATGAGGTGCGCAGCAAAATCCGACAGGTGCAGAAATGGAGCAGTGGAAACCCTCTGGGAAACATCAGCTGAATCGCTTGGGCTGGTGGAGCGATTGTGGGAAACATCAGCAATTTAGAAGAGGAGAGGCTAATTTACCTGAGATTTTATTTTTAATAAAGAGGGAAAGGGTAAGAGGAGTACTTTCATTATAAAGTTGCCAAAAAAAGTCATTTTAAAAACATTCTATTCATAGCAGATATTATTTTCAGTGTTACTTTTCAAGCCCACGGAGCTAAGCCATTTTGCGCCTCCTTCCCATCTAAGGAAGGAGTCGCCTCACTAGCAACACCTACAGGAGACTCAGTGAGCCACTCCAAGGGGAATCCCATGGGTCAAAATCTGTATGGCCGTGGATGCCAACTGGGATGTATCTGGACTGGGCAAAATTCAGTAGTGAACATACATAAGATATAAGACGTAGGAGCAGGAGTAGGTCATTTGGCCCCTCGAGCCTGCTCTGCCATTCAATAAGATCATAGCTGATCTGATCTTGGCCTCAACTCCATTTCCCTGCCTGCTCCCCATAACCCTTCACTCCCTTACCATTCAAAAATCTGTCCATCTCCACCTTAAATATATTCAATGACCCAGCCTCCACAGCTCTCTGGGGAAGAGAATTCCAAAGATTCATGACCTTCTGAGAGAAGAAATTCCTCCTCATCTCCGTCTTAAATGGGCGACCCCTTATCCTGAAACTATGCCCCCTAGTTCTAGATTCCCCCACAAGGGGAAACATCCTCTCTGCATCTACCCTGTCAAGCCCCTTCAGAATCTTATATGTTTCAATAAGATCCCCTCTCATTCTTCTAAACTCCAATGAGTATAGGCCCAACCTGCTCAACCTTTCTTCATAAGACAACCCTTCATCTCCGTAATCAACCTCGTGAACCTTCTTTGAACTGCCTCCAATGCAAGTATATCCTTCCTTAAATAAGGAGACCAAAACTGTACGCAGTACTCCAGGTGTGGTCTCACCAACGCTCTGTACATTTGTAACAGGACTTCCCTACTTGTATACTCCATTCCCTTTGTAATAAAGACCAACATTCCACTTGCCTTCCTAATTACTTGCTGTACCTGCATGCTAACTTTTTGTGATTCATGTACAATGACCCCCAGATCCCTCTGTACTTCAGCATTTTGTAATCTCTCCCTATTTAAATAATAAGTTGTTTTTTTATTTTTCCTACCAAAGTGGATAACCTCGCATTTTCCCACATTATACTCCATCTGCCAGATTTTTGCCCACTCATTTAGCCTGTCTATATCCCTTTGGAGATTCTTTGCATCCTCCACACAATTTGCTTTCCCACCTATCTTTTGTATCATCAGCAAATTTGGCTACATTACACTCGGTCCCTTCATCCAAGTCATTAATATAGATTGTAAATAGTTCAGGCCCCAGCACTGATCCCTGTGGCACCCCACTAGTTGCAGTTTGCCAACCTGAAAATGACCCATTTATCCCGACTCTCTGTTTTCTGTTAGTTAGCCAATCCTCTATCCATGCTAATATATTACCCCAACCCCGTGGCACCTTATTGAATGCCTTCTGGAAATCCAAATACACGACATCTACTGGTTCCCCTTTATCCACCCTGCTTGTTACATCCTCAAAGAACTCCAGCAAATTTGTCAAACATGATTTCCCTTTCATAAAACCATGCTGACTCTGCTTGACTGTATTATGATTTTCTAAATGTCCTGCTACTGCTTCCTTAATAATGGACTCCAGCATTTTCCCAATGACAGATGTTAGGCTAACTGGTCTATAGTTGCCTGCTTTCTGTCTCCCTTCTTTCTTAAATAGGGGCGTTACATTTGCAGTTTTCTAGTCCGCTGGGACCTCTCCAGAATCCAGGGAATTTTGGTAGATTACAACCAATGCATCCACTATCTCTGCAGCCACCTCTTTTAAGACCCTAGGATGCAGGCCATCAGGTCCAGGGGACTTGTCCACCTTTAGTCCCATTATTTTACTGAGTACTTTTTCTTTAGTGATAGTGATTGTTTTAAGTTCCCCCTCCCTGTAGCCCCTTGATTATGTATTATTGGGATGGTTTTAGTGGGCTGGATTTTGATACTGGGGCGGGTTGGGGTCGTGTCATCCGCATTTCGTGTTATCCACCCGACTGAAATTGGATGTGGGAGATTGATGCAATTTTCACCTAATTGGGCAATTGAGTTCCAGCATGTGGGAACCCATGAACCAATTAGTGTTTTCAGTCTGAAAGTCGCCTCTGATGATGTCATCATTGCTGCTGCATTGAAGGTCTTCAGAGACTGCCTGGCCTTTGCTGTGAGTGGACCTGGATGCAAAATGAGCAGCAGCTCAGAGAGAGAGAGAGAGAGATTTTTTTTTGCATCCAGGTCCTCTCACAGCAAAGGCCAGGCAGTCTCTGAAGACATTCAATGCAGCAGCATCAGAGGCGACTTTCACACCTAATACTACTACTACCTTCATCACATCTCCGTTGTAATAGTGGACCTGCAGCTGATAGTCAGCTATCCACTTGTGCTCCCGCCAGGTTTCACTGGCATGTTTCACGTCGGAAAAGGATTAAACTAGCTAAAACATTTCAAAATGGCATTACAGAGCCAATTTAGGGCTTGTTAAGGGGTTTAATGGCCTCTCCCGCCTCTTGGAGGCGGGACGGAATCGTGAACACCGCACACGATTTTATCAAAATTGCGTGGAGGCGGAATGGAAGCGGGATCAGGTCCACCCGCCACTTTTCGCAATTTTAACCCCCCACACGTCTCCAAACCCGCCTCCACGGCCCTATGAAAATCCAGTCCAGTGTCTTCTACCATGAAGACTGATATAAAATATTTGTTCAAAGTCTCTGCCATTTCCCTGTTCCCCATTATTAATTCCCCAGTCTCATCCTCTAAGGGACCAACATTTACTTTAGCTACTCTCTTCCTTTTTATATACCTGTAGAAGATCTTACTATCTGTTTTTATATTTCTTGCTAGTTTACTCTCATAATCCATCTTCTCTCTCTTCATTATTTTTTTAGTCGTCCTTTGCTGGTTTTAAAAAATTTCCCAATCCCCTGGCTTTCCACTAATCTTGGCAATATTGTATGCCTTTGTTTTCAATTTGATACCATCCTTTACTTCCTTAGTTAGCCACGAATGGTTCTCTCTTCTCTTAAAGTCTTTCCTTCTCACTGGAATATATTTTTGTGGAGAGTTATGAAATATCTCCTTAAATGTCTGCCATTGCTTATCAACTGTCTTACCCTTTAATCTATTTTCCCAGTCCACTTTAGCCAACTCTGCCTTCATACCTTTGTAATTGCCTTTATTTAAGATCAGGACACTGGTTTGAGGCCCAACTTTCTCACCCTCCAATTGAATTTGAAATTCAACCATGCTATGATCACTCTTTCCTAGAGGATCCTTTACTATGAGATCATTTATTAATCCTGTCTCATTACACAGTACCAGATCTAAGATAGCCTGCTCCCTGGTTGGTTCCACAATGTATTGTTCTAGGAAACCATCCCAGATACACTCTATAAACTCTTCCTCGAGGCTACCTTGGCCAATTTGATTTGTCCAATCAATATGAAGATTAAAATCACCCATGATTATTGCTGTATCTTTCTTACAAGCCTCCATTATTTCTTGATTTATACTCTGTCCAACAGTGTAGCTACAGTTAGGGGGCCTATAGACTACGCCCACCAGTGACTTCTTTCCCTTATTATTTCTTATCTCTACCCAAACTGATTCTACATCTTGCTCTTCTGAGCCAATATCATTTCTCACTACTGCACTGATCTCATCCTTTATTAACAGAGCTAACCCACCTCCTTTTCCTTTCGGTCTATCCTTCCGAAATGTCAAATATAAAGGTCATCCACTTTGGACATAAAAAGGATTGAACAGGGTACTTTCTAAATGATGAAAGGCTAAAAACAGTGGAGGTCCAAAGAGACTTGGGGGTCCAGGTACATAGATCATTAAAATGTCATGAACAGCTACACAAAATAATCAAAAAGGCTAATGGGATGCTGCACTTTATATGTAGACGACTAGATTACAAGGGGGTAGAAGTTATGCTGCAGCTATACAAAACCCTGGTTAGACCACACTGGAGTACTGTGAGCAGTTCTGGGCACCACACCTTAGGAAGGATATATTGGTCTTGGAGGGAGTGCGGAGTTGGTTTACCAGAATGATACCCGGACTTCAAGAATTAAGTTACGAGGAGAGATTACATAAATTAGGGTTGTATTCCCTGGAATTTAGAAGGTTAAGGGGTGATCTGATTGAAGTTTTCAAGATATTAAGGGGAACAGATAGGGTAGATAGAGAGAAACTATTTCCACTGGTTGGGGATTCTAGGACTAGGGAGCATAGTCTAAAAGTTAGAGCCAGACCTTTCAGGAGTGAAATTAAGAAACACTTCTACACACAAAGGGTGGTAGAAGTTTGGAACTCTCTTCCGCAAATGGCAATTGATGCTAGATCAATTGTTAATTTTAAATCGGAGATTGAAATCTTTCTGTTAACCAAAGGTATTAAGGGATATGGGCCAAAGGCGGGTATATGGAGTTAGGTCACAGATCAGCCATGATCTCATTGAATGGCGGAGCAAGCTCAAGGGATTGAATGGCCTACTCCTGTTCCTATGTTCCTTCCTATGTACAGTTAACATCGCAGTGTTAGTTCTCCCTGGCACAGTGCAGCAGGAGCGCTTTTAAAGCAGGTCGTCTCTGGGTGTTCCGAGAAGGAGTCAAATTGAAAACTTGCCCATACACTAGTGCTGTCCCTTTAAATTAAGTTAAAAGTGCAGTGGATATAAATGTGTTTCTGGTGCTTAATAACTTCACGTGTGCAACTGCTGGCAACTAAGAAACAGTATGACATGGATCACAGTGCTTCAACTCAGAACATTTCCTCCCTCTCCAGTGCAGTACTGAGGGAGGGCTACACTGTTGAATGTGCCGTCTTTCGGATTAAACATTAAACCGAGTCTGCCTTCTCAGGTGGACGGAAAAGATCCCATGGTACTATTTTGAGGAAGAGCAGGGGAGCTCTCCCTGGTGTCCTGGCCAATATTCATCCCTTAACCAACATCACTAAAACAGCTTATTTGGTCATTATCGCATTGCTGTTTGTGGGACCTTGCTGAACGCAGTTTGCTGCATTTCCTACATTACAACAGTGGCTACACTTCAAAAGTACTCAATTGGCTGTAAAATGCTGTGGGACATCCTGAGGTCATGAAAGGCGCTATATAAATGGAAGTCTTTCTTTCTTTCTTTCCCTGTGCCCATTAGTAATGGCAGTTTAGAGCTCGAGCTCCACCACTGCAATAGCCCACATTCACAATGATTTCTTGACCTGTTAAAATGTTTCCCTCTCAGTTTTTCCTCAAATAACAAGCATTTTTCTTCACACATACATTTTAGCAAATCAAGAAAACAATAATGAAAAGATGTTTGGTGCCACAGGCCAATCTTTAAAAGAACACTTTTTAAATCCGCCACTGTGATATTTCCCGCACTGTCTACACTTTTCAAATTTGTTTGAATAAATGCTATTTGGTACTTTGAAACATACAGTTTGATGGTTGAGATTCATATTGGCTTGGAACTAGCTTGCATGGTCCAAATATTTTTTCGTTTAGGATATATGGCATTCCAGATAGATCATCCACCAGTCTGAACTCGATCCAAAACCTGGCCCCAGAGGCGAAAGGATGGTGTTCCTGCCTATTGTGCAAACCAACCCCATACAAAAGGCATCTTGTGGAATATGCTGGTGTGTTTACTGGTGCCTCACAGCGCCAGGGACCCGGGTTCGAATCTGACCTCGGGTGACTGTCTGTGTGGAGTTTGCACATTCTCCCCGTGTCTGCGTGGGTTTCCTCCGGGTGCTCCGGTTTCCTCCCACAGTCCAAAAATGTGCGGGTTAGGTTGATTTGGCTATGATAAATTGACCCTTAGTGTTAGGGGGGGATTAAATATGTGGGGATAGAATAGGATATGTTAGGGGGAATTAAATACGTGGGGTTACGGGGGTAGGGTGGGATATGTGTACTGTGGGGATTAAAGCAGGGACAGGGTATTGGACTTGGATGATCAGCCATGATCGTATTGAATGGTGGAGCAGGCTCGACGGGCCGAATGGCCTACTCCTACTCCTAGATTCTATGTTTCTATGTTTCTATGTTTACTGTGAAATATAGAGATTTTATGCAAGTGTGAAATAAGCACTAGCCTGACAGGGAAATAGGATTTATATTAACTGATTTCTTCACCAATGGTGCAGTGGTTCTCTTCCTGTTCATTTGGCTGAGAGGTGTTGCTACGCTTTCCATCAGCAGTCTTTTTTTGTACAGAGCCCCCTTTCCAAATGGCTCTGTGATTTATCATCCTCGTGGTTAAAAGTGCAATTCAAGTTATAGGGGGAAAAATTCGGTATCGGCCCGTTTGGGGCACCATTATTGGCCGTGCGCAAAGTTTAGCGCCTGGCGCTAATTATCGCCTCTGACTGCAAACTTGACTTTTATCGTCCCTGGAGGTGATTGGAGCGCTAAATCAGGCGCTACACATCTGTCTTAAGGCGCAAAGGCCGAGGAGCGAGGCGCTACCTCAGAGCGCTGGCGAAGCTCATGTGATGTCAGTCAGCAATGGAACACAGACACACTGGCGCCGGCCAGTTCTTAAAGGGGAGGGTCGATCTTGCTCTACATCCACACCCTGCTCATTGCAGCCTTGAATCTCGGCCTGGAGAGACCTGTACATCAAATCTGTTGGAAAGAACAATGGAGAGGCCCAGGGAAAGAGCTCAGGCTGCAGCTCCCATATTCTCTTCTAAATCGATGCAAGGAAGATCAAACCAGAAAGAACCTGCAAAGTGCTGCTCAGTACCCAAAACTCCTCAACACAGCTTTGAATATCTCCTGCAGTCTCTCTCTCTCACTCAGAAGGCGTGGTGGAAACATTTTGCCGACAAAAAAAGGCAGGAAGCAGTTGCCTTTAAATAGCGCTCCCCCAGTCCCTTCCTGACTGCAAAACACTCCCCTCAACCTGTCGTTGCTAGCGGCAGGCGGTAAGACAGGGGGCGCCACTCAATATCCGCTCCGGGGCGCTACCGGGGCGTTGCACTCTCAACTGACATCACGATCGGCCGGCGCAGGAGATCGTGGCGGTAGTGCTTAGCGCCGCCACAAAATGTCTAGTTAATTTCGTGAGCGGCGCAAAGATCGCCGCGCACGGGCGCTAGTTGCTTTGCGTCCCATTAGCACCCCCTTAAGGCGCTAACGGGAGGCGCAATCCAACTGAATTTTTCCCCCATAGTCTGTAAATGTCTGGTATATTTTGGGCTGCAATGACAATGACCCTTTACAGCGTCTGTATAAGTCCAGCTATCAGCCTGAAGTCAATACCTTCATGACCGATTTAGTCAAAATAACTTGTTTTACTATGTTTAAAAACACAGTGCAGCAAAATATTACCGTTTTGTCAAGATGGCGGTTTGAGCCAAGACTGCCATGGTGATGACGTCAGACCAGCTGCAGAATGAAGTAAGTGATCCCTGCAGGAACCTTGCAAATCCCTAAATGCACTTAAAGAAATAGATTAAGCCTCGTTCATCAGAGAATCAGTTACAGACCTCATACAAAGAGGACAGCTGGGCAGTGTTAGCAAACTTAACATCATCAGCAGATCCCTAAAATTCTACAGTATTCACTATTATCACACTGGTTCCTTTTTTCTATCAGTGCAGAAAAAGAATTATGCAGGCAATAGTAAAATGCTTGGAAGTACAACAAAAATGACCTACAGTGAGGCATCTTTCATTTTGGGAATCCTAAACTGGCAAAGAGCATATGCTCCTCAGGTACACAGTGCCCTCTACAGGCTAATAAGTCTAAATAACAATGTGATGAATATTCACTGTAATGAAAACAATCAATGCAGTAATGCAATCTAATAAGCTTAAACTGAATTTATAGTTTGCATCTAATGTCCATGTGTATTGATGTGATGTAGGTTGTCTAATTTGAAATAGTGGGCATTAATGTCAAAAACAGGTTTTCATTTTAAATATATCACTACAGGACAAAAAAAAAACATTTTTACACTGTGAAATGCTCCTCGTTTCTTTGAGTGAGGTGAAAAACTAAAACGAACTCATAACCTGTGTTGACCTGAATGAAACCATTTGGGATTTTTTTTTGTCTCTGCTTTTCCATTGAAAGTATTGATGAATACTGTGGTTCAGTTCCACGGGCACTGGCAGCTCTCTGGTACATCCCAAACGGTCTATTATTCACGTGTGAGCCTGGACAGTGAGGGTTAGCAGGCTATTTAACTATGGAGGCATCAAAACAAGGCCCAATCCTTTTCACACCCAACATTTTCAGCAAGGGTAAATGGACAGTTATCACGAGGGGAAACACCGGATGATTCTCCTCTCCCTTGCCAGGGGACACAGTAATTTGTAGTTCCCTTGCTGCTCACTACGGCAGATATCAGCCAACGCAGCACAGTCTAGGTATTGAACCTGGGGACCCAGTGATCTACATCCCACAGTACCACCATTTACTCACCAAGAGGGCTCCATTTTAGGTTTATTTGAGTTTATTTGTAAATTCAGATAATTTCGAGTTCAGGTTAGTCAGCCCCTGTAAATAACAAACAACAGTGAAGATGCATGGGCACATATACCTCGTTACATTCATTATTTCCTTGATGGTGCCACTCTCAGTTTAAGGGATAATGATCACTTTCACTGTGATACGCATTGTCTGCTTAATTAAATGTGTTTTTTTTAAACAACGCAATTTAAATCACTTATAATTCAGTTATTGTTTTAATATCGATAACATCCAGGTAAAACTGAATCTTACATGTAATGAGCCCAGAACAAACTCTCTGGCCGCGATTTCCCCTACCTCGGCGGGTTTGTCAGAGCCGGGGTCGGTGGTGGGTCCCGACCTCGCTGCTGGCTCCAGCCCGCTCTGTGAAATGGTTTTCCCCTAAATTGGGCTTGGTAAGCCTGCCCAGCGCGTTTCCCGGCCAATTGAAAGAAGCGGGTCTGATAACATAAAACAAAATAGTAAAATATTTTACAGGCACATAAATAAAAAAAGGAAGGTCGGGACGGAAATAGGGCCACTAAGGGATGGAGAGGATAATACCACAGGCAGCAATAGAGAGATGGCAGAGATATTCAATAATTACTTTGCTTCAGTATTTACCAGGGAGATAGAACAGGTGGAGATGACATTGGATGATGAGATTAGTAATGAGTTAACTGCATTTAAAATAAAACGAGGAGATATACTAAATAAACTAATGAAACTCAAAGAGGATAAAACCCCTCGTCCGGACGGATTACATCCACGCATTCTTAAAAGAATCTAGGGAAGAAATAGCAGAGGCATTACTACACATATTTAATAATTCGTTAGAAAAAGGTGTAGTTCCAGAGGACTGGCGGATAGCTAACGTAATACCTATATTTAAGAAGGGAGATAGAACATGTCCAGGGAACTATAGGCCAGTCAGCTTACATAGGATTACATAGGAGTACATAGGATATACAGCACAGAAACAGGCCATTCAGCCCAACCAGTCCATGCCGGCGTTTACGCTCCACTCGAGCCTCCTCCCGTCTTTCCTCATCTAACTCCATCAGCATAACCCTCTATTCCCTTCTCCCTCATGTGCTTATCTAAATGCCACTTAAATGCATCTATATTATTTGCTTCAACCACTCCCTATGGTAGTGAGTTCCACATTCTCACCACTCTTTGGGTAAAGAAGTTTCTTCTGAATTCCCTATTGGATTTCTTGGTGACTATCTTATATTGATGGCCTTTAGTTATGCTCTTCCCCACAAGTGGAAACACTGTCTCTGTATCCACTCTATCAAAACCTTTCATGATTTTAAAGACCTCTATTAGGTCACTCCTCAGCCTTCTCTTTTCAAGAGAAAAGAGACCCAGCCTGTTCATCCTTTCCTGATAGGTATACCCTCGCATTTCTGGTATCATCCTTGTAAATCTCTGCACCCTCTCCAGTGCCTCTATATCCTTTTTATAATATGGCGAATAGAATTGTACGCAGTACTCCAAGTGTGGTCGAACTAAGGTTCGATACAAGTTTAGCATAACTTCACTACTTTTTAATGCTATCCCTCGAGAAATAAACCCTAGTGCTTGTGGTAGGAAAAATAATGGAATCCCTACTAAAGGAGAAAATAGAAGAACATCCAGCAATGAAAAATATAATAATAAATAGTCAGCATGGATTTCAAAAGGGAAAGTCTTGCTTGACCGACCTTATTGAATTTTTTGAAGAGGTAACTGAGAGTAGACAAGGGTAATGCAGTAGATGCAATTTATCTAGACTTTCAAAAGGCCTTCGATAAGGTACCACATAATAGACTGATGAACAAGGTCAGTGAATGCGGAGTCAGGGGACAAGTAGCAGAATGGATAGCTAGCTGGCTTCAAGACAGAAAGCAGAGAGTAGGGGTAAAGGGCAGCTATTCAGAGTGGCAGAAGGTGGGAAGTGGTGTTCCATAAGGATCAGTGCTGGGACCACTGTTGTTAACAATTTATATTAATGATTTAGACCTTGGAATCAATAACACAATTTCTAAATTTGTGGATGACACCAAATTGGGGGGGATAGTCAATACTGAGGAGGACTGCAACAAATTACAAGAAGACATTAATAAACTTGCAGAATGGACATATAATTGGCAAATGAAATTCAACACAGATAAATGTGAGGTATTACATTTTGGTAAGAAAAATAGGGAGGTCACATGTTACTTGGAAAATAAGAATCTAAATGGGGTAGCGGAACAAAGGGATCTAGGAGTACAAATACACAAATCACTAACAGTATCGACTCAGGTTAACATGGCCATTAAAAAAAGCAAACCAAGCACTAGGGTTTATTTCTAGAGGTATAGAATTGAAAAGTAGTGAAGTTATGTTAAACTTGTATCGAACCTTGATTATATCACACTTGGAGTACTGTGGGCAATTCTGGTTGCCATATTATAAAAAGGATAGAGAGGCACTGGAGAGGGTGCAGAGAAGATTTACAAGGATGATACCAGAAATGCGAGCATACACCTATCAGGAAAGGATGCTTAGGCTCGGTCTCTTTTCTCTTGAAAAGAGAAGGCTGAGGAGTGACCTAATAGAGGTCTTTAAAATCATGAAAGGTTTTGATAGAGTGGGAGGAGGCTCGAGTGGATCATAAATGCCGGCATGGACTGGTAGGGCTGAATGGCCTGTTTCCGTGCTGTATATCCTATGTAATCCTCTGTAACGCGTCATCAGCCGGTTCTTAAAGGGACCGTGCGCAAATTTATTTTGGCATCTGTGCTGTCAGTGTTCTACAGCATTGAGGTGCTGCAAACACTGACAAGCACTGCACAGAGGTGCACGCCTGCACTCAGGCTCTCCCATGACTCGCTCCATATGCTTATGGAGGGAGCCACAGGAAGCAGGGAAGTTCTCCCCTTCCGATGGGAGGAAGAGGCCTCCCCAGGAGACCAACGCAGCCTGGTTGCACATTGCACAGGAGGGTAAAGCAGGGATGTCGTCAGGAGGACCAGGCTGCAGTAGTGCAAACCTTTCAATGATCTCAGTAGATCACGAAACGTTACTGCAAAGCCACACTCAGCTTCATCCTGCTGTACCACTCATCACATCCCCATCACTCTGTCTTCCCTACCCTACTCCTGCACATCCTTACTCACACCAACTTACCTTGCACCTCCACCCATCCCTCTCTATCTACATTATCACTTCCCCATCTCACTAGCCACCCCTCACACTCACCCTCATCCTAGTCCAATCATACCAACTAACAACACACGAGGGTAGGCACTTGGGTATTTTATGCAATATTCATGTAAAGTTTCTGTTACTGTGCTGTTAAACATTGAAATCTTTATTTTGAATACTTTGCGTTCTTGGACAGATTTCTGTGCACCTTTGGAAGTGGCTTAGTGAGTTGCAGTGAATGGTGAGATATTACGGTACCCCCGCAATGGTGATGAGTGCGAAAGGAATGGCTTGGGCATTGTAGGGATGGTGTGGGGTGGTGCCAACCTAGCACATCATGTGGCAGTCAGGGTGTACAGCGTCAAGTGAAGTAAATCTGGCTATGGTGAAGCCATCCCTTGCCTCCCGGGCAGCAATGTGGTCGGGTGCTGATGCCCTGTTTCCTGTGCAGCATCAGTTGATTGCGGAGAAGGTTGGTGTTGTTGTTGGTGCTGCTGGTGTGCCTGGTGCTGCTGGGGTTGGGGCTGATCGTGGTGGGATTCTGAGGATCAAAGTGAGATAGTTTCAAGGGCACCGATGTAGATGGCAGGTGAAGTTGGATTGATAGAAGCGATCTGTCAATGGTGAGAGAGGTTGTTCCAATGAGGTGACACTGGATACAGAGTTTACTCCAAACACTTTCAACCTTCAAAAAGCTCAATCTGTCTTCCAAATGCAGTAAGCAACAGCTTCTGAGCTTGGAAAGTGAACAGCTGTGAGATGGGAGCTTTAATAGCACATTTGCAGCTGTCAAGTAAAGAGATCATTTCATGGTGACACAACTCCCGACCTCCTTACCTGACGTGACCCCCGAGCAGCGGGGAGCCCGTGGGTGACCTTGTAAAATTTAAAGGTGAGCTCAAAATACTTTTTAAGTTGCTCTTAACAAGGTCATAATGACCTAAATTACCTCCCCAGCCACTGCATGTCAGGTCTGTTCAGTGCTGACAGACCCGACATCTGGGAAAGTCTCGTGGCGGTGGGTTGACAGCGGGTTCCCTACCCACTGTCAAAAAAAAATTTTCCCCACCCAACCCCCGGAAAATTTCCCCCTCTGAGTTAAATCTTCTAAAAGCTGTCAGGTGTACCACAGGTGGTTGTCGTACTATAACTGAATAGCCGAGGATTAGCCAGCACTATTGGGGAGGAGGATTTCCTCTGTGTGTTATGGGTCACTAAATCAGAAATCCATTTACAAAGCACAGGTTTATGATTTCATTACACATAGTTCACAGAGTATCTCTTCCCCCAAAGTAGCAAATTTAGCACTTGATCCGCAACAGTCCAATAACAGAACCTACCTGCACCTTTCTGGGGAAAGAACCACAGTGACATTTTGGGATTGCAATTCCCTATTAGTAACAAATGTGTTTATATTAAATTCCTCTGTGCACTATTTTAACCCACAGGTTGGTGCCTTTGTTAAAATAACAGACAAAGAAATTTCATAAGCCCGCTTTAACCAAGATACTCTTCTTTGAATAGTGCCATGAGATCTTTAATGTCCACCTGAAACACTGGAATGGGCATGCAATGCATCAATTTAACATCTCAGCCAAGGGACAGCACTTCTGACAATGCAGCACTCCCTCAGTACTGCATTGGAGTGGCAGCCTAGGTTATATGCTCAACTCTTGGAAAGGAGCCTGAACCAACAGTCTTCTGACTCAGAAGTGATAGTGACAACTGAGCCAAGCTGACAATCACTTTGGTGCATGTCTGGCTCAGAAAAAAATTAATGATGAACATCAAGAGTTTTCTATGACATCTCTTACTTTGTTTCCCATTATACATCAGGTACCAGAAGAATACATTGTGGAAATGTAACTTTGAATCCATGAAATCCATCCATGGACTCGCCCCTCCCTATCTCTGCAACTTCCTCCAGCCCTACAACCCTTTGAGATTTCTGCGCTCCTCCAATTCTGGCATCTTGCACATCCCCGATTTTAATCTCTCCACCATTGGCGGCCGAGCTTTCAGCTGCCTGGGCCCTAAGCTCTGGAATTCCCTCCCTAAACCTCTCCGCCTCTCTACCTCTCTCTCCTCCTTTAAGGCGCTCTTTAAAACCTACCTCTTTGACTAGGCTTTTGGTCACCTGCCCTAATATCTCCTTCTGTGGCTCGGTGTCAAATTTTGATTGATAACGCTCCTGTGAAGCGCCTTGGGACATTTTGCTATGTTGAAGATGCTATATAAATGCAAGTTGTTGTTGTTGTTGAATGGGTAACCCTATTAATATTGTGTAGTTTCCATATTTCTTCTGAATAACGAACAAGTAAAGAGCTGGAGGTTTGTATGTATTTTAGTTGATGCCGTTGTCCAGTTTTGTATATTTGCACTAAAAACAGAAAATGCTGGGAATACTCAGCAGGTCAGGCAGCATCTGTGGAGGGAGAAACAGAGTCAACATTTCAGGTCAGTTCTTAACTCGAGTGTTTAGAGCATCTTCTGATCCTGTATCAGATTTCCAGCATCCGCAGACTATTGTTTTTGCATAGTTGCACAGCTGTGCCACCTTCTTAGTGTGTTACTGCCACCCACAGAGTAATCTCTTCTGGCAGCTCCCAGCTTCAACACTGCAGAGGTAAATGCACCGTTTTAGACGGTCCAAGGATCACGAGTTAGGTCCAAACGAAACATTGCTGCTTTTCTGTTCTTCGTACACTAGAGGGAGACAAATAGATGTAAAGTTAGAAACCACTATCTGAAGGTAAACATTACTCCTGAAGACAGAGGTCAGTAGCACTTCTCCGCTTTATTACTTCATTTCCTCTAAGAAGGCAATAAAATTGTAAAGAGTCATTGTGCTGCAGCATAATACTGTCGCCAAAAGATTTTTTTTCAGGTTGTGTGTTTGTTTTAAGCTCAAATGTTGGGACAACGCCTCTCCTCCGTCGTCCAGCTGGGTGGGACTGTCCGTGCCTGGTTCTATTCCTATCTATCCAGTCGTAGTCAGAGAATCTCCTGCAATGACTTCTCTTCCCGCTCCCGCACTGTTACCTCTGGAGTCCCCCAAGGATCTATCCTTGGCGCCCCTCCCCCCTATTTGTCATCTGCATGCTGCCCCTCGGCGACAACATCCAAAACCACAATGCCCAAATTTTGCTGTAGAAGGGCATCTAACTGAGCGGTTAGTTAGACTTGTCCTTGTCCGTTTAGGTTTTGAAATCTTTTGCGTGGCAAGTTGCTGAAAGTGAGAGCTGATAACGGCGCAGCGAGGGAAACAGGGCATCTGGGACCTGAGTGAACAGGGCAAGCAACTGTGTATCTCCTTAACCAATTAGATTGAAGAATTGTGAAATTAACAGCACAAGGACTGAGAAGGAAGTGTAAATTAGAGTGGGTGAATTCAATGTCAAATCAGGTACAGAAAGAGAAATGAGGAGAGGAAAGAAAGATTGAATTAAGAGTGAGAATAAAAGAGACAGAAAGGAAAAGTAAAAAAAAACTTTTTAAATTTTAAATTTGACATTTTTAAAATCTCCCAACAGTTAAAACCTGAAGGAATGAGACTCCACACTTGTAACAGTTAACTTTCAGTGCCAGAGAGGTTGATTGGCAGTAATTAACACTTACCACATCGTTAAAAGGGTACTTAGCCTTGAAATGACAAGACTTAACTTTCTGTGGCGAGTTTAGTTCATATCTACCACGCAATTACAGCAACTTCACACAATTCAATGCATTTCAATGGTGAGGCAGACAGCGAGGTGCCGTTTTCATGAAGCTAACAGCAGAGCGGCGCAACTTGTTCAGCAACTTTTAGATATTTGCATTTAACCAATCATCTGAAGTTGTCATTGAAGAATTGTGAAATTAACAGCACAAGGAGTGAAAAGAAGTGTAAATTCCAGTGAATTTCACTTCACCTGAAGTTGTTTTAACAGGAAAATCTGGGCCAATGTCAGATTCCACATATACGCTGACAACACCCAGCCCTACCTCACCACCAACTCTCTTGACCCCTCCACTGCCTCTGATTTGTCACGCTGCTCGTCCGACATACAATATTGGATGAGCAGACATTTCTGCTAATTATATATCGGGAAAAACAAAGCCATTGTCTTCGGTCCCTGGCACAAACTCCGTTCCCTAGCCTCCGACTGGATCCCCCACCTTGGCCACTGTCTGAGGCTGAACCAGACTGTTCGCAACCTCGGTGTCCTATTTGACCCTGACCTGAGCTTCTGACCCCACATCCTCTCCATCACCAAGACCGCCTACTTCCACCTCCATAACATCGTCCGTCTTTGCCTCTGTCTCAACTGATCTGCTGCTGAAACCCTCATCCATGCCTTTGTTGCCTTCAGACATGACTATTCCAATGGTTTCCTGGCTGGCCTCCCACCCGCCGTAAACTTGAGCTCATCCAAAACTCTGCTGGCTGTATCCTAACTCACACCAAGTCCCATTCACCCATCACCCCTGTGCTCGCTGACATACATTGGCTACGTTAAAGGCGCTATATAAATGCAAGTTGTTGTTGTTAGTATATATTCTATGGGACTTTTTGGAATCTTACTGATGACATGCCGACGTTAAAAATTACTATATTTTAAACTTTCTCCTTGAAAGGATATTTCTGTCCAGTATTTGTCTTGTGATACAGTTTACAATGTTAATAAACAGTGAAGTGCCTGATAGTCAGATGTTTTTGAAGGATTATAGTAACCATTCTGAAGCATGAGAAACCTACCTCTCATGTAATGGTTAGAGCCAGTCAGTTCAGGGATTACTAACTTGTGAGTTTAGCCAATAGCAGAAGTTCAGGCTCATGCATTTTGTTACGTTTTATGTTATGAGAAGCATTCCTCCTCCTCTGAGCCCCACAAGTGTAATTCCAATCTTACCTTGGCTAGGCTTCTTCGGCTCCGTCGCCCATGGAACTGGTCAGAGTGTGCATACACACGCTAAAATGGCAATCTAGGTCCTAGGATCTAATCTAGTTGGGAAAGGATTGGAAGTTACAGAAATAGGTATAGTGAGAGATTAAAAAGATAAGTGTTGAGTGAAATGATCAATTACTGCACAGGATACAATGACACTTGTTCTGCCACGGCCAGGGAACATTTTCTGTGGAAGTCAATAGGGCTGATTGGTGGAGATGTAGAAATAGATAAATATTCTGGATGTTTGCTAAATTGCCTTTGGAGACCAGAGACTATGCAGAGGTTCCCCTCTGTAGATTAAATAGATGTGTTAGCATGAATGATAACAACAACTTGCATTTATATAGCGCCTTTAATGTAGTAAAATGTCCCAAAGGCACGTCACAGGAGCGTTGTCAATGATAAAGTTGATTGTGCATGGTTTGTGAAAAGAATATACTTGATAAGGGAATGAGCCTGATGGACCAAATGGCCTCTCTCGTTCCGTACTTATATTGTTATATTTTTCTGAAGATTGTAGAAAAACTCATTCGCAGTAGGTGGAAACAAACTTTCCTGGAAAACAACAAAAATGCTACCAATAGTCTTTTTTCACAAAACAAATTTGATGCCCATATAAGGAATGACACTTAACGCTTGATGCTGAAAGAAAATGTTATTGATCAGTTAGCTTTGTTGTGAAAAACAAAACTGAACAGTACCGAGTGTACTGTAGCCAAATTTGCTGATGATACAAAGATAGGTGGGTTAGCAAGTTGTGAGGAGGACACAAAGGGATATAGATAGGTTAAGTGAGTGGGCAAAAATTTGGCAGATGGAGTACGATGTGGGAAAATGTGAGGTTATCCATTTTGGAAGGAAGAATGAAAAAGCAAATTATTATTTAAATGGAGTGAGACTACAAAATGCTGCGGTACAAAGGGATCTGGGGGTCCTAGTACATGAAACTCAAAAAGTTAGCATGCAGGTACAGCAAGTAAGCCTTCTCCCAGTGGCTGAAGAGCTCCTCCCAGAGTCGCAATGTGGATTCCGCCCACTAAGGGGCACAATGGACATGATCTTCACCGCACGTCAATTGCAAGAGAAATGCAGGGAACAGCACCAACCGTTGTATATGGCCTTCTTTGACCTCACAAAGGCCTTCGACACTGTCAACCATGAGGGATTATGGAGTGTCCTCCTCAAATTCGGCTGCCCTCAAAAGTTTGTCACCATCCTCCGCCTGCTTCACGACAACATGCAAGCCGTGATCCTGACCAACGGTTCCACCACAGACCCAATTCACATATGGACCAGGGTCAAGCAAGGCTGTGTCATCACACCAACGCTCTTCTCGATCTTCCTTGCTGCAATGCTCCATCTCACCCTCAATAAGCTCCCCGCTGGAGTGGAACTAATTTACAGAACAAACAGGAAACTGTTCAACCTCCGTCGCCTCCAGTCCAGATCCAAGGTCGTCCCATCCTCTGTTGTCGAATTACCGTATGCAGACGACGCTTGCGTCTGCGCACACTCAGAGGTCTAACTCCAAACCATCGTCAACACCTTGACCGAAGCGTACAAGAGCATGGGCCTTACACTAAACAAACGTAAGACAAAGGTCCTCTACCAACCTGCCCCCGCCACACAGTACTGCTCCCCGATTATCAAAATCCATGACAAGGCCTTGGACAATGTGGACCACTTTCCATACCTCGGGCACCTACTGTCAACAAGGGCAGACGTCGATGACGAAGTCCAACACCGCCTTCAGTGTGCCAGTGCAACCTTCGGTCGCCTGAGGAAGAAAGTGTTTGAAGACCAGGACCTCAAACCCAGCACCAAGCTCATGGTCTACAGAGCAGTAGTGATACCCGCCCTCCTGTATACCTCAGAGACATGGACCATGTACAGCAGGCACCTCAAAGCACTGGAGAGGTACCACCAACGCTGCCTCCGCAAGATCCTGCAAATCCATTGGCAGGATAGGCGCACCAACGTCAGTGTTCTCGCTCAGGCCAAGATCCCCAGCATTGAAGCTTTGACCACGCTCGATCAGCTCCGATGGACGGGTCGCATCGTCCGCATGCCCGATACGAGACTCCCAAAACAAGCGCTCTACTCGGAGCTCCGACATGGCAAGAGAGCCCCAGGTGGGCAGAGGAAACGCTTCAAGGACACCCTCAAAGCCTCCTTGAAAAAGTGCAACATCCCCACCGACACCTGGGCATCCCTGGCCCGAGGCCGCACAAAGTGGAGGAGAAGCATCCGGGAAGGCGCCGAACACCTCGAGTCTCTTCGCCAGGAGCAAGCGGAAGCCAAGCGCAAGCAGCGCAAGGAGCGCACATCAACCCAAGCACCCCACCCACCTGCCCCCACAACCACCGTCTGCCCCACCTGTGACAGAGGCTGTAGGTCCCGCATTGGACTCATCAGTCACCTGAGAACTCATTTTTAATGTGGAAGCAAGTCATCCTCGGTTACGAGGGACTGCCTAAGAAGAAGAAGAGAAGATGAAGGCTAATGGAATGTTGGCCTTTATTGCAAGGGTGTGGAGTATAAAAGTAGGTAAGTTTTGATGCAACTTTACAGGGTGCTGGTGAGACCGCACCTGGAGTACTGCGTACAGTTTTGGTCTCCATATTTAAGGAAGGATATACTTTCATTGGAGGCAGTGCAGAGAAGGTTCACTAGGTTGATTCCTGGGATGAAGGGGTTGACGTATGACAAAAGGTTGAGCAGGTTGGGCCTATACTCATTGGAGTTTAGAAGAATGAGAGGGGATCTTATTGAAACATATAAGATTCTGAGGGGGATTGACAGGGTAGATGCTGAGAGGATGTTTCCCCTAGTGGAGGAATCTAGAACTAGGGGGCGTAGTTTCAGAATAAGGGGTCGCCCATTTAAGATGGAGGTGAGGAGGAATTTCTTCTCTCCGAGGGTCGTGAATCTTTGGAACTCTCTACCCCAGAGAGCTGTGGAGGCGGAGTCATTGAATATATTCAAGGTGGGGATTGACAGACATTTGAACTACAAGGGAGTCAAGGGGAATGGGGAGAGAGCGGGAAAGTGGTGTTGAGGCCAAGATTGGATCAGCCATGATCTTATTGAATGGCGGAGCAGGCTCAAGGGGCCGATTGGCCTACTCTTGCTCCTGTCTCTTCTTATGTTCTTCTTCTTCTTCTCTTCTAGCAGGCAGAAAATTAAAACATTCAAAAATGACACCTTTTTTCCAAAAGCTTGTGCTGCACGGTGTCGTTCTCTGTAAATGTTCATCTAATAATTTAAAAACTACAGGGCTCCCTTAAGGTACCGAATTTAGTAAAGTTGGTTCAAATATGTTCTGCTTTAAGAAAACTGAAAATTACAAGTTAAGATTTGTTATCTAATGCACTTTCACCACCCTTAATGGATGTGCCAAAAACATCCTGTAATAGAACACCCCAGCGCGCAGTTAGCCTACATCTGTTAGCCTCTCACCGAGTACACCAGTGGAATATATGTTTCAGCATGACAAAACTTCCTGTTTTCAAAATTTTTCCAGCCTTCTTCAGTTCACAGGAGAAAATTAAGCCAAAGCAGTACCAAGAAAAGTCGACTTCAATAGCAGCCACTTGAAAGTCTGTAATTAAAATCCAGATTAGGATGACACCGCGTGAGGCCAATTAACCGATCAGCAGTCCTGGGGTGTATCCTCACAGAAGCTACCAGTCTGAAACTGGTATCTACAGTTTGGGTTCCAGTCAGGCAGAGCTGAGTTTACATTGCCTGGCTGGAACTGGAACAGCCTTGCCCAGGAGACAGCTGTGTACATCCCTGGATACGGGTGTGGGCAGAGCACTCCGCCACCGGTTAAAGATGTAAATGTTTAGAAAATGGGAAGGGGAGGATCCTCACTGAGGTTAGGTGAGTTTATAAAGTGCTCAGATTTGACACAGCGCTAGATTTACCCTCCATTCAGTGCCCAAGTGAAGTTGTGTAAGCCTACCCCATCCAGGGAGTCTCACTCCGCTTCGCTCCAGAGTCAGTTTGGGCCCTCGCTCTAAGATTTACATTGCCGGCTTAGTGCTATATTTGCAGTGTACTAACTAGTCATTCATCTCATTTGTGAGACTTTGCTGCCTTGTTAGCCCACAAACCCATCGTGACTACACTTCAAAAATAATTCATTGGCTTCAAGCACTTTGGAATGTCCTATAAATGCAAGTTCTTTCATTCTTTCTTTCTTAGACACACCCTCAAACGCAGTTGCAGCAATTTGCTATTTTATATAATGGCCTGTATTTTCCGATGTCTACGGGTGTGTATGTGCTGTGTACACACCCGTAGGGACCTCGCAAATGCGAAGCCTGCCCTGGAGAAGGGCCTCTGCGGGTGGAGAATTCCACTTTCTGCAGAACCTCCGCCCGCTAAAATCCTTTAAAGATCTTACGCCTGGTAAAAGCAGGCGTAAGGCCTGCTTTTACCAGCATAAGAGTTTAAAAATGTTTTTAAAAAAAATGTTTTTCACTCATTTACAATTTAAAAATACTATTAAAAAAGGTAAGTTTATTTTTAGCCCCGTAAAAAACTTAAATTATTTTTTTCAAAAAATTAAATTTTTGTTTAAAATATTTAATTTAATGTAATTTTAACTTATTTTAAAAACGTGATGGTTTTAAAAAAATTTATTTAATGTTTTAATGTCTTTTTTCAGTGATCCCCATTCATACTTTTGACAGATCTATCTGTCAAAAGTATGAAGGGTGATTCCCTTCTCCCATTGGCTGGCCTGGCCCACGTGATTCCAGGGATGCTTGCGAACCGCATGCGCCCCTGGGATACATGGGCCCTGCGCATTTCGTCATGGAGAGGCCCAGGATCGGAAATGGTCAGACCTCGGGAGCCCTCAGGTAAGGGCGTAGATTTTTTCCCGATAGGAGGCATCCACACGCAGGAAGCCTCCTATCGGAAATTACGGGCTATTGTATAATAAATACTTCACTTGGCGCATAAGCCAAAACCACACTGCCCAAGACACACGCTTGGCCTTAACCAAAGCAGCAAGCAGCTAATCTATTCCAATGGAATTGTACACAGCACAATTTATTTGAAAATTCCTTATAAATTGCCAGCCAAAGGTAAAAATTTGGGGAAACACCTACATACCGAGTGTTTTTACATGAATAGCATAGATGTGATCCTGTCAGGATAGTCCCCTCCAATGGTTGTTGCTCCCCATAGTCATTTCAATTGGATACGGTAGCCTAGTGGTTACGGTACTGAACTAGCAACTCAGAGATTGTGAACTCATAAACCATGACAAGTTGTGAAGAATAACCATGAAAGCTTCTGGATTGTTGTAAAAATCAAACTGCTTCACCAACGTCATTCAAGTCACCCAGATATAAACAACTGAATTGAAATTCAGTAAAGCTGGTTGGAGCGTACATAGTGCACGCTCCACCGAATTGTCTCCCAAAATGGCAAGTGAGGTCCTATGCTTGAAATGACTTTGGCCTCTTTGCTCCTGGCACAGGTCTGCGGAAAATCCACTCTGCCAGTCGGCCACCGAAAATTAAAATCCACCCCACTGAAACAAACATTAACGTTACAGAAATAAAGTTACTCCGTCAGGAATACTGCATCAGGAATTACTGAGATAAGAACCTTAAAGTACAACTCTCGCCCGAGTCAGAAGGTTGTGGATTCAAGTCCCACTCCAGAGACTTGAGCACATAATCTAGGCTGACGTTTCAGTGCAGTGCTGAGGGAGTGCTGCACTGTTGGCGGTGCCGTCCTTTGGATGAGACATTCAACCGTGGCCCCATCTGCTTTCTCAGGTGGATGTAAAAGATCCCATGACACTATTGAAAGATAAGCAGAGGAGTTCTCTCCAGTGTCCTGGTCAACAGTTAACCCTCAACCAACATCACAAAAAACAGATTATCTCGTCATTGCTGTTTGTGGGATCTTGCTGTGCTCAAATTGGCTGCTACGTTTCCTACATTACAACAGTGACTACACTTCAAAAGTGCTTCATTGGCTGTAAAGCGCTTTGGGACATCCTGGGGTTATGAAAGGTGCTATAGAAATGCAAGTTCTTTCTTTTACAAACTTTATTTTGAAATTAAAAGCTACATTTAAAAAATGTAAACACATTACCATCTTCCTTTTCTTTATTCTCTTTTCCACTAACTTTCTGTTATTTTTATTATTTTAACTTTACTTTTTTCTAGATATCCTTACCCCTTTGTCTTTATCTGAAGCAACAAGTTTTTCTTACCTGATTCCTTCTCCATCTCAGCTTCCATTTCACTGGTGTGACTTAATCACTTTGATGGCCCATGAAAACATGCCCAAGCAGGAAGGGCTGGACAAGTAGGGTCATCAGCCACCCCAGAGTCTGATTGCACCAAACAAGTTAACCAAACTGCGGAGTAGTAATAGTTAAAGGACTATTCAACCATTTCTTTCAAGAAGCAATTATTAGATGTGCCCAATTTAGAACATTACCGTTTTGAAAGATCCTGTTTCTTCAAATCATGAAACTGCACTTTTCCTTAGCTGTTACAGCTGCACGGTCGGTAGAAATGTTTCCTTGCCATATCCTCCCATCAGCTGTACTAGGGAGTTTCCACACAGCTTTAGAAGAAACGAGGAATCATTCAGCCAAATTCTCTATTTGAAAATGAACCTTTTGAAGCATCATACTTCAGATGTATTGGCTTTTTGAGATGGAGTTCTTTGCACATAAGACCCTGTTATTGCAAACTCAGTGAGACTATCAAAGTGGTTCCTCTTAACAGAGGTTCTTTTAATCGATGTTTAAATCTTTCTTGACTAAATTAATTTTCAGCTGAGGCCAAGGTAAATGTTTTGAACACATTTGTTCTATAGAAGTATAAGACTATAATTGCAGGGACTACATCACAATTATTAATCCCTCAGTATGGTTGTCACTACACATCAACTTCATGGGGGCATTATAACCATTACTATGCTCCCATGAAGTTGACACCAGCAAATAAAACTGCCCCCACACCATTTTTAATATAAAGAAACAGCAGAACACAGGAGTGATTACAAGAAGGCAATCTTATCTCAGGGTGCAGTTAACAGTTATAAACTGCTTCAGTTTCATGGTATCAATTCATGTCATAATCTGAATTCTTCAATTAGATCGCTTCTTATGTTTGAGTATCTATTCTCTACTTATTGTGCGTATAGGATTGCTGGACAGAAGTAGGAAGCTACTTTTTTTAAGATCTAATAAATAAACTGATTCCTATATGCTATTTTGTATTTCTCTCACTCTCTTGGCACCACACACTGACTGATCAAAAGGCCAGGCAAGACAATTGTTCTCAGACTTCTAACAATATTGTTCTAGGAGATGCAATTTTACCTCCATCACTCCCCCTATGGGAAAATACATGTGGCCGGAATTGGCGATGGGTAATAACGGCAAACTAACAGCGTTCGCCGTTATTACCCATTTGAAACCGACTGCAACTTCAGGATGTAGTGCATGCACATCCTAACGTGGAAACCCTGAATTTGCGGTCAGTCATTCACTGCTCCGACACTGGCTGCAATGTGCACCACCACCCACCCACCCACCCGCCCCCCCCCCCCCCCACCCCCATAGCTGGCAATCAGTGCAATCAGTGAAATCAGTGAAACTGACGAAAACTTGGGCTTTTCCACGGTAATATCACTGTTAAACACCCCATTAAATGTTAGGCCTTGTTGGATTAGGTGTAACTGGGGTTTTAACAGCATATTGACTGCGAAACAAACGTTATGGCTCTGGAAAACTAATTTTAATTTTGTGGAGTGTCCCTTTCTCCATTATGATAAAAATTACAATTTTTAAGAAAATTTTAAATAAACTTAAAAAAAATATTTTTTTAAAGTTTGGTCATGATCATTTCAGGTTCTACTTTGTCCCCATGTGAGAGCCCCAATCATTGGTTTGCTTTCTTAAACATTTAAAAAAAGTCAGGATAAAAGCAGGTTCTCATTTCCTGCTTCCCTGTCTGTGAGAATTCTGCAGTGTGATTGGCTGCTTAGACAGCTTGCTGATGTCACAGCAGATCACGTTAGGGATTCCCCACTGTACTGCACTGAAATCTCTTATGCGTTGAAAAAGGCAAACTTTTCGCCACAGAGACCGCGTGATCTCTGTGGGCATCTTTACTTCAGGGCCAGCGGCAAACGCCTTTGCTTCATCACTGACCGCAAATTCTGGGCCATTATTTCTGCTTATCTTCTATAACCCCCACCCATTGCTGGTATAACTGAGATTGGCAAATCGCTGATGCAAGATGAAATCATGAGGTAGAAATTGGACCTAGTTGCACCCATTTTATGGGCAGAAAATGAGGCAAAACAAGGGCCAATTGTAGGGGGCAATGCCCCATGCCCAATTAGTGCTGGGCTACAGGCGCCACCATATTAGAATAGGCAGCTGCCCAGGCGCCCCTAGCATTCCCCTGAAACAGATGTTAGGCCCCTTACATATGTAAATGAGGGGTCTAACACCTGTTTCAGGACCCATGCACTAAATTGATGAACGATGAATGGATTCTTCAGCAATGACCAAGCAGTTACCACTACCAAAAGGTACGCTTTCAAATAAAACGTTCCAGCTTCTCCCGGCTCTGCAGCACTCTTGAGGTTCGCTGCCAGCCCATGATCAACGCCCCCCCCCCTCGTTGTCCTTCTCCCCTCCCCCTTGAGGGCCGCTGCCAGTGACGCAGGCAGTCTGAAATTGGAATGCTGGCAATAGACCAGCTGCCTCTGGAGGCTCGACAGGCGCAGGCAGCCTGCCCAAGTAATTGAAATGAGGCCCGAGGTCAAATTTTGGGCAATCTCGTGCATGCATCCCAGTTGGGGCATGTGCTTCATGTGCACTGTCTGTTAAGTGCCTGAAAATGGGCCATAAACAATCTTTACCCCCATGACACCAATTGGAGTCCTACCTCCCCATTTCAGAATGTATGTAAACTTGATGAAATTGGACTGGTTATTCTATAATTATCCAGTTTCAGGTTTGTTGATATACTTAAGATAACTATAAGATATATATATAAGATAACATAACCTAAGGTTTTTCTCAACCAACTTGTTGTAACAGTATAAAAAAAGGATTGATGACACTTCATCTTGGTATTTCAATGCGTCGAGCCTTAAAATGGTGGAATAAAGTTCATGGCGGAATTATCTGCAAGGCGAGTTCATTATATCAGAAAATGTGCTCAGTAGACGCTAAGTGCTTCCTCACAGAGCGGGATGGAAAATTGACAGACAGCTCTAGATTGCTCTTGCATACATCCTGTTTTCCAACCCAAAAGCAGTATCGGCAAAATGTAAATTGATTCATTATGTGAAATGACTCTGCAGTGTTGGATTATGTACACATTTGTTGTAGTGGTAGGTAATTACTTTCCAATTATCAAACAATCCAGGGTTTTTTTTTCCACAAGACCATTTTATCATTTAGGCTTTCTTCCAACAGTTTTAAGTTATGGTCACAGCAGTTTTCATAAGTAGACTGATCTCCTATGAACCGAAAGCTGCGTGCCACAGGACTAATGATTACCCTTTAATTATAGTCTAACACACCAGAAACCATGTGGAATGCCTGCCATGCTCTCCTCTAAAAGGTGGCAAATACCATATTGTCAGACCATTCTCACAAAGCGCTCCGTCTTGTAGCTTAGTAAGGAAAAGCAGCTTCCATCTTAGCTGTAGTTATTTCTAATACCATTACCCCATGCAACTTGTCATGTTACATACATCCAAAAGCACAGACATTTTTTGATGTAGGACAAAAGCTCTGCCTTCTTCACGCTGAGTTCTGCCGGTTTATGAATCTAAGTCCAAAGTTTAGTCTAGCGGGGCATTTGATTTTTACTCAATACTAGCGGATCACCCATGGAAGTTGCTCACAGTAAGTCCAATGATATGCTGTTTTATACATTTCTGTGGCCAGTAGGGTCGCTGTAGAAACTAGGGCAAGAGAATCCAGTTGGAGATAAGATCCAGGAATTAAAGGAATCGGAGCAGTCTTTGCAGATACACTTAGTAAATGTCCCCATGGAGTTTAATAAATAATTTAAATTAACTAAAAACAACAAATTCTAAGACCTTTACTACCAGCTGTGTGCAATTTACTTTCACAGTTAAATAGTATTTAATTGAACTTTTAGCTTTCCCTCCATGTCGATGTGCTAATCTGTTTTTATTAGTTTACACTGTGGCCTTGCCTATGGCTTTGAAGAGAATGGTTTAAGAAACAGGTGAGCGAGTTACTCTGGCCAGATACATTTCCACTATGATTGCTTGCAACAACTCAATTACATTTTAATTTAGTTAGGGTTTAACTGCTCACAATTCAGTCTTATGCCACTAGTAATGGGCAAAATGTCAATGGTTCATTTGTCTGAAACTGATACTTCCTTTACTGTTCGAAATTTTGTGATGCGTCAACATAAGCACGAGAAATAAAGAAACTATAAAGATTTTTTTTTAAAAAAGGGCTGCAAATGCAGCAGAAATGAAATTACAACAGAAAATATAAGCAGAGCACGGTAAGGGTGTCGAGGGATGTAGAGCGAAGGCGAGTAAATGCAGTTGAGGGACAGATCACCATGATCTAATAGAATGGCAGAACAGACTCAAAGGGCTGAATGGTCTATTCCTGATCCTATGTTCCTACGGTGGATCTGCAAATGGTGAGAATAGAACAAAAAACAGGTCCACACCAAGGGCCCAGTTTCTCTCCAGTGCTGTGCTCCATTGAAGGATCTCTGCCCAAATGTCAAGCTGCCTCTCCTCTTCGCAGGCACTGACAAACTCTCCCCATACCGCAAGTACCCACTGCTGTGAAGACAATGGAGGATTAGCCAAGGTTTGAAGTTACTAAAGTTAATGGTAAGACCAGAGGGCTGCAGTATGCCCAGCAGAAAGATGAGGTACTGTTCTTGAAGCTTGTTTTGAGCTTCATTGGAGCAGTGTAGGAGACCAAAGATGGCGAAGTCAGAGTGAGAATGTGAAGGGGAGTTAAAATGGAAAGTCACAGCACGTCAGGACCACACCTATGGATAGAACAGAGATGTTCAATGAAGCAGTCATCTGGTCTGCATTTAGCTTCTCTGGTGTAGATGAGACAATATCGTAGGCTGCAAAAATAGTGCACTAGATTAGAAGTACACATGAATTGCTGTTATAGAGCATAGGAACAGAGAAACATTGGAACAGGAGTAGGCCATTCAGCTCCTCCAGCCTGTTCTGCTGTTCAATTAGATCATGGCTGATCTGCACCTCAACTCCATTTACCTGCCATTTCCATATTCCTTGATACCCTTACCTAACAAAAATCTATCGATTTCAGGCTTGAACATTTCAATTGACTCAGCATCTACAACCTTTTAGGTAGCGAGTTCCAGATTGCCACTACCCTGTGTGTGAAAAACTGCTTCCTGATTTCACTCTTAAATGGCCTAGCTAAATTTTAAGATTATTCCCTCTTGTTCTGATTCACCAACCAGAGGAAATAGTTTCTCTGTATTTACCCTATCGAATCCCTTGTACTCTACTGTGTTGGCTGAATAGTTCAGTGTTCCATTTGCTTTGTTCTTTATTGCTCTGTAGGCATTAGACACGTTCGGGGGAGAAATTCGGTAGAACTTTTAAAATCTTGAAAAATTAGCGCCAGGCACTAATGATTGTGAGCTTCCAGTAAATTGGCTGTTAGCGCTCCAGGAAGGAAATGGAGCGCTAAACCCATAACCCAGCGCTTTGTGAGAATGGTCTGACAATATGGTATTTGCCACCTTTTAGAGGAGAGCATGGCAGGCATTCCACATGGTTTCTGGTGTGTTAGACTATAATTAAAGGGTAATCGTTAGTCCTGTGGCACGCAGCTTTCGGTTCATAGGAGATCAGTCTACTTATGAAAACTGCTGTGACCATAATTTAAAACTGTTGGAAGAAAGCCTAAATGATAAAATGGTCTTGTGGAAAAAAAACCTGGATTGTTTGATAATTGGAAAGTAATTACCTACCACTACAACAAATGTGTACATAATCCAACACTGCAGAGTCATTTCACATAATGAATCAATTTACATTTTGCCGATACTGCTTTTGGGTTGGAAAACAGGATGTATGCAAGAGCAATCTAGAGCTGTCTGTCAATTTTCCATCCCGCTCTGTGAGGAAGTACTTAGCGTCTACTGAGCACATTTTCTGATATAATGAACTCGCCTTGCACTTCCCTTGGAGCGCTAAAGCCGGTAAGAGGGGCGGTAGCGGTGCAGCGCTGCCCAATGTCGAGGGCAGCGCTGCCGGGAACAGAGGCTCCTCCCCTCCCTTAAAGGGAAGGGCCATTGCTGCAGGCCCTGCATTGAAACAAGATCCCTTGTCGCCGACAGCAGCCGCAATCGGACACGATCAGCCCCAAGCACTCCAGCAGAGTGCAGGGCTGATTGATTGCGGCTGAAGAAAATGCTGAAAAATGGACGTAAGGCATTAAGAAAAAAATTTTTTTTTGACACAACCATCATCACCTTTAAATACCGCTCCCCAAGCGGCCGGCCTCCCTGACAACACCTCCTGCAGCTGTCGGTGTTGTCGCCCGGCGATGCTGCAGGGAGCGGAACCAAATTTCAGGTCCGGGGCGCTACTGGGGCGATGCGCAGCACGGTGACGTCACAATCTCCGGGCACAGGAGATTGTGGCGCTAGGGGTTACCGCCGCCGCAAACCTCGACAGGAATTTCACGGGTGTCGGTTCTCTCACCGATTGCCAATTGCGCCCCGTTATTGCCCCGTGGAGGCGCTAACGGGAGGCGCAAAAGAGGCGAATTTCTAGCCGCCCTGAACATTGAGTCTACTAGGATCCCGAAATTTCTTTCAACTTTATCTTGAGCTATTTTAACACCATTCATGGAGCATGCGTGTTGCCCGTTTTTTTTCTATGTGCAGTACTATGCACTTGTCCACATCTCTTCACCTCACCCTGATGTCACTCCTGCTCTTTTCTACTTTTCAGCCAATTTCTTAACTGTTCCCCAGGTTTACCCTGAATCCCTTTCCTTTATAACCTTTCATGTGGAACTTTGTTAAATGCTTTCTGGAATTCTATGCACATGACATCACAGGTCTTTCGAGCTACAAAGCACCTGTTGACACATTGCCCTTTAGTATCTTTAAAGAAAATTGAGTTAAAATTCTAATGTACTAAAGATTAAGTCATATCCTCTTCTGGTAAACTGGGTGTAGTGAATTGGTTCAGTGTCAAGCATTGAAACAGGTTCTCTCTCCCACACCCCCGCCCAATACTAACTGAATTATGCAGGTGATTTATTTTTCACAACAAAAGGAAATTATGATCAAAATGTATGGTACTATTGTCAGATTACACATTCAGTACTGTGTCCAGTTCTGGTCACTGAGACACAAGGGAGGCATTCAACCACTGGAGGCAGTACAGGGAAGAGCCACAAGGCTGATCACGACTGCCAGAGGTATGAGGTTTAAGGAAAGACTGGAGAAATTTGGGGGCAAAATTTGTCTTGACTGTAGCGCAAAACGGGCAGTGGCAAATTGGTCATCCGTTTTATGTTTTGGCTGATTATCTTTTCCATTGGCTTTGGTGAGTTTTGTTAGTAGAAATTAAGTCACACTTATTAATAAAACATAATTTCTGGTTAAGGTGCTAAATTAACGGAATTTCATCTAACTTATCATTGAACTGGTTAAGTTACCACAACAGTAATGGTATGATTATGGCATTATTTCCTGGAGTTACTGCTAAAAGTGGTTTAACAAGGGACAGTTTTCCTGTTTGAAACATAGATTTATCCATTAGATTAATTTGAAATATTTTGGTTGTGTTCAGGAAGAGTGTCAGAATTGTGTCGGTATTGTTATTACAGCTCAAATTAATTATTACAAAATCAGGGGACTTTTCAAACACTGAAAACTTCTGATCTCATTTATGAGAATTTGAGTTTAACTGATTTACAGGGTGATAAGAAAATTGTGACAGTAAGTAGCCATCGGCTCATTCCTGTTCCAGCTGTGTGTATACACACTTCACACTCCAGTGAGCATTTTACCTAAATCAGGACAGGGTGGAATGACAGTCATTGCCACTCACTATTCATTTCTCATTGGTAGTTCTAGAGCAGTGCTGAAATTCAGTCTGAAGCAGCCCTTCACACTGATCTGAGCACTTAAAGATTCGTTTTCAAAGCCCTGTGAACCGTTGAAGTCTTGGCCACGATTTTACCAACAGCGGCGGGTTGGAGTCGGGTTGGCTTATCGGCGGGATCCAGTTCCGCTGCCGGTTTCAGCTGCTCTGAATGAACTATTTTCCCTGAACTAGGCTTATTGTGCGCGCTACCCGGCCCAATCAGTGGGTTCGGGTCTGCTGCTCGCCTCTGCTGACGTCTTCCATTCAGCTGCATTTAAGGGGCCCATGCAGCCTTGTGGTTTTTCATTTAAATTCTGATGCTTCTCAGTGTGGCAGATAGAAAAATGACTGCTTCAAGAGCAAAGGCCTCTCCAAGATTCGATGATGACTCCCTCCATGCTCTTGTGGAGGGAGTGAGAGGGCACCAAGAGGTACTGTTCCCTTCAAATGGACGGAGGAAGCCTCCTCAGCAAACCAAAGCAGCCTGGCTGCAAATTGCTGAGGAGGTGAGCGCCAGGTCTTTGTGTGCAGGCACCTGGGTTCAGTGCAGGAAAAGGTTCAATGATCTGCTACGCACAGCAAAAGTGAGTATAACATCACACTTACCTTCAATCTGCTCCTCATCTCCTCTCATCACCAGCACTCTGCATTGTCAACCTACTCCTGTACATCCCAATTTACCCTTACATCCCTTGAACCCTTAACCATCCCTCTCTCTCTATGTACAGAATCACTTCACCATTCTACTATGCACCCCTCACACTCGCTATCACTGTTATGCAATGGCAACAATTAACAACGCACAGGGAGGGCCCTTGGTTTTGGCACCTCACTCCATCTTTGTCTCCCTCTAAGCATCTATGTTATGGATTCTCTACACTCACTCTAACATTCTCACTCAAACTCCACTTGTGTCCCTCATTGCAGGAAAAGAGAGCCCACAATAAGAGGGAGAGGGGCAGGACAGGAGGAGGGCCACCTTCCATGGGGCACTTGACCACCGCTGAGGAGGCTGCTCTCGACATCGTTGGAGGTGCAGAGGAGCTGGAAGTGGGGGACGGAGAGACGGGCGCAGTAAAGCAAGCTGGTGACAGAATAGATTTGCAACCCTCTCATTTAGATGGCATGAGTGACTGATATGGCATCTGATGTTCATACAGATTGAGTTCTGATCATCTGCACAATTCGATGTGTCTGCTACGTTAATATCACATGTCTAACTCATGCGTTTACTCCCCCACAGGACCATTGAGAGCCCCCCTCCCCACTGTCCAGGAGGAAGAGCCGGAAGACTCCTCAGAGGAAGCTGCAACCTCTGAGGGAGCAGGGTCAGCAGAATTGAGTGCACCCAGCACCAGCGCAGAGACACGCACCTCGGTGGGTCATTCGCGAGATAGATTAGTGTTATCACCTGGTGTATCACAGCTCACAAGTGAGCATCAGCAGATGGTGGAGACAGAGACAGCAGTGGAGAGTCCTCGTCAGAGGCCGCAGGGAACTCCTAGCTCTGCTCAGCTGCATGTGGACCCTGTGCCTCTGCGGCCATCCAGAAAGAGAACAGTGCTGGATCTTCAGGAACAAGTGCAGGAGTCTCTGACAGGATTTGCAACCACTGTAACTGCGAGTGTGCAGAGAATGGAGGATTCCATCTCAAACATGAGCAATGCCGTGGTGCACGCAATGGCAAATGTAGGTGCCACCATGGAAAGGATGGCAACCTCCATGGAGGACATAAATCGCCAGATGCAAATGAACATGGTGACTCTTCTAAATAGATAGAAACATAGAAACATAGAAACATAGAATCTAGGAGCAGGAGTAGGCCATTCGGCCCGTCGAGCCTGCTCCGCCATTCAATACGATCATGGCTGATCATCCAAATCCAGTACCCTGTCCCTGCTTTAATCCCCACAGTACACATATCCCACCCTACCCCCGTAACCCCACGTATTTAATTCCCCCTAACATATCCCATCCTATCCCCACATATTTAATCCCCCCTAACACTAAGGGTCAATTTATCATAGCCAAATCAACCTAACCCACACATTTTTGGACTGTGGGAGGAAACCGGAGCACCCGGAGGAAACCCACGCAGACACGGGGAGAATGTGCAAACTCCACACAGACAGTCACCCGAGGTCAGATTCGAACCCGGGTCTCTGGCGCTGTGAGGCACCAGTGCTAACCACTATGCCACCGTGGGTGGGCTGCTATGGAGGATAGATGGACATCTATTGAGGAGAGAAACCAGAGGTAAATGGACTTCCCCATTTTGAGGACTGTCAGTACAGAGACGGGTCCTCATGGCCCCACTGATGTGCAGCAAGGTGCTCTCCAGCTGCTTGCTAGCAGTGAAGTGCGGGCGACCCATGAGAGGGATGTTGGTGGTCGACAACAAGGAAGTGTGGGCTCCTCTCCAAACGCTCACACTCCCATGCCACTGTGGAGCCCTCGGTCAGAGCCCTAGATTCCTCACCCAACTGAGATGGCCGTCTCAGCCCCTACACAGCCACAGGAGGAGCAAACTGTAGCCGAGCCCTCCCAAGCTCCCAAACTCAGAGGACACTTTGCCAAAGGTGTCGAAGCAGGAGCAGCATGAAAGTGAGCAAGGTGCCTCAACATCTGCTGAAGCCACAGGGGAAGCACCACATAGAAGCACGCGTAAGAGAAAGTTAACACACAAATAGTCACAAGGGTAGTCACTTGGGTGTTTTGATGTAATACAAAGTGAAGATTATCATTGTTATTTCAATTGTAATAAAGAAATGCGATGGCAAAGATTCAAAGAGTTGGCCTATGTGTGCCCAGAAATGGAAGTGTCACAGTGAGGTGTCAGGGCGCCTTTCATCTGTAATGATGGTGGTGAGAGTGATAGGAACCCACAGTTTATTGTACAGATGGTGTATGGTGTGTTAAGAAGGTCGGCCAGACACTCATTTCCATGTGGCAGCCACATGTGTTTGCTTCGTAAACTTAAGCGAATCTAGCATGGATTTGTGCATCCTTTGCCTCACGGCCAGCAATGTTCTCGCGTGCTGGTGGAACTGGCACATCCGTCTCCGCAAGGTCTTCCTCCTCCTCCTCCTCCTCCTCCTCCTCCTCCTCTGAGGAGGCTGTGCACTGAGCCACTTGTTCCTCAGGCAGCGGTAAGCCACGCTGCTGTGCAATGTTGTGCAGTGCACAGCAGACCACGATGATTCTGGAGACCCTGGCTGGTGCATACTGTAGGGCTCCACCTGATCTGTCGAGTCATCTGAATCGCATTTTGAGCAAGCCGATGGTTTGCTTGATGATGCTTCTGGTGGAAATGTGGCTCACATTGTGGCGCTCCTCAGCTTCGTTTGATGGGCTCCTCATCGGTGTCATTAGCCACGTCTTCAGGGGATAGCCCTTGTCTCCTAGTAGCCATCCGGAAAGTTGGGTTGGCGGATTGAAGAGCTGAGGCACAGTAGACTGCCGCAGGATGAACAAGTCATGGCAACTGCCAGGGAACTTGGCGCAAACATGCATAATGTTCTTCCTGTGGTTACACACCAGCTGTACGTTAAGGGAGTGGAAGCCCTTGCGGTTGACAAATACAGCTGGGTTGTGATGGGGTAGACTATTATCTGAATGGCAATAGATTGGGAGAAGGGGAAGTGCAACGAGACCTGGGTGTCCTTGTGCACCAGTCGCTGAAGGTAAGCATGCAGGTGCAGCAGGCGGTGAAGAAGGCAAATGGTATGTTGGCCTTCATAGTGTTAGGGAGAAATCAATTCACTCCAGTCTGTGTTGATAGGTAAAAGCAAACAGTTTTTTTAATATTCAGAGATCTCTGGGAGAAGCGTCATAGACCTTACCCGGCCTAGTGACCATGGCTTCTCGACCTCCTGTTGTCAATTACAACCTTTTATTTAAGAATTATCCAATCACATTGTTACAAAATATCACATGATTACAATTATGTCAATTCAAACTAAACCGGTTAATTCGTTATATTTCTTATCTTTGTCAGCCACAAACTAAAAACAATTATCCAATTACGTATATATGCTGCAAGCAATGTTTGTTGGGAATCACATTCTATGTTTTGCCTGAGTGCTGGGCCTAATCTCATTCTCACACTTGTCCATTGTATTTCTCTACAGATGCCCATTGTATTCTGTCCTTGAATGAAGCTAGGCAGCCAATCCTTATCAATCCTTAACATCCACCTGGTTGCTTCTTATTCTATTTCGTACATAACTTCCATTCCCTTTACAGCTAAGAGAGGTTTAATTTAACATGAGTTCAAATTAATCCTTTCAATAGCGAAAGGGTTTGAGTATAGGAACAGGGATGTCCTGCTGCAGTTGTACAGGGCCTTGGTGAGACCACACCTTGAGTACTGTGTGCAGTTTTGGTCGCCTTATCTGAGGAAGGATGTTCTTGCCATGGAAGGAGTTCAGCGAAGATTCACAAGGCTGATACCTGGGATGGCAGGAATGACATATGAGGAGAGATTGGGCCGATTGGGCTTATACTCGCTGGAGTATAGAAGAATGAGAGGGGATCTCATCGAAACATATAAAATTCTGACAGGTCTGGACAAACTAGATGCAGGAAGAATGTTCCCGATGGTCGGAGAGTCCAGAACCAGGGGTCATAATCTAAGGATAAGGGGTAAGCCATTTAGGACAGAAATGAGGAAGAATTTCTTCACCCAGAGAGTGGTGAACCTGTGGAATTCTCTACCACAGAAGGTAGTTGAGGCCAAGTCATTAAATATATTCAAGAATGAGTTAGATATATTTCTTAAAGCTAAAGGTATCAAGGGATATGGGGAGAAGGCAGGTACAGGGTACTGAGTTTGGATGATCAGCCATAATCTCATCGAATGGCGGAGCAGGCTCGAGGGGCCGAATGGCCTACTCCTGCTCCTATCTTCTATGTATCTATTTCTATGTATCTATATGGGTGCCCTAATAGCCACATGTGTGCAGTCTATGATGCCCTGCACCCTTGGCAAGCCTGACATATTTGCAAAGACAACTGCACGCGCGGTTACACTTGCTTCATCCGTGGAGAAGTGGATGTAATTGTGCGACTTTGCAAAGAGGGCATCGGTAACCTGCATGGTGCAAGTGTGTGTGGCCGACTGGGAGATGCCGCTGATGTCTGCTGATGATCCCTGGAAGGACCCTGAAACAAAAAAGTTGAATGTGGTGGTGACTTTGACAGCCACTGGTAAGGATCGTCCACCCACTCCTCTGGGCTCCTGGTGTTGGTGCAGCATTGTGCAGATGTCAGCGACTACCTCTCGCAAAAGTCTCAGTCTCCTTTGGCACTGTTGCTCAGTCATGTTGAGGAAGTTCATCCTCGGCCTGTAAACCCTGTGTTGGGGGTATCTCCTGCGGCGCGGTGCAGCCCTGTGCCTTGTAGATGGTGAAGGCAGAAGTCAGGAGTGTAATGGAATACTATCCACTTGCCTTGTAGGTGGTGAAGAGGTTTTGGGGAGTCAGAAGGTGAGCCACTCACCACAGATTACCCAGCCTCTAACCTGCTCTAGTAGCCGTGGCATTTATGTGGCTGCTGCAGTTGAGTTTCTGGTTAATGGTGACCCTCAGGATGATGATGGTGGAAGATTTGATGATTGTAATGCCATTGAATGTCAAGGGGATGTGGTTAGGCTCTCTCTTGTTGTAGATGGCCATTGCCTGGCACTTGTGTGGCATGAATGTTATTTGCCACTTATCTAGCCTACACCTGGATGTTGTCCAGGTTTTGCTGCATGCGGGCGTGGACTGCTTCATCATCTGAGGAATTGCAAATGGAACTGAACACTGTGCAATCATCAGCAAACAGACCTACTTCTGACCTTGTGATGGAGGGATGGTCATTGATGAAGCAGCTGAAGATAGTTGGGTCTAGGACACTGCCCTGAGGAACTCCTGCAGCGATGTCCTGCTGCTGGGATGATTAGTCTCCAACAACCATGACCATCTTCCTTTGTGCCAGGCATGACTCCAGCCACTTGAGAATTTCCCCCCTGATCCCCATTGACTTCAGTTTTACTAGGGTTCCTTGGTGCCACCTTTGGTCGAATACTGCCTTCATGTCAAGGGCAGTCAATCTGACCTTGCTCCAGGAATTCAGCTCTGTTGTCCATGTTCGGACCAAGACTGTAATGAGGTCTGGAGCCGAATGGCCCTGGCGGAACCCAAACTGAGCATCATTGTGCAGGTTATTGGTGAGTAAGTGATGCTTGATAGCACAGTTGGCAACTCCTTACATCACTTTGCTGATATTTGAGAGTAGACTGATAGGGCGGTAATTAACTGGGTTGGATTGGTCCTGTTTTTTGTGGATAGAACATACCTGGGAAATGTTCCAATTGCAATCAACAGGTTTTGTTTTAAATAGTATGAAACAATGGGAGGAAGGTTTCCTCCAGTCACTATGTGTTATAGATATCATAAACACAGTGGGTAGATTTCCTCTGAACACTATTTCTAGTGAGATCATAAAAGTGTCTAAAAGATCAATTTTCCAATTTTGCTAGAAACAGTGATGAAAGGAAATCTTCCTGCTATGGTTATATAGCGAGCAAAAGTAATCACCCCCTGACATTGTTTATTAATTTCAGACATTCTGATATATTTTATTGCTACTGTTCTCTTTATCTTTGTGACTTTGTGTTTTGACTGAGTTCAGTTAGTAAAATTGTTATGAGTACTGTAAACTCTGAATGAACTTCAGATTTTTAATAGTCTGAGGCAATGTAAATTAGGAAGTTAGAAGCAGTTAGAATAAATGAAGGATACTTGTCACCCTGCCGTGTTAATAATTAAATCGTGGGCTTTGGACTGCCCTTCTTCTCAAAACTGTAGCTATGGCAACAGCTGGGGGTTATGGCCTCCAGTGAGCATTGAAAAAAGCAAGTCCAAGATCACAAAGCACATTCCATTCACTGCTAGATTTATAAGACTGTCAAAGGGGATAGTTGGTGTGAGGCATGAGATAATATAGTTGAAGAAACTGATTTAGGTTGACTAGATAGAGAAAACTAAACATAACGAAAGGTAAGTGAAGTACATTTTTTTGCCTGAATCTACTACCTCAAGTTTTATGGTTTAAATGCTTTTATTAGATTATTTTTTATTACTGTTACTTTTCCTTCATTCGTAATCAACATTTCAGAGTTAAAAAAGAGAAAATGCTTTCTTGGAGGAGAAGGCGGAGGGTTTAAGTGGATTCTGTTGCATCTGAATCTAGGAATTACTTCTTAAAACAGTAAATATTATAAGTGTCTGAGTTATTTATGTGTTGTAAGTTACATAACAAATTGTTAAATGTGTTACTGTCATCACGGATTTTAAGTGGGAAATCCTTCTGGGATAATAACATTAGTGTAAAGTAAGGGCAAGCAGGTTCCTTCTTGGCTCATTTGTGCTCCAGATTTTGGGAATATTTTCACTCACTGTGGTTGTTTGAACACCATGGTGTAGTCCAGATGGCTTGGCTCACCATGAAGTTGCAATGAGTTATCCTCAGTTCCCGTGTGTGCAACTATTTTATACTGCAGTTAATGTTCTATATAAAGCAAATTGCATGTTGCCCAAATGCATTGAGTTATGTTGGCTTGGTCAGCCAACAAGTGAAAAGATTGGTTTTAAGTGAGCGATATGGCATTGTTATTCGATCATCAACAATCCGCCACTTTCTTTATTTCTTAATATCCATCACACTAGTGCTCCTTGTATCCTGTTGTGGATAACATTTGGTTACGGATGGGTTTAGCAGATTACAACTGCAAATTCACGCCAACCTGCAACCTGACCCCATTCCCAAGCATGCATGGGACACATTTAGTAAACTCACTTTCACAGAAATGACTACCAACTTATGGTGAAACTTTGAGAGAGCAGGTCTGAGGTTCACTGACAAAAGTAATTCTTGCCACTTGTTACGATTTTCTCCCTGGAAACAAACTCCTCAGCTCCTTGAAGCATCCAGGGGAGATCTCGAGTTTGATGCCGAATTCCTGAAACTTAAGATGGCAAATTCAATTCATCTTTTATAAGCCAGCCCACCATTTCAAATTTCCCATGCTTCAAAGAATTGTACCATCAGTTAAAATGGCTCCATAGAACATAAGAAATTTAAATACAGGAAACTTTTGTTTATCCGGCACCCAAATATCCGGAATTCTCGCTTAACCGGCAAAAATCATCCTCCGAAAACTCCTCTCAAATAACCGGCAATGTTGCCGAGTCGCAGTCGAGTCTCCGCGAACGCCGAGTACTCCGAAAACTCCTCTCAAATAACCGGCAATGTTGCCGATCCCGAGTCCGAGTCCGAGTCCGCGAACGCCGATTTAGTCAGCAGGGGTAGTTTTCAAAAGTACCCAAATACTGTATACTGCACATTTCTTGATTTATTTATTTTTCTTTGTTAAAAATAGCCTCGGTAGATATAACTCTCCGTTATCCGGTACTTTCGATAAACCGGCACCACGCCGGTCCCGTCGGTGCCGGTTAATAAAGAGTTTCCTGTAGTCTGTTTTAATCCTTGCGCATGCTGCCGATGAGTTGCTTCGCCACCGACTCTCCAACTCCGAAGCAAGCCATCAATCTATGAATGCGAAAACCAATTAGGAAATATTTTGCCTGGTGGAACTGGTAGGCTGGCTTACTAATAAAGGTTTTGCATAGTTTCCATGCCAGCTTGACAACATTAAGGTCAGCAATCCAACAAATTAGACCTGACTGCGACTGAAGGTGCCCAACAGTTTACCACTAGGAGTGGGTGTGGAGCTAGGGGCTAGTATCCACTGAGTGCTCAAATCAAGGCAAAGGTCAGCCTCTCAAACTGGAGAGTGCATTACACCCCTAATACCAACACTAGGGGTGCAGTCGCTTGCCTTAGGTCAACCAGGTTTAATCGCAGCTGTCACTCCAGTCGATCTGAAAGAACACATGACGAACTGGTTCAACAGGGCACCAGATTAGTTATGAAAACAAAAGGTTTAACAAGATATTTCTGCCCTCTGGAAAGATCAGATACAACCCACTCTTAAGTAGCTGTAGGTCACAATCACATTTCTTTACAGTCTCTACTCAAATGTTTGTTTATACATTACTTATTTATACATCAGTCTGTCTGAGTCACTACAGAAACTCCTCTCAGATGTCACCTATGCAATGCTAGGGAGTTTATCAGCAGTGTCATTTCTTGGAAGAGCATGCTTTGCATATGCCATCACTATGGCAACACTGACAATCCATGTCCATGGCACCTTTTCAATACAGTTTTTCTCTGAAAATAAGATAGAAGTAATACATTTGTAGCACAGGACATGACCAAAACTATACCCTCTCTGTATATAAACACGATAAAGTGTCTTACCAGACCATTGCCATCTGTTTAAGGAATTCAATTTTGTAAAGGCTGATAGAGGTTTTTGACATTAAGCATGTAAAGGTTAAACCACTTTAAAGACTTTGATATTGCTACTTGGGGGTAGTTTGTAGGTATTATTGATTTAATTATATTTGCCTTGCACCAATCACATCAAAATTTAAATGTACAAACTGTCTGGGGAAGCTAGGGTCGAAAGGAATGGGGTTGGAGAAAGAGCTACAAAATTGGATCCCAAATTGTCTTACCTGCACTCCCTCCAAGTACAACTGCTACTGGGAGCACAGGATCTCAAAATTAGCCCTTTTAAGCATTGTGGCAACGATTGTTACAGTGAGCTGTCTGCCAGCAAAAAGAGAAAACAGATTGATAGGTTATTGATGCAGCAACCTTTCCCCTTGGAGCAGACCACCTGTATCCCAAGCCCCACTGATAGTTCTCTATATAAAAATATAAACTTGGAAATTAGTGCAGCAAAATTGGTTTTGCCAACAAGAATTGTGCACATGGGAGACAGTAAATCCTGATTTCAAGAAACCACTAGCTTCCTGCCCACTCTGCTCTTTATGTTATTTTCCTATCCCTATCGACTGGCAGCAGTGCACTCTCTTGCACAGAATGTGAGAGCCTTCTTTCAAATACATTGCAAATCAGCTGTTAATAGGAAACCAATAAAATTATTGTTTGCTTGCAGCAATTGGCAGTGTACCCAGGCCATTTAAAATAAGCACTAAAGGCCAGCCAGGTTTTGTCCAATTGAGAAAGAATCCCATAAAGCTGCCCATATCATTTAATTTTGTTACCATTCAATTGTAAACTATAGGGATTGCTTTTAATGCTCCCCTATCACTGGATATAATGCATGGGGATGAGGAAGAACAAAGAAGGCTACCATCTTCAACCATGGCTAATAATGCCCTAACAGCAGCCATAGACAGAAGCAAGGGCCCATGCAGCTACTAGGTTCATTATTGAGCAGACCACTGGTACCTTAAAGCAGTACTTCAGTTGTCTTGAAGGTCAGGACGTACCTTATAGTGGAGCTCCATCAGGCTCTCCAAGATCATCGTTGTCAGCAATACAAAGAGACCTAACCATGGAGAAGGAAAAGACCAATGCAAGATCAAGGCCAAAGTAGGACCCAGACACTGACCAAAAAGGATGTTGCTTCAGAAACACCAGTGAAGCCAAGAAGACTGGTTTTCCAGGAGCTCATCTCAGAATACTCCATTAAGTGTCAGACCTATCTCTTCAAGAAATCCTATTAACCAGATTACACTGAAAATGTGGCTCTATCAACATTCTACAATGCTGTCCTCTGAACGTCCTCAACTAACATTAATGGCCATTCTTTGCTGTGCTGCCACCTTCTACAACCCAATTAGCAAGAAAGTCTCTGGACCAAGTTAACATACAGTACAAGCAATTTATTAACCTATTTTATGTCATGTGTCAGTGATGGTTGTGTCTTTTCCCATGGTTCTTTGCTTTATTGCTAATGTATCGTGTGTAACTTCGAATTCAAGGTACAATAGTTTAGTAGTTTGGTATTGGACTAGAAGCTTAGAGTAGAGATCCCACCATAACAAATTGTGAAATCGAATTCAACAATTCTGGTAATTTGTAGGCTGCAAGATTGTTGTAAAAACCCAACTGGTTCTCTAATACCCTTCAAGTCTGACCTCCACATGATGCCAGTGCACTTTGTGCTTGACTCTTAATGCCCTCTTACGTAGCGAGCAAGTTATTTAATTGTAAAAGCAATCACTAAGAAACACAAGGCTAAAGATTCAGGGGTTTAGCGTCACCCATTACCGCCAAATTCGGGGAAAAAATGGCGGCTGCCGCGCTTCTGCCTGCTGCTGGCTGGTCCCGCGGCGGCCGCCATTTTCGGATGGCTGGCAGCGCTGCCGATGTCGGCGCTCACCAAATTATGTAGATAATGCAGATCGTGACATCAGTGAGTGTGCAACGCTCACTTGAAGCCTGATCTGCGAGTTTCAACTTTGCCGCTCCACTTACCGGCATGCCTTAAGTGCGACCAGCTGAGCAAGCATTGAGAAGCAGGAAGGAGGCTCCAGCAGTGGTATTTACAGGGATCATCGGGAACAAATTGCACCTGACCTGTTTGTTCAGTTTGATTGGCTCTGTGCAACTTTCTGCAACTCCAGCAGCTTTATTAACTTCTTTCAAGGTTCTAAGGTAACAGGGAGTGTTGTTGCAAGTGGAGAACGCCTTCATTCTTGTTTAAAGGCTTCTGCTCACAACACTTGCTCACAGTCATGAGGGCTCTACTGACAGACCCCTCGCGCTCGAGTATCTTAGGGAGAGGAAGCAGAGGCAGCGAATTAACGAGAAGATGCGTGCAGAGGGAGGAAGAAGAGGGACAGGAGGGCTCGCAACAGGAGGCCGTACCCACCTAGGGTCATCCGAGTGCACTTCTCTTATATACACTTAAGCGAAGAGCAGTGTATTAGGAGGCTCCGCTTCACCAAGAAGGTGGTTACAGAACTCTGCTACTTCCTGCACCCAGACCTGCAGCCTGAGAGCAGGGCGACCACGACTCTCCCAGTGGCAGTCAAAGTCACATGGCCCTCAATTTCTTTGCCAATGGATCTTTCCAGTCTGCAGCAGGAGACATAGCTAGCATCTTGCAGTTCGCCATCCATCGCTGCATCCAGGAGGTCACTAAGGCTCTCTACGCCAGGAGAAGGGACTACATTGTCTTATATCTGAGCAGAGAGAACCAGGACGAGCAGGCATGTGGCTTTGCCAGGATAGCGGGCTGTCCCATGGTGCAGGGCGCCATCGACTGCACCCATGCGGCTTTGTGGGCCCCGCATAACAATCCTGAGATCTTCTGCAACCGCAAAGGCTACCACACACTTAATGTCCAGTTGGTGCGCGACCACGCCCAGCGCTTCCTGATGATCAATGCCCACTATTCTGGCAACAGCCATGATGCCTTCATCCTGCGTCTGTCCGGTGTGTCAGCAATCTTCCAGCCACCACATGAAATTCAAGGGTGGCTGCTCGGAGACAAGCGCTATCCATTCTGCACCTGGCTGATGACTCCCCTTCGCAGCCCCACCACTTGTGCCCAGCACTCATATAATGAGAATCAAGCTTCCACCGGGAACATTATCGAGCAAACCACTGGGCTACTGAAGCAACAGTTCCGCTGCCTTTACCACTCGGGAGGAGACCTCCAGTACTCGGCAGAGCAGGTATCCCATTTCGTGGTGATCTGCTGTGTGCTTCACAACTTGGCCATCATGAGGACGCAGCTCTTGCCACCACGGATTGCGGAACCACATCAGGAGGAGGACGAGGGAGAGGAGGAGGAGGAGGAGGAAGAGGAAGATGAGCAAGAGGAAGAGGAAGATGAGCAAGAGGAAGAGGAAGAGGAGGAAGGGAGGAGGAAGAGGAGGAAGGGAGGAGGCAGGCAGCCAATCCCCCTTCTGGACGGGCTGTCCGTGAACGCCTCATCAGACTCCGATTCTAATGAATGAAACCCCAGATCACTGTTGCTCACCACATCCCCATCATACGATCCCTCTGTCACGGAATATCACAGCATCCTTCTCGGCACAAAGCTGAAATGAGATCCACCACAAAAGATTCCAAACAAAATTAATAAATTTATCAATTTACACATACAATATGAATTAATCACCCTTGTGCAATCCCTTACTGTCTGACTTTGGATGCCCTTTCCTGATCTAGTGCTCCTACAAAGTGCTCCCCCAGTGGCTGCAGCATGGCTGGTGGAAGGCTTCTGAGTTTCCATGGGGAAGACGACAGATGGCCTTGCAGGATGACCTTGAGCAGCTCAGGCCCTAGAAGGCCTGGCTGTAGACTGTGGTGGGAACAGAGGACAGCAGGGTCCTGCTCCACTGACCCACTGCCACTCCCCGGGGCGGCGCCTCAGCATTCCTAGCAATCTGTTGGAGCACAGGTTGCTGGGCTGCTGCGACACCCTGCAAGCCCCAGTCAACAGTTGTAAACCCAGCCACGATGGCAGCAGTCTAAGCATGGGTGGCAGCAAGCAGAAATTGCATGAGAGCAGTCTGAGCTTGGGTTGCATCAAGCTGAGACTGCATGAGAGCGCTCTGCACTTCCGCTGCAGCACTAAGACGTTGGATCACTTCCGCCTATGCAGCCACGACATCGCCCATCACACGCAGCATCATGTCTGGGTTGACACGGTCTCTTCGGGAGTTTTCCATCATTTCCAGCCTGGAAATCCTGGGCTCCAAGCTCTGCACAAAGCCCCGTGCAATGTTGGAGCCGGACTCTCCATGCTCCTTGACATTGCCAAGTGGCTCTCTGGCAGTCTTGCCATTGCACCTAGAAATACGGTGTGCATACCCATCACCCTTCTTCTAAAGGCCGCCCCAACGAGGTCATCATCTAAGTCCTATGCAGCAGGAGTCGCACGCGAACTCGCCCTCCGGGGAGCTGGTCCCCGAGCTACCCTATCCCCCTGATCTTGCTGCAGCCCAGTCGTGCCTGGTGCCTCACCCTGTGCAGATCCCGCTTCTACACTACCCTCTAAAGTACACGCAGTGCCAGTTTCTGAGCTGGTGGCTGCAAGTGACAGATGCAATGACGCTGTGACTTCTTCTTCTTCTCCCCCCTCGCTCTCCTGCATCGCCTCGGGGACAGGCTGCTCTGGTGCTTGGTCTTGGTTAGCTGAAAGCAGAAAGGCACAAGAGTCAGGTTACAAGGAGGGGAGGGTGAGGGAAAGATATGCATGCTTGCAGCATCAGCAGTTTGAAAGTGAGAAGAGATTGTGGGATGATGGGGAAGTGGGATGTGCAAAGAAGGATTAGGAATGAACATACCATTGTTGTCCCCAAGGGCTTCAACCTCGCCGGTTGCCACAGCCTCCATGATCCGCCACCCAATGATCTACAGCACTCGCTCCTCCAGTTGGCTGAGGTGCTGGATGGCAGCTTGCCCCCTGCCTGTCTGCTGCTACTCCCTCCTGCTATGCGCGACCTTGGTCTGCAAGTAAAAGGGACGTGTGTGAGTGAGTGTGGTGCAATGTGTTTGGGTGATGTATCTGCCATAGTTGAATAGCTGTCAGTATGTGGAAGGTGTGAGATGTGGGTGTGAGTGTTGCAGGAGTGGTAAGGTTGTGGGGGTGAAGTGAAGCTATGACTGTGAAGTCTGAGTGGTGATAGGTAGAGATTGTTGGTAAGTGAGTGATGGGGTGTGGTGCATTAAGCAGTGTGTGAAGCTTGTGGTGCAGATGGTGGGATATTGCATTTGCTGAAGCCTTCACTCACCATGACTTGCCGTGTGAGGTCATTAAACTTCTTGCGGCACTGGCTCGCCGACCTGGGGACCACAGTGCTGGCCGTCACATAGCCAGCTATCTCCTGCCAGAACCTTTGAGATGTATGTGGGGAGGGCTTCCTGCCAGTCTGTAGGAAGAGGACAGCCCACCTCCTCTGCACAGCCACGTCTGAGAATCTGCGGGCTCTCTCCCTGTGCTGAAGTTTAGCCATCTGCTTCCACTGCCATCTGCTTGCAGGTGAAGTTGTAAGTGGCTTGACAATGAGGTACTGTAGCATCAATGCACCTCCCCTTTAAGTACTGAATAAAGCCTGTACGAAACATGACTGGGAATTAGACTGGACCCGATATTGGCCCACCTGTTGAGTGTCATGCGGTTTTAGCACTGAGAGTAGGGGCTAGAAATTCATTATAGCCAAGGAATGAGCAGTGTCAGTAGAAAAGTTGGAGAATTAGCGGCAGGTGCTAATGCTTTAGACTGCACGCAAAATTCGTGCTCACTGCTCAGAAAAATGATTGGAGTCCTAATTCAAGTCTTAAAGCCCAAGCTCATTGGCATTACACTCAAAGGGTGGACCAATGTCAGGTGCAGTCTAATCATGATTGCCACAGGCTTTTTTCAGTACTTAAAGGGGAGGTTCATTGATGCTGCAGAACCTCATTCTCAGCATTGTTGGCTGTGCAGCTGCCTCACCAAGCAGTAGCAGGACAAGGAGATGGAGCCGGAGGACTGAAGCAGCTGTACTCATGGCAGATCCACGCCCCAGGAAGAGAGCCTGCAGATTCTGCGATCAAGCATTGGAGGCACTGTGGAGAGATGGAGGGCGGTGCTCTACCCAGCAAATGGCAGGAGGCCCTCGTTGCAAGTCTTCCGCACCATGTGAAGGGAGGCAGCGCAGCACGTCTCGGGCAGCACTGTGGTCACCAAGACCCACACACAGTGCAGGAAGAAATTTAATGACCTCACTCGGGTGGTATGGGTGACTGAATGCTTCAACAAATGCTACATACCACCATCTGTACCACAATCTTCACACACTGCCCAAAGCACCAGACCACCAGCACTCACCCACCAACAGTCTCTACGTACCAACACTCACAGCCACATCTCACACCTTGCACACAATGACAGCTATTCAACTATGGCAGGCACATCACCCAAACACATTGCTCCACACTCACTCACACACTTTCCTTTCTCTTGCAGGCCAAGGTGGCTCACAACAGGAGGGAGCAGGAGCGCACAGGCGGGGGACAAGCCGACACCCAACCACTGTCTGCGCTGGAGAATAGAGTGCTGCTGATTATTGGGCGCCAGGTGGTGGGCACCATGGCCATTGGCGACGTTGACCCCCTTGAGAACAACAATGGTATGTTCATCCCTACTCCTTCTTCTCACAGCCCACTTCCTCCTCACCCCACAAGCGTTTCGCACTTTCCAGCTAATCATGCTGTACACATGCATTTCTCCCTTCCTGCCCCCCTCCCCTCTCCTTAACCCGACCCTTGTGCCTTTATGCTTTCAGATAATGAGCAAGCGCTTGAGCAGCCTGTCCCTGAGGGCACCGTAGAGAGCGAGGTGGGCAAAGAGGAGGAGGAAGAACACACCGTGTCACTGCACGTCTCACCCGCAGGCACGAGCTCAGATACTGGAACTATGTGTTCTTTAGAGGCTAGTATAGTAGTAGGATCTGCACAGGGTGAGGCACCGGGGACGAGTGGGCTGCAGCAAGGTCAGGGGGAAAAGGTAGCTTGGGGGCCAGGTCCCTGGAAGGCGAGTTCCTGTGCGAGTTCTACTGCACAGGACTCAGATGAGGACCTCGATGGGGAGGCATTTAGAAGAAGGGTGATGGGCATGCACACGGAGATGATAGATGTAATGGCAAGGGTGCCCGAGAGCCTCTCGGTAATGATAAGGAGCGTGGAGGAGTCAGCCTCCAGCATTGCACAGAGCTCTGCGCACACCATGGAGCCCATCATTTGCAGTCTGTGAAGGATGGTAGACTCCCAGAGAGACCGTGGCGACCCAGACCTGATGCCGCATGTGATGGGCGATCTGGCAGCTTCCATTGCAGCACAGGCGAAGTGATGCAACGTCTTAGTGCTGTAATGCAGTCTATGCTTGGTGACATCCAATCTCAGACTGCTCTCATGCAGTCTCAGCTTGCTGCCACACAAGCTCTGACTGCTGCCATTGTGGCTGGGTCTACCACCGTCGACCGGGGCTTTCACGATGTCACAGCAGGCCAGCAATCTGTGCTCCAACAGATTTCTAGGGATGCTGAGGTGCTGCCCCTGGGGGAGTGGCAGTGGGTCAGTGGAGCAGGAACCTGCTGTCCTCTCTCAGGATGACAGCATTCCTGCTCCCACCACTGCCACTCCGCCATTGCCCTTGTTGCTGCCTGTCATCCAGCCAGCCCAGACTGCTGCCGTCCATGCTGAGGTGGTGCAGTCTACAGCCAGGCCTTCCAGGCCCAGAGCTGGTCGAGGGCATCCTGCGAGGGCATCCTGCAAGGCCATCTGAAGTCTCCCGCATGGACACTCAGCAGCCTTCCACCAGCCCTGCTGCAACCACTGGGCCAACACTTCGTAGGAGCACTAGAGTAGGCAAAGGCACAGTAACAAGAGGCACTAAGGATTGCACAGGGGTGAATAGTTAATATTTTTGTTGTAAATATGTGTTCACTGATTTTTGATAAATGTATTCATTCAATTACCATTCTTTTGTGGTGTCTGTCATTTCAGCTTTGCGGTGTGAAACGGCCTGCGAGAAGGATGAAATGATGGGGGTGTGGTGAGCAAAGGGGATGTGGGCTTTAAGTTATCCTGGTGTGAGGCTGCAGGTCTGTTTGGAGGAGGTAGCAGAGTTCTGTGACCACCTCCTTGGTGAAGCGGAGCCATCTAATACACTGCTCCTCGCTTCATTGAAGGTAGGAGAAGTGCTTTTGGAATACCATCGGAGGGTAAGGCCTCCTGCTGAGAGCCCTGATGTCACCCCTCATCTCTCTGTGCACATGTTCCCATCATTCTCGCTGCCTACGCTCCCTCTGCCGTAGATCCTGGAGGGTGACGTGGCATGCAAGTACAGCCCCCATTAATGTTACCAAGTGTAGCAGTTTGATTTTTTTAAGAAATAAATACAGCTACTTTTTAGTTGCCACAACACTTCTGATACAAAATAACCTTGAAAGTACTGAATGAAACTGTTGGACTATGCGAAACTGACAAGAAACCACTGAAACTCCACTAATCTGACAGCTGCCAGTCATGACTGATGATCCCTTTAAATAATGTCCCTAGAGCCGGCTTCCTGTTGCTTCACGCCAGCTCTCCCTGTCGCTGTTTCCTCCAGGCGCTAAGATAGGTGGCGACAATCAATTTCGCCGATCGGGCGGTCAGTGAACGTTGCACACTCACTGATGTCACAATCCAGCTGGCGTTGAGGCTCCGGCGATAATTGTTACCTGCGGCGCTGCGGGGGAACAGGATTTGGCGTGCGCCGTTGGATTCGCCTCGCCCCGACGCTAATGCTCTAGTGCCCCGTTAGCGCCATCTGCTGGCACTAACGGGAGGCGCTAAGGTACCGAATCTTTCCCCCCAAGCATTTTATCATTTTAATGAGGACTGAGCACGAATTTTGCGTGCTACCTAGACCATTTTGACCTGGTGCAGCTTAACATTGTTGGCCCATGACACTACCCGTTTTGTGGCCATATCAAATTTTTAGCCCACAATGTGGTCAACAAGGGATGGGCAATAAATTTGGCTGTATTGCCGACATCCCAAGAACTCCTAATCTGTGACTTCTTCTAAGTGATTTCCCAATGGAAGGAGTAAGTGTGAGGACCAAAATGCCCACCGACCTGCTGTGTTTCCAGCATTTTCTGTTTTTATTTCAGATTTTCAACATTTTACTGTATTTCTTTTTCATTTTAAAATGTGATGGTTGGCCGCTCGCTTTCAGTGGGAATCGTTTGGGATTCAGAGCTCTGTACCTCCTTGTGCTGGTTCAGTGATGGTCCTGCAACTGTTCTGCTGTGTCCATCACTGCTGTGGGAGTCTTGTGACCTGGACTGCTCTCTGCCACATGGTTTCCAAAGAGACAGCAGGCACAGGAAGCAAAGAGCAGAAAATCTCTCCAGTGAGCAATTTTAAAATTGCTGCAATACTGGTGTAGCTACAAGTTACTATAAAATATGTAAGACAGAGATTCTTATGGCCTGAAACAGTTTGGATCCATCACACGAGCATCTAAATATATTTTGAATGACCTCTGTATTTTACCCTCCATCCCTTTGCTTGGTAGATTATGTCAATCATTTATCAGTTTTGAGAAAAGATGTTTTTCCTGACATCGATTCCAAATTTACTTTTCACGAATTGTCAGTAATGTCAGTTGGCTCTGCTTTCCAAGTGAACTTTTTTTTATTTATTCAAGGTATGTAGGCGTCACTAGGAAAGCCAGCATTTATTGCCCATCCCTAATTGCCCCTGAGAAGGTGGTGGTGAGCTGCCTTCTTGAACCGCTGCAGTCCGTGTGGTGAAGGTGCACCCACTGTGCTGTTAGGTAGCAAGTTCCAGGATTTTGACCCAGCGATGATGAAGGAATGGTGATATATTTCCAAGCCAGAATGGTGTGTGACTTGGAGAGGAACGTGGAGGTGGTGGTGTTCCAATGCACCTGCTGCCCTTGTCCTTCTAGGTGGTAGAGGTTGTGGTTTTGGGAGGTGCTGTCGAAGAAGCATTGGTGAGTTGCTGCAGTGCATCTTGTAGATGGTACACACTGCAGGTATGGTGCGCCGGTGGTGGAGGGAGTGAATGTTTAAGGTGGTGGATGGGATGCCAAGCAAGCGGGCTGCTTGGTCCTGGATGGTGTTGAAATTCTTGAGTGTTGTTGGAGCTGCACTCATCCATGCAAGTGGAGAGTATTCCATCAAACTCCTGAGTTGTGCCTTGTATATGGTGGAAAGGCTTTGAGGAGTCAGGAGGTGAGTCACTCACCGCAGAATACCCAACCTCTGACCTGCATTTGTAGCCACAGATTTATGTGGCTGGTCCAGTTGAGTTTCTGATCAATGGTGATCCCCCCAAGATGTAGATGGTGGGGGATTAAGCGATGGTAATGCCATTGAATATCAAGGGGAGGTGATTAGACTCTTGCTTGTTGGAGGTAGTCATTGCCTGGTACTTACATAGAAACATAGAAGATAGGAGCAGGAGTAGGCCATTCGGCCCCTCGAGCCTGCTCCGCCATTCGATGAGATCATGGCTGATCATCTAAACTCAGTACCCTGTACCTGCCTTCTCCCCATATCCCTTGATACCTTTAGCTTTAAGAAATATATCTAACTCATCCTTGAATATATTTAATGACTTCGCCTCAACTACCTTCTGTGGTAGAGAATTCCACAGGTTCACCACTCTCTGGGTGAAGAAATTCTTCCTCATTTCTGTCCTAAATGGTTTACCCGTTATCCGTAGATTATGACCCCTGGTTCTGGACTCTCCGACCATTGGGAACATTCTTCCTGCATCTAGTTTGTCCAGACCTGTCAGAATTTTATATGTTTCGATGAGATCCCCTCTCATTCTTCTATACTCCAGTGAGTATAAGCCCAATCGACCCAATCTCTCCTCATATGTCATTCCTGCCATCCCAGGTATCAGCCTTGTGAATCTTCGCTGAACTCCTTCCATGGCAAGAACATCCTTCCTCAGATAAGGCGACCAAAACTGCACACAGTACTCAAGGTGTGGTCTCACCAAGGCCCTGTACAACTGCAGCAGGACATCCCTGTTCCTATACTCAAACCCTTTCGCTATGAAGGCCAACATACCATTTGCCTTCTTCACCGCCTGCTGCACCTGCATGCTTACTTTCAGCGACTGGTGCACAAGGACACCCAGGTCTCGTTGCACTTCCCCTTCTCCCAATCTATTGCCATTCAGATAATAGTCTGCCTTTCTGTTTTTGACACCAAAGTGGATAACCTCGCACTTATCCACGTTATATTGCATCTGCCACGCTTCTGCCCACTCACCCAACCTGTCCAGATCATCCTGGAGTTTCTCGCTATCCTCCTCGCTGCACACACGCCCACCCAGCTTTGTGTCATCTGCAAACTTGGAGATATTACATTTAATTCCCTTATCTAGATCATTAATGTATATTGTGAATAGCTGGGGTCCAAGGACCGATCCCTGCGGTACCCCACTAGTCACTGCTTGCCACTCGGAAAAAGACCCATTAATTCCTACTCTCTGCTTTCTGTCCGCCAACCAGTTCTCTATCCAAGTCAATACCTTGCCCCCAATCCCATGTGCCTTAACTTTACCCGCTAATCTCTTATGCGGGACCTTATCGAAAGCCTTTTGAAAGTCCAAATACACCACATCTACTGGTTCTCCCTTATCTATTTTCCCAGTTACATCCTCAAAAAATTCCAGTAGATTAGTCAAGCACGATTTACCTTTTGTAAATCCATGTTGACTTTGTCCGATCCTGTCACTGTTTTTCAAATGCTCAGCTATTACATCCTTTATAATGGACTCTAGCATTTGTGTGGCGCGAATGTTACTTGCCACTTATCAGCCCAAGCCTGAATGTTGTCCAGGTCTTGCTGCATGTGGGCATGGACTGTTTAATTATCTGAGGAGTTGTGAATGTAACTGAACACTGTGCAATCATCAGCGAACATCCCCATTTCTGACCTTATGATGGAAGAAAGGTCATTGATGAAGTCGCTGAAGATGGTTGGGCCTAGGGCACTGCCATGAGGAACTCCTGCAGTGATGTCCTGGGGCTGAGATGATTGGCGTCCAACAACCACAACCATCTTCCTTTGTGCTAGGTATGACTCCAGCCAGTGGAGAGTTTTCTCCCTGAATCCCATTGATTTCAATTATACTAGGGCTCCTTGATGCCACAATCGGTCAAATGCTGCCTTGGTGTCAAGGGCAATCATTCTCACCTCACCTCTGGAATTCAGCTCTTTTGTCCATGTTTGAACCAAGGCTGTACTGAGGTCTGGAGCTGAGTGGTCCTGGCAGAACCCAAACTGAGCATCGGCGAGCAGGTGAGTAAGTGCCACTTGATAGCACTGTCGACGACACCTTCCATCACTTTGCCGATGTTTGAGAGTAGACTGATGGGGCAATAATTGGCTGGATTGGATTTGTCCTGCTTTTTGTGGACAGGAGATACCTGGGCAATTTTCCACTACCGCCGCGAAGTTGTCGGGGGCCATAGATTTTGCTGTATCCAGTGCGCTTAGCAGTTTCTTGATATCATGTGGAGTGAATCAAATTGGCTGAAGACTGGCTTCTGTGATAGTGGGGACCTCAGGAGGAGGCCGATATGGATCATCCACTCGACACTTCTGGCTGAAGAGGGTTGCAAACGCTTCAGCCTTGTCTTTTGCATTCACGTGCTGGGCTCCACCATCATTGAGGATGGGGATATTCATGGCGTCTCCTCCTTCCGTTAGTTGTTTAATGGTCCACCACCATTCATGACTGGATGTGGCAGGACTGCAGTTCTTTGATCTGATCCGTTAATTGTGGGAGGGATCGCTTAGCCCTATCTATAGCATGCTGCTTCCGCTTTTTAGCATGCAGGTAGTCCTGTGTTGCAGCTTCCCCAGGTTGGCCCCTCATTTTTAGGTATGTCTGGTGCTGCTCCTCGCATGCTCTTCTACACACCTCATTGAACCAGGGTTGGTCCCCTGGCTTGATGGTAATGGTAGGAGGAGGAATATGCTGGGCCATGTGGTTACAGATTATGGTGGAATATAATTCTGCTGCTGCTAGATCTGTTCTGAATCTAAGTTTTTCCCTCGTGTTGATTCTCTCACCACCTGCCGCAGGCCCAACCTGGCAGCTACGCCCTTCATGCATATGGCCAGCTCGGTTAGTAATGGTGCTACTGAGCCACTCTTGGTGATGGACATTGAAGTCCCCCACCCAGAGTACATTCTGTGCTCTTGCTACCCTCAGTGCTTCTTCCAAGTGGTGTTCAACATGGAGGAGTACTGATTCATCAGCTGAGGGAGGGCAGTAGGTGGTAACCAGCAGGCGGTTTCCTTGCCCATGTTTGACCTGATGCCCTGGGGTCCAGATTCAATGTTGAGGACTCCCAGGGCCACTCCCTCCCGACTGTATATCACTGTGCCACCACCTCTGGTGGGTCTGTTCTGCCGGTGGGACAGGACATACCCAGGGATGGTGATGGAGGAGTCTGGGACATTGGCTGAAAGGTATGATTCTGTGAGTATGACAATGTCAGGCTGTTGCTTGACCAATCTGTGGAACAGCTCTCCCAATTTTGGCACAAGTCCCCAGATGTTAGACAGGGCTTGGTGTGCCGTTGTCATGTCCAAATCCGGTGCCTAGGTTGATGCTGGGTGGTCCATTCCGGTTTTGTTCTTATTACTGTAGCGTTTTGGTACAACTGAGTGGCTTGTTAGGCCATTACAGAGGGCAGTTAAGAATCAACCACACTTTGGGTCTGGAGTCACATATAGGCTAGACCGGGTAAGGACAACAAATTTCCTCCCCTAAAGGTGGGTTTTACAACAATCCGGTAGTGTCATGGTTACCATTACTGATATTAACTTTTTAATTCTAGTTTCATTTAATTAATTGAATTCCCCAGCTACCATGGTGGGATTTGAACTCATACCTCCGGATCATTAGTCCAGGCCTCTGGATTACTAGTCCAGTAACATAACCACTTTGCTACCATCCCTGTACTTTGCAATAATAATCTGGGTTGAATTTATCTATACCATTTATATACTTCAATGTGGTACTCCTTTATTTGCCTTTATTCCATTCTATGACAGTTAAGGATCAAAACTGAACACAGTGGGTCTGAAAATCTGTTATGGGTGCACGCCAACGAAGCAATTAACTGACTGCCCCAAAATTTCTTCCTAACCATGCATAGCTGAAAATACAACTTTGTCTTTGTGCAGGGAGTAAATCCAAGGGGACAAGTGGAAACTCTGGCCAGCAGGTCCAGTTTAAAAGAATTTGTGCACATAAAGGTAAATGATTGCATATGAGGACAAATATTAATCAGGCATTAACAAGTCAAGGCTGGGAGGGGAAGAAGTGGCAAGCACAAATGAAGTGAATGGAAACCCAGTGTGGAGGCACAAAACAAAACAAAAAAACAGCGCCCAGTTCTCTGTTTGATGGATGACTCAATGGACATGCAGCTGCAGGGCACCTTCCACAGAGGACACCAGTGCACAAATCTTGGCAGCAGGCGGTGAGCAAGCTCAATACTGTGCAAAAGGACCTGTAGGACCTAGGAACAGATGGAGAAGAAGATGGCACACTTAATTGGAATCTGGCAACAAAACAATAGCCAACAGTATCAGGTACCTCCTGGATGGTGCAAAGGTTACTTCCCACAAAGTGTTGCCTGCTCTACAAGTACTCCTCACCCTTGCCAAGCTGAAAGGATCGAAATGGATGCGGATATAGCCCCGGCTAGAAAAACGGGTCTCAGGTCAGATTGGCTGCTGGCTCCGATGGCACTCACCCAACAGTGCTCAAGGAAGTGGGAGCTGTGCTCCGGGAGCCCCTTGCTCATATATTCAACAGCTAGCTAGGCTCTGGGATGTTCCTAGGGACTGGAGGGAGGCCCATGTGGTGCCAATATTTAAGAAGGACAATAATTCAGAAATGGGAAATGACAAGCCTGTTAGTTTGACTTCGGTTACAGGCAAATTTTGAAGCGATCATGAGAGATACACTGTGCACTGACAGAGAATGGGTTAATAGAAAAGTTCAACATAGCTTCCGGAAAAGAAGGTCTCGCCTCATCAACTAGGGTGGCGGTTGTAAGTAGCCTAGAAATTGGATCACACCATGCCCGTTTTACACGGTCCATATTGATAAAGATTCCTCAATACGCGTTCAAGGCGCGCTCGTGAAACAAGGGTTAGCTACTTTGCATATGCAGATAGGGAACCTAATGCCTGTTTGAGGCCACCGTTGCAAAATTAGATTGTGTATGCTGCGATCAATCACCTTCAGGAAACTGGGTTTTTTAAAGTTCAAATCTATCCCTGATGCAAGACATTAGCGATGCACAGGCATCCCTTACACTCAGAGTTGCTAGGGCGCAAATGACGGGAAATGCATTGTATGACATGTTTCCTTCATTTGCAAGGCACTGTAATACATGGGCCTATCACGCACGTGCCGCCAGTTCCAACATAATTTTTGACGGGTGCAAAAAGGGGGAGGGACCAGGGTGTAACACGTTCCCACCCCATTTAGCATCCCTACCTACCCAGATTACACCAGTTTCCTGGCACAATGATGGAGGAAGTTCAAGGCAACAATCGTTTAATAATGTCCAGTTGGCATGTAGTTTGTGCATATGTCTGTCACTGTGCATGTGCAGCTTCAATGTCTAATCACTCGAGACAACTTTTTCTGCTGGTACAACAGATGCCACCTTAAAGGCAATATACCAACCTGCAGAAAGGCATACTTGGCCAATTGTAGATGCCCAAGGAGCTCCAACAGGGCCTGTGGACCCGCCAACGTGAGCAAAGCACCTCAGGTATAGGAAGCCCTCCCTCTTAGGAAACCTCCATTGTTTTGTAACTTCTTGCGGGCAAGAGGCATTTTGAAAAGAGTGCCTATCCTACCCAGGTGGAGGATGTGGCATATCATAGTGAGCCTCCCCTTACTGGTAGATGGTAAGAAAAAAAGTCTAAATTAAAGTGCACTGCAAAAAAAGCAGGGCAGATGAAGAAATGAAAAAGGAAATGAAAAAAGCCAAGAAAAACACCTACCAATTCACTACACAGACAGCTTTAAGAAAAACAGGAAGAGGTTTCTGCTGCCTCTGCACTGTTACTAACTTCTGTGTGCCTTTTTTTAAGTGTACAGGCACATGATGGTGCTCAAAGCCAAAACGAGCAGCAAAACCATGACTGGGAGGTACAGCCACTATTTACGTCTATTTGGCCCTATAATAAGACTTGGTCCATGAAGTATTAAGAGCCTCCTATTCCCACCGCACTGCCTGGGCAGAAAACCCCCGTGCAGCTCATCCACAATACTTTTGTTTCGCAAGGCCTCTGTCCTTAAATTTCCTCCTGTCCTTTGCGCCCTGTGTACGAGAGCAGGTTTCCAGTCCCAGAGTTTTGTGAATTGTTGTTATGAGTGTGGGGGGGGGAGAGATTCAAAAGTCTGTAATGAAAAAAATCATTAGCTTTAGGACAATTGTGGCTCTGCGCTAGTTACCTCTGCACAACCATGGTTTAAGAAGTTATGAACAGGCTGGTTTTAGAGATTTATGGTCGGGTGTTCTGGTTTTCGCTTTTTTTTTTACTCTCCTCTTTGTTTTCCATTCTCCTCATGCCCATCCAGTCAATCAATCAGGTGACCTGCTTCCAAGCCATTGCCCATGTCACCCTGCAGTCAGTACCTGCCAGGGGGCCCATTCAAACAGGTAGAGTAGAATCATTAACAGGATGTCACACAGCATTAAAAAGGGTCTTTCTGATTAAGATTCAAATAATTTTGTGTTTCGAAAATCTTACTCCAAATTTGAATGGCATAACATAATGCATTATTTCACATGATACGTGCATTTATATTGACTAGTAATCCTAACGAATTTAGATTTCCAATCCAGTTTCTTGTTCGTTCCAAATATTTCACATAAGTTTAAGCAACACCAGACTTTGTGAATAGTTAAACACCGCAAGAAAATTTTGGCTCAATGACTACATGGAAAATACAGAGGGAAATGAAAGAGGCAACTGTTATTAATAGAACGGCTAAACATAAGACCTCAGAAGCACAGAGGCAGCTCTGCCTCAGCTGTAGTTGTACTGTGATGGAGACCCAACCTAATGGCCACAATTTTTTTTTAAAAACAGCCTCGAATGTTATTCAGTATCATCGGCCCTCGGTGGGTGACTTAGTCAGGCTGCTGACCTGTTCTTGGCCAGGCTGCCAGTGCAGAACGGTATGCCAGTAGTCTGCCTCACTCAAGGAAAGAAAACTTGGCAGAACCAATTTCATTCCAGGGAGCAATCTGCCAGCCAGACTATCAGACTAACCCTGACTGAAAGCCAAAGGTGGGTGATAAGAGGCAGCGGTAAAATCCCTAAAGAGTGAAGACATACCTAAAAAGAAATAAACAAATCTGCAAATAAAATATTAATTCGCGAGCCTATTGATGTTCGAGTTTTTGCTTTCTTTTAATTAAATTCTGCAAGGCACAGAGCGCTGCATACTAGGCATTGGAAGAATTTCCTTTCAAAATTCTCCTGCACATTCAGAGGAGGCAATGCTTACAACAGTGCTCGAATTAGGCAATTATAACCCATCCAAACTTCTTAAACTGTCCAATGTGACCTTCACATAGAACAAAATACATGCTGCATCAACTCAGGCCTTGAATCATGGCATTTTAATCATTATTTTTTTGCTGAGCAGACTTTAAAAGGCTCTCCCAATGAAAAAAATAGTCGTTGGAGTTCTGCATAGAAGCGAATGAGATTTGCACTTGTTACTGAATGTGTATTCGCAAGACAGACCTCACACTTTTCTACTACAACAACAACATAGTGAAACATCCCAAGGAATTTTACAAGGGATGGAGGAGGTGGGGAAACGGACACCAAGCAGGAGTTGAAGGAGGTTTAGGGAGGTGACAGAAGGCAGGGTTGACAAGATTGGTTTTGCAGTCTTTTGAAAGCGGTGAGAGTTGTGGTAAGGTGGAGGGATGTAGAGAGAATATTACCGAGTACAGGGTCATGATGGCTGATGGCTCTGCCACCAATAAAGGGAGAATGGAAACTCCCATCCAAGTGAAAATACCCTAAATAATATCTTAGTCCTTGCAACTGATGCACTTGAAATATGACAATTCACGTCATGACACATGAAGAGACATGACAATTTCTATTATAATTATAATGAATCATTAATGAAATCAGAGGAACCAACAACTTTTCTGCTTTTGCTTTCAATTAGGAATAAAGATGAGTTCTAAGTTCCTTATAAATGTAAATACTGTCTGACTCAAAATAAGATACAGTTGCTTCATGTTTTCTTTTTATTTGTGATTTTTCCTTTTTAACAGCGGGATTGCTCACCTCTACCCATTCTCTATTAACCAGGGTTAAAACTTTACTGTGATATCCACAATTGGTAAACTCATTTCACCATTGCTTGTTAGAGACTTTCCATTTATTGTTATGGGCCAGATTCAAAAACCAATCTCAGATGGTCTGTTAACCCACTGCACTACACAGAGCGTAGTTTTAAATTAATCTTTGTAAAATGTGTTGGTGCAGGCACACACAATGATACTGTCCCACCACTGGCAATGTCACTTTAGTTCCAAACCTGTTAAATTATCCAACGACACTGGCTGTTTAACAAATACAGGTTGAGCGTCTGAATCTGGCAACCTCAGGACCGAGGCCGAGCCGGTTTTCGTGTTTTTCCGGACTTCAGAATGTGTTTCTGATGTCCGAAGTCCAGAAATATCGCAACCTGGGCTCGGGTGTTTCCGGACTTCGGACATCAGAAACACGTTCCGAGTCCGGAAATGCCTGGGCCCAGGTTGCGATATTTCCAGTTTTTGGACAGGGTGTCCGGATTCCGGAACATTTTACGGATTCCAGACGACCCTGCCACTAATCGTCCCAGAGTCCGATTTCCGGAACATTCCGGATTCCAGAACTCCGGATTTTGGACGCTCAACCTGTATTGTCAATTTATTTCAAATTTCCAAAATTTCCATGTCCAATATTTTGAGCTGTGCTGTGTTTTTTTTGTGTCCTTTGGTTTGAGACAGGGTTCATAAGAGTCAGGAAAAATGATAATTTTAGGGAATTCATTAACCACAGCTAAAGGATGATGAATATATGTGTAAGAATGTGGCTGGAGAAGCAGGCCACGTGCAGGTTTTCTCCTCCGCTGTCTGTGTATTCAGCTCTCATACTGTGCTTGCTGACTGTAGTTGCAGGGTATCAGCTCATAGAATCATAGAATCATAGAAGATAGGAGTAGGAGTAGGCCATTCGGCCCCTCGAGCCTGTTCCGCCATTCAATGAGATCATGGCTGATCATCCAAATTCAGTATCCTGTCCCTGTCTTCTCCCCATATCCCTTGATCCCTTTAGCCTTAAGAAATATATCTAACTCCTTCTTGAATATATTTAATGAGTTGGCCTCAACTGCCTTGTGTGGTAGAGAATTCCACAGGTTCACCGCCCTTTGGGTGAAGAAATTCCTCCTCATCTCTGTCCTAAATGGCTTACCCCTTATCCTTAGACTGTGACCCCTGGTTCTGGACTCCCCGGCCATCGGGAACATCCTTCCTGCATCTAGTCTGTCTAGTCCTGTTAGAATTTTATAAGTTTCAATGAGATCCCTTCTCATTCTTCTAAACTCCAGCGAGTATAAGCCCAATCGACCCAATCTCTCTTCATACGTCATTCCTGCCATCCCAGGTATCAGTCTGGTGAATCTTCGCTGCACACCCTCCATGGCAAGAACATCCTTCCTCAGATAAGGCGAACAAAACTGCACACAATACTCAAGATGTGGTCTCACCAAGGCTCTGTACAACTGCAGCAAGATATCCTTGTTCCTGTACTCGAACCCTCTCGCTACGAAGGCCAACATACCATTTGCCTTCTTAACCGCCTTCTGCACCTGCATGCTTACCTTCAGCGACTGGTGCACAAGGACACCCAGGTCTCGTTGCACTTCCCCTTCTCCCAATCTATTGCTGTTCAGATAATAATCTGCCTTCCTGTTTTTGCGACCAAAGTGGATAACCTCATATAATGTTTTTGCTTTCAAAATTACCTCAGGACATTTTAGAGTCCATGCTTTAACTTGTTCTGATGTCTTATACAATTAGAAAACAATCCAATTACTCCTAAAAATGGTTCCCCCTAGAGGTTTTTTTCTCAATAGCTTTCCATTGAAGGGGGCAAGGGTTAAAAGCAAGTCTTGGCATGCTCGGTGACTAGTAAGTCTTGCTATAAATCTTTAAAAATTCTGTAAGTTCTACACACAGGTACACACTGGGAGCTGTAATGTGCTGGCTTGAATAGGTAAGCTTCTACTTCTTTTAAGGTCTCTTCCCCGGTCTGCACTTCTTTGTTCCAATCTCCCTCCCTTCCACTGTGCTCCACTTCTCGCTCCTGGCTTTGTTCCACCCCTGACCCCCCCACACTGTGCGCCACTCTCCAGCCCCCCCTGCTTCCTGTGCTCCACTACCTATATGCGCACTGTGCTCCACTCCTAGGCCACCTGTCCTCCACTCCCCAGCACCCTCCTGTGCTCCACTTGCCTGCCCTCCACTGGGTTCCACTCCCTGGCCCCTCATTGAGCTCCATTCCCTGTCTTGAAACGGGAGCATGCTAAACATCACAACGATGTTTCAGATTCTGGACTGGCCATAAGCAATTTCATGAGAGATCAGCTAATATTGTGCTAAATGTTTTAGTGCAGGAACTAAAATATGTCACATTAAAAATTGGATTTCCACTCAGGAAAGTAAATGAAGGAGGAGCAGCAGCAAAAGATCACCATGGTGATGAAATATATTCCACAAACAGCATACCAAGGGCTTCATTAATTGAAAGAAAACAGAGCAGAAAGTCCAGTGTGCACTGAACCAGCAAAAGCTGCATGTTTGGGGTTTGAACAGATCATTAAAGCATTTGAGCAGTATGTATTCAATTATTCAAATTGTAAGTCATTGCTTTAAAAAATAGGATACTTACAGCAGTCTTGTATCTGTATTGCTGGAGTTTTCGACCCAAGCACAGATCTAGGCGGTTGGAAAATAAAAAGACTTGTAGTTATATATCGCCTTTCACAACCACCAGACATACCAAAGCACTTTACAGCCAATGAAGTACTTTTTGAAATGTTGACATATAGGAAACGCAGCAGCCAATTAGCACACAGCAAGCTCCCACAAACAGCAATGTGATAATGACCAGATAATCTGTTTTAGTGATGTTGATTGAGGGATAAATATTGGCCAGGACACCGGGGATAACTACCCTACTCTTCTTTGAAATAGTGCCATGGCATCTTTTACATCCACCTGAGAGAGCAGATGGGGCCTCAGTTTAACGTCTCATCTGAAAGACAGCACTTCCAACAGTGCAGCACTCCCTCAGTACTGCACTGGCATGTCAGCCTAGATTTTTGTGCTCAAGTTTCATGGAGTGGGATTTGAACCCACAACCTTCTGACTCAGAGGCGAGAATGCTACCCACTGAGCCACGGCTGACACTGCGAGGAAGCTACAGAGATAGGGAAGGAAAAGGCCATGAAGGGACTTAAATATTAATTTTAAATTGGAGACATTCGAACCCTGAGCCAATGTCGGTCAGCAAAGACAGGAACGATGGGTAAGTGGGACTTGGTGCAGGAATAGGACACGAGCAGAAGAGTTTTCAATGAGCTGAAATTTGCAGAGCGTGGAGGATCGGAGGCCAGCCAGGAGAGTAGCGGAATGTTCTGGAGGTGAAAAGGCATGGATGACAGTTTCAGCAGCAGATGGGCTAAGGCAAGGGCGGAAGCTGGTGATGTTTCAGAGGTGGAAGTAGGTGATCTTTCTGATGGACATGACACAGGGTGGGAAGTTGCGAAAGGTCTGGTTCAAGTTTTTGTTGGGGTCTGAAGACAATGGCTTTGGTCTTCCCAATGTTTAACTGGAGGAAATTGCAGCTCATCCAAGACCGGATGTCGGTCAAGCAGTCTGGCAGCACAGAAGCAGTGTAGGTGTTGAGAGAGGTGGTGGAGAGGTAGAACTCAGTCCACATGTGGAATCTGACCCAATGTTTTTGGATTATGACGCCAAGGGGCAGCATGTAACTGAAGAAGAGGAGGAGGCCAAGGATCGATCCTTGGGGGATTTCAGAGGTAACTGTGCCGGGAAGGGAAGCATTTCTGGAGATACTCTGGCAATGAACGGATAGGTAAGAGTGGAACCAAGCGAGGGCAGCCCCACTGAGCTAGACAACAGAGGAGAGACATTGGAGGAAGATGGTGTATATGGCTGTGTCAAAGACTGCAGAGAAGTCAAGAAGGATGAAGGGGGAAAAATGCACCATGGTCACAACCACGGAAGATATCATTTGTCAAGGGGCAGTATTAGCCTCTGCTATGGATCAGGAAATTTGCCACATGGGGAATGATGGTCTCAATCCCATATCCATTCCATTCCATTACTCAGCATGATTACATCTAAATGGACCATTTCCAACAGATTATCTGATAATTGAATGATTTTTGGATCACAGGGCTAGCAGGTTCCCCGAGCTAAATATGGACTGTAGGGAGTTTGTGAAGGAATCTGAATCCAAACCTTAGAGCTACAATCAGAAGAGTGAAATTCCGTATCTATCTTTAAAGCTCAGAACTGTACTGCACAATCATTTCTCCCACTCATTACAGAGCGGGCTGTCAAGACCTCTCACAACTGTCAAGTCATTGGGCTGGATTTTGTCAATGGGGACGTGATGGAGGCGGGACTCCCACTTTTTGGGTTGTAGTCCCGCCTCCATCGATTTGTGGCCAACCCACGCTACTTTCCCTTGATTGACCTTGTTAAGCCCGCCCAGCGGGCTCAGCAGGCCAATTAAGGGACACCTGGATACTGGTGACATCAGCGATTGACATTTCATCTGTCAAGAGCTTTTGACAGATGAAATATCAGTGTCTGACAGCTCTGTGAAGCTGTCAAACACTGACAATCTGTCTTCTAACTTGAGTCCTTCTACTCAGACTCAGTTAGAGAGCTGTCCAGACCAGAAAGCAGAGGCTGCAGCTTTTGACAGCTCAGCGGCCATTCTGCTTTCTGTGCCGGTGAGCTGAGGGACTCCCGAGACCTGAAGGGAGGAAGCCTGGAGGAGAAAGTAAAGGTAAGTAAAACTTATTAAAACACTTTACACACACCAAACACACTTACCTCTGCACTCATGCACCCATCACTCACATGTACACCGGACATCTCGACCCCTCCAAGCCCTGCAGACCGACGGTCCGCCTCGCTAACTTGGCGTGGTTTGGAGCCGTCGGGCAGCCCACACTTCAGGGCTCAAAATAGGGATTAGCCAAAAAACTGCCTGTTAACTACCTGTTAACAGGCAGTTAATTGGCACTAATCCCCTTCCCGCCTCGGGGAGGCGGCTCCCAGCACAGGTCGGGTACCCGCCTCCTGGGACACTGGCATGGAGGCGGGTTGGGGGCGGGATGGGTACGTGCCCCCCGAATCTGCAATTTTCCCAGCACTCCCGCCTCCAAACCCGCCTCCACGGGGCTTGGAAAATCGAGCCCATTCTCTCAGAACTGTCAAGACCTCTTCGACCAAGCCTTTGGCCATTCCTTAGAATCTTCCCTCTTTGACTCAGCATCCGTTTTACCTACATTGTAGGCGATATATAAATGCAAGGTGTTACTGTTGTTGTTGCTGTTCTATAGCTAATATATAATTTCCTTTCCACATGGACAATGGATAATATCAAGACTCTACTATAGACAATACAGGGCGAGGGGGTAAGCAACCTTCTATGATTCAGATTCTCAAGGCATGACGAAGCCCAGCAACATGTTCCCACTTTCCAGCCTCATTTTTCAGAAGGGGGGAAAATCTAGAAAGACCATCCTTGTCTTACAGAGGGGGTGGGCGGGGTGGAGCAGAGGGGAACTAAGGACAAAATGATTGTTCAAAATATATGATAATTGTTGGCCTGTTAGCATCATTGAAGTTAATAATGATCAGCGTCAGTGCATACTTTGGAGAATGGAACATAGTTTCCCCCCCCCCCACTGTAGGCAGTGTGGGAAAGGTTTGTGTATGATCTGTAGTAGATGGGCTTCACATCCCTTCTTTGTGAGGTGTGGGGAAAAGGATTGTGTATGGTCTGTAGTACAAGTCTTGGCATCACCCTCTGTACTGTGTGGGAGAAAGGATCATGAATGATCTGTTCATAGAATCATAGAATCTCACAGCACAGAAGGAAGCCATTTGGCCCATCGTGCCTGTGCTGGCTCTTTCAAAGAGCTATCCAATTAGTCCCACTCCCCTGCTCTTTTCCCATTGTACAGTTTTGACCACAAACTTGTGCCACAATGTATCATGAGATATCAACGATTGGATCCAAGGAAAACGGCCAAATGAGAAATCAGTTTGGAATGTTATATGGAATATAGAACTAAAGATAATATAAAATAAGGAAAGCAACATCCCAATAGACAGGAAGTAGTATCATGCTTATTTTTACATTGTGATGTTTGTGAAAAAAAAGTTTTGTGGCTTTCTATTGAATAGCATACAGTGCTGCATGATGGGAAAAAAGCATTCCAGTCCAAATGTTTGAACAGTGCAACAGACACACATAAGTTTTGTACAAGGTGCAGCAGCTTTTAAAATGACCTTAAAATGCTGAGCATTTGTTTTTTTGTCTGCTCTCTGAGCAGTAGCGAGTGATTTCAAGAACTGAAAGAGCGATCCAATTAGTCCCACTCCCCTGCTCTTTTCCCATAGCTCTGCAAATTTTACCTTTTCAACTATATATCCAATTTCCTTTTGAAAGTTACTATTGAATCTGCTACCACCACCCTTTCAGGCAATGCATTCCAGATCATAAAAGCTTGCTGCAGAAAAAAAGTTCTCCTCATCTCCCCTCCAGTTCTTTTGCCAATTATCTTAAAAATGTATCCTCTGGTTACTGACCCTCCTGCCAGTGGAAACAGTTTCTCCTAAGTTACTCTATCAAAAGATTGTTTCCCCTGGCTGGAGCATCTAGAACTAGGGGGTATAGTCTCAGGATAAGAGGTTGGCCTTTTAAGACTGAGATGAGGAAACATAGAAACATAGAAGATAGGAGCAGGAGTAGGCCATTCGGCCCCTCAAGCCTGTTCCGCCATTTAATGAGATCATGGCTGATCATCCAAATTCAGTACCCTGTCCCTGCTTTCTCCCCATATCCCTTGATCCCTTTAGCCTTAAGAAATATATCTAACTCCTCCTTGAATATATTTAATGAGTTGACCTCAACTGCCTTCTGTGGTAGAGAATTCCACAGGTTCACCACTCTCTGGGTGAAGAAATTCCTCCTCATCTCTGTCCTAAATGGCTTACCCCTTATCCTTAGACTGTGACCCCTGGTTCTGGACTCCCCCGCCATCGGGAACATCCTTCTTGCATCTAGTCTGTCTAGTCCTGTTAGAATTTTATAAGTTTCAATGAGATCCCCTCTCATTCTTCTAAACTCTAGCAAATATAAGCCTAATCGACCCAATCTCTCATCATACGTTATTCCTGCCATCCCAGATATCAGTCTGGTGAATCTTCGCTGCACTCTCTCCATGGCAAGAACATCCTTCCTCAGATAAGGTGACCAAAACTGCACACAATACTCAAGGTGTGGTCTCACCAAGGCCCTGTACAACTGCAGCAAGACATCCTTGCTCCTGTACTCGAATCCTCTCGCTATGAAGGCCAACATACCATTTGCCTTCTTAACCGCCTTCTGCACCTGCATGCTTACCTTCAGCGACTGGTGCACAAGGACACCCAGGTCTCGTTGCACTTCCCCTTTTCCCAATCTATTGCTGTTCAGATAATAATCTGTCTTCCTGTTTTTGCCACTGAAGTGGATAACCTCGCATTTATCCACATTATACTGCATTTGCCATGCATCTGCCCAATCACCCAAACATGTCCAAATCATACTGGAGTTTCTCTGCATCCTCCTTGGAGGAATTTCTTCACTCAGAGGGTTGTGAATCTTTGGAATTCTCTGCCCCAAGGTGCTGTGGATGCTGAATCATTGAGTATATTCAAGGCTGAGATAGATAGATTTTTGGACCCAGAGGAATTAAGGGATATGGGAATAGGGCAGGAAAGTTGAGTTGAGGTCGAACCTCAGCCATGATCGTGTTGAATGGCGGAGCAGGCTCGTGGGGCCGTATGGCCTACGCCTGCTCCTAATTCTTATGTTCTTATGTTATTATGTTCTTATGTTCTTAAAACCCTTCAATATTTTGAACACCTCTATAAAATCTCCCCTTAACCTTTTCTGTTCGAAGGACAACAATCCCAACTTCTCCAGTCTCTCCACATAACCGAAGTCCCTCATCCCTGGTATAATTCTAGTAGATCTCCACTGCACTTTCTCCAAGGCTTTGACATCCTTCTTAAAGTGTGGTGCCCACAATTGGGCACAATACTCCAGCTGAGGCCTAACCAGTGATTTACAAAGGTTTAGCGTAGCTTCCTTGCTTTTGTCCTCGATACAAGGCTTTTTTTCCTGTTGAACTCACAATTGAAGCAGCATCACAATAATCACTGGATCTTAATCCAGCCCACCATGTTTATGTCAGGAATGCAATCCTTGCTGTAGATATCGAATTGTCAAATTTCACATGTGCCTGAATCCCTTATATGCACTCACGGTGTACAAAACTGCACCAGCAGCATTAAGGACAATATTTACCCTTCATGCAAAAATATTTAAATGAATATCTGATTTTAAAAAATCAGCTTTTGCACTAGGATTACATTCATTCCCTACAAATTTGCATTTGCACTGGAGCTCTTATGGGAAACAGGCCTTGGAGCTTTTTATTTTGCAATGTTTACAGTATCTTTTTAGTACTTTGTTGTTTTTAATAGTGATCTTTTTTCAATATTTCTGAAATTTTTGATTACTAGAAGTCTGTAGAATTATATTTTAGACAGCAATTTTTTTTTTTACTTATTATTGGAAAGTTTGTTTTTAAATGTCCCCAAAAAAGTCCCTTATTTCCCACTAAGTCAGTGGAAAAGTGACCATAATTGAATCATTTATGGGGCTTCAGCAGAACAGGAACAGATTTTAAAAATGGCATATGAAAAGAAGCTCTTTCAATATGAACTATCACAGACGCTCAGGGAGTTGTAACATAAATATGTTGCAAGCTGCAGAGTCCCATGGCAGCAGCAAGTGAAAGTAAAATTTATGATGGGGGCTTGGCTTGGATGTGCCCCAAAATACAGAACTTCATAGCTGAAGTGGCACAAGATGAATGAAGGCGTACCAGGGAGATCAGCAGGCACGTAAGCTACACTGGTTGCACCTACCATAATTCCACCAACCATACCTTCATATCTTGACATAACTATCTGCCAATGATTGAGGACAACTGCCTCCATAGGCCCCAGGTCACCAGGGAGCCAGCTGCAGTGCTTTGCATCTGCTGCAGCCAACCTGAAATATTGCTGGTAGTTATTAAAGTCACTTCAGCCCTTACTTTTTACCCTTCAGACTTATTGCAGACATACTGTACTGCTGCCAAATTGAATGCTAATCAGGGTAACCTTTCTTGCACCCACCTCATACAGCATAACATTCAATTTACCAGACATGAAACAAGAGGTGGTATGCTGCACCACTCCATCACTTGCCTCCAGACTGCATATCATGCCTCCATATCGGATTTCTTTTCACACATTTTTGCCTGGCTCTTCTACCAGACAATTGTCACAGACAATACCTTTGCCTCACCCACTCAATGCATTAACAGTCCTCCCCAAATCTAGCCAGAAATGTAGTACACTCACTGCATGCTATTTCCTAGGTCAGTTCATTTCCATAATTATTTACAGTTCCCAGTCGATTACACCTTCACCAACATTTTGTGGAGCCAATCCAAACTGCTTACCTAAATCCTCTGGGGTAGATGTACCTGTGTTGCTGCTTGTGTTGTGTTGCTGAGTGACTCCAAGTGTTGTGAGATACTTTTCTGCCAATCTTTAGGGACACCTAAAGAAACAGAAGAAGAATATGATACAATGATGCCTGAAAAGTATTCCATGAAAACAAAATTACATAAGTAATAACAACAAGCTGCATTTAAATATCGCCTTTACCAGAAAAAATGTACCAAAGCACCACAGATGAGCATAAGAAAAATAGATGGTGATGGAGGAAGGCAGAGATTAGGAGGGGTGACCTAAAGCTTGATCGAAGAACTGGGTTTTGAGAAGGTTTTTAAAGGAGAAGTGAAGTGGAAAATTCAGGGAGACAATTCTCGAGAGTAGGACTCAGGAAGCTGAAGACTATGCCACTAATGTTAAAAGAAGAAAGAAAGAAAGACTTGCATTTATATAGCGCCTTTCACGGCCACCGGACGTCTCAAAGCGCTTTACAGCCAATGAAGTACTTTTGAAGTGGAGTCACTGTTGTAATGTGGGAAATGCGGCAGCCAATTTGCGAACAGCAAGGTCCCACAAAAAAGATAATCTGTTTTTTTTTGTTATGTTGGTTGAGGGATAAATATTTGCAAGGTCACCGGGGATAACTCCCCTGCTCTTCTTTGAAATAGTGCCATAGGATCTTTTACGTTCACCTAAGAGAGCAGACAGGGCCTCAGTTTAATGTTTCATCCAAAAGACGGCACCTCCAACAGTGCAGCACTCCCTCAGCACTGCACTGGAGTGTCAGCCTAGCTTTATGGGTTCAAGTCCCTGGAGTGGGACTTGAACCCACAACCTTCTGACACAGAGGCTAGTGTGCTACCAACTGAGCCACCGCTGACACTTGTTGGAGCAAAGAAAGAGGGAGATACACAAAAGGCTAGAGTCAGAGGAACAGAGTGTTCAGGGAGGGGATCTAGGGTGGGAGGAGATGGCAAAGATGGCATGGGATGAAGCTATGAAGGAAGTTAAGGATGAGGATGAGGATTTTAAGTTTAATGCATTTGGGAATGGGGAGCCAATGTAGGTCAGTGAGGACAGGGGTGATGGTGGGTGGACTTAGTGCAGGACAGGATAAATTCAGAAGAGGTTGGAGTTTATGGAGGATAAAAGACCACCAGGGAGATTGTTAGCCCAAATATAATTTGACAATTTCATATTAATCAGAAGACGAGCATTAAGAGTAGTCAATGGAAATGACAATGGCAAGTATTAGGGTTTCAGTGGCAATGGGGAGAGGTAGGATTGGAGACAGACAATGTTGCAGAAGTGAAAACAATTGGCCTTAGTGATGAAGAGGATATAGGATCTGAAACCTAGTTCAGTCGAACAGAACGTCACGGTGTATAAAGATAAAGAAGTCATGCCTCAGCTGTATAGAGCCTTGGTGAGACTGTAGTATCTGGAGCACCTGCATTCAGTTCTAGGCACTGTACCTCAGGAAGGATATATTGGCCTTGAAGTGGGTGCAGCACAGATTCACCGGAATGATACTGGGGCTTAAAAGGTTAAATTATGAGGACAGGTTGCAAAGACTAGGCTTGTATTCACTTGAGCGTAGAAAATTGAGGGGTGATCTAATTGAGATGTTTAAAATGATAAAAGGATAGGGTAAAAGAAAAAGGACTTGCATTTCTATAGCACCTTTCGTGACCTCAGGACATCTCAAAGTGCTTTACAGCCAATGAAGTACTTTTTGAAGTGGAGTCACTGTTGTAATGTGGGAAACGCGGCAGTCAATTTGCGCACAGCAAGCTCCCACAAACAGCAATGTGATAATGACCAGATAATCTGTTTTTTAGTGGTACTGGTTGTGGGATAAATATTGTCCAGGACACCCGGGAGAGCTCCCCTGCTCTTCTTCAAAATAGTGCCATAGGATCTTTTACATCCGCCTGAGAGAGCAGACAGGGCCTCGGTTTAACGTCTCATCCAAAAGACAGCACCTCTGACAGCGCAGCACTGCCAGGTCTCTGGAGTGGGACTTGAACCCACATCCTTCTGACTCATAGGCAAAGTGCTAACTGCTGAGCCACAACTGACACTGTAAAGAGATATATTTCCGTTGGTGGGGAATCCAGAACAAGGGGGCATAATCTTAACATTAGAACCAGGCCATTTAGGAGTGAAATTAGGAAGCAATTTTTTACGCACAACGTAATGGGAATCTGGAAATTTCTCCCTCAAATGACCTTGGATGCTGGGTCAATTTGAAATGTTAATTACTGAGATTTTGTTGGGTATCAAGGGATATGGAACAACAGGGGGAAAATTCAGTTGGTTGCGTCTCCCGTTAGCGCCTTAAGAGGGCGCTAATGGAGCGCAAAGCAACTAGCGCCGGGTGCAGCGATGTTTGCGCCGCTCACGAAATTAACTAGACATTTTGCAGTGGCGCTAAACACTACCGCCACGATCACTTGCGCCGGCAGATCGTGACGTCAGTCGAGTGTGCAACGCCCCGGTAGCGCCCCGGAGCGGATATTGAGTGGTGCCCCCTGCCTTAGCGCCTGCCGCTAGCAATGACAGGTTGAGGGGAGCGTTTTGCAGTCAGGAAGGGACTGGGGGAGCGCTATTTAAAGACGACCGCTTCCTGCCTTTTTTTGTTGGTGACATTTTTGAACCACGCATTCTGAGAGAGAGAGAGACTTCTGGAGAGATTCAAGGCTGTCTAAAGGAGTTTTGGGTACTGAGCAGCACTTTGCAGGTTCATTTTGATTTGCCCTTCCTTGTATCGATTTAGAAGAGACTGTGGGGGTTGCACTCTGAGCTCTTTCCCTGGTTCTCTCCATTGTTCTTTCCAGCAGATTTGATGTACAGGTCCCTCCAGGCCGAGATTCAAGGCTGCAATAAGCAGGATGTGGATGGAAAGCAAGATCAACCCTCCCCTTTAAGAACTGGCCGGCGCCATTGTGTCTGTGTTCCATTGCTGACTGACATCATATGAGCTTCGCCAGCGCTCTGAGTTAGTGCCTCGCTCCTCAGCCTTTGCGCCTTAAGACAGATGTGTAGCGCCTGATTTAGCGCTCCAATCACCTCCAGGGGCGATAAAAGTCAAGTTTGCAGTCGGAGGCGATAATTAGCGCCAGGCGCTAATCTTTGCGCCCGGCCGATAATTGCGCCCCAAATGGGGCGATACTGAATTTCTCCCCCAAAGATGAGTAAATGGAGTTGAGGTACAGATCAGCCATGATCTAATTGAATGGCAGAAGAGGCTTGAGAGGCTGAATGTCCTACTCCTGTTCCTATTTACAAGTAAAAGGTAACATAATTTACTATGCAAACACTGCTTACACCAGAGGATAGCAAACTTGTTATGGTTATTGAATATTAAAACTATGGGCTGGATTTTGATACTGGGGCGGGTTGGGATCGTGTCATCCGCATTTCTTGTTATCCACCCGTCTGCAATTGGATGTGGGAGATTGATGCAATTTTCACTTAATTGGGCAATTGAGTTCCAGCATGTGGGAACCCATGAACCAATTAGTGGTTTCAGTCTGAAAGTCGCCTCTGATGATGTCATCATTGCTGTTGCATTGAAGGCTTTCAGACACTGCCTGGTCTCAGACACTGCCTGGCCTTTACTGTGAGAGGACCTGGATGCAAAATGAGCAGCATCTCAGAGATAGAGAGAGAGAGAGAGATAGAGAGAGAGAGAGAGAGAGAGAGAGAGAGTGAATTTCTTTTGCAACCAAGTCCTCCCAGGCAGTCTCTGAAGACATTCAGTGCAGCAGCATCAGAGGCGACTTTCACACCTAATACTACTACCTTCATCACATCTCCGTTGTAATAGTGGACCTGCAGCTGATAGTCAGCTATCCACTTGTGCTCCCGCCAGGTTTCACTGGCATGTTTCACATCAGGCGTACTTCACGTCGGAAAAGGGTTAAACTAGCTAAAACGTTTCAAAATGGCATTACAGAGCCAATTTAAGGCTTGTTAAGGGCTTTAATGGCCTCTCCCCCCTCTTGGAGGTGGGACGGAGTCGGGAACCCCGCGACCGATTTTGTCAAAATTGCGAGGAGGCGGAATGGAGTCGGGATCAGGTCCGCCCGCCACTTTTCACTATTTTAACCCCCCACACGCCTCCAAACCCGACTCCACGGGTCATTGAAAATCCAGCCCTATGTTTCCAAAATATCTATTGTATGATACAATGCAAATCTAAGAATGCTGAACAAAGCCATTTGCATTTATTTTACTGTCATGGTCCGTTGCTTTTAAAAGGGTGTTGTCACTCCTTATAACTTTTTACACAAGTTATTTGTAAACATCCAACACAATAATGTCATTGTGTCATATTGGCGGAATTTGTGTTATGAAAATGTGTCATAAATACATCATTGCTATCGCTTTCATGTGATACTATTACTTTCGTATGACAGGAAAAGCTTATAATGGAATGTCTAGTTTGGCTATGCATTCGATGGCCTCCTGAGATACCAAGTGGAGAAATGAGGTGCCTCCCGCAACAGATCTAGTGGGCAGGTTGATGTGATGTGTTCCACGGTCTGGGACTCCTGGCCAAACAGTCGAACTTTGGGTCGTCCCTTGTCTTCCACTTGTGGAGCAGGTGGCCGCGTCTTCCATGCCCTGTGCGGATTGGGTTGAGCGCTGTCCACTGCCTTTAAGGGAAGTCAAAGCCAGGGACCTCTGCTGTTGGGTCAGTGATGAGGTGTTGGTTCTTTATATTGCATGCGTCCCACGATCCCGTCCATCTGGATAGTGGCTGTTTCCCAGAATGGCCGGCGCAATTTTAAGTGCTTTTGTGGTGGGTTTTTCAAGTTTTCGTGACTGGGAAGGTCGATGTTGCTCATGATTTTTTCCAGCTCACAGAGCACGGCGGCATCACGGCGCATGGCAGGCGGGGCAACGTGGATCAGCACTAGGAGCCACTCAGTTGGAGTGGACTTAAGCAACCCTCATGGCGGTGTTTAGCTGCACGTCTACGACCTTTGTGTGGCAGGACCATGAGGCAGAGCAGTATTCTACAGCAGAGTAAACTAGGGCCACTGTTGCGGTGCGAAGTGTTCTGGCTGTGCTCCCCCATGACGTTCCAGCGAGTTTGCGGCATGTGATAGAGCTGCTATAATTCTCTTCTGGGCCCTAGTCACCTCCAAAACGGTGATGATACCCCTTTAAATGGTTAGCCTGTTTATCGCCTTATTCACTTCTCAAAAATAGTCAGATTGTACAATTCTTTTCATGCTTTTAATTTTAATGGAGCGTATTCTGAAATGTAAACTATTTGATATTGTAATTAATATTAATTGCTACACTTTAGTAGATCTTACAGATAGCAGAAGCAGAAGCACTGTTCTAAAAGTATGTAATTTGGACTATAACCCTGAAAACTTCTGGTTTCAAAACATTATCAGCTAAATTAATCAGTTACATGAATTAATACAACAAATGTAGACAGAAAATAGTTTGAAGTTAAAGGTGCTAAATTAGAAAGAAAGACTTACATTTCTATAGCGCCTTTCATGACCACTGGACGTCTCAAAGCGCCTTACAGCCAATGAAGTACTTTTGGAGTGTAGTCACTGTTGTAATGTGGGAAACGCGGCAGCCAATTTTCACACAGCAAGCTCCCACAAACAGCAATGCAATAATGACCAGAAACTGTTTTTGTTATGTGAATGGAGGGATAAATATTGGGCAGGACACCAGAGATAACTCCCCTGCTCTTCTTCGAAATAGTGCCCTGGGATCTTTTACGTCCACCTGCGAGTACAGACGGGGCCTCAGATTAACATCTCATCCGAAAGACGGCACCTCTGACAGGGCAGCACTCCCTCAGCACTGCACTGGAGTGTCAGCCTAGATTTATGTGCTCAAGTCCCTGGAGTGGGACTTGAACCCGCAACCTTCTGACTCAGAGGCGAGTGTGCTACCCACTGAGCCACAGCTGACACCTCAGTCCCTAGGTTAGGAGAGGAACAAAAGAAAATGGAAAATACCAACCACAGGGTTGCCACTTCTAATGACGGTTCAGCAGGCACACATGATGGTGTAGACCAACAGCAACATTCACTATACAACTGAAGCATGGCAATGGCAAGGCACCACAGGTTGGCATGAAGCACTTTCAGCAGAGAAAGGTGAGAGGAGGATCAGAAAAGGTTTCAAATTTCTAGACACTGATAGGGAGAAACTGCTTCCACTGGCAGGGGAGTCGGTAACCAAATGGCACAGATTTAAGATAATTGGCAAAAGAACCAAAGGGAAGACGAGGAGAATTTTTTTTTCCTGCAGCGAGTTGTTATGACCTGGAATGCACTGCCGGAAAGGGTGGTGGAAGCAGATTCAATAGCAACTTTCAAAAAGGAAATTGGATAAATACTTAAAAAGGAAAATAATTACAGGGCTATGGGGAAAGAGCAGGGGTGTGGGACTAATCGGAGAGCTCTTTCAAAGAGTCGGCACAGGCACGATAGGCCAAATGACCCCATTCTGTGCTTTAAGATTATGTGAATCTATGGGTTTTTTAACCTTAACATTGAAGCTCTAAAATGGTCCCATTCTGAAACACTAGTGGGAGCTATAGAAGCCTGCCTAAATCTTGAGTGTTTTTCCTAACTTAATCCATTTTGAAGTTAGCCACATTTTCACAATGTGGATCTGTTCCAATTTGTGCGCTCATGCTGCTGACTTCTGCTCTTCCCCTGTGTCCTAGCCGGGTGATTGCCAAGAATTAAGGAGCAAGAGAATGGTGATCAGCAGCAGGAGTACACAAACTGCACACTGCAGAAATGTTAACCCACTGCCAAAATCTCTCTGTAACAACCTGTTGCCAGAAAACTTTTTTAAAAAGACAAGCGAATAACCTTCTTTGGCTCCCACCTATGTACCATTAAAAAAAACATTTTGCAACAGCTATGAGCCACGACAGCTTCAGTACAGTAGTCTGGTTTCTGGATTAAGACAGACAACAGTGTAATTGGAACCATCCCTATATATTTCACTGTAGACACATAAGCCAGCTGCCAGCAGGTTACTATGAAAGCAGTAATTAAGTACCCATGCAACAAGAAGCAGATGCAATTGGAGAAAATTATTCTTCCGTCTGATGACTTAACAAAGTTGCTCTACCTATATTTTTATATTATTCGAATACGCTGAAGATGACTGATTCACAATTTGACAATGTTTTATCTGCGTAATGTAAGTCATATGCTTTTTCACTTTAATGCGTGTGCTGCCTGTCGATCTTGCTGCCTGGCGTGTGTGCTGGTTCAAACTTCAGAACTAACACCTCCTCCTTCCAGCTAGCTACAGACTTTGTTGGATGTTAATGTGTTTAGCAATTTGATATTTCACAATTATTCAGCTTTTCACCCGTTTACACGTGTCGAATTTTCCATCAAAATATGTGACCTTTCCGAAAATTATCCAACAGAAAGCATTTATATGAGATAAGTTAAGTGCTTTGGTAAAAGCTCCTAAATTGCGGGGAAGACTTCACTCCATCTACCCTGACGACTCAGTGGGTGAATGGACCGCATAGTAGGACACTGAACCGTGACGGTCAGGAAGATCCCAGGTTATATCCAGGGTCTGTGCTGAATTGGTTAACTTCAGCCAAAACAACAGCTGGGAGTTTGACAGTTGGGCTAGTTAGGGGAGGATCTTCGAGGATGCCAGGTCACAATCGCTACGTGTGATTATGCGTGTGGATTCTGGGTGAGGACAGGATTGGGTTCAGTTTTCATGTCACCGTGGCTAAATGCCCTGCCGTGACTCACCTAAAGACCTCTCATATCATTTACACATAAACAGTGGCCACTTGGGCCGAGATACCAGAGGGCAGCTGGTGCCTGTGAAGCCATAACCCAACATGAGCTGTTGCTTTCAGGAGAGCAGGGAGAAAAAATTGGAACAAATTAAGAATTCATCATTGACACTGATAAAACTAAAATTATGACCCCTTCTGGATAACTCAGCTGGCAACGGCACGACGTGAAGCCTAACCGACAGCCTTTTCTGATCAAAGTATCAGTGGGGTATGTCCGAGAATTGACAATGGATTTGTGAATGATCACCCCTGTGCCCTTGAATTAATGCACATCACTGCTTTTCTGGAATACTTCAAGAAGGCATGTGGTATATAATTGGAATCATGTTGAAAAGACGACTATAGTTGAAGAAACAAAAAGAAAAACTAGCATGAAGATCGTTTTTCTTACTGTGGTATCTCCTCTACCCAGGTGGGTCAAGTATAATATAAATTTAGCTCGGAAGATCACACTTTGAAATCTCCTCACAAAATGTCTTATTGTAGAAATTGCAATAGATTTATATTTACTAATCTGGTATTTTGCCTGAACTGAGTTAAAATAATTCTGTGGATACAGTTTGGGCTGTACCAAGGGATAATCACAATGGTTCCTTCCACTGTCCTTGAAGGATGAAAAATAAGCTTGTAGAATCTAGCTACTATGGTGATCACGCCGCCGTATTTTCCATTTGAAGTAACTGTAGAGATGACCTTTGAAGCCATCAATGACATGTTTGATGAATGTGGTTAATGTTTAAGTTGGAGTCACTCCTTTGGTTAAAATTCAGATTTGTATTGAACCAGATTGATGTTTAGAAACAAACATATTAAGAGCAAATGTTGGGGGTGGATTTTGTCGGCAATTAGATTGAAGTACAGATATCTCACCTCCTGCTACTGGTCTAGAAGCAACTGCACTGTGAATAGATTCAAATCAGACTGAGATAACTATGAGTCTCTCCTGCTGTAACACACTGTACTTTGACTGCCAATAGAGCTTCAGACTGCAATCTGTTGTTATGCTCCCTATGTCCCAGTTCCAAGCAGGCGAAACAAAAGGAAGGTAACAATTTAGTTTGGATATAGTATTCCAAACTTAAGTAAAACTGGTCAATTACATTCCAATAATCCCTTGAAAAGCACAGTTACCATCACCAGACCCACCAATTGGCATAGTATGTCATTGTTTCCTTGAAGAGACGACAGTCTACTGAAATTTTTATTGAAATCTGTTAAATTTTTATTGGTAACACTCTTGTGAAGTGCCTTGGAACATTTTGTTATGTTAAAGGCACTATATAAATGCAAGTTGTGTTGTTGTTGTTAAAAGGAAGGAGTGAAAAAAGGGAAAATGGGTGACAGATATCGAAAGGAGTGGGAAGCAAAGTCATTCAGACTATAGGTGATGTTATGTTTCATCAGACTGCTCATTACAACCACTGCACAACTCACCGAAACTAGTGGGGTAATTTTAACATAATCCGCCTGGCAGAAAACTGACAGATTCCCATTAGCGGCCCGTTTTACACCCCGCCCGTTGAAGTCAATGGGCATTAAGATCGGGCAGGGTGTAAAGCGAGGGGTCACTCTGATCCCATCAGTTTTCCGCCAGCCGGGTTAGGCTAAAATTACCCCTCCCCCCCCCCCCCACCCCGGTTAAAAACCCATATGTTAGCTGCAAAATTATGATCACATTTAACAACACTTTTTTAAGAACATAAGAAATAAGAGCAGGAGTAGGCCATACAGCCCCTCGAGCCTGCTCCGCCATTCAATAAGATCATGGCTGATCTTCAACCTCAACTCCACTTTCCCGCCCGATCCCCATATCCCTTGATTCCCTTAGAGTCCAAAAATCTATCGATCTCAGCCTTGAATATACTCAACGACTCAGCATCCACAGCCCTTTGGAGTAGAGAATTCCAAAGATTCACAACCCTCTGAGTGAAGAAATTCCTCCTCATCTTAGTCTTAAATGGCCAACCCCTTATCCTGAGACTATACAGGAAATTGGACATGAGGCTGAGTTCGGATCGGTCAGGGCCCTGTGGGTGGCGGAGCGGGCCCAGGGGCTGAGTGGCCGGGTGCTGCTCCTACTTCTTGTGTTCTTTAGATTTGAGGTTAGGATCAGATCAGCCATGATCTTATTGAATGGCAGAGCAGGCTTGAGGGGCCGATTGGCCTACTCCTGCTCCTATTTCTTATGTTCTTATGTTCTTATACCCACTAGTTCTGGACTCTCCAGCCAGGGGAAACAATGGCTGGATTATCCCAGGTCCCACCCGCACACTGCGGGAGGACCCGGGAACTCCACAGCGTGCGTGTGATGTGATGGGTGGGTTCCCTGCCCAGAAGTCAGCCTGATTGACAGGTTGGCTTCCAGTCGTGCAGGGAACTCGGACAAGGAGGCCACAGGACCAGGTAAGTGCTGGGCCCAGGATGGTGGCAGGGGAGGAGGGGGGGGGGGGGGCGTGCGGATTCGAAGCCGTGGCGGGGGTCCAATCCCTCGGTGGGTGGGGGGGAGGGATCCGATCGCCAGGAGTGGGGGTCCAATCCCCGGGGTGGGGGGGGGTCCGATCCCCGACCCTGCGGCTGAGTCATGATCCCAGGGGGTGTTCCAGGCCTGGGGGTTCCGATCCCCGACCCTGGGGCCAAGTCGCGATCCCGGGGGGGCGGGGGGGGGGACGTGTTCTAGTCCGGGGAGGGGGGTCCGATCCCTGGGGTGTTCGATCCCCGACCCCAGGGTGTGCAGGCTGCTGATGGGGGAGCTTGGGGAGCTGGGAGAAAGCACTCCTGCTCCTCCCATCCCACAAGGATTGCACCCCGAGTCTGAGGCCTCCTTATTGCAGTCACCGGGAATCCCGAGCCCTGGGTTTCCCGGCCGCCTGCAGTAAAACTTCCAAAGCGGGTTAAAGTAGAGGCTTCAGGCCTCATTACCATATTTAAATTGCTAACCTGCCTCCTGGCAGCAGGTTGGCACCCTGTCCCGCTTGAGTGAAAGGTGAAAGTGGGCGGTTGGAGGCGGATTGAGGTCGAGTTTTACATTTTTACAACTTTCACTTCCCCCCCCCGCCTCCAACCCACCCGCTCATACCTGTGAAAATTCCGGCCAATCTCTCAGTATCTACCCTGTCAATCCCCTTCAGAATCTTATATGTTTCAATGACATCACTTCTCACTCCTCTAAACTCCAGAGAGTATAGGCCCAATCTACTCAATGTAGATTCTTGTCCAAAAATAAATATCAATAACTTAACAAATGGAACTGACTAGACTTACTGGGGTGGCTCTTGACTTTGGGCGATAGTGTAGAACGGGTGATAGTGAATTGGCTGCCCGTTTTACACCTCTGCCAATTTTTATTTCCATTTGAGTATGAGGGAGCTAAATTAATATACACAGTTGAAATGACAAGGTTCTAAAGCCCCCCAGTTTAATGAATAGCTTTATCAACTAATATGTTTGTAACCTAAAAGGAACTAAGATATCTCAGAGGGTTGTAGGGCTGGAGGAGATTACAGAGATAGGGAGGCACGAGGTCATGGAGGGATTTGAAAACAAGGATGAGAGTTTTAAAATCGAGGCGTTGCTCAACCGGAAGCCACTGTAGGTCAGCGAGCACAGGGGTGATGGGTGAACGGGACTTGATGCGAGTTAGGACACGGGCAGCCGAGTTTTTGGATGACCTCAAGTGAACGGAGGGTAGAAAATGGGAGGCCGGCCTACCTACCTTAAAGACGCTATATAAAGGCAAGTTATTGTTGTTGTTGTTATTATATAGCGCCTTTCACGACCTCAGGAGTTCCCAAAGCAATTTACACCCAATGAAGCACTTTTCAAGTGTAGTCACTGTTGTAATGTAGGAAAGATGGCAGTCAATTTGTGCACAGCAAGCTCCCACGAACAGCAATGCGATAATGACCAGATAATCTGTTTTTTTAGTGGTGTTGGTTTAGCAGTTCACCCAACCTTTAGTTCTTTATGTATAAGCTTAAACAGTGCTTTTTTAAATTTGTTTATGGGATGTGGGCGTCGCTGGCAAGGCCAGCATTTATTTCCCATCCCTAGTTGCCCTTGAGAAGGTGGTGGTGAGCCGCCTTCTTGAACCGCTGCAGTCCGTGTGGTGAAGGTACTCCCACAGTGCTGTTCGGTAGGGAGTTCCAGGATTTTGACCCAGCGACGATGAAGGATCGGCGATATACTTCTAAGTCAGGATGATGTGTGACTTGGAGGGGAACTTGGAGGCGGTGGTGTTCCCATGCGCCTGCTGCCCTTGTCCTTCTAGGTGGAAGAGGTCGCGGGTTTGGGAGGTGCTGCCGAAGAAGCCTTGGCGAGTGAGTTGCTGCAGTGCATCTTGTAGATGGTACACACGATCATCACACCATTCAATTGTGTAGGTCCCACACAGCCAAGCCTAAACCTAGCCTCAGCTAACATCCACACAAACCCATTTTCTACCATAGGTTCGTGGTTTATGATCAGGACCCCTGGGTGAGTTTCCCCTCACTAGCCCAGGGGCATTGATATCAATTGCACTGTCTCCCCATCACCGCCTTCATTAAGATCGGCTATTTCAACACAGAACAGAGATTGAAGTTGAAACGTTAGATTTTTAAGAAGTGAACTGCTGACGAGACAGCATTTTGTACCCGAAATTCCTCACATGGTTCACAGCTTTGAATGAGCCATTAGGACAGGGTACTGAGCAGAGCCTGTGTATTTTGCAATGGAAGGGAATGGGGTCAAGAAATCAGTTACACAGAAGTAGGCTCAGGAGTGGCATTTGCAGAGATCTGGAAGTGCAGGAACTATAGAGAGTGAATTTGGAGGAAAACGTTGAAGTAGCAGTTGAATCATTGCGCTTCCCCCTCCCCCCCCCTCCATATGACAAAGGGATTTTATCTGTATTATTTTTTAATGCCTGTACGATGATGAAGAAATAGCCACAAACCATTTCCTTTTTTGTTTGTTTCAGGCCCTGTGAGAGAATGGAAAATCGATGTTAGGCTGTACAACAATTATGTTGTAAAGATGAAGATGGCTGGTGCCGTGTCGACCCAGCTGGCGCTCTTTGCACTGTGGTGCTGTGCCTGCGTCGCTGTGGGAAGCAGCAGTAACCACACACTTATCTTTCAAAAAGAAAGTAACTTCCGCAATTGCAGTTGCTTCTCCAGCATCCCAGACTGCGGGTTTGCACTTGCCAACCTCGTGTGCAACTGCAAGACTGTCTCTTCTAAAGATATCGACAAAGCCAGCCCAGCACTCAGCTACGGAAGTGAATTAGTCGTGTGGGTGTCAGATACCGCGACAGTGGGGCTGCTGCTGAATTACTCATCGGTCCCAAACCTCAGGCTTTCTTTGTGCAGCCCCGACGCAGTACTGACGGAATACCTCGTAATCTTTGGCCTGAAAAAGCTCTGCGTGACAAATCCGAAGGCGAACGCCTATCCACTGCAAAACATAACGATATACAGCACGGGCAGCGCCGCTCTCAAGTCATCTTTGCAGAATAGCACTGGGTTCTCATTTTACATTTCATTCTTAAACATGGCTCTGTTAAACGGAGATTCTAAATTAAAAGCATACTCGGTGCCAAATGTCACAAACATGGCAGAATATTTTCCAGATCTTCAATACGACACCACCTCTCTGCCTTCGGAGGCCAGCAGTTCTTTTGTCACATTCATCTATGTTTAGAAACTGCGCAGCAAACTCACTTTCTGACAGTCGGAAAAAAGTGCAACTCAGAGGCTGAGTTTGCAAAAATCTATTTGTGCACAAGTTTGGGGGAATTTTCAAGCGCAGATGTTCCCTTATTCATTTCAGTAGCCTTCATTTCTGTTTTATGTGCAAACTCTGAATGTGGACATGGGGGGAAAAAAATCAGTATATGGCTACTTCTATGCAATCAAATGGCTTCACTGTAAAAGTCAGGTTAGGAATATAACTTTGAAGGCAATGTTAGTCTGTGATAGTAACTTTCAAGGCTTCATGCGTGAAAATATATCACATTACGAAAATCTATTTTTTTTCACTTTACAGCACCTCAAATTGGCATTAACACCAACGTATATAACACTGACACTATTATAATATATTTAATTCTATTTCCACCAGGCTTGTAGTAGTGCAAGATTTCTGTGCTGTTCCGCACCTTATTCCTATAGAGATATTTGGGACAAATCAACCCACTTTAATGTCACATGAAAAAGACTATTAACAGTAGCATATATACTGTACTTGTATATAAGTTAACCCTTCTGCAAGATAACCTCCCTCCTTTCCAGCCAAAAACCTAAAATAATCTATGCCCTATATATAAAGTACACCCTCATTCGCCACGCTCTGCAAAGGGAATTTGATTTGAATGCATAGCAACTGTTCCACTGCTGCTGACAGAGAAGGAACCGGAGACAAGGAACCTGAGATAGATGAGCAGGAAATCTGGAGTGTGAGAGAGAAGAGAAAAAGAGACTAGGAGGCTGAGAGAAGAGAGCAACACTGAAGAGTTCAACGTAGAGGGGAGAGCAGGACTGGGTTAGTGGCAAATGCACTCCCCAGAATGAAACCATACGCTATAATGAAATTACATATAAGATGACTCACTCCTACTTTCAACCCCCAAATTCCTAGTCTTATACACAAACATGTACAGTATTGTTCCTGTTGACAGCACCAGATTTTGCACTGACAGTACAGTTTGGTGACAGTGTAGAGAAGACCTGACACTGGAATTCTAATGATCTATCCACACGGGAAAAAAACTGTTATTCTATATGTTAATCCCAACGGTACAAAGCTTCAACGTGGCTTTTATGTGTTAAGAAAGAAATAACTTGATTTTATACTACACCTTTCATGACCTCAGGATGTCCCAAAGTGCTTCACAGCCAATGATGTATTTTTGAAGTGTAGTCACTGTTGTAATGTAGGGAAATACAGCAGCCAATTTGTGCACAGCAAGCTCCCACACACAGCAATGAAATAAATTATAAATAATCTGTTTTACTGGTGTTGGAAGAGGGATAAATGTTGGCCAGGTCACAGGGAGTACTCACCTGCTCTTCTTTGCACAGTACCACAGGATCTTTTATGTGAGAGAACACGCCAAAAGATGGCATATCTGACTGTGCAGCACTAGATAGGTATGGCGGTAGATAAGCAGTGGCTACCATTTAAAGAAATATTTCATAATTCTCAACAAAAATACATTCCATTGAGAAACAAAAACTCCACTGGAAAAGTGATCCAACCGTGGCTAACTAAAGAGGTTAAGGATGGCATTAGATCGAAAGAAGCAGCTTATAATGTTACAAAGAATAGTAGTAAGCCTGAGGATTGGGAGAGTTTTAGGAACCAGCAAAGGATGACCAAAAAATTGATAAAAAGGGAAAAAATAGAATATGAGAGAAAACTAGCAAGAAATATAAAAGCAGATTGTAAGAGCTTCTACAAGTATGTAAAAAGGAAGAAAGTAGCAAAAGTAAATGTTGGTCCCTTAGAGGCTGAGACAGGAGAAATTATTATGGGGAATAAGGAAACGTTAAACAAATATTTTGTATCTGTCTTCACAGTAGAAGACACAAAAAGCATACCAAAAATGGTAGGGAACCAAGGGTCTAATGAGGGTGAGGAACTTAACGTAATTAATATAAGTAGAGAAAAAGTACTAGATAAACTAATGAGACTAAAGGCCGACAAATCCCCCAGACCTGACGGCCTACATCCTAGTGTTCTAAAAGAGGTGGCTGAAAAGATAGTGGATGCATTTGATCTTCCAAAATTCCCTAGATTCTAGAATGGTCCCAGCGGATTGGAAGGTCACAAATGTAACACCACTATTCAAGAAAGGAGGGAGAGAGAAAACAGGGAACAACAGGCCAGTTAGCTTGACATCAGTCATCGGGAAAATGCTGGAATCCATTGTTAAGGAAGTGGTATCAGGTCACTTAGAAAATCATAACATGATTAAGCAGAGTCAACATGGTTTCATGAAAGGGAAATCGTGTTTGACAAATTTATCAGAGTTTTTTGAGGATGTAACTAGCAGGATAGATAAAGGAGAACCAGTGGATGTAGTATATTTGGATTTCCAAAAGGCATTCGATAAGGTGCCACATAAAAGGTTATTACACAAGATTAGGGTTCATGGGGTTGGGGGTAATAGAGTAGCATGGATAGAGGATTGGTTAATGGACAGAAAACAGAGAGTAGGGATAAACGGATCTTTTTCAGGTTGGCAGGCTGTAACCAGTGGGGTGCAGCAAGGATCAGTGTTGGGGTCTCAGCTGTTTATAATCTATATCAATGACCTAGATGAAGGGACCGAGTGTAATTGATCCAAGTTTGCTGACAATACAAAGCTAGGCGGGACAGTAAGCTGTGAGGAGAACACAAAGAGTCTGCAATAGGATATAGATGGACTAAGTGAGTGGGCAGTAAGGTGGCAGATGTAGGGAAATGTGAGGTTATTCACTTTGGTAGGAAGAATAGAAAAACTGAATATTTTTTAAATGGTGAGAAACTTTCAAATGTTGGTGTTCAGAGAGATTTGGGTGTTCTCGTGCAAGGAACACAGAAAGTTAGCATGCAGGTACAGCAAGCAATAAGGAAGGCAAATGGCATGTTGGCCTTTATTGCAAGGGGGTTGGAGTATAAGAGTAAGGAAATCTTGCTACAATTGTACAGGGCCTTGGTGAGACTACACCTGGAGTACTGTGCACAGTTCTGGTCTCCTTATCTAAGGAAGGATATACTTGCCTTGGAGGCGGTGCAACGAAGGTTCACTAGATTGATTCCTGGGATGAGAGGGTTGTCCAATGATGAGAGATTGTGTAGAATGGGCCTATGCTCTCTGGAGTTTAGAAGAATGAGAGGTGATCTCATTGAAACATACAAGATTCTGAAGGGGATTGACAGGGTAGATGCTGAGAGGTTGTTTCCCCTGGCTGGGGTGTCTAGAACTAGGGGGCATAGTCTCAGGATAAGGGGTTGGCCATTTAAGACCGAGATGAGGAGGAATTTCTTCACTCAGAGGGTTGTGAATCTTTGGAATTCTCTGCCCCAGAGGGCTGTGAATGCTGAGTCTTTGAGTATATTCAAGGCTGAGATAGATAGGTTTTTGGACTCTAGGGGAATCAAGAGATATGGCGATCGGGCGGGAAAGTGGAGTTGAGGTCGATGATCAGCCATGATCTTATTGAATGGCGGAGCAGGTTTGAGGGGTCGTACGGCCTACTCCTGCTCCTATTTCTTATGTTCTTATGTTCTAGATTGTGTGCTCATGTCCCTGGAGTGGAGTTTGAACTCACAACCGTCTGACCCACAGGTAAGATTACTACTTCTGAGCCAAGGGTAACACCCAAAGCATTTTTTTAAATGTCTCCTGGTGACTCAGTGGGTAAATGCACTGCACTGAGGGTCTGTTCACCTTGAGAGGTGAGCAGGGGAAGGGGTGGTGGGGGTGGGGGGGGGGGGGAACGTTAGCAAGGTCTCTTTAGGATCCAAGATGACACACATTGCAATCAACTCGCTGTGGTAGATTCAGTAATCCGATACCTAAACCCAGCTGGTCTACAGTACTCTACTATGATGACTGACCAGCCAGTCTGGTTTATTAAGGGAGCCTGAGGGATAGACCTGTCACTGGAGACCAAAATTCTTTCAACTCAGTTCCCAGTAACCCTGCAAGCCAATACCCCATAGTGTAGGGTGATTCTACCTGGACAAGCAACAAGAAATAGCTCTGCTAAGCTGCACAGTTTTAGCTGGTTAAACTCCAGCAGTACTCTTGCACACACTTGGGAGTCCCTAAGCCTTGGTAGTCCTGTAGCTACTCATTGGATCAGCACCATCACTGTTCTCAATGCCACTCCATGAACAGCTGGCATGATGTTGCAAATCTTTGCTTACTGCCGACTCCCTTTACTTGCAATTCAGAATAGTTTGTTTTCAAATTCTACTTGATTCAGTGGCTACATAGGGAACAGTGGAAAATCATCTATATGCACTGTGATTGGATGATAGGCAGCCCCATGACTCAAACTTGTGGCAATGTGGTTGGGAGTCAAGTGCACAATCACATGAACTTTCCAGATTGCCTCATAGGTTTTAAATATTTTTAGTTTCCGTTTTCTTTTTAATTTTTCCCCTTTTTTTAATTTCCCAGGTCCTTCTAATGCCATTAACTGTTCCCAAAGCCTCTCCCAAATCACTCTGTCCAGTTCTGACGAAGGGTCATCGACCTGAAGCGTTAACTCTGTTTCTCTCTCCACGATGCTGCCTGACCTGCTGAGTGTTTCCAGCATTTTCAGTTGTTATTCCCAAATCACTCTTGTGCCAGCCATGAGGAGTGCACAAGAGTAGCACAGACTGAGATATTGTTAAATTTTTCTCTCCCATCCAACCTGCAGGGAAACATCTCACCTCCCACAGGTGAGAGGGGCAAAGATAATTAAAAAAACACAAGTTCCACCATTTCACCTAGCAGCACTGCTGTGCATTGGACAGCAGACTATGCTTTTCAGTTCACTAAAAGGTATACAAAAAAGTGTGCTAGAAGCTGAAAAACTGCACCCATAACACTCTTGACAACAGCCCAAATAACATTCTCATATAAGCCACAGTGAGTGGTTGAGGCAGAGAATATTGCTTCATTTAAGGCTAAAGCAGACAAATATTTAAAGCAAATGAAGGTATGAGGAGAAAACAGAGCAATGGGCCAAGTGGCTTCCTTCTGTCCTGTACGCTTCTAGGATTCTAAGCCTAGAAATTACTATTGCTGATATTAGCCGATGAATGCTTAGCACGTTTGTATGACATTCCTTCATATGCTATTTTATTAAAATAAATGGGTTACCTCATGCATTAGAATAGCAGGAATGCTATACAAACACATTGGGGGTAATTTTAACTTATATTGGGCAAAACACGTCTGATAGCGAATCGGCAGCCAGGTGAAATCAATGTAAAATAAAATCAGGCGAGCTGTAAAATGGGCTGCCAATTCGTTGTCACCCATTTTTCGCCTGGCGATAAAAGTTAAAATTACGCCCATTAAGTGTTCTTCACTAGTATCAGCAACAGTCATTTTAAACTGTAATCTCCACAGTCCTTGTAATTATCCTTTTAACCATCTTAAATTGAAATGCTGTGTGTATCTTTGACAATACATGAATCACGGACAATCGACTGTATGTCCAAGCAAAGCATGGAGGAAATCATTCTTCACAATTTGTAGGATTTTGGGCTCTGTGGGTGGCGTAGCAAAGCAATGCACCATGTGGTTGTGGATTTAACCACCTAATTCTTCAAATGTGGGTGTGGCACTAACCACTGAGCAGGCGCTTTCACAAAGAGAGGGAGGGAGAGACACTCAAGGCTGCTCTTAGCGACCAGCTCAAGAGCAGAATGGCCAAATGCCTAAAAGCAGGTCACGTGTCAACTATTGCAGCTAGGAAATGGTGCATTGTAGCATCATGGAATATTACAGCACAGAAATACGCTATTCAGCCCATTAAGTTAGCACTTATTTTTCTCCATATGAGCTGCCTGAGTCAGAAGGTTCTGGGTTCAAGCACCACTCCAGACACTTGAGCACAAAATCTAGGCTGACACTTCCAGTGCAGTACTGAGGGAATGCTGCACGGTCGGAGGTGCCGTCTTTCAGATGAGACATTAAACCGAGGCCCCATCTGCCCTCTCAGGTGGGCGTAATAAATACTATGACACTATTGTGAAGAAGAGCAGCAGAGTTATCACCGGTGTCCTGGACAATATTTATCCCTCAACCAACATCACTAAAACAGATTATCTGGTCATTATCACATTTATGTTTGTGGGATATTGCTGTGTGCAAATTGGCTGCTGCGTTTCCTACATTACAAAAGTGACTACATTTCAAAAGTACTACATTGGCTGTAAAGCACTTTGGGGCATTCTGAGGTCATGAAAAGCGCTATATAAATGCAAGTCTTTCATTTTTTATCTAGTCCAACTTTTCCATTCACTCCCCATATCAATTAATCTTCCTCTTTTTAAAGAAACTATCTAAACCCTTTTTTTTTTAATTATAAATTCTGCTTCAACAACAGTTTATGTCAGAGAAGTCCACATTCTAACTAATCTGCATGTATAGAATTCTTTATCTAGCCCCTCCTTAATTCTTTTAACGATTATTTCAATGATTGCTGGAAATAATCGGTCACTATTTACCCTGTTGTAACCCTTCATGACCTTGAAGAGCTCTATCAAGTCACCCCTTAACCTTCGCAACTGCAGTGAAATAAGCCCTAACCTCTAAGTCTCTCTCAATAACTATAACCCTCCATCACCTTTTCTATTCCTTTGATATCTTTCTTATAATGGGGTACCCAAAACTGTACACAGTACTTCAACTAACTAACTAACATCTTGCCTAACTTCAACATTACTTCCTTGCTTTGTATTCTATGCCTCTGGAACTGCTAACGTTGTACCATTGTTTAAAAAGGGAGGAAGGGATAAACCGAGCAATTATAGGCCAGTTAGTTTAACCTTGGTGGTGGGAAAATTACTGGAATCAATTCTGAGGGACAGTATAAACCTTCATTTAGAAAGACACAGATTAATCAAGGACAGTCAGCATGGTTTTGTTAAGGGAAGGTCGTGTCTAACTAACTTGATTGAATTCTTTGAGGAGGTAACAAGGAGGGTCGATGAGGGCAGTGCATTTGATGTAGTCTACATGGATTTTAGCAAGGCTTTTGACAAGGTCCCACATGGCAGGCTGATCAAAAAAGTAAAAGCCCATGGGATCCAAGGGAGAGTGGCAAATTGGATCCAAAATTGGCTCAGTGGCAGAAAGCAAAGGGTAATGGTTGGGGGGCGTTTTTGCGACTGGAAGGCTGTTTCCAGTGGGGTTCCACAGGGCTCAGTACTCAGTCCCTTACTTTTTGTAGTATATATTAATGATTTAGACTTAAATGCAGGGGGCATGATAAAGAAATTTGCAGATGATACAAAAATTGACCATGTGGTTGACAGTGAGGAGGAAAACTTTAGACTGCAGGAAGATATCAATGAACTGGTCAGTTGGGCAGAAAAGTGGCAAATTAAATTCAATCTGGAAAAGTGTGAGGTAATGCATTTGGGGAGGGGCAACAAGGCAAGGGAATACACAGTTAATGGGAGGATACTGAGAGATGTGGAGGAACAGAGGAACCTTGGAGTGTATGTCCACAGATCCTTAAAGGTAGCAGGACAGGTCGATAAAGTAGTTAAAAAGGCATACAGAATGCTTTCCTTTATTAGCCGAGACATAGAATATAAGAGCAGGGAGGTTATGCTAGAACTGTATACAACACTGGTTAGGCCACAGCTTGAGTAATGCGTGCAGTTCTGGTCACCACATTACAGGAAGGATGTGATTGCACTGGAGAGGGTACAGAGGAGATTTACGAGGCTGTTGCCAGGACTGGAAAACTTTAGCTCTGAGGAAAGATTGACTAGGCTGGGGTTGTTTTACTTGGAACAGAGGAGGCTGAGGGGAGATTTAATTGAGATGTATAGAATTATGAGGGGCCTAGATGGAGTGGATAGGAAGGATCTATTTCCCTTAGCAGAGGGGTCAAGAACCAGGGGGCATAGATTTAAAGTAATTGGTAGAAGGATTAGAGGGGAGATGAGGAAAAAAAATTTCACCCAGAGGGTGGTAGGGGTCTGGAACTCACTGCCCGAAAGGGTGGTAGAGGCAGAGAACCTCATCACATTTAAAAAGTGCTTGGATGTGCACTTGAAGAGCCGTAACCTACAAGGCTACGGACCTAGTGCTGGCAGGTGGAATTAGGCTGGGTAGCTCTTTTCCAACTGGCACGGACACGATGTGCCGAACGGCCTCCTTCCGTGTTGTAATTTTTCTATGATTCTGTACAAAAGCAAGAGTTTTGTTTGTCTTTTTATGGCCTTATCTATTTGTGCTGCCACCTTTAATGGCCTATGTATCTGCACACCAACATCATTCAGCTCCTCCAATCCATATTTGAAACTAAATGGATGATTCTGCGATCTAGTACTTCCACTGGGAAGTAGCACTCACAGGACATTATGTGTGCTATGCAAGAATCCAATAAATAATTCACCATGAACAAAAATGCTTCATATTTGTCACAGAAGATAAAAACAAATAATTATAGTGCTTGTGGTTAGAAATAATTTTGTGGGAACCTTGTTATGTAAATATAACCACAATACTTCGGGTATATGCCAATGGTAAGCAGTGATATACCACCAATATAATTCCTTTTGTATCAATTCTCCGTTTTGTATGTTAGAAATCAGGCAATTGTTTTATTTGTGCAAAATATTTAAGCACTGTACATCACAAAGTCACCATTTTTCCTAATTAGAAGTCACATTTTAAGATTTTTCATCATTCTTCTCCTCACAGGAAGCATTTAGGAATAGGCGATGTTTAAGAGTTGTGATTTAAAACAAAGTGAATCTGCACCTTTTTTTTTTAAGAAAGTGACAGACATGTGTATTAAAGCCAGTTTGTGGAACATCACAGTTTACAATCTATTTCAAACTGATATAATGAGGGTTAACTGTGTCATTCCAGGTCTATTAAACCAGGATGTCCCTTATTCATTTTGAGAACAGAAGATGTTTTCACTCAACCCGCAACTGAAGCGAGGTGTATGGTAACTGGTTTTATTGACTTATCACTGGTCAGGGAATGATTAAAGTAATGGCCCTTTCACTGGCTGGATGCACAGACAGAAAGGACGAAGAAACATGGACAGTCAGTCAGACAAGTCATGGAGGCTGCCTGTCCGAGCAAGGGGAAACTCACCCATCTTAAACCCTAAGCCAGTCAAAATCAGAATGGCTGATCACAAAAAGTTAAGCAAACCTGCCAATATAATTTAATAACTTTTCTTGTTCTCAATAAGGGTTTTGTAGTTAGTTGAATCAGAGTGAGATTTGATTATATCTGTTACTCTATAGGTTCACTTGCTGTCTACAAAGTAAAGCAGCTTAATGATTCATATCTGGCCTCATCTGACTAAAATGCTCCAGTCCACCTTCGGAAAGATTAGAGAAACACCCATGAGGGTACATACAAAAGACACAATCACCCGGATTTTGCTCTCAGTGGCGAAGGAACAGCTTTCGCCATTCACCTCACTGACAGTTGCCCAAAGACTTTTTGCAGTCTTGTCAGCGGAGATTACCACTAATACGGCGTCTGTTTCAGTACGGCGCCCTCAACAGGGGATCTGTGGCGTCTGTGAACAGGGAAAGCAACAGCGAGGCTCTTCAACCAATCAGATTGAAGATTCATCACGAGTCCAAACCAGGAAGTATAAAGCAGGAAATATAAATTAGATTTACATCATGTACAGAAAGTGAAATAAAGATTGGGAAATACAGTTGGAATTAAGGTAGAGGGATAAAAGAGAGAGTCAGAAAAACTTTTTTTTAATATTTTTTTTTAGATTTGCAACATTAATTTTCTTCTGAGGAAATGAGACTCCACACATGCAAAATTAATTTTTCAGAGTGAGCGAGGTTGTTCAGCAGTAATTATCACTTATTACGACGTTAAAAACTCACTTACTCATAAATGTATGAGCCCTAACTTTTTCAGCTATCTTTAGTACGAAACTAAGGGGCAAGTTCACGCCATTGCAGTCATTTTAATGCCGAGTCGATCGGCGAGTACTGCAACAGCGCACCCTGTGGAAGAGCAGGGTATCTCTGACAGCAACTTCACTAACGTCCTTTAGGGAAGGAAATCTGCCATCTTTACCTGGTCTGGCCTATATGTGACTCCAGACCCACAGCAATGTGGTTGACTCTTAACTGCCCCCTGAAATGGCCTAGCAAGCCACTCAGCTGTAACAAACCGCTACAAGAAACAACAATAAGAATAAAACCGGAAGGACCACCCGGCATCGACCTAGGCACCGATTCGAACACGACAAAGGCACACCCAGCCCAGTCGATCTTGCAAAGTCTTCCTCGCTAACATTTGGGGACTTGTGCCAAAATTGGGAGAGCTGTCCCACAGTCTAGTCAAGCAATAGCCTGACATAGTCATACTCACAGAATCATACCTTTCAGCCAATGTCCCAGACTCCTCCATCACCATCCCTCGGTATGTCCTGACCCATCGACAGGACAGACCCACCAGAGGTGGCGGCACAGTGGTATACCGTCAGGAGGGAGTGGCCCTGGGAGTCCTCAGCATTGACCCCGGACCCAATGAAGTCTCATGGCATCGGTCAAACATGGGCAAGGAAACCTCCTGCTGATTACCACCTACCGCCCTCCCTCAGCTGATGAATCAGTACTCCTCCATGTTGAACACCACTTGGAAGAAGCACTGAGGGTAGCAAGGGCACAGAATGTACTCTGGGTGGGGGACTTCAATGTCCATCACCAAGAGTGACTCAGTAGCACAACTACTGACCGAGTTGGCCAAGTCCTGAAGGACATAGCTGCACTGGGCCTGCGGCAGGTGGTGAGAGAACCAACACGAGGAAAAAACCTACTTGACCTCGTCCTCATCAATCTACCTGTCGCAGATGCATTTGTCCATGACAGTATTGGTAGCAGTGACCCAAAGTCCCATCTTCACACCGAGGACACCCTCCATCGTGTTGTGTGGCACTATAACCGTGCTAAATGGGATAGATTCAGAACAGATCTAGCAGCTCAAAACTGGGCATCCATGAAGCGCTGTGGGCCATCAGCAGCAGCAGAATTGTATTCCACAACAATCTGTAACCTCATGGCCCGGCATATCCCTCACTCTACCATTAACATCAAGCCAGGTGACCAACCCTGGTTCAATGAGAAGTGTAGAAGAGCATGCCAGGAGCAGCACCAGGTGTACCTAAAAATGAGGCTCCAACCTGGGGAAGCTGTAACACAGGACTACATGCATGCTAAACAATGGAAGCAGCATGCTATATACAGAGCAAAGCGATCCCACAACCAATGGATCACAACCTCTGCAGTCCTGCCACATCTAGTCATGAATGGTGGTGGACCATTAAACAACTGACAAGAGGAGGAGGCTCCATGAACATCCCCAATCTCAATGAAGACGGAGCCCAGCACACGAGTGGAAAAGACAAGGCTGAAGCATTTGCAACCATCTTCAGCCAGATGTGCTGAGTGGATGATCCATCTCAGCCTCCTCCTGAGGTCCCCACCATCATAGAAGCCAATTTTCAGCCAATTCAATTCACTCCACATAATATCAAGTAACGGCTGAGCGCACTGGATACAGCAAAGGCTATGGACCCCGACAATATGCCAGCTGTCGTGCTGAAGACTTGTGCTCCAGAACTAGCCGCGCCTCTAGCCAATCTGTTCCAGTACAGCTACAACACTGGCATCTACCCGACAATATGGAAAACTGCCCAGGTATGTCCTGTCCACAAAAAGCAGGACAAATCCAAACCAGACAATTCCCACTTCATCAGTCTACTCTCAATCATCAGGAAAGTAATGGAAGATGTGGTCGACAGTGCTATCAAGTGGCACTTACTCACCAATAACCTGCTCACCGATGCTCAGTTGGGTTCCGCCAGGACCACTCAGCTCCAGACCTCATTACAGCCTTGCTCCAAACATGGGCAAAAGAGCTGAATTCCCAAAGTGAGGTGAGGGTGACTGCCGTTGACATCAAGGCAACATTTGGCCGAGTGTGGCATCAAAAAGCCCTAGTAAAATTGAAGTCAATGGGAATCAGCAGAAAAAAGCTCCACTGGCTGGAGTCATACCTAGCACAAAGGAAGATGGTTGTGGTTGTTGGAGGCCAATCATCTCAGCCCCAGGACATTGCTGCAGGAGTTCCTCAGGGCAGTGTCCTAGGCCCAACCATCTTCAGCTGCTTCATCAATGACCTTCCCTCCATCACAAGGTCAGAAGTGGGGATGTTCGCTGATGATTGCACAGTGTTCAGTTCCTTTCACAACTCCTCAGATAATGAAGCAGTCCACGCCCGAATACAGCAAGAACTGGACGACATTCAGGCTTGGTCTGATAAGTGGCAAGTAACATTCGCGCCACACAAGTGCCAGGCAATGACTACCTCCAACAAGCGAGAGTCTAACCATTGCCCCTTGACATTCAACGGCATTACCATCGCCGAATCCCCCAATATCAACTTCCTGGGGGTCACTATTGACCAGAAACTTAACTGGACCAGCCACATAAATACTGTGGCTACAAGAGCAGGTCAGAGGCTGGGTATTCTGCGGTGAGTGTCTCACCTCCTGACTCCCCAAAGCCTTTCCACCATCTACAAGGCACAAGTCAGGAGTGTGATGGAATACTCACCACTTGCCTGGATGAGTGCAGCTCCAACAACACTCAAGAAGCTCGACACCATCCAGGACAAAACAGCCTGCTTGATTGGTACCCCATCCACCACCTTAAACATTCACTCCCTCCACCACCGGCGTACCGTGGCTGCAGTGTGTACCATCTACAAGATTCACTGCAGCAACTCGCCAAGGCTTCTTCGACAGCACATCCGAAACCCATAACCTCTACCATCTAGAAGGACAAGGGCAGCAGGTGCATGGGAATGCCATCACTTCCAAGCTCCCCTCCAAGTCACACACCATCTTGACTTGGAAATATATCACCATTCCTTCATCGTCGCTGGGTCAAAATCCTGGAACTCACTCCCTAACAGGACTATGGGAGTACTTTTACCACGCGGACTGCAGCGGTTCAAGAAAGCGGCGCACCATCACCTTCTCAAGCGCAATTAGGGATGGGCAATAAATGCTGGTCTCGTCAGCGATGCCCACATCCCAGGAATGAATAAAAAAAAACTCTGGATTTCCACGTTTAACTGCACATGTGCGGATGTTAGCAGTTGCTGTCAGATTTACCCTGTAATAACGGAGAGCGCTGATAGTCTCACCGTTATTATTACAGAAAAATCCGGGCCAATGTCCAGTTCAGAACACCAGGGGCTCCTAGTGTTACACCCCTGGGTTACACTACTGTATAATTAGGTATTGGGGAATACAGGCACACTTCTGTAAGACACTCAAACTACTTATAGAAGTGACCAGCACTGCTATGCTGAGAGAATATCCAAAGCAGATTCAAAACCTGTAACAGCAGGCAATATGAAATTATTCATATTTTGCATGTTACACCTAGTATTGTCCAAATAAATTTTCACATTGGCAACATCATTGCACACAGCCATTTTAGTTCTTACAGTTTAGCGGACAAATATTGTTGCCCATTTTATCTTGGGAAGATAAAATGGGCAACAATATTGGCAAACAACGATGTAGAACGACAATGGGAAACATTTAAAACGGTGTTCAACAGAGTGCAGGAAAAATATATTCCACTAAAAGGAAAGAACAAACTAAACACTAATGAGACGCCATGGATGAATAAAGACATAAGGGAACAATTGAGGGTAAGGAAAGAGGCATACAGTAAATACATAGACAGCAGAGGACTGCATGATAAGAGAGAATACAAAGGGATTAGGAGAGAAGTCAAAAAAACAATTAGGAAGGCAAAGAGGAACTATAAAATTAAATTATCAAGGAACATTAAACAAAATAGTAAAATATTTTACAGGCTCATCAATAAAAAAGGAAGGTTGGGATGGGAATAGGGCCATTAAGAGATGGACAGGACAATACCACAGGTAACGATAGGGAGATGGCAGAAATATTAAATCATATTTCGCTTCGGTATTTACCAGGGAGATAGAACAGGTGGACATGACATTGGATGATGAGATGAGTAATAAGAAAAGTGCATTTAAAATTAAAAAGGGGATATATTAAATAAATTAATCAAACTCAAAGAGGATAAAACCCCTGGTCTGGATGGATTGCATCCACGCATTTTAAAAGAATCTAGGGAAGAGATAGCAGAGGCATTACTACACATATTTAATAATTCTTTAGAAAAAGGTGTAGTGCCAGAGAACTAGCGGATAGCTAACGTAATACCTATATTTAAGAAGGGGGATAGAACATGTCCAGGGAATTATAGACCAGTCAGCTTAACATCAGTGGTAGGTAAATTAATGGAATCCCTACTAAAGGAGAAAATAGAAGAACATCGAGAAACGAAAAGTATAATAATGAATAGTCAGCATGGATTTCAAAAGGGAAAATCTTGCTTGACCAACCTTACTGAATTTTTTGAAGAGGTAACGGAGAGAGTAGACACTGGTAATGCAGTAGATGTAATTTAACTAGATTTTCAAAAGACCTTCGATAAGGTACCCCATAATAGACTAATGAATAAGGTCAGAGAATGCGGAGTCAGGGGACAAGTAGCAGAATGGATTGCAAGCTGGCTTCAAGACAGAAAGCAGAGAGTGGGAGTAGAGGGTAGCTATTCACAGTGGCAGAAGGTGGGTAGTGGTGTTCCACAAGGATCAGTGCTGGGACCACTGCTGTTCACAATTTACATTCACGATTTAGGCTTTGGAATCAAAAACACAATTTCTAAATTTGCAGATGATACCAAATTGGGGGGGGATAATCGTTACTGAGGAGGACTGCAACAAATTACAGGAGGACATTAATAAACTTGCAGAATGGGCAAATAATTGGCAAATGAAGTTCAACACAGATAAATTGAGGTATTACATTTTGGTAGGAAGAATAGGGAGGTCACTTATCACTTGGAGGGTGTAAGTCTAGGTGGGGTAGAGGAACAATGGGATCTCGGAGTACAAATACACAAATCACTAAAAGTTGCGCCACAGGTTAGCAAGGCCATAAACAAAGCAAACCAAGCACTAGGGTTTATTTCTAGAGGTATAGAATTGAAAAGTAGGGAAGTTATGCTGAACCTGTATCGAACCTTGGTTAGATCACACTTAGAGTACTGCGTGCAGTTCTGGTCGCCATATTATAAAAAGGATATAGAGGCACTGGAGAGGGTGCAGAGAAGATTTACATGGGTCTCTTTTCTCTTGAAAAAAGAAGGCTGAGGGGTGACCTAATAGAGGTCTTTAAATTTTGAAAAATTTTGATAGAGTGGATACAGGGAGAATGTTTCCACTTGTGGAGAAGAGCATAACTAGAGGCCATCAATATAAGATAGTCACCAAGAAATCCAATAGGGAATTCAGAAGAAACTTCTTTACCCAAAAAGTGGTGAGAATGTGGAACTCGCTACCACAGGGAGTGGTTGATGCGAATAGTATAGATGCATTTAAGGGGAGGCTGGACAAGCATATGAGGGAGAAGGGAATAGAGGGTTATGCTGATAGATTTAGATGAGGAAAGACGGGAGGAGGCTCGAGTGGAGCATAAACACCTGCATGGACTGTGTCGTAAGAATGAGCCTTACGCGTGGTAAACTTAATGTAAGCTTTAATCAACTTAAAACGGTGCTGCATACAAAAGAGGTCTTACCCTATGCCTCTTCCAGAGCTAACTGATCAGTCCAGTATTTATCCTGGACTGATTACAGGAAGTGATGTCATACAGGAAGCTGAAAAGTGTTACCACATTCTCCCCCCCCAAAAGATTAGGAGGCCGGAATGCTCCCTCCATTTCGTAGCCGTTGGATGAGGGAGAGCCGCACCCGTTTGGGTTCTCGTAGCGGTAGAGGGCCCCTAGCCCGTTTACCCGCTGCGGGCCATGGACCAGAGTCCGAGTGCTCCAGCCCGCTCTGTGAGGGGTCAGAACGATCCTGACTGTGTACTGGTACCCGAATGGGTGTCGGGCAGGGCTGTGGCAGATCCGTTTCTGAGCGTACGGTACAGGGTTGATCGTGGCTGCGCGTGCGAGCCCCGACGGGCTCATAGTCAGTCTGCCCCAGGTCGGCACGCTGGAGTGAGGTACCAGCCGGCGTCAGATCCCGATCATGATGAGAGGCACCTGGCAAGCCCAGAGATGTGCCTGGTACAATATCATCCCCTGGTGTCCCTCTATGTTTCGGCGGGCAGGGAGCCAGATCCCGCAATGACACGGTAGATTCCCGACCGTCAGGATACCGAATATAGGCGTAGGTAGGGTTGACGTCAGTGAGCTCAACCTCATCTACCAGGGGGTCATTCTTAGACGCCCGGACATATCTTCGGAGTAGCACTGGTCCCGGTGCAGTCAGCCACGACGGGAGAGATGTCCCATAGGATGAGCGACGCTGAAATCGGAAGAACCGTTCATGAGGCGTCGTATTTGTGGCGGTCGAAAGGAGGGACCGTGTGGAGTGTAATGCGTCTGGAAGTACTGCTTCCCAATGCTGGTTGGGTAGGCCCCGAGATCTCAAAGCCAGACGTACCGCATTCCAGATGATAGCGTTAAAACGCTCGACTTGCCCATTCCCAACCGGATGATAAGGCGTCGTTTTGCTGGCAGCAATACCCCGTTCCGAGAGATAGGCCTTGAGTTCTCCCGACATAAAAGAAGGGCCCCGATCTGAATGAACATAGGATGCCATGCCACAGAAAGCAAATACCTGTTCAAGGCAGCTGATAACCGTGGTTGTCAGCATATTGGGGCAGGGAAAGGCAAACGGAAAACGAGAATACTCATCAACCATTGTTAATAGATAAGTGTTGCGAGTCGAAGAGGGCAACGGCCCCTTAAAATCGATGCTAAGCCTTTGCATTGGCTGGGTCGCATGTATGAGTATACCACCCGAGGGGCGGAAAAACCGAGGTTTCAATTCCGCACAGACTCTGCAGTCCGAGCACATCTTCTTTACATCCCCGGTAGAGAATGGGAGATTTCGGGACCGCACGAAGTGCAGCATGCGAGTAACGCCTGGATGACACAACCCATCATGGATGTCTACGAGCGTAGAGGGTGCCATGGCGGAGCAGAATGCTCGTGTGAGGGTATCCGGAGCCACATTCTCCTTGCCAGGTCGATAGTGGATGGTGTAACCAAAAGAGGCCAATTCCAGCCGCCAAAGCTGGATTTTATTATTTTTAATTTTGGTCCGTTTTCGATTATCGAGCATGAAGGCGACCGATCGCTGGTCCGTGATTAAGGTAAAGTGCTGGCGAGCCAGGAGATGACTCCACTTCCGTACTGCCTCTATGATGGCTGTAGCTTCTTTCTCGACTGGAGGATAATGTAGCTCAGCCCCTTGAAAAGTCCTGGACAAAAATGCCACCGGACGACCTTCCTGATTCAGAGTGGCTGAGATTGCCACCTCCGAGGCATCACACTCAACCACGAAAGGAAGACTCTCATCGATGGAGTGAAGAGCCGCTTTCTCCAACTGCTTTTTCAGGAGGTTAAAGGCTGCAACAGCCGTTGTGTCTAGTGGGAATGTGCTGGCCTTCAGTAGAGGTTGGATTCGGTCCGAGAAGTTAGGAATCCATTTCGCATAGTATGCAAACAGGCCGAGGGCCCGGCGCAAGGAGGCCGGATTCTTAGGTGGCGGGAGTTCTTGGAGTGGGCGAAGCCTTTCAGGGTCAGGTTTAATGATGCCATTGCCCACACAATAGCCAAGGATGTTGATAGTTGGTTGTGACTCAATGGATTTAGCCGCATTCAATGTCAAATTACGGTGCTGGAGTGCATCCCAAAATCGTTGGAGATTGGCGTCATGTTCCTGCTGATTGCGACCTGCGACAGTAATATTGTCCAGATAAGGAAACGTATCCTTCAAGTCTTCCTGTTTGACCAGGTCATCCATTGCTCGCTGGAAGACAGCCACTCCATTAGTGACCCCAAAGGGGAGGCGACGAAATTGATACAGCCGCCCATTGGCTTCAAAGGCTGTATACTGCTTGTCTGAGACCTTCAAGGGTACCTGATGATAGGCGCTTTTCAGATCATAAGTCGAGAACACCGTGTACTCAGCCAATTTATTAACCATATCATCGATGCGCGGCAATGGGTATGCGTCCAAGTCCGTATACTGATTGATGGTCTGTGAATAGTCAATGCACAGCCGTTTCTTGTGAGGTTGTAGAGGGTTCTTAACAATAACGACCTGGGCGCGCCATGGCGACGAACAAGGCTCGATGATATCCTCTGCTAAAAGCCGAGAAATCTCAGCCGCAATAAAAGACTGGTCTTCCTGACTGAAACGGCGTGACTTTGTTATAATCGGTTTGCATCGAGGAGGGATACTGGCAAACAGTGAGGGTTCATCCAGTGAAGCTGCTGACAAGGCACAGAACGGTAATCGAGGTCGTATATTAGAAATAGTGAGTTCAGGTTTGGATCCGCCGAACTCAATGGTAAGCTTCTTATGCTGCTTTTGAAAATCCAGCCCTAAGATAAGATCACTACATAAGTCCTTGAGCACCGAAAGCCGGGTGGAGGGATACCTGTGACCTTTAAGCATTATTTCAACTACACAGAAGCCAGAAATTCTGGTATTAAGTGATGACTGAGCCATCGCAACTGCCTGGTCCGATGGAAAAACATGTAGCTTTAACTGTGCAACAGTCTGTTCCCTAATGAAACTATCAGTGCTACCTGAGTCAATTAAGGCATCTAAAGTATGTCCATTAATTGATGCTTTTGTAGCTGCATGGAATAGATTCTGAGGACAAGCAGCTGTAATTGGTGTCGTTGCACAAAGAGTGGCTGAAATTCTAGGTGTGTTTCTTCGAGAAAAAAACCGAGAGGAAGCACGATAGTTTTTAGTTGGAACATCCTGATAGGCCCTTACTGGGGCAGTTCGGTAGGACTTAGCTTGATAAGCCCTCGTAGAGGCTCTTGATAGGCAAACCTTTACAAAATGACCCTTTTTGTTGCAATGACTGCAAAACGCATTGCGAGCAGGGCAGAATCTCCGAGGGTGAAACTCATCACCACAAAAAAAGCATTTCTTAGATTGCCAAGAGGCTGCCACAGTGGGGTCATCATCCTCTTCATCAGTGAAGTCATCAGATCGATCGTCAGGGATAAAGTCCTCCCTAATAGAGTTCACCTGTGGCCTCTTAAATTGCCTGACTGTAGTTAAGGCAGCAGACCGAGGTCTGGGCACTGTAAAAAGGTCTGCATTTCTTTTTGCCAGATCTAGAGAGCAAGCCAAGTCATAAGCTCTCTGCAGCTCAAGTGTCTTACTTTCCAGTAGACGCTGGCGTATAAATGGGGAGGCAAGCCCGCAGATGAACGCATCACGGATCATTTCTTCGCGGTATAGCTCAGCTGAGGCTGCCCGAAAGTTACAGTCCATACTAAGCCTGCGAAGCTCTTGGAGGAATTTATCAATGGATTCCTCCGGCCCTTGTTGGGCTGTAGCTAGTAGATGTCTAGCATAGACCTCATTCGGTGTCTTAGTATATAGTCTCTTAAGCGTCTGAATTGCCTCCTCATAACTGTCCCAGTCTTCCACATACTGAAATACATTCGGGGTGACACAGTTGATGAGTATCCGCAACTTTGAGTTATCATCAGCTTTGCAATACTCAAGAAAATTCTCAAACGTGCGATACCAGTGTTTCCACACCTTACCGGCTGCTGGGGTGTTTGGGTCCAAGTCAAGACGCGATGGTTTAAGGATGTTTTCCATGATGGGTGATTCCCTGGATCCTTAGCTCCGAGTTCGTCCAAAAAGTTTGAGTGCGAAGTTTTTCAAAAGTTGATTAAATTGTCGTAAGAATGAGCCTTACGCGTGGTAAACTTAATGTAAGCTTTAATCAACTTAAAACGGTGCTGCATACAAAAGAGGTCTTACCCTATGCCTCTTCCAGAGCTAACTGATCAGTCCAGTATTTATCCTGGACTGATTACAGGAAGTGATGTCATACAGGAAGCTGAAAAGTGTTACCACAGACTGGTTGGGCCGAATGGCCTGGTTCTGTGCCGTATATTTTATGTAATCCTATGTAACTATTAAGTTTGCACACCATGTGCAATTCTTATTCCAACTTGAGATGTGGAAACTAATATATTGTGACAGAGCCAGGTTTTAAGTGTGGGCAATACATAATTAGCTAGATCCCAGTGTAGCTGAATTTGCGATACATAGGTAGGATAACAAAAGAATGTATCAGAAGAGGTGGTAACCTATTATGTTTATATTGGCCTCAATCGTGTTTTCTTGGTTTGACAAGCATCCAGTGTCTCTAACGATTTACATTGCAACATTGGCTACACTTCAAAAGCACTTCATTGGTTGTAAAGCGCTTTGGGACATCCTGAGGTTGTGAAAGGCACTATGTTAATACAAGGTTCCTGAATTTGCGGTTGGAGGCATACCTCCGGAGTACGCCTCCGATCCGCAAAATATTTCCGAACTTACCTCCTGGCTTCACAGCTGCAGAGAGCTCGGGTCCTGGGCCTGCAGGCGTACGACTGCATAAAGGCCCACGGATGCCAGGGACGCAGGCGGTTCAGAAGCGTCCCTGGAATCACGTGGGCCAGGTCCTCCAATGAGAAAGGAGGATTCCATTGCAGTCATTTCCAAACGGAATCCCCTAATGACATGCAATGGAATCCCCAAATAATTAAACAATTTAGACAACTCTAATAAATATAAATGTTCTGATTTTCAAATTTAAAGTCCCTTAATTACACCAAATACAATAAAAATTTAATTTTTTGAAAAATAATTTAAAACATTTAAATCTGGGCCATTATTTGCATAAACGAATTTTAAGGCCAAACTGAAGGATTAGGATGGCATACACTGGGCGTACGCTGTAAATTCCAGCCCAAGTTCTTTCTTTGTCATGAGCTGTTAAAGGAAGAACTGCTCTCACCTCTCTGCTTCTGACATCTTTCAAATGCCTGTAGACATGTAAAGGAATGAGCCATATTTCAGAAAAATACACCATCCTATGAACAGAATTCAGACTTTATTAAAATATGACAAACTGGGGTTAAAAATCTAAAAGCCTCGACGACACAAGCCGTAAACAGAAATACAGGCTTCTGAGATAAGATGAAGTGTTAACACAAAGCTGTAAACACCATACAGGCTTTTGAGATAAAGATTGGCTATTGACACTGACACAATGGCCTCATTGAAACGGAGGGTTGTCGGTTCCAAGGAGTCTGCAGTTTGGAACCAACACAATAGCTATACCCAGTTTAAAGTGTTAAAAGCTAACACTTCGAACAGAAAAACAGAACATTAAAAAACCATGTGCCTTTGATAAAAGTAACATCAAATGAAACAGGAAACACGATTATACATATAACCAATTGAAGTAGCTAAGAAAGGAAAACAAACACCCTGGTTGAAGTGGTTTTGATTTACATATTGTAAAAGGTACACAACAGAAGACTTTGAAAATATTACATCAATAGATGACACCAAGCAATCACATTGTGTTTGTATTAAAAATGGAATAGTTAGGAGACACGACGTCTGTAATACAAGCAGTTAAGCCAATATTAAGAATTGAATGGAAGACCTTCGATAAGAATGGCATCAAAGAGATAAATCTGTTGTAGCCATTTTATGATAAGTTTTTGAAACACCTATACAGAGACAGAATTCTGCAAGTTAACAGCTGAACTGACAGGAAGAGTAGAAAGAAGTCAACAGAAAGAATGACTAAAGATAATTAGCTTACATCAGCAGAAAACTTCAAAGAATAAACCACTAAAAAAAGGTATAAAAATAGAGCTTCTCAAATGAGAAAACAGAAGTCGCTGGAAGGGGCAGAGCGATTCTTGCCTTCAGAACCACTCTGTAGGCCTACAACTCTGAGTCTCGGGTAATCAAGGTATTTGATTTTGGTGGATATTCTGGATTAAGAAATAAGTAGAAGTGTGGAAATGTAATGAAGTTAAGATTTGAGAATAAGGATCTCTGATAAGAAATGTAAGCTATTTGTATTTTGGACTGTTAAAGTTGCGATTGAAATCAACAGCTGTTAACTACATGTTGGTTCTTTAATAAATCTATATATTTTTAAAATTGTCTCACAGAGTATTTCTGTATCAACCTCACAAACTCAATTTCTGTACACTCTTTTGTGAGGAGTTGCAGAATTCTGGGGGGGGGGGGTTCCGGACCCTCATAATATCCGGAAGGTTACAGTCTAGTTAAACTTGTTAAAAGTGCTATCCAGAGGACGGTAACATCTTCAGGCCGTTCCTTTCCTTTAGGGAGAGATAGTCTGACCTTTAGACCCAATTAAGCATCTTATAGGATTCGGCTATCTCTAACTTTAGTTGAAGGGGAACATCTGGGGAATATGCCTGATCTGGGGTAGCCCAAGAAGGGCTAGGACTTGTAATTATCCCTTCAGACAAAGGGCTCAACTAAAACAAGTGGTTGTTGCTTTAAGATGACAGATCACCATGACTGTTTTCCAGTTACAATAGTGCAGCAAAAGAAAGCAATGCAGACATTGAGTGGAAGTCTTATGACTTGGGCAAGTAGTAAATATGGACAGGTTGACAGGCTACATTTTGTGGCGTGTGCCATCTACCTGGTAAATGATTAGTATTACATTGTCAGGTTCCTTAAAGTGTGTTGTCTTCTTCTGCATTTGTTTCCAGGTACAGTGGACAGTATTCAGTCTGGCAGCCACCTCCTTCCAGGCATGCAGTCATCTGAAGTGGGAAGCCTGGAGTGCCAATCACGTAGACTTTCTCACACCTACCTCATGCAGTAAAATGTCCACTTTGCCATCAAACAGGGATTGTGGAGCAATGCCGCTCTGGCATCAGAACATAGGAATTGCAAGACGAAAGAAGACCAAGGTCCATCTAGTTCGTCTTCTACTGTTCACGTGGTGGCATGGTATAATGGTAATGGAGTTGTTGGCTAAACATAGCAATCAATCTCTATCAATTATTCTACAACAAACCCAGAAATGATGCAAGGTTAACCCCAGTGGTGAGAGCTTTGGGGATCATAGGTCCAAAGACACCATTTTCCTCCCAATCATGCTACACTTACCACATGCAATGTCATGTCTCAAATTACTCATATACTGTATCCCAAAATGTTATTTTCTGAAAGAAGTCTATCAAATTTTCATTTGAATGATCAATACTAACTACCTCCATCGTGTCCCGAGGGAGCCTGTTCCATAGATTGACCACTCACTCACTGAAATATTGGCCCCGATTTTAGCTGCCCCAACCTGGCAGAAATCAGGCAATTAAAATAATCCTAGTAAGTTTCCCCCTCCAATCCCACTTCTTTTCCGTCGTGTCCCGATATTAATCTGCTCTTTTGAGCAGGCAAGCAGGACACCCGCAGGAAGGAAGCGGGTCCTGTTTTAAATATGCAGATCGGGTCTGATGATGTCATCAGGAACTTGATCTGTAATTTAAGCTGAGGTTTGAGCAGGTGGCAGTGTTGGCTCCCCCATCAGGCAAAACCTGCCGGGAGCCAGATCCTGAGCAAGAAGAGGCCCAGAAGATAAGTTTTAAAATGATTTTCAGGTTTCCTTGTGGGCCAGGAGGGGCCAGGAGTACTTCTCCAGGCCTCACAAGGAAGACCTTGGGCCTCCCTTGCACCGGGCTACCTCGCACCACCCCCCCTCCTCGATCGCAAATGTAATATACTTGGGTAGAACAAATGAAGGACAGAGACACGATAAGTTGCTAGTCCATGTGCTTGCTTTATTAGGCCAGAGTGAACTGAGCATGCTCATACTAAACCATGTGATTATGCATTACACTACTTTCCACCTTAAAAAAAAATGTATGTATTCCCCTCTCAAATACAACAAAACTATGGTCCCACCTTTCCCAGCATTACATGTACCACATAACAAAAAATCCTGGCTTTTTTTCTTTTAAATGAACTACAAATCCAGTTTAATAACAGATTTGCAGAGACTTCCTGATCTCCTTACAGAAGGTTTTGGTATTGAGCCAATTTTTGGGCTATTTTGTTTTGGTTCCGAACTCAAAGAAGATCCTGTTTCTATCTCAGACTTGTTTGAACCAAAATGTTTCACTTCAATCCACTTTGAGTGACTTTCTACAAGTACCAGGAAATATTCATTTGCTTTCTCACAGAAGTCTACATGTACTCTCTGAAAAGGTTTACTTGGCCATGACCAGGGTTGTGGTGGAGTTTTGGGTGGTTTGTTTCTGCAATTTTGGCAAACGCTGCATTTGCTGGCAAGTGACTCAAGATCACTGTCCAATCCAGGCCAGTGAACAAAGCTTCTTGCAATTTTTTTATTTTTTTTTATTCGTTTATGGGATGTGGGCGTCGCTGGCAAGGTCAGCATTTATTGCCCATCCCTAATTGCCCTTGAGAATGTGGTGGTGAGCCGCCTCCTTGAACCGCCGCAGTCCGTGTGGTGAAGGTACTCCCACAGTGCTGTTAGGTAGGGAGTTCCAGGATTTTGACCCAGCGACGATGAAAGATCGGCTATATATTTCTAAGTCAGGATTGTGTGTGACTTGATGGGGAACTTGGAGGTGATGGTGTTCCCATGCGCCTGCTGCCCTCGTCCTTCTAGGTGGTAGAGGTCGCGGGTTTGGGAGGTGCTGCCGAAGAAGCCTTGGCGAGTTGCTGCAGTGCATCTTGTAGATGGTACACACTGCAGCCACGGTACGCCGGTGGTGGAGGGAGTGAATGTTTAAGGTGGTGGATGGGGTGCAAATCAAGCGGGCTGCTTTGTCCTGGATGGTGTCAAGCTTCTTGAGTGTTGTTGGAGCTGCACTTATCCAGGTAAGTGGAGAGTATTCCATCACACTCCTTACTTGTGCCTTGTAGATTGGTGGAAAGGCTTTGGGGAGTCAGGAGGTGAGACACTCACCGCAGAATACCTAGCCTCTGACCTGCTCTAATTGCCACAGTATTTATGTGGCTGGTCCAGTTAAATTTCTGGTCAATGGTGCCCCCAGGATGTTGATGGTGGGGGATTCAGTGATGGTAATGCTGTTGAATGTCATGGGGAAGTGGTTAGACTCTCGCTTGGTGGAGATAGTCATTGCCTGGCACTTCCGTGGCACGAATGTTGCCTGATTGACTGATTGATGATCCCTGGATGTTCAGTATGAAGTTCAGCCAGAATTCTATCTCTCAAAGAAGTAGGTACCACCACTCTGTTTCCCCACTTGATACAACCTTGCTCCCAAGACAATTCAGTACGACGGTTATGGAATGGTTTCAATTCTGTTTCCATACACTGATCAGTCCATCCATTCAAGGTGTTTTCATGCACTCTTTTCAGTACTGAGTCCCTTTGAGTCTCATCTGCAATCTCAGTTGCATTCACGGATAAGTCTTTGTCAACTGCACCTAGTGTGAAAATCGCACCTTCACTCCCAACAGTCCTCATGTGGCAACCTGGACAAGTCATCTGCAATTGCGTTTTGCTTTGAAGTGCGATATTCAATCGTATAGTCATATTGTAACAACAACATTGTGCCCAACGTTGCATTCTTGATGCGGCCATTGCAGGGATGGCAGATTTGGGCCCCAATATTGCTAGTAGCGGTTTGTGATCGGTTATAAGTGTAAACTTTCTGCCGATTAGGAACATTGGAATTTCTTGATTCCAAACACTATGGCAAGTGCTTCCTTTTTAATTTGCGCATAGTTTCTTTCGTGATGCGAATGCAATTGGTTTCTCTTGGCCGTCATCCATTACGTGGCTTATGATAGTTCCCACACCGTAGCTGGAAGCATCACATGCTAACTTAAGCTCACGCTCTTTGTCATAGTGCACAAGTAGACCATCGCTAGAAAGACTTCTCTTACAAGCATCGTAAGCTTCGTCCACTTCCAATGGACATCCTTCTTGAGGAACTCGTGCAATGTAGCTAACATGGTCGCTAACTCAGGTAAGAAATGTGCGTCGTACTGGACCATTCCAAGGAAAGATCTTAACTCAGACACGTTCTGTGCCTTTGGTGCATTGATGACAGCATCAACCTTTTCCTTCACTGGTTGCAAGCCATTTGCATCAACTTTCAGACCGAGGTACACAACCTCGGGCTGCACAAAAGCACATTTGCTCCTTTTCAATTTGACATTGTGGGCATTCAACCTTTGAAGCACTATATCTAACACTTCTAGATTTTCTTCCTCGCTGCTTGTTGCGATCAGTACATTGTCTTGATTGCATAAGAAATTTGGAACTCCTTGCAAAATCTTGTCCATCGTAGCCTGGAAGATTTTGGGGGAGGACTTTACACCATACGGCAGCTTGGTGTATGAGTACAGTCCCTTGTGTGTGTTGGGGGTGAGATACTGTTGACTCTCTTTGTCAACATTCAGCTGAGCGTAAGCATGCGACAGGTCAAGCTTGGAGAAAACCTTTGACCCAGAGAGTGCTGCATACAAATCTTGTGATGTAGGTAACGGGTACTGCCCTTCATCAACTGCTTGGTTGATAGTCACCGCACAAGCGTACAGTTTTGTCTGCTTTGGGCACTACCACAATCGGGGTAGCCTATTCACTTTTGTCAGTTTTTACTAGCACTCCGTTCTCTCTGAGCTTCGCTAGCTCTTCCTCCACCTGACTTTTCAACACATAGGGGACCGGCCTTGCCTTACAATAGACAGGTTTTGCGTTGGACTTGATGCAGGTATGAGCGTCATACCCAGTGATGCCCTCATAACTGTCTGTGAACATGCCTTCGTACTTGTTCAGCATTGTGTCGAGTCACCTCTTTGAAGCACCTACACTGAAGACATTTTTCCAGTCTAGTTTTAACTTTCTCAACCAGTCTTTGCCCATGAGAGTTGGCCTGTTGTTGTAGCTCGCTTTACTGACTGGCCAATGTGTTGAACTGTACATTCCATTTGTCCACAGGTCACTAGGATTTCTCCAGAGTAGGTTTTTAACTCTACGGTACTCTTTGTAAGTGGTACTTGATTAAACTTACTCTCATATGTGGCCTTACTCATGATAGAGCAGTCAATACACATATCAATACATTGCTCTTTGATCAAAAGTTTTGTATGGAAGTCTTTCTCACGACTGCTAGTGTTGCCGCTAGTGGCATAGATACTGTAGATGCCTAGTTCTTCAACATCAGGTGTGTTCACTTCAATATTGTGAACACCTCCCTTTTGTATTGCCACTAGAATGGTTCTTACTTCCTGCTTTAGATCTAACTCTGCAAGCTGTTGAAATATGGCCTTGCTTCTGGCAGTGAAAACATTTTGCATTTCTGTATTGGCAAGGCTGTGGTGAGTGATTTCCATTGCAGCGATAACAATTGTAAGGTTTCCAAAATTTACAGATCCCCAAAACCTAAGGAAAAAGGACTTTGGAATTACCTCAGAGTGATAATATTGCATTTGGGCCTAACCTAAGAGACTGTAAGACCAAAAACCAAGTTTTGGCATTTTAAAAACATGTCTGGGCCTGTAAAGGGAGAAAAGGCTGTGAAGGAAGTTGGGTTCGACCTCTGTAAAAGCAGTTTTGGGTATTATAGTTAATTGCATTGTCTGGGGAACCGGGATGACCTCACTCAAAGCCCCAGCATGCATTAACATTTTGACAATAGACCCTAGGAGAAGACAGTCCCACCCAAAACAACAGGCCCCATCAAAACTGTTTACAGAACCCATTAAAGACATGCATAAAGCAAATATTCTATAGAAGTCTGAGGCCCAGTCAAGAAACCCAAAACATGAGGACAATCCAAACTCCGATTAAACAACAGATCGACAGGATGGAGCTATCCTGAAACCACTTCACACATTTACAAACCAGTTAACACGCTAGTAAAGTCGTTACTGTTAACGAGACCGGGATTTGATTTGGTTAAGCTTCAATGGGTATAATTAAAGGCCCATTCTCAACAGTTCTCCAGTTCAGCAGTGACAACAGTTACAAGTTCGAGTTCTCCAGTTACAACAGTTCAAGTTCAACAGAAGGCAGTTCTGCAGTTTCGAGTTCAATATTGAAAGCCTGTTCTGCAAGAAGACAGTTACAGTTCTGCAAGAAGGCAGTTCCACAGCTCAGAAGAAGACAGTTTAAACAGAGGCAGAGTTCAACAGAAACAGTTCAACAAAGAAGGCCAACAGCTCCAGAAGCAGGCCGACACGCAAGAAGAAACCAGAGCGACCGCCTCAGTGACCATCGGACACCTCGCGGCAACAAGGGCCTTACGAAACTTTTTACTCAAAAGACTCTAAACCCTAACTCTCAACTGTCAAGGATTCGTTTGGGGAGCATTATCCCTGGTTCTCCAGAGTCCAACCTAGCTAGTGAAGTGGGATTGGGAGGGGTGAAGTATTCTTCTAATGTTATTTCCCTCGCTTGTACCGAAGTGTTCCCCACCTTTAGAGTGTTAAGAGTGTTTGTGTTGTGTTTTACTTTCTTGAATAAAGATCGAAGTTCTTTCATCAAACTCAGTTGTCTGCTGCACCTTTGTATCACAACCCCCAAATAAGTCCAGGGTCTAGAACCAAGGGAGTGGGAGCGATTTGAACCGCTCAGAAGTCAGAGGTGAAGCTGACACAAAAACACCACCCCCTACACAATTCACTGAACTGTTCTCACCGACATGCTTTTGACTCAGTGACACAGCTTTAGGTTTGGCGATGGCTTTGTGACTGTCGCCCTCAGCTGTACTAGTCACTTGAGTTGGACGGAGCTCCCTAGCATTCTTAGATGCCATCACCATAGATAGGGCAATTTTGCATGCTGTGTCAAACATTAGGTTCGGAGTGTTCAGTAATTTGGACTGTGTGCGCTCATCCACCAGTCCACACACAAACTTATCTCACAATGCATGAACCAAAAATGTGCTGAAGTTACAATAAAAAGACAGGTTCTTAAGAGCTACAATGTACTCACTGATGGTTTCACTTTGTTTTTAGTTTCTGGTACCAAACTTATAGCTCTCTGCTATTTCTAAAGGCTTTGGGCCGAAATGGTCCTCGAGTTTCTCGACAATGTCTTCAAACGATGCATCCTTCGCTTTCCCTGACACGAGTAGGTTTGTCAACCTTCCGTAGACATCTAGCCCGATCTCCCTTAGAAAAATTGCTTTCTTCCATTCACGAATTACTTTATTTTGAGCTTGAACATTCTCATCTGCACCTTCGGTCTTAATAATGTTATTGACCTTAAAAAATATCTCCATCCGCTCAATGTAAGAACTGAATGGTTCGCGAGCTCGGTCATACATGCCAAGGCTTCTGATGAATCCTGTAGGCGTGGCCATGATTGTCCCGATTCCGCTGAACAGTGACTCAGCACGCTACCTGTGTACCTGTGAGAATCAACGCCACTGTTGCTGTGTATACTTACACATGAAGGTGAAGCACAGACGATTCTGCATCAGCATTAACAGTAAAACATCGCAAAAATTCAGTTTAGTTGTCACAAATTAAACTTGTTCACTCAAAGGTTAAACACTGTGTCCTTTCATGATCCCTAAAAGTGGCTTTGGGATCCCATCCTCATCGCCAAAATGTAATATACTTGGGTAGAACAAATGAAGGACAGAGACACGATGAGTTGCTCGTCCATGTGCTTGCTTTATTAAGCCAGAGTGAACTGAGCATGCTCATACCAAACCATGTGATAATACATTACAGCGGACAGACTCCTGATCACGGCAAGAATCCTGCACCCTCCTCGCACCCCCGTTAATATCGAGGACATTGGTTCTGCAGATTAGTTTTGAATTTATCCCGCTTCAAGCACAGGCCGTGACCTCAGGTTTTGGACAAGGTGAAATAGCTTGTCATGGTCAAACATTTGCTCACAGACTCAGTTTGTGCCTTCATATTTTCATTGTCTGTGCTTCCGACCTCACTAACCAGTTATTCTCCCAACACCTTCAAGCCTTTTCAAAGGCTGAATCCTATTACCTCCATTTTTCCCCCAATATGCGACTTTAATGGGCTGCATTCTCCTGATTCATCTCAAGCTGCACAGAGAGGATATGGAAAATATTTAAATGACCTGCCTCATGAAATCCAGCATGGTTAGGCCACTTTCCTAGCAACACAGGTACACTGCAGAGGGCCGAGAGAGCAGAATGTTCACCCCCACCCCTCTAATCATGGTAACTGACGGAGTCCTAATCGCCCCCTTCATGTAAGAGGCGCACCGAAGACAATAAGGAAGTCCCTGATTTCTAAGGACACACTTCTCTTTTGAAGATAAAACAATTTCTTTCCAGCAGTTGGGTAATCAAATGTTAGCATCTTAACAGATGAACAGATAATGGCTCGGAACTACTGACTTCCTGATAATCTATCTCCATCGTGTTGTGTGGCACTATCACCGTGCTAAATGGAATAGATTCAGAACAGATCTAGCAGCCCCATCAGTCTACTCTCAATCATCAGTAAAGTGATGGAAGGTGTCGTTGACAGTGCTATCAAGCGGCACTTACTAACCAATAACCTGCTCACTGATGCTCAGTTTGGGTTCCGCCAGGACCACGCAGCTCCAGACCTCATTACAGCCTTGGTCCAAACACGAACAAAAGAGCTGAATTCCAGAGGTGAGGTGAGAGTGACTGCCCTTGACATCAAGGCAGCATTTGACTGAGTGTGGCATCAAGGAGCCCTAGTAAAACTGAAGTCAATGTGAATCAGGGGGAAAACTCTCCACTGGCTGGAGTCATACCTAGCACAAAGGAAGATGGTTGTGGTTATTGCAGGTCAATCATCTTAGCCCCAGGACATCACTGCAAGAGTTCCTCAGGGCAGTGTCCTAGGCCCAACGATCTTCAGCTGCTTCATCAGTGATCTTCCTTCCATCATAAAGTCAGAAGTGAGGATGTTCACTAATGATTGCACAGTGTTCAGTTCTATTCGCAACTCCTCAGACAAGGAAGCAGTCCATGCCCACATGCAGCAAGACCTGGACAACATTCAGGCTTGGGCTGATAAGTGGCAACTAACATTCGCGCCACACAAGTGCCAGGCATTGACTATGTCCAACAAGAGAGAGACTTACCACCTCCCCTTGATATTCAACGGCATTACAATCGCCAAATACCCCAACGTCAACATCCTGGGGGTCACCATTGACCAGAAACTTAACTGGACCAGCCACATAAATACTGTGGCCACAAGAGTACATCAGAGGCTGTGTATTCTGCGGTGAGTGTCTCACCTTCTGACTCCTCAAAGCCTTTTCACCATCTACAAGGCGCAAGTAAGGTGTGTGATGGAATACTCTCCATTTGCCTGGATAAGTGCAGCTCCAACAATACTCAAGAAGCTCGACACCATCCAGGACAAAGCAGTTCGCTGGATTTGCACCCCATCCACCACCTTAAACATTCACTCCCTCCACCACCGGCGCACCGTGGCTGCAGTGTGTGCCATCTACAAGATGCACTGCAGCAACTCACCAAGGCTTCTTCAGCAGCACCTCCCAAACCCGCAACCTCTTCCACCTAGAAGGACGAGGGCAGCAGGCGCATGGGAACACCACCACCTCCAAGTTCCCCTCCAAGTTACACACCATTCTGACTTGGAAATATATCGCCGTTCCTTCATTGTTGCTGAGTCAAAATCCTGGAACTCCCTCCCTAACAGTACTATGGAAGTACCTCCACCACGCGGACTGCAGCGGTTCAAGAAGGCGGCTAACCACCATCTTCTCAAGAACAATAAATGCTGGCCTTGCCAGCGACCCCCACATCCCAGGAACGATTATTTAAAAAAACACGTGTCCTCAGTGTAAAGATGGGACTTCGTCTCCACAAGGACTGTGCGGTGGTCACTTCTACCAATACTGTCATGGACAGATGCATCTGTGACAGGTAGATTGATGAGGATGCGGTCAAGTAGGTTTTTCCCTCGTGTTGGTTCTCTCACCACCTGCCGCAGGCCAAGTCTGGCAGCTATGTCCTTCAGGACTTGGCCAACTCGGTCAGTAGTTGTGCTACCGAGCCACTCTTGGTGATAGACATTGAAGTCCCCCACCCAGAGTACATTCTGTGCCCTTGCTATCCTCAGTGCTTCTTCCAAGTGGTGTTCAACATGGAGGAGTACTGATTCAGCAGCTGAGGGAGGGCAGTAGGTGGTAATCAGCAGGAGGTTTCCTTGCCCATGCTTGACCTGAAGCCATGAGATTTCATGGGGTCCAGAGTCAATGTTGAGGACTCCCAGGGCCACTCCCTCCCGACTGTATACCACTGTGCCGCCACCTCTCGTGGGTCTGTCCTGCCGGTGGGACAGGATATACTCAGGGATGGTGATGGTGGCGTCTGGGACATTGGCTGAAAGGTATGATTCTGTGAGTATGACGATATCAGGCTGTTGTTTGACTAGTCTGTGGGACAGCTCTCCCAATTTTGGCACAAGTCCCCAGATGTTAGTGAGGAGGACTTTGCAAGGTCGACTGGGCTGGGTGTGCTGTTGTCGTGTCTGAAGCCGCTGCCTAGGTCGATGCCAGGTGGTCCGTCCGGTTTTATTCTTATTATTGTGTTTCGTAGCAGTTTTGTACAACTGAGTGGCTTGCTAGGCCATTTCAGAACCAGTTAAGAGTCAACCACATTGCTGTGGGTCTGGAGTCATATATAGGCCAGACCGGGTAAGGACGGCAGATTTCCTTCCCTAAAGGACATTAGTGAACCAGATGGGTTTTTACAACAATCCAATAGTTTCATGGTCACCATTACTGATACTAGCTTTTTATTCCAGATTTATTTAATTAAAATGTTTTTAATTTCTCAGCTGCCGTGTTGTAATTTGAACTCATGTCTCCAGATCATTGGTCCAGGCTTTTGGATTAATAGTCCAGTAACATAACCACTATGCTACCGTACCCTATTGCCTTTCTTAATAATAGCCTGTAACAATTAAATAGCAATTAAAGGGATACATGACAGCGGCAAAAAGGCAACACAATGCACAAGTAGGAAGGTGGGCTGAGAAAAAATAAATATCCTATGGAAAAAAGAAATTAAGATTAAACCGACAAAAAGAGAAATTAATATACAGAAAGGCATAACAACAGCAGAGTATTCTAAGGGGAGGAAGAAAAAGAAATTAAGAATGGGAAATAGATGAAACATAGAAAATAAATTATATATGCAGGAGAAGAGCTGCTTTGGAATGGAATTTGCTACTGGTATCTGGCTCTTGTCTGAAATATCACACCTAGGATTTACAGCTCTGAGCAGAGGGGATTTGTAGCAGGGGAGGAAATAAACAGGAGCTTTGAAGAGTACAAAAGCATAGCGCCATTTTGCACAATTTACAACAGATGATGTAGTCATACCCCGCAACTCAGCTTCTGTAAATGGACCTTTTAATTCCCATTAAACACTCCCATTTCTTGGTTAATAAGCATAAACCAAGTGTCAGAAAGAAGAATCTTAATTTATCAATGCAGGATGCTAAGTATTGTATGAACTGAGTATGTGCATGCAATATGTAACAGTGTATATTGTCTCCTGCTCCTCATAATTTGTTGAAACACAGATATCTCAAAACAGGGATAAATAATACAGGGACTAGAATTTGTTAAATAATGACTTCATCTTAAGTGGTATTAAAGGTGTGTCCTTACCGTCAATCACTAATCTGATCCGCTCAATAATTATCTCTGGTTTGAGTTGCTATCTTTTCATCAGTCAGTGGTTTCTTGGAACCTGCGCCTGTCTAAGTTGTGACTTTGAGGTAACACTTGATATTAGCCAATTTCTCCTACGTGCATCATTTAAAACTGCTGCACCGTCTAGGTGCACTGCTTTTTCTGGTCACGTAACTAATTGCCGTCTGTGGGACCTTCCTGTGTCAACTTGGCTGCCACGTTTCCCTACATTACAACAGTGACTGCACTTCAAAGGTGCTTAAGTACCAGTAAAATGCTTTGGGACGTCCTGAGGTCGTGAAAAGTGCAAGTTCTTTTTATCGAAGGACATAAATGAATCAGTTGTGTTTTTACAACAATCCAACGGCTTTGTGGTCATTTTTTCTCGTACCAGCTTTTTATACCCACATTTTTTTAACTGAATTTAAATTCTCACACTGCAATGGCGGGATTTTGAACTCGCATTCTCTGGATTACTAGTCCAGTAACATAACCACTGTACTTCCCAAGCAAGATGTCCCTTTTTAGTGCAGAGGATCGTTTCATGTGGGTGCTAAAGATTGCCCTTCCACTTACTGGTTTGTTTCTACAATGAACAGTTCAACCTCATCAGCCTTTCTGAGCCCCTCCTTTCCATTTCCCACTTCTGAAACTCATTTTACATTTTGTACACACAGCAGTGCAGCTTTCTATTGCCATATTACGGCATTAACTCCATTTTGATTCTGATTGATAATTGCAAAATTATGCACTCTGCCCTCATGAAGCCAGACAAAGCTGGTTTCTACAAACTTCCTGTGCTTGCAATAGCACACTGCTTCATATGCAAATTAGCATTTGCAGTAAGATGAAATGGAGACCCACACATTGTTTGAAATAGTTCAACAGGTGTGCACCAGGGTCACTGAAGCATATATTAGAGATATCCAATAGACTAGTTAGATTCAATTGTCACCAATCTTCTTCTAATATTGCAGAAAAATTTGCAGGCTGAATAACAGTCTGACAGGCCACAACGTGAACGCTCCTTCCATGGCCGCAATCATCATTATACCAGCTGATAGTGTGGGAGCCCGCAACCCATATGATGCGAGGGGGCTACCCACACTCACTAGACATAAGCATCGTACTGGATGTCAACCCAGAATTCAGAGTTGGAGTTCCGATCTCCATTTGCTGGGACTGTCTGGAGTGGGGTTCGCACCCTGCACCGTCTGACTCAGGGGCAGGAATACTACCACTAAGCGAAAGGCTCGCTGCTATAGGGAGTTGATGGGGGCAAACTCAAAGGGCAATTTACAATTTCTCGCAAATGCCTACAGAATAGCATTACCAGAAACCTAGGAGCAAGTTACCTGTCTGTCGTCTTGGTTAGAATATTGTAAATTTTGAGAGTCCAATATCACTGTGACTTGCTCCATATTGCTTCATAATATAAAAGCTCTGTGTATATACACATTTTTATATGAACTTTTATCTGAGCTAATGTATTGCAAAGGCTAACTGTAACTCTGTTAGTTACTTTCTGAAAGGATCTCCTTTGTCTTGGGGCCTGAAGGCTGAGCGATTATAGAGTTCTGGTTAGGGCAGCTCATGGTATTGTGGATGATAACTGAGCAAACCTCCCAGACATGAATCATTAGCATATTAACTGCAATTGGTCAAGACTGTTAAGCCAAATACCTCAGGTTTATGAAAAGTTGCAGGCATGCATGTGGGCTAGCCGAGGAAGTAGACAAAGGTTGTTATCGGTAATATTTGACCTGCAGGGAGACCTCCACCAAGAAGACTGATGTCTCAAAATTAACACCTTGACATAGAAGGCTTTGATTCAGGCCTGAGCTATTAAGCATTCCTCCAGACAAAGATGTGGCTGCAAACCACATCACCATCTGCTCGAATGGTAGAAATAATTAATGGTCCATATTTTGCTGGAGCGGGGCATCTCGCGGTGTGCCTCGTTAGTTCGACTTTTCCCTCACCCTTCAGCTCAACAAAATTTGGCTCTGCAATTTGCTGGAAGTACGAGCTGATAACATCTGGAACCTTGGTGCTCGATGGGACTAACAGTCTATCTCCTTAACCAATGAGATTTAAGGATTGAGAAAGAAACAGAGGAACGACGGAGAAGGAAATAGGGTGGATTAGAGTCAAGTCAGGTACAGAAAGAAAAATAAAGAGAGGGAAAGAAAGATTGGATTAAGAGAGAGAGAAAGAAAAGGCAGAAAGGAAAAGTAATTTAAAAAATCTTTAACAACAATTTACTACCTGTAGGAATAAGACTCCAGTTTAAATTGTTTACTTTATGGGCCAGAGCAGTTGAGAGGCATTGCAGGAACATAAATCTCATCATTAAAAAGTTACTTACGCTGTTAAGTAGCAGCATAACTTTCTGCGGCGAGTTTAATTGGTAATTAATGCACAAATTCCCTCTCTTTATTTGTCTTTCTATACCCGCCCTGCTGTATGCCTCAGAGACATGGACCATGTACAGCAGGCACCTCAAAGCACTGAAGAGGTACCACCAACACTGCCTCCGCAAGATCCTGCAAATCCATTGGCAGGATAGGCGCACCAACGTCAGTGTTCTTGCTCAGGCCAACATCCCCAGCATCGAAGCTTTGACCACGCTCGATCAGCTCCGATGGACGGGTCACATTGTCCGCATGCCCGATACGAGACTCCCAAAACAAGCACTCTACTTGGAGCTCCGGCACAGCAAGAGAGCCCCAGGTGAGCAGAGGAAACGCTTCAAGGACACCCTCAAAGCCTCCTTGAAAAAGTGTAACATCCCCACCGACACCTGGGAATCCCTGGCCCAAGACCGCACAAAGTGGAGGAGAAGCATCCGGGAAGGCGCCAAACACCTCAAGTCTCTTCGCCGGGAGCAAGCGGAAGCCAAGCGCAGGCAGCGCAAGGAGTGCACGTCAACCCAAGCACCCCACCCACCTGCTCCTTCAACCACCGTCTGCCCCACCTGTGACAGAGACTGTAGGTCCCGCATTGGACTCATCAGTCACCTGAGAACTCATTTTTAATGTGGAAGCAAGTCATCCTTGGTTCCGAGGGACTGCCTAAGAAGAAGAATGCACAAATGCAGCAATTTCATGAAACTCAAGGCGAGATTGCAGGTGAGCAGCCATTTTCATGAGGATAACAGTGCAAATCATCCAACAATTTGTGCCGATTCACAATTCACGGGGTATCTCTTCCTAGCCACAAGTTGCTGGATGATTTACACAATAATAATAGTGAGCACCATTAAACTCACCGTTATTTTGGTCGCAAAATCTGGGCCAATATTTTAAATATCAGCAAGTTCAGAAAAAAACAGAGGCTTCTTCAAAGAAACTGTCCTCTACTCCAAAGGAGGTGATGGATATAGAATCATAGAATAGTACAGCACAGAAGGAGGCCATTCGGCCCATCGAGTCTGCTCCGGCTCTTTCAGAGAGTAATCCAGTTAGTCCCACTCCCCGGCTCTTTCCCCATAACCCTGCAATTTTTTTCTCCTCCAAGTATTTATCCAATTCCCTTTTGAAGGCTACTATTGAATCGGTATCCACCGCCCTATCGGGCAGTGCATTCCAAATCCTAACCACTCGTTGCGTAAAAAAGTTTTTCCTCATGTCACCGCTGGCTCTTTTGCCAATCACTTTAAATCTGTGCCCTCTCGTTATCAACCCTTCAGCCACTGGAAACAGCTTCTCTTTATTTACTCTAACTAAATCCTTCATGATATAAACATCTCTATCAAATCTCCTCTTAGCTATATATATGGACAGCAGCCTTTGCAGTTTAATTCGCACAGTTCAAGCATATTCCCACATCACGGCATTGAGGCAGAACTCAGTACATCAACAAAAGATCCTGAAAAGGGAGACATTATAGAGTTTAGTTGTTTCAAAGTCAAGAAAAAAGTTGTGTGTAAAGTTAACATTGTTCTGTATAGATTTTGTTTCTATTTGAA